>CM057002.1:106377756-107577756 GCA_029891345.1 Dryococelus australis | reverse complement strand
TTTGAAGTAGTGTGAATAGAGAGTAGCAACTTGGAATGCTAAGGACTAACAACATATCATCCGCCATGTTGAATATTCCATTTGTGTGCCATGTTTGATGTGCCACGAGTGCTGTCGGATACATATCCAAGCCTCAGTCTTTGGTGCTTCATTGGTGTACTATAGCGCTGACCACTGCAGCTCTTTTCGCCTCTGTAACGAGCCTATTCACAAGTGAGTGAACTCCTTGCCACCGGAGAGGCCTGCAATCCACACAACGCCATGCTCCAGTCTGAGTGGGTGAACCCACCCCCTTCGCTTGTCTTGCCTTGGCCGGCAGGCATTGAATATGCATGCTTGCAGCACATTTACCTTCAGCAGTAGTAGATAGAATTAGCTTATAATGTTACTAATGTCAGAATTTGTGTTTTTCAACACACTAGGCAAAAGCTCTTGCCATGGAGCCTTCTCCTTTACTTCGAATGTTGGCTACGTGCCTCATCCATGTCAGGCACGGTTTTACCTGGGTCGCTCTCATCCTGAACTACGTCCGATATCCTGTTGCCGCCCTGCTGCAAACAGATTGGCAAACTTGGTCCCTTGTCCATCAGTTGTTAGCGGGTACAGGTCAGAGATATATGCCATGTCAATTACTACTTACGGAACAAAACTTATACAACAGTTAACCTCTTTTTGTTACGATCATTCTCTTTTGCTCTTTACCTCACTTACCCACTTTTCATCTGTGTGCACATCCACTTATCTACTTCTTGGTGCACACACAATCACCACGTTATAGAGTGACGAACCACAGTCCCCACTGAAGAGCACTCCCACTGCTTGTCAATGTTTGGTGGTTGGTTGCTAGCTGGTAATGCCGCTCTTCTAGCACCACTCTGGCAAGGGGAGAGAGAACCTTTCTTTGAGGATTCAAAGGCTTGAAGAGATCCAACATGTTAAAATATTACCACTCTCAGGATACAAGCTGGTCACGCTGCTTACCCAAGAGCAGTAGGGTCACTACGTGGGGAATGCTGTGAACCTAAAGGAGCAGTTAAGGTTTGTAGCTGGTCGCACCGCTCACTCAACTTCCCACAGAGGGAAATCAGGGGGCCCTATAGCCAAGTCACTACAGGCCAGAGCACCATCCCTCATGAAGCACATGCTCCTGCATCAATCGAGTCACAGGACGTAGAGGTTCACCCTCAGGCATCGGCCCCAGGAAGAGAAGTTTCCATGCTGAAGTTAATGTAACATCACTGACAGTGCATAGCTGTGTACTCGCAGCTATTCCTAAATATCCAATCACCGGTTGAGCCATAAAAGGGATAGCATAACCCTAAATGCTCAGATTCGTGCTCTAGTGAGCCAGGGCCAGGGTGCAGCTGCTTTGTCCCAGGCGGCCCCCTTAATAAATCCTTGCTAAGGAGACCCCATTTCCATGGTATCTAGAGGAATAATGGTACTATACATCTTCTTTGTTACCACATTGGGTGTATTAGGTGTCAAGTTATTTCTTGGTGCCCAATGTGGGGCCTCACAAAGCACTGGAAGAGATAATGAAACCAGGGAATACTCTGAAAAGAGCCTCACTGCTGAGGAGAGCAAACGCTGTTCCACGTTGACACATGCCACTATGCTGAGCGATGTGCTTGCGCACACTATGGGCGACTTTGCCCCATCAACAACTAAGCAAGAGCTCAGGGCAAGTCACAAACAGTGGCAAACTAATTTTCACGTGCCCACTGAATAGACTCCACGCATTGGACAACTTCAGACATGGAATTAATTAACGCATTTAATTACGAATTGTACTGCCCGCCCAGAACCCGGCATGTGAGCACCACCTCTTTTAGTCAAGATTGTTTTACCCGATGGCCCAGTATCCTGAGATTATCTAAGAAGGAAGTTCCACTGACACCACGGGATCACAGCACCTCTGCTGCCCTGTCATGTCACACCTGCCAGCCTCGGGCCAAGGTGGAAAATTTTTTCCTCACGTCGGAGCACAGAGATAAGAAATGGGCGGCGTCGCCACAACCCTGATAGACTAACCCCTGCAATGAAAGGTTACGCTACCCTGCACCCCGGAAGATCGCTGATCCAGGGATTTTGTACTATATAAGAAGGCACAAGCAAGCCTCTCGCCAGAGATGCTGGGCTCGCCGGCCGTATAGGTCAGCGCGAACTCACAGGGTCTGACTAAGACCTGTCTCCTCTCCTACAGCCTGCAACAGCTCCTACCTCTCCAGCAGCTTGAAAAGGCTTCAACCTCCAGCAGCTTGCAGAAGACTCAACCTCTTCCTGCAACAGAAGACTGCACGCCATTCCAGAGGTAACTCCACGTCCCATACCCTGCAACCCCTTTTACTTCAGTCAAATTCCTTGACTCCACGGTAGCAGGTTGTTGCAATGTTTTCCCTCCTGGACAAATTCCCCTGGAGAGGTTATGCTGTAAAGAGCACAGTTCAACATACATTTGCAACCAGAATATCTTTTGTTTTATTCTTTTACCAAGCTCACCTTCGCCTGAATTAATTAACATAATTTATAAATTCTTAGCTAACCTGAATAATCCAACCGGGACTTCCCACTTTCATAATTCGTAATAATAAATATTACATCAATTTGTAATCATTGTCTACCTTCCTTTTACTTGTAGTTCCTGGATCACTTGTGTTAATACTTTTCTAATAGAGCAAGTTTGTTGCATCAAAACCCCTCTGAGAAATAGTCATGAGGTGTGCTGAACTCCCCAAGAGACGTGGTTTTGAACGAGTCTTTGAGTCCGAAAAGACATACCGCGGCTCCTGGGTTTCCGGTGTTCCCTCGTCTACCCTCTGTGGCGCCCTAATACCCAACTGCATATCTACATATCAGGGCCTTGGGTGTGTTTGAATAAGAATATATGCACTATCCACTTGGCTTCCAGGAAGATTGTCAGGGTTCGATTACCACTAAAGGTCATCCCAAAGCCTCGCGCAGTTCCTCCCCCAGTAAACTATATTCCCGCCTGCCGGCCTACACAGTCACTGCGAATAGCACCCATCCCTCCTGCAGGATCATCCATCCAAGTCATCAAGTCAATCCATCACACGACTCATACCACAGGATAGATGACATCCCGCATCTTGGCAGCTCTAGTAGTGAGGAAAATTATTCACCCCGGACGGGAAACGATCATAGTTCGATCAACTCTGGAGTTTTATTCCCCTCCCCTCAGACAGTATCTTCCCCCTAAGCGGCCCCCATAGAACCTATCACGACCCACCAGACTAGAGTAGCAACCAAAACGCAGCAGTAGGATCACCTACTTAACATTAGGAGGGCAGTCAGCGCTCTAACAACTTACCTAAGAGTCGGACGCACGTCAATAGGCGGCAACATGGAGCACAACAGCTCTAGGTAGCTGAGAATTGAGAGCTAGTACCACACCAGTCACTTACCCCCTTCCCCTCTTTTCCCTTCGACGAATTGTTGCAGAGGAGCTCACACCCATCTTTGGGGAGTCGAGTTAAACACCCCGTAGCTCCCATTAGCAAAAATGTCCAACTCCGAAGCGAGTCTCCCGGAAACGTGAGGTGCGTTAGCAGAGGTAAACACCGCCGGAGTAAGCAACATGCCTTGCCCCATCCCAACGTACACAGGCACAGACACAAACCTGGTTAGGTGCATTTATTACAACCTCAAATTCCATTACGTGTTTCTTGGATGGGACGGCACACCCCACTACACGGATGGCCTCGAATACAGGTGCCAGTCCTGTAGGCAGGAGGACGCACGGGCGATATATCGTCCATTGCATTGTGTGCAATCGAGAATTTCACCACAGGTGCATAGACTAGATGGATGATCGCATCTGGAACCCAGGACAAGTGTACCAATGCGAAGCCTGTAGGCAGGAGCACGCTTACAAACCTCCCAAGCCAATAAGCTGGAATAGTCTGGTCATTCCAGGAATACTCTGCGAGCTTACACTGCCTGAGTTCCATGGGAAGCCCTATGAGGACCCCGAGAACTTTATTCAAAAATGTGAACGGGAGTTGTAGGAACACCTCATACCCTGGAAAAATTGAGTGAGCCGAGCATTGCCACCAACTAAGTTGACCTGTCAGAAAATGGTGGGATAAGTATGGGGAGTTTATAGAGGGATGGTCTCAGTTCAAATACCAAATTATCACGCATTATACGGGAGATGAAATTTTCTCTGGCCTCATTACTGACTTATACTCCCGCGTAAAATGCCCTGACGGGGAAGTAGAGCTATTCCTCAGACAAAAGGAACATTTACATAAGAGAGTCTACCCCAAACAAACAGAAGGACAGAGGGTCAGATGTATAACCCGCAGCCTCCTGCCCTCATTTTGAAATCTCTTACTAACTCCTAGACTGCAGCGGTAGAAAAATTAGCCGAGAGGGTGCCAGAACTTGACATGAATGACCCCCTACTACCCGGAAAGACCCCTGTGGTATGAGCCGTCAAGGATGCCGGCCCAGCCCCCTTCCCCAGACCGCCCACAGGGTGAGACACGACCTTATCATCCCCCGCCACCCCCTTGCCAAGCTGCTGGCATTGCCCGGGCCGCCACTATAACCTGGACTGCCCGATGCTGCAAACCCAGTACAGACACAGCTCTCCTCCCCACCCCCCAAACACGCAGCCCCGCAACCCTGACACCCATATTCCCAACCAAGGAAACAGAAATGCGGAAGTGAGCTGCAACACAACGAATGAAAGGCCACTCAACCTCTGTCAAATCTACGCCCCAGACCACATACAGTTCTGAATCCAGGACCACCAAGGCCACGGCCTGAACGTGTACCCAGTGGAGACGGGATCCCGTGCGAGAACCAAACCCCAGACACCCTAGAGGCGGACAAAGTGTCCCCCTCCAACCTGCGACAGTAGATCACCATAGTCGGACTCATGAAGGGTAGATCCTCCCCCTTCCCCATCTTACCGTACATACCCGAGGGAGAACTTCCGAAGGAGGTTATCCCCTACAAGACCCCGAGTTATGCACAGTTCGAGTTCATTCAAACCTTTCCGGACATCCCCATGTGTCCACCCTGAGCAACTGTGGCGTAACCCCCCTGATTGATTATCAACATTGAGTTAATCTGCTAATAGTGTGTTAGTGGAGGTACATGAACCTCCAACAATCCCCGAGAGTACGACAGATAGGCTGCAAACACCCCTTGTCCCCCTAATTGCCCCTCCCCAGGCTGTTAATCGCCAGGAAACTTGTGAGATGTCACCTCCACGTGCTGAACGTATCTCCCCGGCCTTATTTCTCATAGCGAAAGAAGCGCCCACCCTGGACGACGACCTGTATGTGGCTGCTTACCCGCTCATGTCAGGATCGGTCCTGGCAACCCCACCCTCAGAGATGGTGGAACCCCTCCAGGATAGTGAAATTAGGTCGCGCGCCCTGCTGCCCTACCCATCTTACCCATAACCCGGCAAGAATGGAGAAAGTTGATGAGCCAAGGATGAATGCCTGCCACAGCCCTCAACCAAGGTGGATCTGTCGGTCAACATGGTGACAGACATCAGTGACCCACAGAGAAAGGTTGGAGAGGAGAAGAGATCAGACGCTTGGACTGATCAGAAAGTAAACGCGTTTTACCGGATGCCCGTGAGCATTACGGCTGCCCATGCAGCCCCTCCATCATCTGGAGGACACAGTTTAGCCAAACACCATGCACCGGTTACCTGCGCAGCTGCTGCAAGGGAACATCATCCCACCGCTATGAGAGCCACAACCGCTGTTCCTGAAGCAGATACCACCAGCATACTGGCCGTTCCTGAGCAGCTGCCTGCCGCAGTATCAACATCACGAGCAACTCCACTGCGTGCGAGATGCACTCACCACATCCCTGGATGCTACAGAGAGACACCATGGAGGACGCCTACCATGTACCGTTGGCCTGCCGCCCCGCTGCAGCTCCTCGCAAACAAGGACGCCTGCTGAAGCAACGCATCACCAAGCACCAACGTCCAGCACCAACAGCATTTGAATGAGTATCTGCAGATGCCAGAATCTGAACTATCACGCCCCTCGTCAGGAATTGTAGCTGAAACCAAGTAGTAGGGAGTTATATAATAGAAACGACTCAAAACATTGAATAACGAGAGTGCAAGAGCTGTTAGACAGCTTAGTAGGGAAGGTTAGGTGATGAAAGATGTCGCATGCCAAAATCTTAACCTGATAGAGTAGGTAGTGCGACGAAAAGTACTTACCCCTCCAAGAGTAGTTCTGTAAAATCATGTACGTCTGTAACTTGTTAGATAAGATTTTTTCTTCCTCTCAAGGTTGAGGATTCAGGAATCGCATTGGTAGGAACTGAGGCCCCACACAATAATAAGTGCCAAAATTAATATAGACTGCCTCCAATCGATAGGCATCAATGACGTAAAATTACAAAATTATTATTTTACTATAAGAATCTGGACCCTAGTTTGCCAGAAGTTGTGGAGGTAACGTAACGTAGAATCAAACCCACAAGCCGACTGGAAAGTTAATGTTTGTATTACCCCAAAACTCCCCCCCCCCCCCCCCCCCAAGTGCTCACGTAACATAAGCATTGAAAAAGAAACTGCAAAATTTTGGTTGTTGTTATTTGAGAAATCTAGCGCGACGAAATTAATGTAACGTCACAGAATTCCATGAGCACTGATATGAAGTGTGAACGCGAACCGAAGCCTATCAGCAGGCCCATGAGCATAAGTGACGTAACCCTCACCATTCTTCGCAATCCGACACTGGGCGACCTTGTTTAGAGAACACCTGTAAATTTGAGTAAGAGCATGAGGAGAGAGCTCACTGTGAGTATGTCATAACCGCCACCCAGGAAATTGCCAACCGTCATAAAATTGAAAGTGTGAAAGTACAAATAGCAGCAGATTGACGGTACCCAAAGAAACTTGTGTAAACATAGAAATAATGCCAAGTGTAATTGTGTGTAGAGAACGTGTATCCAGAAAACCCTTGTGTGAAATTAAAATTAGACTGTCAAATTCCATTAAATGTGTTAGCCCAGAGAGTGGTAAATAACTTTTCCCAAAATGGAAACCCCTGTAAGAATTAGATTCAGTTTTCTTAGTTGAGAGAGATGTGTTAGCTTTGAGAGTAGAAAATATAAACATAACGTACGCCGCCATCAGTACGGCAAAAGAATCACGTCTACTCAGAACTAATCAGACAACCGCTGTATTTTGAAATTGAGAGAAATTTGTTCTCTCCCCAAGCTAACAAAGCCTAAGCAAAGCGTGAAAATGTAAAATTTATTACACTAACCCGTAGGATAAACTGAGAGTAATATTATGCTTAAGCGTACTTGTTCAGAAAAAAATGTGTATTAGGAAGTAAGAGTTGTAGCCCCCGTTACCTCAAAGAAGGAATTTAAAATCTTGTAGTTAGGCATGGTTTATCAGAGGTAAAGAAAATACTATCACCCCAGTTACGTAATATTAGAGAGAGATAATTTGTGTTATTCTCATTATTGTATCTTTGCTTTAGAGAAGTAAAGAACTTCCCCATAAACACATAAATTGTCATGCTAGTGGAAGCATTTTGTGTAGTAGAGTAATTGAGGCCAGTACCAAAAATATTACATACCCTATGTCAGAAGTTCAGAAAGTGAGAGAGAAGTAAATTATATGTATGTACCCTAGTAAGTAAAACTTGGTAAGAAGTACTGACATATGTTAACCCACTAGCCAGTATAAAGGAGAATGATGGAAATATGTAACCTAGTTTAAAAGTGTCATGTGCAGCAAATGGCTGTACCCTAGACTTAAGGATTCTCGTACAAATGGTATGTGTGTGACTTTAAAAGATTGTTTTTCCCTATGTTCTATTCCTTTTCTTGTATGGGAGTACCCCTGGAGTAGTGTAGAGCGTAATAATATATTTTTTTAAGAACTCACACTTTAAACACCTAAGTGGTTTACCATGCAACAGTACTGGCTGAAAACCAGACAAGTTAAAATCGTCCTGCAGGGGCAATGGTAAACTGTCCCTGTTGCCAATTCTTTAGGAGTGGGATTAACTATAACATTCATTAGCTACACTTTTATTCTTAAGGACAGAGATAAAAATGTAAAGAACTTAAAATCTTGTGCAAACTAAAATATTGTACAACCTGCTCTTTTTTCATTCAGTTCTTGGTATGTGAACTGCCCTCAAACTAGGAAAGCCAGGGTTCATAAGAAACAACCTGTTCCTGTACACTTCCCATCCAAAACTCTCCTCCCTTGCTGAAATATGAAGAAAAGATGGGAAGGCATCCCAGCAGAATGAGACGAGATTAACTCCACGCGCCCGCCACCCACACCGCCACGGATGAAGAGAGGGGGGGGGGGGGGGGAGAAAGAGAGAGAGGCAGAAGAGGAAGAAGGAAGAGGCTGTTAACCCGTTGATAGTAAACATATGCCGCGTGACCCAGATACGGGAGTGCTCAACCTCACAACTGGCCACGCTAGACACAGAAGAGGCATGCATCCAGAAGTGCAACCACAGTAGCACGACTGTGGCAATAACCTCACACCTGAAGCAAAAGTGGTCTCGTTTGAGATGGGTCTCCATTGCTCCAGAGGGTGGCAGATTGAGGCATACCACATTGCTGCACAAAGCGCTTGCGCACACTACGGATGCTTCACCCCATCAACAAGCAAGCAAGAGCTCGGGGCTAGTGACAAAGAGTGGCAAACTACTTTTCATGTGCCCACTGAATTGACTCCACGCATTGGACAACTTCAGGAATGGAATTAATTAACACTTTTAATAATGACTTGAACTGCCCGCCCAGAACCCGGCATTTGAGCGCCATCCCTTTTAGTCAAGATTGTTTTACCCGATGGATCACTACCCTGAGATTATCTGAGAAAGATGTTTCACTGATACCATGGGATTGCAGCATCTCTGCTGCCCTGTGATGTTACAACCGCCAGCCTCGGGCCGAGGTGGTAAATTTGTCATCGCCTCAGAGCAGGGAGATAAGAAATGTGCGGCGCTGGTGCAACCATGACAAACCAACTCCTGCAATGAAAGGTTACACTACCCTGTACCCCCGGAAGATCGCTGATCCAGGGATTTTCTACTATATAAGAAGGCATGAGCAAGCCTCTCGCCAGAGACGCCGGGCTCGCTGGCCGCATAGGTCAGCAAGCACTCACAGGGTCTGATTAAGACCTGTCTCCTCTCCTACAGCCTGCAACAGCTCCAGCCTCTGCAACACCTTGAAAAGGCTTCAACCTCCAGCAGCATGCAGAAGACTCAACCTCTTCCTGCAACAGAAGACTGCACATCATTCCAGAGGTAACCCGACGTCCCATACCCTTCAAACCCTTTTACCTCAGTCAAATTCCTTGACTCCGCGGCAGCAGGTTGTCGCAACGTTTTCCCTTCTGGACAAATTCCCCTTGAGTGGTTACGCTGTGAAGAGCTTAGTTTAACATACATTTGCAATCAGAATAATTTTTGTTTTATTCATTTACGAGGCTTACCTTCGCCTGAATTAATTAACATAATTTATTAATTCTTAGCTAACCTGTATAATCCAACTTACATAATCAGTAGTAATAAATATTACCTTAATTTGTAATCATTGTCTACCTTCCTTTTACTTGAAGTTCCTGGATCACTTGTGCTAATACTTTTTCTAATAGAGCAAGTTTGTTGCATCGAAACCACACTGAGAATTAGTTGTGAGGCGTACTGAACTCCACACAAGACGGGGCTTCAACAAGGCTTTGGGTTCGAAAAGTCATACCGTGGCTCCTGGGATTCCGGTGTTCCCTTGCCTACCCTCTGTGGTACCCTAATACCCGACTATATGTCAGGGCCTTGGGTGTGCTTGAAGAAGATGCACTCCCAGGACTGCACGTCAGCAGAAATGTCAGAAGGCTGGTCTAGATGTGGAATAAGAAGTGCGGTATCCAGAGCCATAACCGGCGTAAAGAGCGACAAACATTACAGAGATTAACTAACGCAAAGGTGGACACAGAAATTTAGCGTGAGGGCACAACCCCATCCACAGAGCCAGAATTTAGACCTCGGCCCATTTTACCGTTTATCCCCCTTGCCCATGAGTCAGAGCTTGATGCTTATTTAGGAGCTTGTTGGCCTTGATTAGAACAGGAGCCATCAGTCACTCCCAGCCACAGACTCCTTCGCCCGCAGTAACTGTAACCCCACCCAAGGTTGACCAAAGGAAAGACGTACAGAATATGTGCACTATCCACTTGCCTTCCAGGAAGATTGTCAGGGTTCGATTACCACCTAAGGTCATCCTAAAGCCTCGCGCAGTTCCTCCCCCAGTAAACTATATTCCCGCCCGCCGGCCTACGCGGTCACTGCGGAGAGCACCCATCCTTCTGGTAGGATTATCCACCCCATCATCATTATTGATTAATCCATCTCATGAGTCATACCCTGGGATAGCTGGCATCCCGCATCTTGGCATCTCTAGCAGTGGGGATGATCTTTCTCCTCAGACTGGAAACGATCACAGTTTGACTCTCTCTGGGATTTGATTCCTTTCTCCTAAGACGGTATTCTCCCCTAAGCGGCCCCCCCATAGAACCTACCACAACCCACCGGACTAGAGTAGCAAACCAAAACGCCAAGGTAGGATCAGCTACTGATCATTGGAAGGGCAGTCAGCACTCTACCACCTACCGGAGAGAAGGACATGCATCAACGTAAACCTTAAACACTTTGGAGTGTGTCGAAAACTCCGTGGCACCCAAAATCCAAGAGCAGTACTTTTCTTATAGGGACTAAAAACAGCCAGAGTACCTCATCGAATGAGAAGAATCTCGATACCGCACCGTGTTCCATGCCTAGCTGTACCGGAGAGGGAAATCTGACTATCCAATGTGCACACTGTGACAACAATTACCACTACGTTGACGCATGCCACTTATTCCAACTATGTACAATGATTATGACTCATCTCACTGCAAACTAGTATACTACTTCTACACACGTGAGATTCAAATCCCGCGCCAACCCGTACACGGAAATCGCGGCCTGCCACAATCCTGGAGGGCAGCTGGACACGTGGATACGAGGGGTTGTGTAAATGCGGTGCGGCACAGCCCCTCCTCCCCACTCCGGCCTCACAGTAGAGGGACATCAAATGCTCTCCCCCGCAGCTGCCACAATATACGCTACCCTGACTATATAAGTCAGTGCGTAGCAGACCTCACCAGTTGCTCTTCTTCAGTCTTCGAGCTCGCTCTGCCACTTCTAGTGCTGGTGCCCTCCAACCACTGTTAGATCTTCAACAGCCCTCCCAGAGGCTGCCACCAACTGCTCAACACACTACAGCAGTCACAAAAGGCTACCTACATTGACGTCGCTGTCAGAGCTCTCCAGCAACCGCAACCAGATGCTCCAGTGATGCCAATCGCTAGTAGCTACCAGAAGCTTTCTGTAGCTATCAGACATACCACACTTAACTTATTTGTCTCCTACGGACGCCCCAATTAGAGTTAGATTTGTAGTAAGCAATTTTCAACAGTTTAATTTCACTTCCCCCATTAGCGTAGGACCAGGTCACCTACACCTAGCTACCGTAGGTTTACTTCCAGCCACCGGTCTTCTTGGTAGGAGAGCACGTGTCACCGTATTTACTAAGCTCTTAATAAACACTGCTTTGTTTCTTTTAACATCGAGTCTCATTCATAGAGTACTTTGTAACCAACTGCTGGGAGAACCTCGAGTCGAGTGCCGCCGACCGGAATGAGAAATTATTACAACGAACTAGCTACAACTGGAGAATCCCCCTCAGGCGGCTCCAGTTGCAATACACACATATTAGACGGCCATCAATTCTATTCCTGCCAAGTATACAGGTACTGGAGGAGTAGAATAGAGGAGCCTTGACCACTAGCAACACTTTCCACCCAGAGAGAGACAGTACACCTGAGTTATATACCTACTAGAGCACTTCGGTGCTGGCAGGGGTATTTGCTTAGGTGCTACGGCCTGGCCTTGGTTGGGATTGCACACCCATTAATAGTCTTGGTAGCCCACATGGCTTCAATGCTTCTGGTTCACCCGCTAAGGTGAGGGGCTTCTGAAGCACCGGGCTCTTGCTACCAAACCACTACTGGGCAACACTATTCTAGGGCTACTCGTGTCCATGGTGCACGATTCATAGTTCTCAGCAGCCAAACCTGCTCTATGCCATTTAATGTGAGGAACGGTGCAAGGAAGGAGGAGCAAAGAGTTGCATGCCTTGCTGCCAAGCAGCAGGCTGGTTCAGTTCCCCTTACAGCTAGCAGACGAGCCGAACAAGATTGTGCTGCTTTGCTCAGATCACTATTACGAGACTACACTAGTATCCACCGTCTGCAGCCAACCAACACTCATCATAAAGACGTCCATAATTAAATCCTGAAAGCACAACTGGCCTAAGTGAAACCAAAGCCACATGACCGTGATCCAGCCTTAGCTAATCATACACGCATCAACGTATTCTTAGGATGGTAGGAAAAGCAAAAGGACATGGGCGGGTTGGAATTCTGCTGCCCCAGATGTCAGGAAAGACAAGCTCGCTGCAATTCAGCACAATGCACCAGGGAAGACCTACACAGAGTCTCCTGTAGTAACTGGCTCTGCCTGTACCATTTCAATTACCTCAGGTGGCAGAGATCAAGCATGCGACATGGAAGGGCTTACATATAGCTGCACCGTATGTCGCGTAGCCCAGAGACCCACACGAGCGTATAGCCCGCCTCGAGAAAATAGGCCAATGGGGGAAGAGGTATACATGATCCCCAAATATGTTGGGAAACTGCAGGAAGACCTCCAAAAATTCTTAGAGGCATACAAAGCCGAATTCACCTGCACTATGCTCCCGAAGGTATTATGGCTAACGAAAGCCAAAGTTCAGCTGGAGGGCAAGGCTCTCCAATGGTGGAATCGCTACGGCGAATTTGTTACACACTGAGATCAATTCTCTAAAGGACTTATCACCCATTTTTTGGGGAAATCAGTGCTATCACAACTGACCAAGGAACTGTACAGCCAGTACCAAAAACCTAGGGAAGACGCTAAAATTTTCTTTGGCACAAGGTACCTACTACTTCAGTGCTTACAGTCAGGCCAATCCAAAGAGGTCAACATAGAGATGATCACATTGTGAATGCTCCCCGAGACTAAACATTTTCTGCGCAAACCCACACCCACAAAGGATTGAAGCGTTAGTCATGTGCGCACAAGTAAGTGAACAGGACATAGCAGAGGAGAAGCAGGACATTCACCCTGCCTGGCCCACCTCGGCCACGCCGCCGCGTAACAAAGAAACAGAAGGGAAAGTGCAAGAGGCTGCGCCCCCTCCCCCTATCAAGTCAGAGCCTACCTAAGTGCTGGTATTGCCCAGAATGACATTCAAGCCAGTGCTGTGAAGGTTAAGGACTCTGTCCAGAGCAAACCAAAGTCGAGCGAATGACATGCAGAAACCGGAGAGAAATGCTGTGGCTAGGGAAAACAGGGGGCCATGAGCCCCAGCAAACTAAATGATGCCCCAGAAGTTACCATATTACGAGAAGGGGCAAAAACTGAAGAACTGCCACGGACCACAGTAAAGATTGACGGCTGCGAATTACTAGCTATGCTACGCCCCGTGGCAAACGCAAATTTCATTCGCTAGCCAGCCGTACCTAAGGCTACTGAAGACACGAAACTCTGGGACACTACTACAGCTGTGAATATGGTCCAACAGGGGTCGCATCTGTCAATTGAAGGGGTAATCAATCTGTTGATCCAGGTGAGCGGAGAGATTATCCCGACTGAAATTTTCATAGCCCGCAGGTTGAGCATAACCATAATTATAGGGCATCTCTCGCTAGCCAAGCAAAAGGCGATCATTGACTGCCAACAAGGCAAGGTGTATCTAGCAACCCAGAAGTGGAGTTCGATCATGTGGAAGGAGCCAGAAACAACCGAAACACGACAAGGCATTACGGGCGAAGAGGTAAACCAACAACAACTCGACCAGGGGTCTCCACATTTATTGCTTGTGAGGGCCACATTTCAAGTTTTAAATCTCAGTGGGGACCAAATTATCATATTTCATCACAAATTTAAGACTTAACACAACATATGTAAATGTATTAAACAATGTATACTGAGTACAGTTTAACAGTCAAGTCCACTTAGTGAGAGGTATGAAACTTGCTTTTCGAAGCCAGAATTGTGTCAAACTGTGGATCTAATTCTGTCTGCTGAATATGTAAAATGTCTTTCAAATGTTGGTCGCTTAATTAACTCTGTATTACGACTTTGTGAACTTCAACAAATAAAAGGTTTGCTCACACCAATATGTAGTCCCAAATATAGACAAGATACTGTGTGCAAAGTCTTCCTTCTCTGAACTTGTCCTTCATGATGTCATTAGCTTGCAGATCAATTAATTTGTTGCAATGATAGTTGAAAATCTAAATTTCACAAAAAAGAGGGTACTGGAAAATTTTTATAGCCTTAAAATGTACATTTAAATCTGAGAACCTATCAAAATTGTTCCTTCAGATCACCAAGAATTTTTTTAGCAAACAGAAGTGGAAATTTTGAATCTTGTTCACGTTCCAATGACTGGCAGCAGACGAAGTGTGCAAAAGTTTTCTGTGAAATTTGTTGTTCAAAAATAAGCAGTTTCTGATGAAAAGCTTTGAGATGTGTGTAAAGATCACAGATAAGATTGTTTTTCCCTTGAAGTTTTTTATTCTGTTCATTCAAGTGGAGAGCAACATCAACCAAGAAAGCTAATTTCCACAGCCATTCCTTGTCAGACAAGATTTCCATAGATCTTTCTTTCTCATTCAGAAATATTTCAATTTCTGTTCTCAAAGGAAAAAGGCTTGACAAAATTTTACCACAGCTCAACCCCCTAACTGCTGTGTGGTTTGGAAGATCAGGTGACAGAGAGTCAACCTCTTCTAGGAAAGCCTTGAACTGCCGATGTTTAAGTCAGTGGGATCGAACAAAATTTACTACAGTAATCACAAGATTCATCACACACATGTCCACTGACTTTACACATAGAGCTTCATGATGAAGGATACAGTGTAGTGTCAGTAGTTTGGGAACACTGCTGGCTTCACATTCTGCTTTCATTCTTCCAATGAAACCCTTATTTGTAGCACACATATTTTTCCTGTCATCTGTAGTAACACATTTGAGCCGAGAAAGAGAAAGGTTGTTTGCACCCCCTTAAAGATATCCTCACCAGTTGTTGTACTATGCAAGCTTATCAGATCTGCTAGTTCTACAGTTACTTCACTGTTAACCTCTCTAAAACACAACAAAACTTGAGCCGTGTCAGAAACATCTGTAGACTTGTCTAAAGCTATTGAGAACCACAAAAATTATTATGCTTTTTCTGTTAACTGAGCTGAAAAATTGCAAGCAATATCTTCTACTCTACATGTCACTGTGTTTGGCGAAAGACTAATAGATTTACATTGTTCGATTTTGTCAGGAAACTATTCTTCAAACAAAACTAGCATGTAATTATTTATGTAGTCACAGTCAGTGAATGGCTTACCTCTTATAGCGATTTCCCTAGCAATTCGTAAACTTACTCTCGTAACAGCTTCACTTTCTTGAATATGTTTCTTGAAAATGTTTTGTTGAAAGCAAAGTCTGCATTTTAATGTTTCAAATTTATGCTCATGCACCTTGTCCTTGAATTTATCAAAGTTTTCATCATGCTTTGTTTTGTAGTGACGACGAATATTATACTCCTTAAGAACAGCAATAAGTTCATTACAGATCATGCACAGTACTTTGCTTGCTTTCTCTATGACAAAATATTCCATGCACCACTTATAATTGAAGACACAGCATTCACTATCCACTTTTCTCTTTTTACTCTGAACCGACATTGTGTTCACTTATTCAAACAATAACAGTCAGCCTTGATAAGACGTTAAGTAACACGAACACGGCCTGAACAAATTAATGAAATCACAGCAAACACAAAGATAATGCAGTGTTACCAACCATTTCTTAGCCATATCCCTACAGACTGGCAGGAACATACCTACTTTTACAAGCAAATATAAAATGTAACCGCTGTGATGTTTATGAACAAGAAAAGATTGGAAATAGTACATATACGTGTTTCACTAATTTTAGTGAGCTACTATTTTCAAAGATAAAATGTTGTGTGTTATCAGCGTTACCGCACTAGAAAAGTAGCAGCTTTTAGAATATATGGTTACCGAAATCGAGAAGGAAAAATGTTTTCTTGGCCCTAAGAAATCACATGAATATTGAATTACAGTGCAGGAAAAAGAGGATTCTTAAATTGTGTGAATTTGTGTGCTTGTTTTCCTTACTGTTTGTGATCAAATTTAAGAATACTCGATTTTTTCCATGTTATATTTTCTCACGCCGGGGGCCGGTTTAAACACCGTCACGGGCCGGACGTGGCCCACGGGCTGTATTTTGGTGACCCCTCAACTAGACGAATCAGCAGTTACACAGTTGGTAGCTATTTTGAACACGCACTACAAGGCGTTCAAGCATAAACACCCAGTGATCACAAGTACCCAATGCCGGACTTCTTCAAGCACGTGCTGCAACCCCGAAGAGTTGTCCTTCCCTCCCTATACTTGACTCTTGCTGTCAAACCCACACCACCATACTCCCCTCTTTAAGTCCTTTCAGGACAACATTGGTTTCATTTAGGGTTTAGTTGATATTACTGCTACCTAATTCATGCTCTTTGCTCTTCTAACACACCCTTCTGGCAAGGCTCTTCAAACTGACAGGTCCCTTCATCTGACTCTTTTGCTTTTACCTTACAAGAGTTAATCAGTGCCTTAGTTACAACAGGAGAGTACGGGTCACCATGTTCTATTCTGGATAGAATAAAACACGTTGCTAGTCTAAATGCCGTCTGCTCTTACTTGTGTTAATTGTGCTTAGTCATCCCTGGCAAGCGTCAGCCCGCAAAGGAGGGGCAGAGAACCCTGGAATTTGAAACTTGTTTGCAGAACTACGCATAGAACTGCTGCCTGTCCCCTAAAAAGGACTTGACGTATGTCACCCAAAACACACCCCATTAGACGGCCACCCATACTGTGGACCAGGTTCATAAAGGTACCTGGTGCGCACGTATGGTAGAGCTGCGACTATTAGCAAGACACAGGATGAAGAGGCTAGATCACCCTTATCAACTAACCCACTCCATCCATGATGTATAAACATACCGGAAGGAGTACCAGGTTTGACAAGGAGGGATGTATCCCTTCTGAAATACACTCTAGCTAGGGACATTGTTGCCTGCCACTGCGCTGCAGACATGAACCGTAGCACCTCAGCCCTGATAAATGCCGTTCACCCATAGGAGGGGAAGTAAGTGGAGCGACCGGAAAGCAGCTGCTATCATAGCTGAGAAGCAAGACCTGATTAAACAGTTTGCCCCAGCTTTCAGCTACTTGACCCCTGGGAATGAGCTCATGCTGCCTACCAACATTCGAGGCCTCACCTCACCAGTAACTTGTTTGATCCCTTGTGAAACTCCTCGGAGCTGCACACTCAGTCATCGAGTAGCTCTGCCTAGGCCTACTCCTGGTACTGGACATCGAGTCAGCTGAAGATGTCGGACCAACACCACCAAACACCATCAGCGATCCAGTCGCCCACCTGCTGCAGCAAAGCCAGCCGCTCCCCCAAGCCATCCAGCAGATGCAGATGCCGCCAGTCAGCGGGGTCAGGAGACTCAACACCGGACGTACGCCGACGAGTACCCAACACATGGCAGCGGGTGGTAGGTAAGCCAGTGGCTCCGCTAACTACTCGCACACACAAGCCCGTCCTAGCTCAGCTAGAATTCGTGCTGAGCCGGCTGCCTACCCGCCTGACTCTATATAATAGCACCATTAAGGTGAAATGTCAGATTTTACAGACCCCGCCACAGTAAGGTCTGCTCCCCTCGAGCCTGTGTGACTGATCTAACACAGAACTAAAATTAACACCAATTGAGATGCTGATGTGCTCCTGTCCCTAGATCATCACGTGTCAATATTAAAAAATGTATTAATGTAAAATTTGTTATATTTAGCATTTACAGTCCTATAAGGACTTCTTAATCTAAAATAATCATTACAAAAAAGGAAATTGAATACAATATAGGAATTTCATTTTAGGTATTCAACTATTTACTGGACCAAATGTTTAAGTTTCTTATAAACGTATATTTCCTTTGGACATTATATTACATAGGAATGTAATTTATTTAAAAAATGAATTACATTTTTACTAAACAAATAGTGTATTTTTAAAATTTTGTTATATTTTGTAGCTTAACTTAAATCTCAATATAATGCAGTGTATTGTCAGGGAGGTTACACTGAGATAAGTGGTGCTGATGCATATGTTAACAAGGACAAATACTAGGATAGGTAGGTAAGTACGGCTTAAGGGCGCCGCTTACCTGGAGCTTGAGTAATGTTGCAGAATGTTTGAAATTCAGGTTTTTTTACGAAACCATTAAACATATCCCCATTATGCCAATGTACAAAAAGAAAACCTACTTCAGACAAGGTACATATAATACTCTCGATACATGATGCACATTATATATATATATATATAAGAAGAAAAAAAAGGAGATAGCTTTTCACTTGTGTAATAATTTGTTCACTCACATCCATTAACAAAATAAGCTTCATCCCACATGCATAAAATGTAAACATGTTGGAGCTCGTCCATAGATTCCGTACATGAGAAAATAATTTTGCTGCTGTACAAGAGAAAGATATCTTACGCAGATCGCACGCCCACCACTGTGCCACAAACGCACATTGATAGACACCATTTTGTGTAGCATGTTGCAGTGTGTTTGCTTTATCAATCACATCACGTTACCATCTGTGGAATAGTAATAACACAACGTATATTTGTAAATATTGCAACATAATGCAAATTTTCTGTCACAAATGTTTTGTAGGGGAGAAATTAAGGCGGAATTTATTATGTTTGTACAGAATCGTGACTTAACAATATTTACAGGAATACAAAAATTCAGTGTGGCCTATACTCTAAATATTAATTATCCATAATTTTTCATCAGAAACTTATGGTATGGTCTATACACACCAAAATACGGTACTAGTTGGAAACATGCAAAACTATTATTTTGACCTGCACTGATGTTTACTTCAGACTTTGCAGCAATAAAATGATAAGGTCACAGCTTAAATTTTGCATAGGTACACACAGCACGATGGAAACAATGCACGCCAGTTCAGTGCCTTGTGTGAACAAGTGATGACTTACTAGACGCGAGTGCCAGTGTTGCTCTTATCGCTCTCGTGCTTCCCTACCTCAAATGCGCTAAAATGCTCTAAGTAGGCTGCGTCCTTAACGTCTCGTCTACAGCGAGGTCTTTAGAGATGGAGCAAGCTGCTGAGATTAGCAGGCGCGGCAAGGGGTCAGTCACGGCATATAATAAAGAACCAACCCAGTATTTGCAAGGAGTAATTCCGAGAAACCACGAAGAACCGAACTCAGGGTGGCCGGTCCACGATTCAAACCCAGGTCCCCCCGAATGTGAGTCTAAAAGTTAACCACTGCACCAACTCGCTTGGTTATTAGGAGAGAAATTATTACTTCACAATATAATAAATTACATCACAGTTTATATTTAGTTTACAGAGATAGCATATATTTACCACAAATTAAAAGATTGTTAACAATTTTTGTATTAATTGTTGATAACCATAGGGGCAAAGGGGGGTTACAACCCCTCCCCTACCCATCATGCCATCACCAATATGAAAATCTCGTAACTCTATATTTTGTTATTTGTAGCTTTTTTATACCATTATAAAACAATAAAATCGACTGATTGGTTACCAAAAGCTCCAGGAGAAAGCTCATATATTCAGGAATGTTTCAAAATAATTAACAAACAAAAATGGGAACTTCATAAATTTACTATGAGGTTTCAAACACATAGAAACTTACACATCCACATCTTATATTTTATGTAAATTTATCTTCAAATCTGGGTTGAATATCTTATGCATCTACATTTTAAAAAGCTAAAAATAGCTTTCAAAATCAACGTAATTGTGGTTTTTCGTTTCTTCTGTAAATACCAGATTGTGGAGTTACAAGGTTTTCTCGAGGGGGTAGTGATTTGTGGGATCACACATGGTCATCAGTTTCCTTCGAAGTGCTAATGATTTGGAGCATAATTTGCAACATATGCTACAGATATCCAACAAGGTGGCACAGTGGTGAACCTTTGGGCTTACATTGAGGAGAACGTGGATTGAATTCCCGGCCCAGCAATTGCGATTTTCATTTTTCACCGTTCCCCAAAATCACACCAGGCAAATGCCAGAATAGTTGCTTATTACAGGTGGTGGCTGACTCCTTCCCCTCTCATGCCTCTCTGAGCAAGTTGCTCCGTCTCTGATGACTTTGCTGTTGACAAGACGGTAAGCCCTACCTACCTAGCTTTAGGCACAGGCAGCAAAGTATAAACCACAGATAATTAAGCAGTGAAAATGTAAAATGCAGACATGATGGGAAGCACGACCATACTCACTGCCTCGATGATCCAGGTAATAGAGCGATGTGCTGCCTCTCCAGAATTGCCCATCGTTGTCCATATCTCGTTCACTATTTCCGGCACTGAGTCCATGTGGCCCCTAAACAAAGACATCATGTGGATCTTTATAACCAACCAGTACACTCTTGCGAATCAGATCAAGAGGTAAGAGGAAAATGTGTGCCGAGGAAAAGTTGCAGGTGGAGAAAGTAAAAAATAATTGTATTTATAAAATATTCACTGACATTTTGAACATACATTACCCTTATATGTTATGTACATTTTAAAGTCAGTTCTCAGACACGTAAATATTTGGCAGTAATCAAAATGAGGTGTTTTTTAGCATTCAAAGGATTTTGATTGATTGTAGGATTGGGATTACTAAATGGATTGGGATTGATTGAAAGATTGGGATTGATCCACAAATTGGGATTGATACAAGGATTGGGATTGATCCAAGGATTGGGATTGCGATGCTGATTGTAGCGCTGTTTGATTGATAGAAAGATTGTGAGATTGATCGAAAGATTGATGAAAAAACAAGTGTTTAATAAATTTTTATCTGTTAATTTTTTTTTTGGAATCTTTTGGATTTTATAAGTTTTTAGAATTTCTTTGTGGGCGCAAGGTTATCCAAGGTCATGGGGTCGAGGTCAAGGTTACAGATGTGATGTCAAGGTGAAAGTCATCCAGATCTAACATGTTGGTCAGAGTCATCAGAGCCACCTAGGTGTTGAAAATGTAAACAAACAATAATAATAAAAAAAAAAAAAAAAACAATATTGTGGATGGAGTGCATGCCTCAGAATTAGCAAAGGTGATTGAGGAGGGGAGGGGAATGTTAATAACATGTGGAGAGGGGGGGGGGGATAGGTCGTCTACTGGACATACTGCTGTGAGGGACCTCCAAAAAAGATTTAAAAAATAATTTAAAAAATAGTTTCTAATTATATTTTTTTAATTAATTTTTTATAAATTCTCAAGACACTTTTGGGATTTTTGACAAATTTTTTGGGTTCAATGTCAAAGCTCTTTGGGATCAAGGTCTAACTTGAAGTTCACCCAGATTAAAGATGGTGGTAGTAGTCAGTAATGTAATATGCTTGCTGACTTTTACGAATTTATTCAATTTTTACAATTGCTTGAGTTTTTGTTTTTAAGGTCATCCAAGGTCACAGTTATATGGTCAAGGTCACCAACATCCAACGTGGTGATCGGGTGATGATACAACATGGCAGCCGGTTGGCTCTAGCACCCCATCCCCTCTGAGCGCAAAAATGCAAAATTTTAATTTTATAATTTTTTTTTTAATGTAAAAAAATATATAATTTTTAAATTTTGTTTGGAATTTTTTGGGATTTATTTTGCATTTTTGGGATTTTTTAAACTATTTTTTTTTTGTTTTCAAGGTCAAGGAGCACCAGGGTCAAGTTCAAAGGTCAATGTCATAGACATCCAACATGGCGGACTTCTCATAATCATTCTACTCACGCACAAATCCCAATAGTAATAAGCAAAGTGAGAAAGAAGGTATCCACAAGCAAGCAACACCTCAGTGACTAGACAAGTGTGTGACACATGATAGTATCATGAGCGACGCACTCTGAAGTATTGTGAGGGAATGGGGAAGTGGGCATGCAGAGTTGATGGGTATTGGCTAGGTGAGTGAGGGGTTGGAATTAGTATTTATTTTTAGAGTTAGTTTGCAATATAGTGCTTACCAAAAGATATGCAATGCACAGCAAACAAAAAAAGTACAACAAACTTATTTTTTTGGTTAATTCCACCCAAATTTCCAACTTTTTTGCATGGTTTCTTGTGGTTTCTCAAAAATGGGTCTTAATAGAGAGAATATGGTAATTTAAAAGGTGTCACAATACTGAGCTTCTACTGTATATAACATTTGATATGCATAATAGTGAATGAACATAAAGAATTCTACCATGCTGTTTTATCTAATGTTCTTTAGGCAATGTGCTTCATATTACAGATACATTATACCTACAGCAGAATAAATTACCATTTTACAATAACTAAATTAACAACAATAGTACTGTGCATCATTAATTTTTCTTGAATACCAATTTCCCAGCACTTGCATAAAAAAACAATTTCTGAAGTAAGCTGTAAGTACTGAGATTCAGTCATTCTTAAAAATAACTTTTTGATCATATTTTATAAAATTATGACAGAAAATTCTCAAATACTAGAATCTGTTCTGAATGGAGTATAAGATATTCATTACACACAGTAAACAAAATTTGCAATCAACGGATAATATACATTTTTAGAGTTGTGCAAATATTTGGTATACCGAAACGAAAACGAAAAATTATAACTTTCATTTTCGTTTTGACAAAATATTTGGTTACCAAAAATTGTAACAAAACAAAAATTCTCTATTTCAATGAATTTTCGTGTGTTAAATGAAAGTTCATTTAGTGCACCAGCAAAGAAAATTTTTTCCTGCAAATCATTTTGTTTGTTTTCATTATTTTATATCTGAAATAACCACATAAAACGAAAATTTAAAAGTAGGCAAGAACCCTGTATTTAATATTCCATAACATACATTTCTTTAGTTTGATTTTGTAACAAATTTGTTATAATGAATAACTTCCTAAAATGTTATGAAATTTGTTAATCTTTCATATGGCTGAGCTTTAACAACACTATTTCTTTTTCTCCCAGTTTCATTCGCACAACTTTAGAAATTTTGTTTTCACTTAACATTAAAAAAAACTAAAATCCAATTAAAAATTAAAGAAATTTAAAAAATTGCTACAGATTGTAAGAGTATTCATTATTTCTGACTGAAGTTGAAGAAAGAAAAAATATATTATTTTCCAGCACGTAAATTCTATAATAAAAGTTTATTTCCCTAAAACCACTGCAATGAATTAGGTCTGGAAAATGCATAAAACTTAATATTTAATGACTACATATTTGTATTAACTTTACCTTATAGAAAATTCATCCATTACGAAGTTGAACACCATAACTATATCTTGGATGTAAAAGTCATTTGCATAGTACGATTTGTTGAGGAAAACCTTAAACTCTTCCAAGTCATCCACCAAGACATTCAGCTCTCTGTGAAAAAATACACAGCGTCAAGAAATATTCAACAGGAAGAACTGGGAAAATAAATGTGAATTACAAAGATCAACAACACAAAAAATTCATAATTGAATCATAGGGAACAGTAAAATTCAATGAATTTTGAGGGTTAACATATTTAAATAACCCTCCCACATACAATTTCCAGCCTTAAGTAATACTGTTTCATTTATAATTACTAAATATAAAAAAATATTTGTGCTCAGGCTGTCTTCTGCTTTCATATTTGAATTTTACACAACTCAGAATTTCTTTGTCAGATGATGACACTTCAAACTCAACTTTTATACCCCAAATCTATACTTTCATAAATCATCTCACTTATAATACACCACAATATTGCACAATCTTAGTAGCGTGTCCAATTGTAGTTTTCTAGACTTTCATACATTCAATTTTGATACACATTTTCAAGAGCACATGTTAAATTTAATGAATAGCTTCACTCATTTGTTACATTAATGATGACCCGAGACAGCAGCATGCAACCTTGGAGTTACATCCACTAAAAGCTTGTGCACTACTAGTGTATAGTACACATAGTTAAACATAGGAGTAGGCTCCACTTTTCAACAACTCCACATATACTGCAACTTCACCTGCTCTCAAGGTACATCCTACTACCACCAACATAAGCAGATACAGTGAAACCCCTATTTTACATTTTTCAAGGGACTGGGAAAAAATGTTGCAAAATGCAGGTATACACTGTTCACGATAAAGTGAGCACTTTTGAAAGCCCTGCTAAAGTTCTACTTTCTTGTCCATTATGTATCTTTCCACCACATGTAAACAAACATTGCCATGTAATTGCCATATGTTAAAATCAGTGTTTACTTTTCAGGACTAGCTAAATGTTTTGGACCTTAAGTGATGAGCATTTATAACTAATTACATAATAACTATAGTACACAATACCCATTAAGTGTGTAAATTAATGTATTGTATATACATATTATAGGTATAAAAACATGTAAAACATGTAACATGTATAGTATTATATATAAAACATGTAACATAATACATAAAACATGTAACATATATGATGTATATAACACATAATATATATATAATTTAAAATATACAATAGAAAAATATGTAACATATATAATAGTTTGGGTTATGTAAAAGCTCCGATAGACAAAAATTTTACAAAACAAACAATAAACAATTGAAAAATTAACGCCCTAGCGATGAAGTCATGGAAATCGTGAAACAGCAAACATTAAACTTGGGCGGTGAACAAAGACCAACACGGCATGTTAAAAAAAGGACACACAGTAATGTGACACCATAGTTAAGCCGAAAAATAATTTAGAAGGGCAGCCAAATCCAGATTTTGAAATAGACTAGCACTACTGCACACCCAAGGTACAACACCACTTGTCACACAAATTACCAAAAATTTAAAAAACTGTACCGCAAACTTAACGTTTCCCATGACTCATCATTTTCTAAGTGCCCCATTGCTCTGCAGCGTGACTAGTAAAACATCAGTTCGAAAACATGGTAGCTGTGTTTGGCCTCAGCTGATCGAAAGGAAGTGCAACTAAGCCATCAGGAAAAACATAGATCCCGCAGACATAAAGTAGCGGCGTAACGTAGCAGACGTCTGAAGAATAGAGCAAGGCAGTGCAAGGCCTTAAATAAATAATTACGACAAATAAAAAAATAATGACGCACGACGGGGAAAGAGGAAGGCAGAAGAGCGATGAAAGACTAGGGGATCTGGGCCGAGCAAAGAGTACACCACTGCACAGAAGTAGATGGTGCTAGTAAATTTAACGTGACGGTGCTAACGTGGCATTATATAAAATATATAATATATAAAAAAGTAAAATGTATAAAATATGTGCATGTATGTGTACATTTTTAGAATAGTTTTATACGCAACTTTATAAATGGAGATAAATATATTTCGACATAGGTCTATTAAGTACGTATAAAATAAAAATAATTTACACTAAAAATATAAACATATCAACAAATGCATTTGTGTAGACATACATTTTTTTTGACACTGTTACTCTGTATTCGTACCCTTCTGAGGCCCTCCAAAAATGTACTAAAAATTTATACTGTGAATTGAAGTGATAACGGAAGGGTATACCAGGCTTGTAACTGGCACCATCTTCATTTGTACAAAATAATTTTTAAAATAATGTAAATTATTTATTGCTAAGTGAAATGCTGCTCCGGTGATGGCCACATTTCCAGTGTCACTTGTGACCCAATTGGTGCGACATTTCCTTTTTGTCGAACCCACACAGACCTCAAGAAACCAATTTTACAGGTAAAGTGCATACACTCTCATCATTGTTGTGGTTCCTTCATTGCAATAACTGCAACAAAACTGAAAACTTAAATGAGCAAAGTATTTAAAGAAAATTACTACACAGTCGACTCTCGATTATCCGCGATAATGGAGGGGACGATTACCTCGGATAATCCAAAATCGCGGATAATCCACATACTAAGAGAAAAATACAGTTTTTCCCAACACTAACTTTTGTATGGTCGTAACTGAATACTGGGTGTTTCAGTGTGAAACCTAGCTTACCCTTGACATACTACTTTATTTACCCGCATATTTTACGGCCTCGCATAATTTCCATACCGTATTATTTATTAACAAACTAAGAAATTTAAATAATGCATAACTTCTGCACCTCTGATTTCTAACTTACAAAACCGGAATATAAAGTGTGCAAAATATGCTGATAATTACAAAAGTTCTCTCACGAACATTACAAGAAATGCGCAGCTACAGTTAATACAAACAATGCAGAGGGATGCTTGTGGTGTTTATCGCCGAGTGATACTGGAATCTGAAGTTGCATAAAAGGGAAGGCAGGCTGACGTCACTCGGTTGCTAGGAAACAGACCACCTACCCCCCCACCCCCTGGAGAGGGGAAACAAAGACGTGCACAGCGAACTGCATGTATCCCGTATCACACACACACCTTCCACACTGTCCAGTGCGTGCGGCATACAGCCGGATGTTTCAGTGTGTGGAAAACAGTGTTTAATGTAGGAAATAAGTATCTCCTTCCATTCCCAGTTCTTCAAAATAATATTGGGCTTGTTTCACACACACTAAACCCGATACTGACGTTTCTGGTTAAACCACTCCAACATAGCCTTATCTAGTTCCGCGTACGTCGATAGTTTCATCATTTTCCTATTCGTCAATCCACTTGTCGAGTCCTCACTGCTCGCAAACTCAATAAGTTTGGATTTATTGTTTCGTATATCCTGGATTGTTGTTTCTCACACTCCATACACATATGAACGCTGTTTAATGCACTTCCTCCTTCAAGTTTATTAATAATTTCCAGCTGCTGCTGTAAATTTAAAAACACACGTTTACATTTTGCAGACATTTTTCGGCTGAAAATGAGCAAAAACAAAACCAAACGTAATTACTGACTGGCAAGATAAAACTGACACTGACCGTGGGAATGCGATACGCGGGGGGAATGTGGTAGTTGCGCCGGGACCGGCTATACCTGGCAGGCGGCAGGTACGCTAGCGAGTTGTGCGGTGTTGTCAGCTCGCTGTCTTGCGAAGGTACTAAGCTCATTGCGCCATCGGGAACACATTTTGATGTGCATTTGCATTGATAAACAAACATATTTCATTCCACAGTTATTTTCAGAGAGTACCTGTTACGAATTTCATTAGTTAAGATGGGTGTTTTATTAAATAACTTCATTCTGGCAGTGTTTGAGTTGATTTCCAAAATTAATTTTATCTCCCTAAATATGCTGCGGTTAAGCCGCAAAGCGGATAATCTGCTCACGGATAATCGAGAGCTGACTGTACTTACAAAAAATGGTTCATGCGTGCACACACAAAGGTGAAAGAAATGTCCTATTATTAATGTAAAACCAATACATATCCACAAATGATAGCAAAATGATAATGTAAAGGACAAATTACAAAAGTAATACTTACAGGCAAGTTTCTTTTTTCAAGTGTGTATTTTGACTTCATTCCTCAGAAAGATATTTTTCTTTTGTTTATTTCTGGATAATCACAACCACGGAAGTTCTGTAATGCTTTTACATTATGTTTATAGTAAAAATTGAAACATAAATAATTTATCATTTAAAAAATGTCTCAGATCAATTGGAAAAAAAAAAAAAAAAAAAAAAAAAAAAAAAAAAAAAAAAAAAACCACACACACACCCCCCCAGCTACTAACTCTATATACAGACCTTAATTTCTTCGGTACAAATGTAGCAACTTAAACAAATTAATATTATTATCATTATATCAACTGTAGTCAGGCCACTGTGCTTTTGTGTTTTGTATGTGCTTATTGCTATAACTGTGATTGTATTATGTATGTCAATTGTAGCCTGGCCATTATTGAAAGCTAGCTCATACAGTTTCTTAAGAAATACTTAATTTAACACTTACACTGCCTAACGTAATCTAACCTTTAAAAACCATGCATTTGCAAGTAAACAGGAGCTCTGGGAGTTGGGGGTGTTGACTATGATGTGTAATTTACAGTCACATTAAATTTCAATGCCTACAATATTTTTGCAGCCAACATGGCAGATATAACAAACAATTAAACCTACTCAAGAATGCATACTATCTTCATTGATATTTCTCAAAAGGTAGCAAGTTGTCTTGTCGAATATCCATTATAAAATTTAAATATGGAATTATTCTATATCTGTTGAGAATTAATAGTAAATACTTTCTAATTTTTCTTACGGCAAACATTACCAAATAAGACAATACTTGCATCACGAAAGAATGTTGGCAACAAGCACAGCTATACGTGTATAGTTAACAAAACCAGCTTCAAATGTTGTAGTTTATAATGTTGGAACACCTTTGGTGTAGCATCAAACTGTGATGTTTATGTTATGTTAACAATAGTAAAACTTAACACTGTAACTTGGGATGAATAACTACATGAACACAAGTTTAAGGTTAGGCCTACATTACAAAATAACACAGTGATTTTAAAAAGTGTCAAATTAATGTATAATTATTGACAGGCACATTTACACATGTTACTAAGGCAGGTTTAAGAAAGGTTACATAGCTGGGCATAAATAGATACGTACAGATGTATTTGAGGTTATGCCTACATGACAAAACAACACAGTGAAAAAAAAAAAGTGTAAAATTAACATATAATTATTGATTGCCAAATTTGCACTTGTTATCAAGACAGATTTGAAAGAAAGGTTAAACAGATGGACTTAGAATGTAACATGTACTTCGCAAACACATGAATATATTAATGTCGCGTTTCTGCTGTTGTTCATTTACTTTCATTATTGTAAATTAACTTTCCGTTTATAATAATAACTGTAGATTTCTACTTGTTCTTTTTCAACGATTTACTTCAATAATGTACTGAGGATAAGCGAGGAAAACACGTTGTGAAAACTGTTCGGGAAAACACGCGTAAAAACACATTTACATTTACCTCCGGACAGTTGCAGTTGAAATTTTCATAATTTCTAGAACTCGTTCGATCACCTTGCACTGCTTCATCTCTCCTTGACGAATTAAAGAGTAAATACTTTCGGTGAGATTTATAATGCCCTCCTGATGCTGAGTATTTGTACATAGTTTGCTGGAACTCATAACTTTACACAAACTCACTACAACACAATTAAACACTATATGACCTATTATAAAACAATGGTGATTGCAGATAAGCTGAAAAATAAATGAGAAATAATAAAACACAACAACTTCCAGTTTCCAAATTTATTGCTTGCCTCGCAACCACTCCACACATGCAAAGCCAAGAAACAAGCATGAAGGAACCACAACAACGGCCTGTTGGTTTTGACCGTTGCGCCGATCACGTGACAATATAATTATGAGTTACAGTAAATACATTATCTTTACGCCAATAATTACTTTAAACTGTATAAAACAAACTTCAAACAGCTTAAGTAGCCATTAATTTAAACATTACACTTGCAATACCGCGTTATTTCTTAAAACTACTGTTCACATTTCACTGCCAACATAACTGGGTGTGTTCATCCCCAGCCTGTGCGGTGACACACATGGTTATACATATGCAGTTGCGGGCGGTGGTTTTTTTCAAAGGTTGATTTCTAGAGTGCTCACTTTAACGTGAACGGCATTTAAGTGTAATAAGAGGGAAACTTATGCTGTAAAAACTAGACATTGGGACAAACAAAGTGCGTGTAAAATTCAGGAAAGTGTAAAATCAGAGGGTGTTATACTGGAGTTCCACTGTACATAAGAAATAAGAGAGTACTGACAGTGGCAAGCGAGCGACTTTTAACCACAATTCACATGTTCACTGCTGGTGCTTAAGGCTAAAATCATATTTATGTAATAACTTGAAGTTTGTGTTCTGTAATTACTTAATACCAGGGTTAGAGTTTTTGCGGATTTCATACGTTTTCACTAATATTTTAATGCTAAAACGGATATACCGATAAACACTCGAAACAGCAGATAATTCAATAGCCAAACACTCAATCATAAATATTTACCAGGATCCAAGTGCTCCCACTACTAAGAATTATTCCATCACTTTTAACATGGCAATGCGAGTTCCGCGGCAACGCTTAAAGCTATGGAGCGTTGCCATGTAACTCGCATTGCCATGTTAAAAGTGACAGAATAATTCTTAGTAGTGGGAGCTTTTAGATAAGGGAAATATTTTTTAATTTGTACCGATGTTAGTGTGAGGGTCTTGGTTAGTATATAAGCAGGTTCTGGATATAATTTTATTCACTTAGCTCCGTGTCATTATAGAATACACATCACAATGTTGCGGAGGCGTTTGTGTATGTGTTACTACCCTAGGAAGGTATACTGTAATATTAGGTCGTTTTCAAAGGATGTTAATAAAGACGATAGGTCTTGGACTCTTAAAATTGTTGATGCAGAAGATAGTTATATTTTGTTGTCATTTCTGTACCATTTTGGTCTTCAACGAATTACTGCTAAGGCTGGTAGTGGTTTGTTGAAAATATGTTTCTTCAGAAAGCTGCAGCATGAAAAGGACCCTGGTCCTAAGAAAATTAGTGACATCGATATTTATGATATAATATGCTGGAAGACTTTTCCAGTTCATGAAGGGAAGGTGGGCAATGCTGCAGTTATTTGTGTCTTTGGTAAAGCTTCGCTGTCTTCGCATAAGAAGATGAAGTTCATAAGTTATTAGTGTTTTTAAATGTAAATTTTTTACTATTGAACAATGTATTATTTTAACATAAGTCGATACAAAAAGAAGAAGAAGAAGAAGAGAGCTATATTTTCCCAGTAACATAATTAATAATTTTCTGTATTTACTTACCTGTAAAACTTTTGATAACGTGAATGAAAAATACACAAGTTTGTTTTTACAGAATTTTACAGGATATTTAATTGTCAAGTACAGGATTTTATAACCATTATTGGTGGCATCCCTGGTGTATGTACATATTTGCATGTGTGTTTTGAAGTATGTGATGACATTTCCAGTTAATTTAACCATACCATTGTGTACACAGAACCTGTTCTCAGTTATTTGGCGAGCTGAAATACGGAAGTACATAAGGGTAAGTAATTTTGATACAACTTCAATATTTTTGTCTTCTTTTAACATACAGGATTATTTACAGGATATTTTATATTCAAAACAAGGAGTTTACAGGATATTTTACCTCGAAAACAAGGATATTGTTTTGAAAGTGGTGGCAGCCCTGCTCAATACTAAATTATAATGTAATTTCTGACTACTAGGAGGCAGTTGTGGCAAAAACACTTATAAGTGTCTGTCACACTGGGTTAGGGTGATAATGCCTGCATGCTGTTTGACATTTACAAGCGTCACCAGCAGTGAATGTGTTAACACCATTAAGAAGAAGAGAAAGTCTAGCAGCCAACTACAAAGGCTCATTCAACTGCATTGTAGTTGCATCATCACTTTAATGTGATCAAGAATCCTGCTGACCACTACTGACTGCCATGTACATACATACAGTGCAGAATAAGACAGACTAAAGGTGATGTACACAGATTTTCATTTTCTGTGCATATCCTCACCATTCATTCACATTTTGAAAACAGATCTGTCATAATTGCATGATCAAAGAGTCATATAGACATTTGTTTATTACATTCACTTTTTCTAATGACTTATGATTTTATAAGAAGAAATGTTTAGTTTAATTTTAACACATCCTAACTTGGTATCCTAGTTACATCAAAAATGGCTCAGAGGAAGTGAAGTATACTTACATTTCCAAGCACGTATTTGTATTAACAGTGTGCTGACATTAAACCACGCCACATAATTCTAACAGTTTTCATGGCAAACACACAGTTCATTGCTGGGACTCTACCCTACATTATGGGACAAACTTCCCTTAGACGAAAAATTAAAACATACATTTACTGACCAGTCTTCCCTCTGCAAACGCTACCTATATACATGTATCTTCCAACTTAGTCTCATCATAGTTGTACCTAGCTTGAGTGGATGTCACTGTGGTATAAGATACCATTTAACAACCTCTGGTTTCCTATATTTAAAGGAAGAAACATGGTTCCTAGCTTTACAGTCAGGATGAGCACCAACACCTGGAAGATTGGACTGATCAATAACGTTTAAGAAATTCACCCTTAATCTTTCCTCTTATTAGCTTCTACAATAAAACAAAAACAAGGTAGAGCAATGGTAACATAGTGGAGTCACATTCAGAAAGACTCAGTAATTTCTGGTCCAGTCAGCCTTACTTCTGTTTTTCCTGGTTCTGCCATCTCTAATTCAGTTTTCCATAGCTTTCTAAAACCACTCCAGGTGAATGCTAGAATGGCTCCTCAGTACTGGACATGGCCAATTCCTTCAACATTCCTATTTCTCTGAGCAATTTCTCTGTCTGTATTGATGCCACTGCAAACAAGACGTTACGCACTACCTATCTACATTGCATAAAATAATAAAACCTTTCATGACACATCCAACAAGGCGAAATTTAAATGCTAAGTGCTCTACTAGCACACATCGGCCAATACATCATCCCAGCTTAGCAATGAGGGCCACAGATGCCTGTTATTTAATCACTCTGATGCGTGATGTGTACTAACAATATTACTAAACACAACTTTGCCTCACCTTCACGTGACGCCACATCACCTTGAACGGGGTTTGAACTAGGGATGGGAACCTCGATACATTCAATACTTTATAGTGTCAAGTATCGCATGTGAAAATCCAAAAGTCTCAAATTTTAACACCCATTTTCTCATTCTATAGTTATGGCATGAGTATACTATATCTTTTGGAATATGTATGATACTATCAAAAAACGTACCATAGTTTTATTATTTAATACATACACATTTTGTTGTGCCATAATTATGGTACAAGCATACCATAACTTTTGGAATACGTACGATACTTTTGAAAAGATTACCATAATTTAATCTGCATCCTTCAGGCATTCCAAAGCACCCATAAAATTTGACCTAGGTCCAATAGTTCGCAAGATATTAACAGCAACTTTTAAATTTGTACAGTAATAATCTCGACTGGCAGCAAGCATTTCAGAGTTTCCTGCAACCATTTCAAAAAGCCTTCGCAGGTCAAGTTTCCAGTGTAATTTGGGATTTTATATAGTTTCAGTGTGTGTCCAGGACACTAGTAAAATGAGCAAATTTCTTGGCCAAGTTGTTTTGTGTTCATGACAATTTTAAATTGGTATCAAAACTGGTGTTGAGTATCGAGAAAATCTAGTATCAACCCATCCCTAGTTTGAACCCAAGACGACTTGTTTCCTGAGCCTAACAGCACACCCCTAGGCAAGGGCCTCCCAAAGGCACGGCAGTCAAGACCATCTACACCAGTATGTCAGATTTCACTTGTCTGTAAATCACCCCAACGTGTGATAGAAGCCAGCCAAGCAGCCCAGTGCTGCCTCTAAGCTCGCGGGAGTGATACAACCTGTATACAAAAAACAATACTTCCAGCCTCCTACGAGAGAATGCGGCCTTCGCTGCTAAGGGAGGAGCTCCAGCCCGAAGATACCCGACTGACCGAAGCGAGCCGAAGGACCAGCAGCTGGCTGTCCATATAAGCAAGCACACAGCTCCAGAATGCCAGTTAATACTCAGCAGCTCACTCTACTACCTCGTGTGCTGGAGCCCTCTGCCTTACCACCTTCCTCAAAAAGGACTACCACTACCTTCCAGAAATCTTCTAGACCTTCGCCCAGTAGCTCCTGAAGAAGTGTTCATTTCCTCCATTACATTCACTGCCACTTTGGTAGTGAACCCAGAGTCCCTTCTGGACATCAGCATCGAATTAGTTAGGGTCAGTTGTTGTCATAGCTACCTAGCCGTATCTGCTCTTGTTTAGACTAGACCCAGTTCCCTTCACCTGGATTATTGTAGATTACTTCCATTACAGTTTACTGATAACTAGGAGTTAGTATGGGTCCCCATGTCTTTCCTATGGGGAATTAACATGATGTGATCTTACCTAACCTTCGACTATTTATTTCTTGGGCGACTGTGACTTTTATCCCCGTAGACGTTGAACCTACTAAGGAAAAGCAGGAGACTTCGCCTTGGAAACCTCTTTGCCGAAATAGTGTAGGACTGCAGACTCCCTTAACCAGACACATGTACGCCGCAATACACACCGATTAAACGGTCACCTATACTATGGACCAGGTACGCAAAGGTACCTGGCGTGCATATACGGCAGAGTCCCAACCACTACCAACACAATCCACAAAGCAGCTAGACAACCAGGTCAGCCAACTCACTCCATCCACAAGGTTATTTTTACTGGTTGGAGTGATAAAACTGATACCGGTGGCCTTACTCTTCTGGACCATACACCACGACGAGGCTAGACATTCCAATCAGCCCACTGCTCCAGCCACCGCATTGTACTTCGCCGATTGAAGCCATAGGAGTGAGTCTGGACGGACTAGCCCCGCTTGGCTACGCACACAGCTATAGAATTTGTTGCCTGCTACTCCTTAGGTGGTAGACCATTGTACTACCCATATGCCCTTCACCCATAGGAGTGGTGCACAAGGTGAAAAGCTAAGAGGGCAGCTAATGCCTCCAAACACAACCAATTGAACTGCAACCCAGTGCCAACTGTCTGCATTCTATCCCCCCGGGAACAAGCTCAAGCCGCCTGACAACTAGAGAGGCCTCACCACCCAGTTCCCCCATGCACCCTCTTTCAGCCACCTACAAGATCACCGGCCAGCTGCACCTGATTGTCGTGAACTTTTGACTGGGACTCCTTGTGCCTCTGGGTATTGCAAACCCATACTTCTGAACCACAAGGACCAGCAGCCCACCGCGAGCACCACCACCACCCAAGGACCAGGCCTTAGTTCCAGCCAGCAGCAGCAGTAGCAGCAGCGGCCGGGCCAGAATCTACCTCGGACTACGACCCCTGCAGGTAAACGAGTGTCTGTGTCTACACCAACAGTGCAGAGAACCGCTAAACCCACACCTCACTTTGTAATGTGCCACAGAACCATACGCCCCAGCTTATTTTGTAGCCGGGGACTAATCACCAGCCAATAAGGCAAAACCTCACCACAGTTAGTTAGCTCATGCTTCTAACCAGCACAATAGAACTTTGTCTGACAGTGACGATGCCGTCAGTCAAACCGACGTCACGTGTCAACTCCAGATAATTTATCCACAACCAAGACAATCATCCCCTGCAGCAGGAACATACTATTCTAAACTGCAACTGTCTTTCACTACCCTTCTTCTGAACCCACGTGTGTCTGAAGAAATGATAAAACACTTTGCAGATGAAAGGTGAGTAGAATGTAAGTTGAAGATGATTCCTTTTACATGAAAATGTTGACAGAAATGCAAATGGGAAGACAGGCTACAATCAACATTTGGAAGTGGCGCGACATGCACACACACTAGTTGTCCTATTTCATCTATTGTATCACAACCTACAGAATATCACCTTTGCGGAAAACTATCAGATATCCTGGTATTTCCACCTGTCGCTACTCTACTTCAAAATGTCAATCTTTACCAGCCATAGCCCCTTTTCAATGGGGCGAAAATAAAGCGAAAACAAGCAAATCTTATTTACTGTTTGCAGATGTGCAGGAGAGAGGAATTATAGGTCAGCAATTCTGTACCTGGGTAACATTAAACTTTACCCAGTCCTAGTGCACCATCTATTATATAGACAAATATACTATCTGCAAAGTATTGGTTCTGGTCAATGTTTCTTTAAATTAACAACTTTACAATCACATTTCCCAACACCACGTAAGATCAATAAACAAACACAAAAAACTAAATATAATGCTTCACAATGTAGCTAATACTCAGTACAGTAGAACTTGCAAGTAATTGGATACATATGTTTAATGACATATGTCTGAAACTACATTCTGCCTCCAGTGTAAAATTGAATTAGGACAATATGTATTATACAAAATTTAATTTAAATATATAATTACTTAAGAAAGCATGTCAACAAATATAACACTTATAGAGTATTTCCTACTGACTTTCATGTAGTTGTCAACCAATGAATGTCAAGATTAAAACTTTTATTGCAAATATATAATCCTTTACACTTCTCAAGGGATCAGCAAATATGTTGCAAACTGTAGAGAAAGATAAAATAAAGAAAAGTGTAAAATTTTGGGGTGTAAAAAAATGTTTTACTGTAAATCACATCCAGGTAATGATTTAGGAAAAAAATACATAATGTTTCCCTAAAACTGTACAATTGGAGGAATATAGCACACAGCAAACAAACCTTGCCTCACCTTATGTCTTCAAAGAATGGCTTCATTTCTGACTTGGCATTATACCAGATATCGTTGATGGCCTCCCTGGTCTCGGACCTCACGTACACCTTCCAGTAGTTGACAGACTCCACGAAGCTGGTCACAATCGCTGAGAGCCAGTCCTCTACAAGAGTCTGTACAAGGAAAGCATGTGATTTAGAGAATGCTCACTAGTTACCAACAAAATACAGAGTGCTACACTAGGCCAGAGATAGACATAAGATTGTTACAAGCAAGAGAGATCTCTAAAATTTTTCCAGTACTGCAGCTAGAGAACAGGAGTTAGGGCAATTTTTTATACCTATTACTATTAATTTTTCCATTTCAGTTATTTCTCAATTTTGCGAGGCTCACCATGTGTCTACGTCAAACCTATTAATTTGCTTGCAGAACCAAAAATTAGAACTGGGTCAAACATTTGAATTTTAAATTGAACCCAAACTTAAAGGTTAATTTCAGTTTGAAAAATTGACTAGTTCGTGTTCGGTTCGAAAATTTATAAACATTAACATAAATAACAAACTTAGAAATGAACTCCCACTAAAAAAAGCCTCGCATGAAACACAAATATTAACAATACACACGAGAACCACATTGTTTATAAATGATACAGTGCACTATTGCCAACACTGGTTTGTGTACTCTATGGTCTTACATGATTTAATGGTCGAGGTTACGAGTTGTGATTGAAAGTAGCACAGCGATCAACAAAACGGCATTGTAAATGAAACTTATGTGTGCACTTTATAATTATACTGGTTTAATATTGTTCGTATTATATTATTTTGAATGATATTTTACTTCATTTTAATATTTTTAAACTTACATAAAAAACATTATCACATATATGAGAATTTAAGAGTATTATTACAATAGGTAAACACTGGGAAATTAAATTTTAAAGCTTAGTTTGACTTGGGTTCGAGTTCAGTGAATTGCAGAATGGTTCAGTTTGAGTTCAGTTCTTGAACATCGTTAAGGTTCAATTCAATTTTGGATTTGAGAAAAACATTGAACTTACTGTTCAAACATGGTTCAATGTTGAAAACTGAGTACGTCCCAGCTCTAGTAAAAATACAAACATTTGTGATGTGTATAAAATATTCACATCATATATCCAATAGTTTTTCCCCAAAACACAAGCGTAAAGATACATAATATATCATAACATTGTGTAATGAAGATATCAGAAAGTCAACTTTGTACAAACGGCATGTAAACTCAGCTATTCTGAAATAACTATTATGTTCATAACGTACGTAATTTTGACAACTGAATGTAGCAGTTATAAATAATGTGTCGCTTGATGCACCATGAGCACTGTCGGATACATATCCTAGCTTCAAACTCTGGTGCTCCCTAGTGTACTGTAGCGCCAAATGCCGTCGCTCATCTAGCCTCCGTACTGTTCCTATCTAAATGTGAATCAATCCCTTGTCGCCTCAGAGGCTGGCAATCTGCACAACACCACGCTCCAGTCTGAGTGGGTGGAACCACCCCCTCACTTGCCTTGACCTAGTCGGCAGACACTGGATGGTCACGCTTGCCACGCATATGGGGAGGTTTCCCCTCCATGTGATCTGCTCCAGCCCACTCCCCCCCTCGCTCACCGCATCTCTCAAGGGTATTTCTTCTTTTGCACACCCTCCAGACAGTGCAGTTCGTGAGCAGTTATCTTCGGAGCTTTACTTGCAACTCTCGCTATCTCGCCATGCTTGCCTTCAGCAGTATCATTGAAATGTAGTCTTGAATGTTAACTATTCAAAACTTATGTTTCTCAATACAATAGTCAGAAGCTCTTGCCGTGGAGCCTTCTCCTAGTCACAAGTTTTGGCCACATGCCTCGTCCATACCAGGTGTAGTTTGTACTAGGGTCGCTCTTGCCCTCACATCTCGTTGCCATCATGTGGTGAACAGCTTGGCAAATTTGATCCCTCGTCCATCAGATGTTAGCAGGCTCAGGTCGTAGATATAAGTCTTGCAAACTCCTTCAGATGGAATTAAAAATATATCTATCAGTTAACTTCTTTTTGGTCTGATCATTCTCTTTTGCTTTTCTCCTTTATTATCTGCTTTGCCATCTGTGTGCTCATCCACTGGACTACTTTCAGGTTCACGCACATTCACAGCGATAGAGATTCAAACCAAGTACCCACTGAACGACCACCCGCCTCTTGTCAATGTTTGGTGTCTAGTGGTGGCTGGTCACACCACCCTCTAACGCAACTGTGGCAATGGGAGAGAGAACATTCCTCTGAGGCTCCTGAGGCTTGAGAAGAACAAACACATTAGGTCCCTATGACTCTTAGGCTACAAGCTGGTCACGCCTCTTACTCAGAGCTGTAGGGTCCTTACGTGGGGAATGCTGTAAATCCAGAGAGGCAGTTGAGGTCTGTAGCTGATTACACCGCTCACTCAACTTCTCACTGAGGGAAACCAGGGGACCCTCTCTCCAAGTCGCTATTGGCCCAAGCACTGTCCATTGTGAAGTGCACTTTGCAGCGCCGATCGATCAATAGGACTCCATCAGGAGTCAACCCCAAGGCACAAGCCCCAGGAAGAGCAAATTACTTCTTGGACAGACCATGCTAGAACATGCACTGCTACGTAATTTTAAACCATACCTAAGATTGTGTTTGTGCTTACAGGACACCCACTAAATCCTCTAAATCATAATTTTTTACTCTTCTTTTATTTATCCTCTGAAATTAATGTCATATCGTAACATCACTGACCGTGCATGGCTGTGTACTCGCAGTTATTCCAAAATGCCCAATCACCCGTGGGCCATAAAAGGGATAGTTTAACCCTCAAGTGTCCAGCTACACACTCTGATGAGCCAAGGCTAGATGCTCCCAGGGTTCAGATGGGTTGACCCATAAGATATGGCTCCCTTATAATCCGCGTCAAAGAGACTTCGCTTCCCTAGTCTCTAGAGGGATACTGGGCCAGTGTACCTTCATTCCATGTTGGCGTAACTGGTGTCACGCTGGACTGTTAAATAATTTTGATTAATAAATGCCAATAACATCATGCACTACAAAATAAAATCACTAAATATGCATGTCACTACTAGCACTCACACATAATCAATAAATACTACAGGTGCACAAGTACTCAAAATTTTGAGTCAAGTCCAATTTTTATTACTCGACTCGTGTCCCATTTTGAAGCTTTGAAAATTCGAGTACTTAATTGTCTGGTCCGAAAGACACAATAAATCGTTATATTAAAGTGCCCTGTTACACAATATTTTTTTTTGCCTGGACATGTATGTAGTAAATCACTCCTAAAAGTTCCTGCACTTTTATTCTATTGTGCTGGCTGGAAAAGTGTGCCTGACATCTCATCTCTTGTCCTCTTCTCGCTCAGCGGGTGGCAGATTCTACCTGCTGGAAGAGAATGCCATGCCTATAGCCTCTTGTCACCTGGCTGTTCCCTTCCGCTCAGTGGATGGCATATTTTGTTGGGAGGTGTCACAAACCAAAGGTTGCTGGTCTTCAGGGCAGCTCTTTGTGTATGATATTCCCATTATGTTGTGGCCTGGTGTGCAGGCTAGATGTAGTTCTTTTTAGCACACTGCTGATTTAAATCAGGAAAGATGCCGAGAAGTGGGGTTTAGAATGTATGTGAGGGTAACATATTGTAAAGTGGTAGTGAAAGGTAAAGGATACCCACCCACCATTATGTTTATTCCCTGCCCAAATATTAGCCAATGGTGAGATACAAGTAAGAGTGCTTGTATGAACTGTGACTATTAATTATTTTGTGATACAGTTCTGGTGTTTCAATTGTTTTCAGCAGTAGTGTAATAAATACTTAGATATGTATAGAATACCAAAGCGTTTCCAGGAACAGTCATGCTGTAGTGATGAAGACAGTGTTGAAAAGGAAAGTGTAAGCCTTTCACAAGAAGTCAGCTCTCCAAAGACCAACGATGGAACTGCAGCCACTAATAAAAATCCAACTTGGAATTTTTTTCCTAAAAATAAGATTACTGGTAATAGTGAAACTACTGCAAGTTGCATCTACTTCAGTCAAATATCAAAAACTAAAATTGGCCAAACAACAAGCTTGATTCGACATCTAGAAAACAAATACCCTGCAAAACATGCACCATGGAAGAATGAAGTTAAAGAACGACACTCAAAAACATCCTTAACATCAACTGCTGGGTGCAACTTGCCTAAACAGGTATTAATGAATATGTTTGTCCATTCTTCAGTAAAATGACCCAGAAACAGTGCCAAGTCTTCAGCTCTGTCCAATCAAGTGGCAAGATGAATTGTTAAGGGTAATCATCAATATTCAATTGTATGTGAGCCCGAGTTCAAGCAATTTATAAATTTGGCTATTCCAGAATATGATCTTCCTGGACGAAATTATTTTGCAAGTACTCTAATTCCATCACTCTACATGAACACCAAAAACCAAATGACTGAAGTTATCAAAGTAGATATCAATACACAATCCTTGGCATCATTATGTTTGACCTCTGATATTTGGACTTCTGATGCAAATGAAAGTTTTATATCTGTGACCTTGCTATATGTTAATCAAGATTTCACTCTGAGAAAATTTCTATTACTCAATTCATACTTTCGAGGCAGTCATGACAGTGTGAAAATAAAAGAAAAAATTAAATCACTTATGAAGGAGTATGATTTGTTAGAAACCAGTGCCAGCATTTCTTGTCACTGATAATACTGCCAACATTTCAAATGCCATAAAAGGAAACTGAACTCATCTAGAATGCTTTGCACACACAACACAGTTAGTAATATCAGATGCAAAATTTTTTACAGAAGGTATGGACAGGCTCTTAACAAAATGTCGTGCTATTGTAGGGCACTATAAACATAGCTGCCAGGCTAGAGAAAGACTCAATGCCCTTCAAAAACTGAATGATGAGAAATGCTTGGAAGTTACTCAAGATGTTGCAACTAGATGGAATAGTGAGTTTCTTCTGTTAGAAAGACTATATACTATGAAAAAATCTATAAATGCAGAATTTGCTGCAAATCGCTGCTCTGATTCACCACTTATAGAAGAAGATTGGCACTTGGCAGAGAGCTACATTGCACAGCTACAGCCACTCCATCAAGCAACAAAAGAAGTCTCCCTAGATACCTGTTGTGATTTGTTAAGTTAGTGTCCTGTTAGGCAAATGAGGGACATAACGATTGGTGGGGTTGGCACCCCGAGTCACCAGGTATCGTGATGGCGACATGAAGGGATGTAAGATATTGGTACATAAATGTAAGTGTGAAAGAATAAAGAATGAAACATGGCACAATCACAGGTGTGGATCTACAATATTGAAGAACGACTTCCACAGAAAGCAGACGTAGTAACAATCAAGATCAGTTGTTCTGCAGTGTATTGACTACATCTCTGAAATCGCGGTACGGGCATCGTGGATGACATCAACAAACCAAGTGCTTTGGTATTAACCGGCAATATCAGTGACAACTGGCGCACATTTAAGCAACACTTTGACATATATATGATTGCCTCGGGAAAGTCGGAGAAGTAATCTGCAGTAAAGTTTGCGATCTTTCTCAATATTGTGGGTGAAGATGCTGTTGGGATATTTAACACATTTAACTTGCTTGATGAAGCCAGAAATGATTATAAGGAGGTTATCAAGGCTTTTGAAAATTACATCCGCCCCACAAGAAATGTTCCATATGAGAGATTTCTTCTATATTCTAGGAAGCAAAAAGAGGGAGAGCAGTTTCAACAGTTTATAACTGACTTGAAGACACCCGTGCATAGCTGCGAATTAGGTGATCAAGTCAATGATATTGTTAGGGACTGTGTCTTCATTGAAGTCTGTGATAAAATAATCCAGAAAGAAATGTGCAAACACAACATCTAACATTAGAGTGGGTGTGTGGATTAGCAACCTTGGCAGAAGTCAGTCAGCAGCAACTGAAGTGTCTTCAAATTACTACACCGGATACACATCTACCAGAGAGTGGAACAACCATGTCTGTAAATACTGTGGCGAAACACAAAAGGGGAGAGGATTGGCACTCCAGAAAATCTAGTGAGCGAGCCCCGCAAAAGTGTAAACAGTGTGAATTTAGTCACCCTAGATGGAGGCGTCCGGCTTATGGCAAACATGTTTCAAATGCGGAAAGCTCAATCACTTTTCCAACATGTGTAAAAATATCAACCACATCAAGGAAGTGAAAGTTGCACGACATCATAACAGTGACAGTGAAAGTGAGGATACTTTTCTGATAAACAGTGTACAGGTTAGGGCAGAATTAGCTTATAGAAAGGTAAACAGTGTAAATAAACTGCATGAAATAACCAAATGGCATGAAGTGATTTTAATTGGGAATGTAAAAGTGAATCTTAAGCTAGACATCGGGTTGGAAGTAAACATTATCCCAAAAACAATTTTCAAAGTCATCAGACAGTTTAAGTTTAAGGACACCAGTGAAACATTAGAATGCTATGGTGGGTTTAAAATCAAACCAAAAGGCATTGTTAGCCTGAGATGTAAAACCATAACTGCGGTAGAGTATTTGGAATTCCGTATTGTGAATGCAGACAGAACACCAATATAAGGGCTTGATGCATGTGTGCTACTCAATCTAATCAAAAGGAATCTCTCAGTTGAGCCTCTGCATTCTTATCAAATCAGAACACAGCAAGATCCTAAAACTCAAATTATTCAAGATAACATAGATGTCTTTCAAGGGTTAGGCAAGTTTCCATATCGATGCAACATAAGTGTCCAGGAAACTGACGTACAAAAGGCAAAACCTCCAAGGCGGCTTCTGCAAACTATTAAAATCAAGTTGAAGGAGATGCTGAGAACTCTTGAAGAAAAAGAAATCATCAGAAGAGTTTTAAAACCAAACTCGTGGGTTAGCAAATTAGTAATAGAGGAAAAACATAACGGGTCTTTACGATTGTGTCTTCATCCTCAAGATCTTAATAAAGAGATTAAAATAGAATATTACCAGATCCCTACAATCGAGCTACTAACAGAAGCCCTCTCAGAAAAGAAAGTGTTCTTGATATTTGACTTGAAAGATGGATTTTGGCAAATAGAACTGGAAGATGAAGCTAGCGACTTGTGCACATTCTCAACACCATGGAGTTGTTACCAGTTCCTTCGTTTGCCATTTGGTGTGTGCTGCACTCCTGAATAATTTCAGGAACTTAACGAACGCACCTTTGGACACATAAAAGGAGTTGTGGTCTATTTTGATAATATACTGGTAGCTGTAAACTCTGAGGAAGAACATGATGAAATCATAGCGCAGGTATTGCGTACAGCTCGTGATCAAAATATCAGATTCAACCCAATATAACTCCAGTATAAAATACCAGAGGTGCAGCTTCTGGGACTCATATTTTCATAAAATGAGATAAGACCAGATCCAGATCAAATAGCAGCTAATCAAGATCTACCAGACCCCCGAAATAAACGGGAACTACAGAAATTTCTGGGGATGGTTAATTACTTGAGACCATTTGTAGCACACATGGCAACAATCACAGCACCTCTGTGGGATCTGTTGAGGATGGACATGGTATGGCAGTGGCTACCATGTCACTCTGACAGCATTGATGCCCTGAAGTCGGCGATTAGTAAAGCCACAGCTTTGGGAACGTTTGACCCACAAACACCTCTTACAATACAGTGTGACTCATTGCAAGCTGGACTAGGGTGCTGTTTACTCCAAAAGGCTCAACCCATTGCGTATGGTTCTCATAGCCTAATCGTGTCTGAAAAGAAATGGGTGCAGATTGAGACAGAAATGTTAGCGATTGTCTTTGTAGCACAGAAATTTCATTATCACAGCTATGGTCGTTCTGTTACATTCCTGACGGAGCACAAACCACTGATAGCTGTCATGAAGAAACCTGTGGTGAGTGTCATTTCGTCTCACCTGCAACGACTAAAACTGAAATTGATACATTATGACTTACACCTGCAATACCTGCCCGGTAAACTAATGCACATCGCAGATTTCCTATCACGAACATACATCAAGGGACCAGTTGAAAAGGATGAGGAGGTATTATGTGAAATGGTTCACAGTGTGAGCAGACATATACCAATAAGTGAAAAACAAAAAACTGAGTTACAAAGAGAATCTGCAGCAGACCCAGTATTAATGGAGGTGTTATGATTCGTGAATACAGGATGGCCTCATAAGAAAAGTAATGTACCTGTACGGTGTCAGCCATTTTGGTGTATCCAGAGTGACCTGTATGAAGAAGATGGCCTGTTGTTCCACGAGGACCAGATAGTAGTGCCAATGAAGTTGCAGGAGCAGATGTTGTAGGCACTGTATGAAGGCCACTTTGGCGTAGGCAAAACCAAAACTAGAGCTCATATATTGTTCTTTTGGCCGGGGATGTCAAGTGATATTGAAAAATATGTGACAGAGTGCAAGGTATGTGAAAAGTATAGAATGTCGAATAGAAAAGAGCCACTCATCCCACATTCTGTTCCTATATTACCTTTTGAAAAAGTAGGAGCAGACATCTTAGAATTTGCCGGTAAGAACTACCTAGTGATTACTTGTCAAAATGGCTGGAAATTGTGTCGTTACCAAATATACAATCTAATAGTGTACTTGATGCTCTCAAGGGTATATTCTCCACACATGGCATACCAAGAGTTATTGTCACTGCACAGCTACAGCCACTCCATCAAGCAACAAAAGAAGTATGCCTAAATACCACACCAAGTCTGTCTATGGTCCTACCATTTGTTTTTGGACTGAAGCAAATGAACAAGAAGTTTATTTGGGAGAAACAAGGATCAGCCAGTGTTACATTTGCAAGAAATATTCAGAAGGCACTGAATGGAGCAACATGGTTTCCCGAAACATATTCCCAACAGAATCCAACACATTTATTGTCTATGCTTCTAGATCCTCGGTTTAAAAGTGTCATTCTTCCAGATCATGAGAAGATAGATGCACGTGGAAAACTGCAATCTGAGGTTGAAGAATGCATCAGAACCACTTCACAACCAGTTCATTCAGAGGAATTAAGACATTCTATCAACATTACACTTAAGCTTGTTAATTCACTGATATTTTAAAAAAATTAAGAATTAAAAAAACATTTTTTTTTTAGATAGTGCTAGTAAACCCGTACCATCATGCAGTTTGTGGGAAGCATTTCATGATGCAGTTAAAAAAAAAAACAAAAAGGAGCATTCCTAACACCTATTTAGAAGTTAGTTTGGCAAAACTGCAAGTTTAGGACTATCTCGCAGAAAAAACAATTTCAAGAATGCATGATCCATGAAACTGGTGAGGAGAAAACATTACACAATTTCCTGCATTGAAAAAAGTTGTTCAGAAATACCTGCCAATTCCAGCAACTAGTGCTGCAAGTGAACATGTTTTCTCTCAAGCAGGAAATGTAGTTACCTCCAAATTAACACGTTTAACAGAGGAAAATGTTGAGGAGTTGGTTGTGCTTTTCAAAGACCTAAAAATTAAAAGGCCCACTACAGTTGATTGACACTAATTTATTTTAGTTTTCCTTTTGCGTAATGTTGAATCTAAAAGGGCACATTCTATATTTATTAAATTTTATTCATGAGAAAATGTTTTCTGGAACATTCTGTAGTCCTTACATAAAACAGTAAAATCAGTACGCGCAGTTGTAAATTATACTATAAATCAAAGTAATATGTAGTTTATCATCAATGGTTTTTATTGATTAAACACAGATGAAACATGCATGTTTGTACATCTTGCTGAAGAAAAATTAAGAAAGTAGACAAATTAGTGCTGGCAGCTCGACTTGAATATACTCTATTCTTTTGTACTACTTGGCTTGACTCGACTCGACATGAAATGACAGTACTCGTGCACCCCTAATAAATACATCCTGCATTTGGTATACTCAAGTAAACAGTGTTCAACTTTTGTGCTGTACATTACCTGGAGCAATATTTTTTTCCTAAAATAACATAATACTAAATTCAATGTATACTAATTATTTGAGTTTTGTTAATTTTATTAATATAAATTAATAAATTCATAGAAATAAAACACAGAAAATAGTTTTGCAAATTGCCGCTTTCATTTAATGCTGAAAATGATTCAAACAACTCTTCTATAAAACTTGAGTTTAACTTGAGCAAAACTCAAACTTATGAGCTTCTCAAAAAAACCACTCTAAATTTACTCAATTTAAAAATCTGTGCTTGAAGACCTGTAGTGTTTAGGTGAGTCAAATGACTCTGTGATATTAGAGAAATTAAACCCAGTAGCACAGATATGCTGAAAGGCATGCCTAACCAGTCCACTACTGTTAAGATCTCTGACACCAGAGCTACTATGTTTGCCTCTGTGTTTCTATAGTGCCTGTAAGGATAAGGATAACCATCACAAGACACAGGTACCAGAGCCACCCTTCCTATGTTAACAAATTCACTGCCTTATGAGCAAGTTCAAAACAGGAGTACTTATGAAAGGAGCAACAATTAATTTTTTTTAATGAGATGGAGGAATAGAATCTTGCAACCACTGAGAACACCCCTTCTTGCTTCACAGCACTAAAACTTTTCAATTAGGTTTCTAATGGTTTCCAAAGAATGTATTAGTTTATGAAAAAATCAGTAAAGAAATCAAATAAAATAGTGTTTGTAAAGGAGATGTTACCATATCACAATGAGATAAAAACAGTTTCCATTTACTAGAGCACCTGGTGAAAGTAAGAACCCTGGTAAATAGATGACCCGATGTCCTACACTTTTTCCATTACCTTTAGTTCGTTGCTGATCTCAGGGCGCCACAGCATTTTGGACGTGACCAGGTGTGAGTGGTTTAGCCGCAAATAGAAAGAAGCATCAGAAATACTGGCATCCTCGTAGTTCCTCCATGCATTGAACACTGCATTTCTCACATCCAGGATTCTCCCATGCATGCGGAAGTTTTCAATAGCTTCTGAAATGTTAAATATGATAATTATGTTAATATCAAAACTTCTGATAATCTTAAAATTGGGGTAAACTTTTTCTTTAATAAAAGGAAGCAAATTTTAAGAATCAAATGTATTCCCACTAGCAAAAGAGAAGGTAAAATATGTTTAAAACACAGAATACCTTTTACATCTGTTGCAATACAAAATAAAGATAACAATTGTGATGACACCACTGAAATGGTAGAGTTGCTTATTCTCTGCCTCAAACGGTTTCAAACATTATTTAGCAATCAACTACTCTGGAAAGCAAAGTTCCGACAACATAAAATGTTAAAAGCAGATTTTTTGGACATTTTATGTTCTGCCATTACACACAAGCTTTATGAATAAACCTGTAAAAATTCAACATGCTAGACAGATATCACGACACTGACATTCACTCCAGCCTCCCAGCTGGAGGGGAGCTTCACTGCCCTGCTGAACACACGAACACATAATTTTACTTAAAACAGGCAACACCAAATAAACCGCCTAAATACGGGTCTGGTGCCCAAGAAAAGACAGCTACACTGCATCCCGCTGCCAACTCTATGATTAGGTCAAGTGTAGGGTGGATTTGTTTTTACAATCACCCTTTGAGTTATAAGAGTCTATGCTTCCGGTCTCACGACACAAGCCATTCTGATGGTTTATGAGGGTTCGGGAGCGGCGGACCTCCTAACTATTCCACAGTTGGATGGAAGTTATCCTACATGAATTCAGGTGATGGAGACCTGGTCCTGAACTAGAAAAGGTGATCCGGTTAAGTGGTTATGAACTTGCCCTAACTAAACTTACCGTTGTCCAGAAGGGACTGTTGGCGACCACTCCAGAGGTGGTGGTGAGTGACTGCCATTACCAGCAGGTAAGGCAAGCATGGTGCATCCTGAAGGAACAGTCGACGACCACTACCAGAGGGGTAGTGTTGGCTCAATTGCCGTTACTAGTAGGTAAGGCAAGAAGGTTGATGGCATCTTTGGGAGCTGATGGCAAAGTTATTACCAGAAGGTGTGGAAGGCATTGCAGCCGCTGAAGAGCTTCTGGTGGGTAGCGAGTACATGGTGACTTCTTCCGGCACAGTTCAGCGCGGTGGAAGCAGCGAGACGAGTAGGTTCCTTCCAACACAGTTCAGCACGGTGGAAGAAACAGGGCGTACTGGCGTTATCGGGCAGCGCACGGACTTATATACTCTTTGTCTGCAGGCCCTTTGAGGTGTGTGGGCGGGCATGGTAGGGGAGTGGTAAGCACTGCCCCTCGAGCTGTCTGCTGGAGTCATCTGCTGTTTGGTTTTCTGCTGATGTTGCATGCATCTGCTCTTGATCCTTGATAGTGCCATACCTTGGCATACTGTAGAACTACGTGACCTGGGCGGCGGACTCGACAGCTGCGTCAATAGTAAAATCTCACTTCGGGGAGGTTGACGTGACGTCTGATTTAAAAGTGTGGAGTGAGGAGTAAAAGTTGGACGGACGTGTCTGTAATAACTCTCCTTATTGCAAGGGTTTATCCTGTAGGCATGTTACCAACCTTTCTTACTGTTCTAAGCCCACCCTAGTGAAGTGAAGGCAGGTTCAGGTGAGGCAAAGTCGAGTTTGTAATAGAATCAGACAATGTGCCACACTTCACAACTTCTAGAGTAATTTTCATCCTTAACATCATTACATGATGAGCATATCACACATATGGAGTAAAACTGTTCTTCTTGATTTGTGAAATTCACCATGATATTCAATCAATCCTGTGATTGTACAGATACTGACTGTACAAATATGTTCTTGGGACATAAGATAATGCTAATGGATAACAGAAACATAGATTAACAATGGCTGCTCAGGGAACAAACTATACAAATTTTCCAACTTCAACAACTAGAACTTTTCAGGTGGAAACATGGCTACAAAGTAGGGTTATACGAATGTGACTTTCTTCTAATGAAACGAAAATTAAAGATATGTTATGAACTTTGGTGAAACTGACACGAAAATGAAAAATAATATCACTAAGGCTCAGCCTTAATGAAAGCTTAACGAATTTCATAACATTATAGCAGGTGTTATTATAATTATAACCATTATAACCAATTTGTTGGAAAATCAAACCAAAATATGACGGGATTTTTACCTAAATTTAGATTTTCATATTATTTCAGTTATAAAATAATGAAAACAAACAAGATTATTACCAGGCGAAAATTATCTTAGCTGGTGCACTAAATAAATATTCATTTAATACCCCAAAATTAATCGAAATTGAGAATTTTTGTTTCATTACGACTTTCAATAAACAAATTTCTTACCGAAACAAAAATTAAAGTTGTCATTTTTCATTTTCGTTTCGTTATACCAAATATTCGCACAACCCTACTACAAAAAGAAATGGCAAGGTCATACCTGGGGTGAAGTTGACAGTTCCCTCTACTAGCTTTTCCTGCAGGTCTATGAAGAAAAGGGTATTTGCATCAAGTGTACTGGTGCCATTCTTGAGGGTGCCCTTTAGAGTGTACACTGGGAACTCAGAGATGAGCTTGCCTCGGAGAAAAGACAGCTCCCTCAACGTCTTCTTCTGCAAAGCCCATAGACAAAACTAACTCATCACAATAATTGAATTTTGTATGCAATTACAAGTACTTTAACAGTTATAAATTACTACACAAATACTTAGTCACAATTATTATATGTAATTGCCACTTATATTATAATTACAAATTATTAATACACACTCTTATGTACAATTAAATCAATAATACTGAACCTGTACTTTTATAGAGATTTTCCAAACCGAGATATATTTTGTTTTTTTCCTTTTCAATTTTCATCCAAATAGATTCTACATTGCCAGTTTATAAAATGGAAACCTGAAGGGAATGGAATAATGAGGAGCAAACTGAAGTTGTATAGAAAAAATGTCAATCATTATAAATACAGTAGAACTCAGTTATAATATTTCTAAAGGGCTCCAAGAAATGTCACCCTTATGTAAGATAAATCTTTATAAGAGGGTAATTTTGTATTGGAAAACATGTTTGTGAATCAAGAGAAGCCAGCTTATTAAGAAGGAAAATGTTATCAGAGGGACTGTTATAATGGTACCACTGTAGTCCCGCAGAAATGGGTTAGTGATGTGATAAGGATGGAGAAAGAAAGGGTTCCACAAGGTAAGTAGGTGGGTGGGCTCATTGACAGCGAGGTCATTAGAGATGGAGCAAGTTGCTCATTGAGACAGGTGCAGGGAAGAAATTGGCCATGGCTTGTGTTAAGGAACCATCCCAGCATTCACTTGGACAGATTTTGAAAGACCAATTTACTCCACAAGCATACAAGCCAAGAAGACATCCATCATTGAAGTAGAAGTATAAAAATGTAACATGCACAATCCTGTGAGGAATCCACAGATGTGGTGGAGCTACACAGAGAATATTCAGGTTTTAAAGTTATGTAGGCCTACATAAAGGCTACGGGAACCCTGGTTTATGCTGCTATGATGTGAATCACTCTGGCACTAACTTTCGAATAGAGGTACACAAATAGTGAGAAAGTAAGGTGTACTGTCCAGAGCACACAAGAAGGTTACGTTCTGGAATGTAGGCATAGTTATGGCAACTACTGGCCTGCAAGGTCACAACCACCTGACACCCGTTAATACTGAAAGTATCTCAGTTTGCAAGAAAATTTTTATGACAGCTGTACATTCACACCACAATTACTATATATATTTATTTCTTTGGCTATTTATTCATAATAAGGCCTGCAAACAAGGACTATATTTTAGAACATATGAAGGGATGGACAGATACAGATTCCGATACCGATGCATTAGCAGATAAACCCAAAATCGGTATCAGTACAATCGGCCATGGTCTAACCAAATCATTTCATCAATCAAAATGATTTAATTATCATGCAAATTACTGCAACTTGGTTTTCTAGCGGGACGTGTTTTCACAAACAAAGTATTTTTATTTTTACAAGCAAAAAACTATTTTATAGGTTTTATTTTATCCTTTAGTATTACGTGATTTGAAGTTACTTAATGGATACAGATATGACTGGCTTTGGTGCAGCTACACAGTTAACTCGATATAAGACATACCTGGTGAAATTCGTAAAATAAAATGTAATTCAACTTATAATACTGGTATCTGCTTTTGAGGTAAGTTAGTTAAAATTCGTTTGTAAAAAAAATTTACTGCCATAATCTTTATTGTCACATGTTTTCTATCATGTAAAGTCAACCAACAATTGTGAGAGAAATACAACCATATATCAATCTATCACTCGCATCATGACACGGTGCACAATCGAGAACACATTTTGGATAGCAAAGCGCCTTACGCATTGACTGGTATAAATTTGAACAATTTTATTTCTAATCATGAGCTTACAGATATAGTAGTTGTGTTTTATTTTCATTAAAATTATTAGAAAAACTAAATTTATTTTGAGTAGTTTGTGATTGGCTGGAAATAAGGCAAGTAGAATTCACTGTGAACCATATATTTCCTTTGTCAACACGTGCATGTTTTATGCAAATGTCAAAAAGTACATTATCGTTTTTCATTGTGAACAAAACATTACCTGTGAATGTTAGTCATAAAGCAGCTGAGTGTACATAGCACAAAATACATGCTCACAATAATTGAAGTCAAGTGATCATTATGCCAGTGCCCTAAAATTCCATAGTTGTGGGTTGGTATTACTGCAGGATGTTTCAAGGTGAAGATTTTGGACAGTTTGTAAACAACTTCTATTATGATTTTAGTTAGCTCAATGATCTTATTTCCGAATACGCAATTGGAAAAATTGAAACCCAGTGAATGTTTTTAATAATACCAGTTGTTACTGGAACAAGAGAGATTGTTTTATTTATAAGATTAAATAAATCTCTTGGGCATGTATTTATATACGTATAATTCTTTTTTACATGGTCATTCATCATGATGGGTATGAATAACAAATAAATTTGAAATAGTACATTGCAGTAAAAATGCTGGGTAAACGTTTGGCATCTATTTAAAAAACTGTGTAAGTGCAAACATGTTAATAAAAACTCTATAATTCCATCTGTCGTACTTCCTGAGCAAAAATCACAATTTCTCAGTGCGTCTAGTGCAAATAGTGGATGTGTGAACTAAGGGTCTGGTGGCCAAATTTTCAAAATTGAGCCTGTAAGTCTGCATACTTATTTGTAGAACAATTTTTAATCTGACATGAAAGAAAACAGAAAATAAGTCTGGGACTATTTTAAACAAGATGCTACCCACAAAGCCATTTGGAAACTATGTAAAGTGCATATTTTCCGAGGTGGTAAAAGTTTTTCGACACTCTCAGAGACACCATATAAAAAGTTACAAGTTAAATGATCTGTATCCGCACTATCTGCAGGATTGGCCACCGAGTATCGGTATCAGTAATATATGTAAAATTAATTTTGGACCCATCTCTAAACATATGACTCCATTTTTAAATTATTTAATTAATTTTTTTATAAGTCTTAAACAGTAAGTTTAAATTGTAAAGTAATGATAGGTTATTATCAAATCATTTGAAGTTCTTCCACAATTCCATTATAGTAACATTGTGTGTATGGGCTACATGCCAAACACATTTATTTTGTCTGAACATTTTTTGTTTCTTATGCTTTAACAGTGTATTTTCACATGCATCGGGAACTTCTTTGAAAAAAATTCCAGTACAATTTTTACACACACATGCACGCACACACACATGCACGCACACACACCAACACACACACACACACACACACACACAGAGATATATATATATATATATATATATATATATATATATATATATATATATATATATATATATATATATATATATATATATATATATATATATATATACACACACACACACACACACACACAAAAATTTAGATATGAAATATTTTGACTATCCATTACGTTTCTCATCACTTTTTAGCACACTTATTAGTGCCATCTTTGCTTATCCAAGTTGCGAATGGGAGTGACCAATTTCTTTTGGCATGAGCATAGCTACACCTGAAGTTTGTAAAAGAGTTGTGAGACTCCAATGACCATCCACTTCACAGATATGCCACGTAGCATATCGCACCTCAAACTCTATCTCCTTGTGTGCCTTGTCGAGGAACAGCAGCAGCTCCCCCTTCTGTAAGGGCAGGTAGGTGCGTTTATAGTGTGTCGTACCCTGAGCCTTGTACGAGAGGCCATCCCATTGCGCCCCGCTGTTCAGCTTCATGTCCAGGCTGCAATCAATGTAATATACTGTTCATGTTAAACTGAGCAATTCTTTCATGTTATGTAAAATTAACATTGTCATGGACCTGATCACTTTATTTACACTTCAGTCACAAGAAACTATGAAATTATTAGAGTAAACTAAATATTTCCAAAAAATTTCCCATTCTTGCACTTATATGTATTAAAAAAAAAAAAAAAGAAAACAAAATAAACCATTACAGTATTCACAAATTTAAGAAACAATTTCAGTATTGACAAATTTTTACCTAACAATTAGGATATGGAACGACTGTCCCTACATTCCATTTTTACCAACTTTAATGGGTCCTTGCCAGTCAATGTGTGTCCATTAACAGGTATGCAGTTAGAGGCAGTGACATTTTTCAAAGGTCAATTTCAAAAGACCTCAATTAACTGAGAGCATCCTATAGCAGGCCTGCCATTTTAATGGATTTTTTAATCAGTGTATATATATATATATATCTCTGTGTGTCTATATATATATATCTGTGTGTCTATATATATATATATATATATATATATATATATATAGACACACACCACTTTACTCAATGTGACACTAGCTCCCACAGTGATATGTGTCAGTTTCACTGATGCATTTGATTATACGAGTCTTACAATGGAGGTAAATAATTAAACAAAGTATTTTGGACATACACCTTTGCTTCAATAGTATACGTCCAAAATATTTTGCTTCATTATTGACTGGTGCGGGTATACAGTTGTCTACATATATCTGTTCCTGGCTGTATGATCACATCCAAAGGCCAAGGCCATTATTGAAAAAACCCTTGCTGCTAATTGCTGCTTTTACGCATGCAATTCAATTTTGGTCACAGTATTTTGTGTTTGGCATTGATATCACAATGGTGAGGAAACAAAAATTATAGCCGATACAGTCGTTGTAGAAAGAAAGTATAAGTGTGAGTGGAGAAAAGAATTACTATTGTTTGTACATTCTAAAGCAAAACGACTACATTAAATATGTAAACGTCATTCATATCAATTTTTTTCTGTAATTTGCAGTTTTTTTAATTCTGAGGGTTTTACAGGATTTGATCCAATGATTACTGGATTTTGCAGGATTTTTATATACAGAACCAGGATTTCAGCTTCAGGGCTGGTGGCAGCTCTACTCTATAGCTATAGGGCAATAACTTACAAATTTACCTTCTTCGTTATCATTCTGCACATACTTGCACATCCCTCCCTTGCAGGGACAGGTAAAGAAAGTGAAACATCATCCATCACTCAGCCCAACTCTCACAAACACAATGATAACTACCATACACATTAAAAAATCTTGTACAGTTATAGTATTGATCCTGCAATAAATATGTTGTCAGTCTATTATGAAATATTAACCACCTATTTGTATTTTAAAGTCACTGAAGGAATTGTGAAAATATATTGTCTAAAACAACTTAACTAGTTAAATATAATTTGTATCAGACTTGGATATTTAGAGTCTGAGTTAGAGCTGAAACTTTCAGCAAATTCAGTTTCACTATAATCTGTGTTACCTCAAACATTTTCATTGGATGATGAGCTAAGGTTTATAGTTATGATGTCTACTTTGATATCTACTGTTTTATTGTATCCTTCTTGTAATATTCTGCTTCAATGTTTTTCACATAGTCACATCACTTCTTTGCCAGTGTTTTTCCATAAATGAATCAAATAATGTCTCACAAAGTTTTATTTATCTTCCAGGGAGGCAGATATTTCCTCACAGACATTCTAACTCTGGTATATCCACCCCCCCCCCCCCCACACTGAGTTAGATGGGATTTTAAATCTGCATGGTGTGACGACATACGAAAGACGTCATGTCCATATTCCTTGATCAACCTCGAGTGGTTTTATTGTGTGATGGCGTTTTATCAAAATTTACGTTTTAACCAGCCTTAAATATCAGATTTTATAATAGCATTTGTAAGTGTCTCATTTATTTGACTATTATTACAGCTCACACTGTCCAGACCTATGGTACTAATCTTAGATACATTTGGAACTAACTTGCTTTTCAATCACGTAGAAAAATTTGCATGGTTCTATGTTAGTTACCTGACTTTTGCTTTAATTTGAAAATCAGCAAAGCATTTGAAATCAAACCTTCTCTGTGAGCTTTGCACAATTACAGTATCAATGCGGCCCCTTACCAATGGATTCTGTTACACCTACTTCAGTACTCAACTGTCAGCCAGAATTGACTCGAAGTCTGCCATGAATGAATATTTAATCAACATACACAATATCTCTATGTGCATTTTGGTACTTGTAAATATCTCGTACATGCCATACCCTCCATGCAGTAATTTCATGCTCTCTATACATAAATACTATTCTTGTAGATAAGCACTTCTTTGACAGAAACTATAAGCTTTTGACGCGTGTCCGATTAGCTAGGGCTGGATCACGGTCGTTTGGTTTTGGTTGCACTTCAGTCGGTTGTGCTTACAGGTTCACTTACTTCTGTTTGCAGCTAGATATATTGGTTGGGCACGTGGCCTTACGTGATGGAACAAAGTTATCAACTTTATGATTCATGAGTCCTTTTGATTGATCAGGTTTACGACTCGTATGGAAGCTGGTCGTAGTTGACAACGGGCAGGAAGTGCTAGCAGTAGGTAACTTGTCGTTGTCTTGCCGACAAGAGGTAGCTGGATACAGCTGATTGAGTCGTTCGTCTTTGGCTCAAACTGTAGCGAGGGCACGACGTGATATGACACAGAACACGCCGTTCCAGTCCGCTGAGGCTCTGCTCCAGAAGTTACTGTTCGAGATGCCGAACCGTTCCTCAGTCTGATAAATTAACCCTCTTACAATGGGATGGTAGGTTGGATGTGTGCGCAGCGGTGCTGATGTGAAAGAAGCAGGATTAGTTACACTAGACGTAGGTTGTGCCAGTGATTGGAGTAAGGCGGCACAATCTCGTTCGTCTCGTCGACTAGCTGTGAGTGGTACGAGACCAGCCTGCTACTCGGCAGCAAGACACGCAACTCTTTGCTCCTCCCTCCTCGTGCCGTGTCTCACCTTAAATGGCATAGAGCGGGTTTAGCTACTGAGGACCTTGAATCAAGCTCCACGGACATGAATAGCCCTAGATTAGTGTTGCCTGGTAACAGTTTGCCAAAGCGCGTTCCAGTGCTGAAAATCCCACACGGTTGCAGACTGATCGGAAGCGTTGGAGCCGTATAGGTTGCCAAGACTATTACTGGGTGTGCGATCCCAACCAAGGACAGGCCGTAGCACCTAAGAAAATACCCCCGCCAGCACCCAGGTGCTCTGGTAGGGATACAACTCAGATGTACTGTCTCTCCCTGGTTGAGAAGTGTTGCTAGTGGTCGGGGCTCCTCTATTCTACTCCTCCAGTACCTGTATACTTGGCAGGAATAGAATAGTTGGCCGTCTAATATGTGTGTATTGCAACTGGAGCTGCCTGAGGGGGAGTCTCCAGTTGTAGCTAGTTCGTAGTAATAATTTCTCATTCCTGGTTGGATGCACTTGACTCTAGGTTCTCCCAGCAGTTGGTTACAAAGTACTCTATGAATGAGACTCGCAGTTGAGAGAAACAAAGCAGTGTTTATTAAGAGCTTATTAAACACGGTGACACATGCTCTCCTGCCAAGAAGACCAGTGGTTGGAAGTAATCCTACGGTAGCCAGGTGTAGGTGACGTGGCCCTAGGCTAGTTGGGGAAGTGAATTTAGGTAGGCGGGACCCTTAGTGTGGGCTGCTTGACCGCTGTATCAGTGCTCGCTCTGTGCTTCTGTGTATCAGCGCTCGCTCTGTGCTTCGGGACGGTTGGAAAACGCCGGGTGCGTGGCACGCCGGCCGGTAGTACTGTCTCTCTCTTTGGACGGGCTTCCTCTTTCTTTCCCTTGCCCTGGTGATGCGGAGCGCAGCATGGTGCTAACGGGTGTCGCCCTCTGTGGTGAGGATTAGTGTCAGGAGTGACGTGGTTTACCAACGACCTACTTCATTTACTGCATGTCGCCACAAAAATCAACATATCGTTGTGGTTATTTACAAGAGAATACATACATAAAATCTGAAAGGGAAAACACTAAAAAATGACGACATGCTAAAAAGACAGATAATATTAAAGTATGATCAAGCCTTACTCACGGAAGGCGAGGAAAAACATCACCAACGATCCTGGAACTTGCTGTAATATAATGAAAGAAAAGGAAACTCTTTCAGGAGCAACCTGTGGGTCTTACAGCAAGCTGAACAGTTACGTGTGACAGGTTAAGTTCGCCAACCTCAGGCCTTCCAGCACCTGGGTTAGCGGGCTAGACGAGACAATGCGAGTACCCTTCAATAACATGCATGAAAATCGCGACAATTGACACACGGAGGTCATGCTAAATACAAGCATAAAACACTTTAATAAATTGAATTTAATATACCTGACACCGGGTATCACCATAGTGAATACTTGGGAGCTCTGTGGCTCAGAGTTCAGGTTTGATTCTTTGGTGGTGAACAGATATTGCAAACAAACATAAACACTAGCGATGAATGAGAAATCTAAAGTAAAGCATAAAGACACAGTCCTGCAAAACACCATTCTTTCTTTTGTAGGTGTCTCTTCACACATACACTGTAAAAAAACTCATAGATATATATACATGTTTACCTACACATCCCGACATAATATTAAAAAGCTAACGTCCTCCTGTACCTGTCTGTAGTCTATCTATCTTACCAGTTCATGATGTAAGTTCATAGAATGTTCAAGGCAAGTACACTAGGAAAGGTAGATGAAAATATATTATGAAAACACACAGCCCTGCGAAATGGAATTCTTTCTCGCAGTTGCCCTGCAAAACGGCGTTCTTCTTGCAGTTGCAACTTCACATAACACTGTAAAATGTATAAAATCATTTAGTAGTGTACCTACACATTAAATTATTATAAAAATCTAAAATTAGCTAAGAGTCCTGTGAACGAAAGCTAAATCTAACATGTAAACTATGGAAGTTTCTGTCTTCTCCTATCACGGGCACTGTGGTGAGTGTCTATACGTGATGCATTCGTAGAAATTACAGGCATTGTGGTGAGCATCTCTAAGTAATTATACGTAATTACATGGGCTGTCTACCACTAATTATTTGGAACCTTTATCGCTGGTGAGGAGAGAAATGTCTATATAATACTGTTTAGTTTCTAACACTGACAGCGTAATGACTGCTGTTATCACAAGTTCTGTTCACACCTAGTGGAGTGTCGAATAACTGTTTATTTACTTCTACCTCACCGGCTCCTTTGCTTTCCCTGCTTAATGACAGCTTGGGTAGGCACGTACGCTGATACACACCTTATTTAAACCTAGCCTATATTGTGAATGTTCCTTGGTTTCACTGTCTTTAACTGGCGGCTAGTTTAAATTACACTGATTGCAGGTCTGTAATGAGTCTTGTTCTGTTTTTACGTAGTAGTCTACGACTACGTGTGTACACTTTCTTCATCGCACTTTTACTTACTTGGTTCGGTGTGTGTGGGTTTAGCTGGCGCGTCTTGGGAGTAGCATGGTGTGCAGTGGGTACAGCCATGTGTACCTCGACGTGGGTCGCCACAGTGACTCTCGGTACCGGCCAGGCGTAGAGTCAGAATTGGCGGCACGAGGTGACATCAGGCCTCGAGGCTCAGCACGTGGCATCGTGGCATCTGCTTCTGCCGGAACTGAGGGTGAGGGCACAACTACTAGGGACGTAGTGGCAGTGTGGGGGAGTGATCCCAGGTGCTCCACCCCGACTGCACGGTTTCCTATCCACAGGGCAGGATGTTTCTCTGCTGTTGTAACGCAAGGGAGTTGCGATGGGAGACTGCTCTCCATCTTGCCGACTTAAGCATCCCGTCGTGGGGCTGGGTAGTTGGAGGCATCAATGTTCTCGACGTCCAGGTCCTGCAACGAGGCAGTGGGAGGGAGCGGGCTCTCGACCTCCACTGTGGGCGTTGCTCCAACTGAGGGGTAGTGGGAGGTATCGATGGTCTCGGTGCCTGTAGTGGTAGCATGGGGAGCTGCAGATCACCGCACTCAACCTTAGCTATGGGTGGTGCTTCTCGTTGTAGGGCCAGGTAGTTGGAGGCATCGACGGTCTCTGTGCTTTTATATCGGTGGCCGATTGCACGAGAGACAGATCAGGTCTCTCGTCCTCAATGGGGCAGATGGGTTTCGAGCTCGTTTTGAGTTTGTTTTCTTGTGATCTACTGGTGTGGGTAGACACTTCCTCGTCAGTGCTCAAGATCGCCTTCGTAAAAGGTGGAATGACCTTGATCTCGGGCTGGAGAGTTGTACCATGTGAGGGGATAGGCGTCCGGGTTGGTTCTGCCCCACTCACCGAGGGTGTTTCCAACTTTTCGCTGATACTTTTAGATCGGTGGGGTGTCTGGCGGCCTTCGCGGTCTCATGGGCTCCGCCATGAAACTTTGGAGCAGTTCGGGATTGTTCTGTCGCATTGTGCTGCGACTTTGTCGGCATAGCTGCGTGGTGTGGAGGGCAGTGATCTTATGCTAACTGCTCCTCAGCATGTTTCCCCATCCGGCCTCCATGGTGGCATGTAGCTGAGTGCTCACGATGCCAAAGGGTCTTACTTCAGGCAGGCTCATGAGTCCTGGGTCGAGTTCTGGAGGTGCCTTTCGGGATTGTGGTACATCCTCACTGTCGGAGTCCCTTGGCGTTTCCCCTACATCATCGGTGTGCTCTACTTGTGGCATGTTCCTCGGATAGAGACGTATTTGACCTCATGTGGCCTTCCCTATTCTTCCTCTGAAGTCTTCGGCCCAGTAGACATTGTCCCGTTTGCCAACAATATGGTAAGGCCCATCCCATTTGTCAGTGAGGCCAGTACTTAACTGATTGCTGGCCTTGCTGAGGAGATGTGTTCGGAGTAACACAGTTTCCCGAAGGTTGAACTCGCATACCCCTGTCTTGGGTTGTGGGTACTTCTATGGATATACTCATCCTGGGCTTTCTGAGCAGTGGTAGTACGAGCCAACGCGGCTAGCCAGATGTCTTCGGGCTGAGGCATAGTGGTGGGTTCACTGTCCCACTGCCAGTCACATGGTCGGCGTAGGGTCTGTCCCAGGAGGAGTGTACTTGGGCTGGTGTCTACAGCTTTGTTAGTATGATGACGTAGGGCAAACAAGATGGTGAGAATGTGTTTATTCCAGTGTGTGTGGTCATTCCCCAAACTGATACGGAGGCCCATCTTGATCTCTTGATTCCTCCGTTCAGTAGGGTTGGCCTGGGGGTGGTATGGTGGCATCGTCCACATTTCGACTCCCCATCCCTGACATGCTGAATGCCAATGGCAACTCGTGAACTGAGTGCCGTTGTCAGTCAGGATCGCCTTCGGGTATCCCTAACGTGCAAATATTTCTTCTTCCATTTTTCGCATTAAGGGGGCTGTTTCCTGTCTGGACAGAGGGAAAGCTTCCACCCACCTGGAGAATTGATCGGTAACGACTAGGAGACAGTGGTTTCCCTTGGTGCTCCTTGGGTATGGTCTCATTAGGTCGGCGGTTATATGTGTCCACGCCGTCTTGGGTCTCCTTGGTCGTGCAGTGGGAGGAGGAACTGGGTAGGCCTTGCCACAGCAGCACGTACACAGTTGCTGACGTACTGTCAGACTTCGCTGCTCATTCCATCCCAACTATAGCGAATCCCGATATCTAGTAGGGTTTCTCGGGTCCCCGGATGTCCGGCCTGGGGGTGATCATGGTGGTGGCGGCAAATGTCTGCTTGCAGCTGCTGCGGTACCCAGATTTTCCACTGAACATTAGGTTGACCATTTTGCAGCCACACAATGTAATTCCGAGCATTGAAGCGCTGTGGATGCTCTTGCAGGAGCCAGTGTACATTGATGTCCTCCTGTTGGCTTATCGAGATTTGATTTAGGGTAATCTGTAAATAGAGGAAATGGATCTGATCATCGGGGCTTCGTTCTACTTGAGGGGGAGGGGACATCTTTTCCCCTTCCTCTTCCTCGGCTTTCCCGTTTGGCGTAGGAAAGTGGGACAAAACGTCTGGCGGGTCGTTCGTTTTCCTTGGGCAGTAGAAAGTACCCTCAAAGTCGAATTCGGTGAGAAACATATCCCACAGACCGAGCTTGGCTTTGCTGTTTCGCGATTCATGCAGCCTTTGGAGTGTTTTTGAGTCCGTTTGCAAGATGAAATGCTGGCCTTCTAGATAGTTTCTGTTCTTACGCATTGCCCAGATGACGGCCAGGCATTCCTGTTTGTTTATGTGATAATGTTGCTCGATTTCGTTGAGGAGGGTGGAGGCATATGCTATCACACAGGGTTGGTTGTAGTTGTTCAGCTGGTAGAGGACGGCTCCCAGTCCGTTCTGGCACGCGTTGGTATATAGGATCAATGCTTGATCTCCTTGGGGTCGGTGTAGCTGCTGTATATTCCTGAAGCTTGTTTTCAGGTCATCAAAGGCTTGCTGTTGCTCTGGTCCCCATCGCCAACTTGTGTCTTTTTCCAGGAGTGGATGTAATGGTGCCATGAATTGCACAATATTCTGCACGAAGTCGCGTAGCCAGTTACACAGATCCAGATACCGTTGTAGCTGTTGTTTATTGGCCAGTTCGTCAGCATCTTCAATGGCTCGTATGGAATTTTGCTGTGGGAAGTTTCCCTCGGGTGAAATGTCCCAGGTAATTGATGTAGGACTTGCTGAAGTAGCTCTTGGAAAGCTTGCAAGTCATCCCATGTTGTTCTAGGCGTTCTAGTACCCCCTGCAGATGCTCGAGGTGCTCCTCCCAGCTGTTTGAGTATATGATTACGTCGTCGAGGTATGCAAAGCAGAACTCTCAGACATACACGGTCAATACCTCTGCGAACATTAGGCATTGGAAGGTGGCTGGGACATTCTTCAACCCGAACTGCATTACTCTGAATTGTAGGGTTTCGCCCTCTGATGTGGTAAATGCTGTATATTTGAGGCTATCGGGATGTACCGCTATTTGCCAGTATCCGGACTACATATCCAAGGTGCTGAAGATCGTGGCCTTGCCAATGTCCTGCAGGGTATGAGTGAGATCGATGGCTGGGGGAGCAATAGGGTGCGTTATCTCATTTAGGCCCTTGTAATTAACGCAGAAGCGCAGTTTTCCATCCTTCTTGGGTACTAGAACCATGTGGGAGTTGTAGGGTGAGTTAGAGGGTTCTACAATCCCCTGGTCCTTCATGTCATTTACCTGGACCATCATCAGGTTGCATCTATGGGCAGATACCCAATACGGTAGATTATAAATAGGTATGTTAGTTGTCCACATCTCGTGTTGGATGGATTGAGTCTGGCACAACAACCTCCCACGTCCAAATGCATTTGCGTGTTCGTTCAGTATCTGCTGCAAATTGGTTACACTCGGATTCGTTGAGTTCATTATTAACCCATGTGGAATTGATGGGTGCAGGTATGATGTCCTCTGGACTGTGTCCCCATTTTCCAGAATAATTGTTTTTCGATGATTTGTTCCCGTTGTTTACGTTTTACCATATTTCCTGTTGGTACATTTGCCAAAGATTGTGTGCATAACTCATTTTTGAACACTACGTGAATGCAAAACAACACGGATAATCGACATCTGGTGCTATCGATAGTACTGATTACATCCCACAAGAGATTTTTGTGTTCTATTTTCTTATATTTTTACTGCATTCGTAGGTTGGCAGAAATGAGAAAGCAACCTGAATTCTTATTATTCTTATGCATTTACTACACTCATAGGTTGGCAACAATGTGAAAATGAATCACACATTCTATGACAAAGTATTCAATGATTTGTGGTGTTGTTATTAAAAATGGAATGTGAAAGGCATAATTTGAAGGGCGTAGTTCTTATTGAAGACTGCCGGTTGCAGTTTTGGTTAGAATGTTACAGGTCTGAATAAAACTCAGCAAGTAATAATTGGCAAAAATTGTCGCAAATAAATTGGTTGTTTCCATTTTAGCCAAGGGATTGAGTATAGCTCGGCCGACAAAGGAATACTAGGCAAAAATAGTAATATAAATAAAAAAAAATTTTGCTCAATTTCAAGTGAATATTTAATATGAAATTTATTTCAATACATTCATTTCAATGGCATCTTTAGGCTGTTAGTTTAAACAAACATGTATGTTGAGGTTATGCATGGTATTTTTCAGATATAAAATTCAAGTCCGCATCAGATTGACTGAAGTTTTGAAGGATGTCTTTAATGAACTCAGTTTGTAATGAATGCTGTATTGTCTGCTAACAGTTTTTGCTTGAGTGTTAAGTCACTTATTTTCCCACTTAAAGTGTCTATTGTATCATTTAGTATTAAAATTAGTGTTGTATTTCATTTCTATGCTGTACAAAACTGAAGACTTGATTGGAAATTGGGAATTATGATTATGCTCATCAAAATTGGTATCAGCATCACTGTAATCAGCGGCATCAACAGCTAAGAATTGGTATCACTGGTATCCCCCCATCCCTAAAAAAACTGTACATTTCTGTTTGAATATTGGTTTACAGATCTAATGAAAAATCATGAGTCATACATAAACTGAAGAAAAACATAAGTCTAACTCTTCTTTGGTTGTTATATTATTTGCACACTTTTTGCTTTCCAAGAGGGTGATTTGGCTTGGTACGTGGTTCCAACATACATATAAGAGACATGCACAATGGCAGACCTGTATTTCTCGGGCCACGTCCACATCCAATACTCTCTGTACGTCACGTCCCCATGGAGGATGTGGATTTGATCAGGAAATACACTTGAACATCTCACCTGAACAGCACTTCCAAACTGTATTGTTAAAATCTATGTACATGATCTCATTAATCATCTTTGAACCGTGATGTGTACTCACTGTGTGTCTGGGTGGCTTGCCATGATGGCCAGGTCATACTTTGTCAGCGGGGGGATGGAGTTGTCCTGAATGCTGCTCGTCAGGACAAAGTTCTTCCTGTCGTCAGAGGAGTAGATGAGATTGGATGAGATATCCACCACATATTTGCTGTTGCGCATGTACTGCATGTTTAAGGTCGCATCCTGGACACCATCACACAACATTCCTCAACACACTCCACAACCAACAACATAAATACACACCTCAAACCACGTGAAATTTCATTCTAATAGGCCTATTAAAGCCCCTGTTTTTAAAATGTTACACTAACCAGAAGCTAATTGATAATTAAACTAACAAAATCTAAAACTCAAACAACCATCAATAGCTTATCTGAGATTTCAAAACAAGAAATTTGTGGTCTGAAGATGGCCTTTGCCACAAATGTCAAAATTAATTTTAATAAAATTTGCAGTATTTTACAATGATGAACACATTTTTTCATTCATACATAAAGATATTTTTTTTCAGATTCACTAGCAAATTGAAAATTATTAATTCTGTTGAAGGAACAATGATTTGTTTGTGCACATTTTTAGCCACCATCATTTTATCTGGCAGAAGATTCCTTTTAAGAACCATCATAAACCAAGAGTTTCAGAAAAACTGTATGTACCGTCAGGTTACCAACTTGTGAACTACTGCAGCCGCTATAAACACCCTGTTAGCTTGCCATGGCAAGCCACACATCAGGGCATGGATCCCGATCAGTGTCAACTCCCTCACAACACTCGTGAGTTGACGCAGGGAGAGTTGTTGTCTACCACAGGACATGTTGTGATAAACCAAATTACAACAAAATTACATGCTGGTCTGGAAAGCCAATATTTTCCACAGTTTTCTTGGAGATGGGCAGCCGGGAGTGCTAGAGAGACAGTGACAAGAGCCCCAGTGAAACATAGATTTATTTCACTATTGTTTATGACAGTAATTTTGTTACCTTTTATAGTGTATACTCCCTTCGAAATATTATTTTTTTTTTTCCGTCTCGATAGGAAGAGTGTTAAGTACAGTGAAATTTCAGTACAAAGTACTTCAATGTAAAGTACTTTTCACATTAAAGTACGTATTTCAAATCCCATGTAGATGTAATGTCATTGAATACTTGTTCAACATAGAGAATTTTTCAGTATTAAGTGTAAAATTTCAAGTCCCATTGAAAGTCTACTACTCTGAAACCACACAGCCATTAAGTCGTAAATTTTATGCAGTGCAGTTTAACATGTCCATTTGTATTGCACTTGTCACGTCAGTATGTTATTGAAATGTAAAAGAAAAATATGTATAAAATCTAAAAGTCTGACAAAGTACGGTGGAACCATGTAATTGCATTCCCTCTTATAACATTTTCCTGCTTAATAAGCTGTCTTCTCTTAGTTCACGAACATGTTTTTCAAAACCAAATTACCCACTTATAAAGTTTTTCTTTATATAATGCTAACATTTCTTGGTGCCCTTGATAAATGTTATAACAGGGTTCTACTATAGTGGATTCAAATAATTTGTCCTTGAAATGCTGAAAGAACCCACTATATATTGTCCCACCAAGAGCGATGTCATGCACTCATCTAGCCTCACCACTGCCGCGACCCCCTCCTAAGAAGAGCTGTTACACCATACATGCAACAGGACATCTTCCAAGTCAGGGTGGATTGCCCGGCAGTTGCTACCTGCTGCGCTCTAACCAGCTCGCATCATGTCGCTGCTTATCCCTCCAGCACCTGGCGCATGAGGGAAGTCTTCGCTGCTCTCAGTTACTCTCTTCTCTTCTTCACGTCTCTCTCTCTCTCTCTCCACACCCTGCAACCCCCTGCTGGCCCTGTGAGCAAAGTATAAATAGGATCCGCAGTCCTCAGTTCGAGGCTGTTTCGTGTCAGACCACTTGCCTGGTGTCACACTGCCCGAGAGCCACCAAACTTCACGTCTCGCCTTCGGAGAACGTCACGCTGCCCGAAGAACTACCGACTTTTTAATGTTGCATTAGTCTTATGATGTTCAGTCAAGAGCTCTGCTCTGCATGACACTACCAAGCTGCCCGTCACCATACCGAAGCCCCTGTGCTTCCAGCTACCTTGTAGCTTACTCTCAGCTATCACGAGTGCAAGTACTGCAGTCTTGGGGTTGCCCTCCTGCCCCCTCCCACCACCGCGCAGCAGTGTCTTCCTAGGCATAGGTAACTATATCAGTTGCCAACTTAGAACTGGCCCTTCAGGCCTCAGTCAGGGTACAGGCTTGTTTATGTGCATTTTAACTGAGCAGTCAATGAAATGGGCATACATCAGATTTGATCGAGTTGTCTCTCCAGCACTCTGTATTCCCACAACACGTCCTTTCTCTTTCCGGTTTGTCACCTGTCCTAGTAGGACTCTTCTAGGGTTAACCACAAGCCAACGCCTTGTTCATTTTCTCTCCTATTGATAGCTATCTCAAAGTGCAGCTTAGGAAGCTTGCCTTCCTGGGCCTCATTAGAGCAGTTGTCTCTTGGACTACCAACCTTCCAGTAAGTGCCTGGTTCAGATCTCAGCATTCTGCATGCCATATTTCTTGCTTGGAAATGATAGCTGAACTCCCAACAGGAGTTCTGCTCTTTGTGACCCCTGGGTCAGATCACGATGTTCTGTGTGCCAGGGAGCCACGAATGGACACCTTTGCAGTCTACTATAACCTCTTCATGAAACCTGGGTCAGATTGCAAAGTTCCACGCACCAGGGAGCCATGGGAGCGGACACCCTTTGCCATCTACTATAACCTCCAGCTTGGAACTTGGGTCAGATCGTGATGTTCCATCCACCAGGTCTCTGGGTTGAAGACCAGTAGTAGAGGTCTCCCACATCACCTGACCTCCACATCCCTCATTCCATCAGGCTGTTTCTACCTTTTACTGGCCCCCCACTATCAACCTAATTAATTACTCCCACCACTTTATGCCTCATTATACGGCTGGGTAGGGCACAGCTGCCAAGCTAGGGTTAGCTCAGGCTGGGGTACGAAAGGAAAGCGGCCCAGGTGACAACCAAGTATACTCCTGGAAGAAAGAGGAGCGAAGAGGGTCAACCACCAGTTTAGCATGCTCCACTTCTAACCTCCTCTGGCACATACCACGTGCAAATTCTACGATGCCACCTACGCCGCCGGAGAAGGCAAATACCATCATCCGGCCAGCTAACATTATCAAGGTAGTCAGGGCCCTTGGCGTCACACCAGCTTACATTCTCACCAGGGGACCCACTCGCCCATCGCTCGCTGAAGCGCCACCCAAATCTCAACACACAATTATTGACACGGCTAAAGCCAACAACTCCGGCACCAGTAAAAACCCAGTTCAAGTGATGACCACGGTTTCACCGTCATCCTGGGAGGAAAGTACCTCGGCCTTACTCTCCAACAGCAAGTCCCACTAAGGGTAAGTAACAAGGCTACAATATTTATATAGACACACTAACACAAATAGCTTTTCTTTGAGTATGCAGCATTCCTGCGTGCCACTACACTACATGAGACAAGGTACAGTGGTGATAGCTGCTACCTCTCAGTGTGAGTATGGCTAAAAAAAACAAACCACAAGAAGTGTTTTTTAACACTGACCTTCTTGAAAGATGGGTGTTTGATGCTGATGACTGCATGCTGTCGGTTGTGCTCATCATTCAGTCTCTTCCAGTCCAGCGATGCTCCAAGAGACTTGGTCTTCACCAGCTTGTCCCAAGCCAAAGAGATTTCCGATGAGAGCAAATATTTGGATAGCTGGTAGTAGCCTTTGATAGAGAAGTCCCGCCGTGGGTACAGAATATCCAGTTCCACATGCTCTTCTTTTTTGTCATCCTGAAATAAACTTTTATCATCAGCACTATTGTCTCCATGGAGCCACAATGGTGTAGTGGCTAATATACTCGCCTCCTGCCAAGGTGAACTGGTTTTGACTCCCAGCGGGGTCACTCCTGACTTTTTGCATGTGGAAATGGTGCCAGACAATGCCACTGGTCAGCAGGTTTTCTCAGGTATCTCCCATATCCCCTGCCCTTGCATTCTGGCACTACTCGATATTCACCTTGTTTCTAGAGGTGTACAAATAGTGGATTTTAATGTTCAAATGTTTTTGAATAGAATAGTACAATTTCTAAATAACATGCAAATAGTTTCGAAGTCGAATAGCTATCAGTAAATATTTCAGTTGTCAGAAAATATCTCAAAGTTCTTTGCAATACAAATAAATGCTTTAGCAAGAAAGGAATTGATTTGTTTGGAGTTGCAGTTTTACTTTCAGTGACCCTACTGTTTTATTTTCAGTGATCATCATTGCTTGCATAGTGAGTGAAGCCATAAGTCTAAATACGTGTATCTTCTTGGTTGAATTGGTAGTATATTCTGCAAACACTGAGGTTTGGTGCATGCGGTTGCAGTGCTATTTTCCAATGTAATGCAAACTGTTTGCACATGTTTGCAATTTGTTGCTACCATGGTCATGATTCAGTAACTGAATTTATTTACTGTACATTTAATTATAATAGTACATGAAACTATTTTTAAATACAAACATTTTACTGTTAACTCTTGGCATCAACTTACGATACTACTAGTGCTGTTAGTTCATGTTCCAGCATAGCTATGATGCGACCCCATGTTCATATTGTTTGTATCTACCGTGCCACTGTCTCGTGCTCTTATCAATGTACTGAAATTGTATACTTTTGAATGTGTTTACAGAAATAAAGTATTATAATTTCCTTCGACTTACAAAAAAAAGTCTATGAGTTTGGTATACGGGGCCATGTGATATGTGAATAAAAGCAAAGGAAGTACATGACCACAATAACATATCATTTATTTGGCTGCAAACAAAAAAAGAAGAAAAATTCCCTCTTTCTGTAAATGCTACAGTGAAAATAAATTTGTGTGTGTACTGGATTTTCTAACTCTGGTTTTTAACACATCTATAAACAAGTTATTCTGTAACATACCACCGCTGGGATCTAATGATAGTTGAATTGCAGCTGTATGAAATGGCAAATGTTTATAAAAATGACTAGTTATCATGATCGGTAATGGTCTAGCTCTAATAATTATGGAATAAAAAGTAAAGCAAATAACAAGATAACAAAATTGTGCCGATGTGCCAAATCACTGATGTTTCGATACAGTAATGCAGATTCACAGATGTGCTGTCATTGTATGAAAAATCTTTTCACTTATATTTAAATTGAAATTAGGTTACTTTAAACAATGGTATTGGTGAACTGAAGCACAATTAAAACAATTTTGAACTTATTTCAGTTTACCGTGTCACAAAAGTAAATAGAGGAATACAACAAACCATGTAAGTTTAAGTAAAGACCAAAATTTAAAAAAGAATATGTCGGTCTATATTTATATAAATACTTAATTGTGAACACAGAAAACAGAAAGCCTGTACAAGGTTGTTTAAATGTTTTGGGTGCTTTGCTGCACATTTGAGTTGGTATAAAATATTTGTTTATGAACAAGAAGATTCAAAATAAATGTATGTCAATTAATTAATTTTTACCATGTAAATGTTACAATTTAACTCATGAATACAATAGTACAGTTTTTATAATGAATCTGAAGGAAACACTTTCAATGTCACTATATAAGGGAAACTTAACGTGTACACATATCTTGAAATAATATACTGATACTCGTTGCATTTCTGCGCTTCTAGGAAGCGCACACTACCATGCAACTTTGCCCCATCTTGGAACGCAATAATCCATACGGAGCAATTAAAACGACTCTAAACAGTAATTGACGTGGGACACTAACCTACAGGGTACTTTGGCACTGCCCCAACTGAAACTACAGACACGTGCACCTAGATTTTACTGTTCGCCTAAACTCGCCCGTAAGCCGTCACGTCAACAACACCACCAGTGTAAGGCCGGAGTATCTCTTCAGGGTACACAAGCAACTAGGCCCTATAGTCCAGCCGTTTTCATGGCTGAGGACTCTGCGCGTCGGTAAGCCAGAATCTACCAGAGGGTCCTCAAGATCTTCAGCAGCCACCAGTTCCTGAGGATCACTGCCTTCCAGAGGATCTCCACCTCTTCAGCAACCTCCTACACCAGAGGCCCTTGGATGCTGACGCCACCCAGAGGGTCCTGCCACGCCACTCTTGATGACCTTCCCTTCCTCCTTGGTTAACCACCTTGTGGTAACCCAGGTCACGATGGCTGTTCCACCGCTGTAACAGCCGGAAGTTTCCCCCACTGCCACAAGGCCGGGCCGAAACAGCAATGTGTGTTGTTTTGTCATAAAGTCAGAGCGTACAGAAGTATACTATGTGGCAGTTATTCCAAACCAGTTTACCTTCAGGAAACTTTTATTTACTGACTACTCATGTCTTAAAATAGGAAAGGCAGTGCAAAATATAAACTTAAATTAGAGATTCAGGCAATTGTTGAAGAGTTAATCAGATTAGCCTCTGTAAAGATTGAAAACACTACTCCATTATTAGTTCTGCCAACTCAGTTACATTTTGAACCACACAGAATTCATCAAACCATAGTTCTTCACGTTGGTCGAAGTCTTCCTCTGTTATAAAAACCCAGACCAACTTAAAGCAGACTTATAATTTCAAACTGGTCCTAATGCTCAAGGTCCCTGGTCACTTAACCAAAGCAGAGTCAAGTAAGCCCTCTTATGTCCTTCACACACACGAAAGGGGGAAGAGGCCCGCGGAGACATGCACACCCCAGGTATTCGACAATACAAAACTGATGTACTAAATTTACATGTACACATTATTTATATTCTTAATAACCTGTGGGAAAGCTCTTTATAACTGAAAAACGTAATAAAAAATGCTTAATAAACCTAAGTCATACCGAAATATATTGTAACCTGTATATAGTCCATTCCCGATTGGAAGCGACTTACGAAAATCCTTTGAAAAAACACTCTAGACATATGTCACCTGTTTTTTCAATAATCTGTATTCCACAAATATATAACACTGTGGTTAACTTTAGAGTACTGTATTAGAGAATAAATGAACCTTTACCTTAATATCTTCTATAACTTGTAATATTTATTTCTTTTTTAAATATGAATTAACAACAGCGAGTGCAGCGACATGTTGGCAATGACCGGTAAGAAATAGTTCACAGTTAAAATATTTTAACCTCGTTTTTTAGTATACTATTTGTAAGTTAAACGGTACCTATCAAAATATTTAAATATTTAAGTAGCCTCGATGGCAACATATCTCATTTTTACAGTTTAAAATAAAAGCAGAAAATATTGTAAGTCGGCCATAATGGTACGGTATTGTTTTATCGAGTGAGAAAGCAATTTAAAAACTGTCTGCTGGCGAGGCTTGTTGCACTCTCTCTCTTTCTTCGTCTCTTTCACACTTGGGAAATTTCACTTCGCTAGCAAGCAATGAAATTATACATCTTTTCAGTTGTAGCATATTTCATACTGATTACAGCAAAATAATGATTTTTGAATTTGTAATTTACAACTGAAAAGAGATTTTAATGTTTGAATACATATTTTAATATATTTAGATATGATGGTGGGGCAGTTACCTAGTGAAGTTGGCAGACATGGCGAGCCACAACATGGCGTGTTGTTTTTTGTCAAATGGAACGAAAATTATTCTTATTCCGAAAAATACTTCAAATTAATACACCATGTTTGTGCACGTCGTGTTTTTTAAACCTACCTAGGCAACTTACGATGTTGTGATAAATCTGTGTTTCCACAGCAGTAATAAATATACTGTGACGCGAGTTTCGTTAACCATTGCGTCTGTGAAATGGCGTGCCTTTGAGCATCGTGGTCGATAAGCTGGCCCTGTGTGTGCATGATTTCAAATATTTGATTAGCACTATTTATACATTTTAAACGTGAACTGTTTTTACGACGAAGTTATTTATTTACATCCACGTCTGTTTATTTATCACAACGTTGCACCTTTGCCCTAAGGGGTTTGAAACACAGTCGTGTAACGTAATTTGCCACAATCGCAGAAGAAAAATACTAAGCCCAGCCCGATAAATTTCAATAAACCTAATAAACAGTAAGTAGCAATACATAGAAATATGAGCGGAATAAAAGTTATCATAGGCTTATTTGTGTGCATGTTCACCGCTATCTTTTAAAGTTTGTATGACAAATATGAGCAACATGAGTTGCGTACTTGAATTTAATGTGCCTTTTTCACTGGTTATTCCTTCGTTTTAATATTTATTCCAACTGAGGCCGTCCTTTTAGAGAAATGACCCAATACATCAATAACAAAAGGATAATTATTATTAGTACAGCCCTTTACCTCGCAGTTGTAACAGTGTTAAACACAATCGCGGCAAAATACTAACGTGCATTACATGTATTTAGCTACGTCGTGGAAAACAGATATGTTAATGTAAAATAACTGTAAGAACTGTCTTCAATTCAGGCATTTTTAAAACATCTTAAAACTGACCTAAATAATGTTAGAGGCCTAAACTGTGAATATTCATACGGAATGGTTTTTGGAATATGACAGAATTCTTTGAAAAATTGTAAACAGAAAACAACACATTTGACAGGTATAAAAGTAGAAGTCACATTTCAATGTCTATTTTAAGGTGTAGCGAAAGTATAGGAACGTATGTACACACACAATGGAATGTAAACATTGATTTTGACAGATGCTACGTGGCAGTCACATGGCAATGTTCGTTTATATTTTGCGGAAGGATACAAAACGGACCTGCAAGTAGATATTTAGCAGGGCTCCGAGAAAGTTGCTTCCAATGGGGAATGGACTATAGATAATTTTTTAAGGGACCACAATAAAAAAAAAAGATGCATGTTAACAAGCAATGCATATAGGCTTGATCATCATTGAGACTTCAACATCTGGTTTAGTGGTGTGGGTGGGTGCAAAATGTCACAGAAAATAAAAGCATAAAGACAAAATAGCCATGCTCAGCTTAGAAAGGCAACATAACAAGACTTTTTCTAGACAGAAAATCCATACTGTGTTATCTTATGGTCAGTCGTTCTCTTCTTAGGCAGCCTTTCAACTGATGTATGTATGTGTGAGCAAAGTGATCTCATAGCACGTCACCTGCTGATATGCAGGCACACAATGGTTTCCACCCCCAACTGTGACGTCATGCATGACATCTTTCTTGCCAAGAGAGAGAGAAAATGAGAGAAAGAGAAAGGTAAAAGGAGAAAGAATTGAAAAGCCATGAGTGGCTGTGGAAACAATCTCTCCCACCCTTGCTATTTCCACTCTAACCCTCTGTCAAGGTTAAGCTGGTAGACCATTATCTCAGCAGAGTGGAGCTTGGGACAAAAACTACAAACTTTGTTTGAAAAACAGTGGAAATTGAGCATGCATATTTGCCACTGATGCTTTAGTTTCCTGATGCACTTCGTTACAGGGGAAAACTTTCAACATCAGCAAATTTGGTAGAAGCAGATAGGACGGACTCGGCACAACTCTACAACCACTCAAAATAGAAATGTAAATTATTCACAATTTTTGCATAAGATATTCAAAGTCTGAATGATAATAATTTGTAAATTACTACTCGCAACTGTTTGAATTTTTCAATATTGGCACACCACTCCTCGTTTCATTCTTATCTGCTCTCAAAACCTCACTGTTAAGAGCAGCCCATACTGCTCTCTCCACTCCAATACACTTCACTAATGTTTCCTATGCTGGAACTACTAATGCTCTCTGGAATCTCTGCAAAGTCAATTCTTAATATTTGGGCAAAATGTGATATTACCATTAAGACAAAAAGGTTCTCATCTACACCTAGAACCTGGAAAAATTTGAAGATTCAATTCAGGTTCTCATCTACACCTAGAACCTGGAAAAATTTGAAGATTCAATTCAAGACAGTCTTACACACAAATATGTGTAAGTCACTTTGGATTATACAACTGGATTCTAATTTAATAGACCGGTCCCTGAGTGACTTTGGGCCAATTATACTGTCATGACAAAAGTCATGGGATAGCACTATGTAACTGAATGACTTGTAGCGCCACCGCTGCAGAGCAATGTTGCACGGCCTAAACCAGTTTCAGCTGTGAATAGGTAGTTGTATCATTTGGATTGACTGTTGTTTACGTGCTCATGGCAAGGTGACATGAGTTATTAGAGACTGAATGGGGCATGATTGTGGGTGCCAGAAGGATAGGACATTCAATTCCAAAAGTTGTGGAGACCTTCAATTATCCTTAATCCATGGTGTCACGTGTGTACAGGGAATATCAAAATCAAAGCATTACGATCCACCATGGAAAACGCAGTGGCCGTCCAAAGTTACCTGATGATCTTGACCGGTGGGGGTTGGGTAGTATTGTCGGTGCTAACAGAGCAGGAACACTTACTCAAATCACAGCCACATTGAATGCAGGAGGTGTCAGACGTGTATCTAGCAGATCTGTGAAACGTGCATTAGCTTCCATGGGATATGGAAGCCGGAGACCCACCAGAGTGCCCCTGTTAACAGCACAACACCGGGCAAAACACCTCATTTTGGCTTGTGAGGTTGCTAATTGGCTCCTGGAGGAAACATATGGACTGGTTCTGTAAGTCACGATACAGGTTGTTTCAGGCTAATGACAGGGTTCGGGTATGGCACAAACACAATGAGGCCATGGATCCCAGTTGTCAATAAGGCACCATGCAGGCTGGTGGTGGTTCCATAATGGTGTGAAGTTTGTTCACGTGGCATGGGTTGGGTCCACTTGTCCATCTACCCACAAATGTCAATGGTAAACACTACAAAACTCTCCTTGGTGACTATTTGCTGCAGTTCATGGACTTCAGTTTTCCTGACAACGATGGGATGTTCCAACAGGGTAATGTGCCATCTCATCAGGCTGCGGCTGTCCGGGACTGATTCGAAGAGCATTCTGGAGAGGCCCAGCAACTGGAGTGGCCAGCACATTCCCCCAACATAAACCCAATTGAGCATTTATGGGACGTGGAGGAGAGAGCCATTTGCACCCAAGATCCTGCACCTAGAAATACCAGGGAACTTTGGGCAGATTTTCAGACAGCATTGCTTAACATCTGTCCAGAGGTCTTCCATCCACTTGTGGAGTCCATGAAATGTTGAGCTATGGCACTTCTTCGGGCTAGAGGGGGCTCTACACGTTATACAAACCCACACCACAAGAAATACTTTTTCATGTGTAACCCAGTGTAGAGTCATGGTAGAGTGTAACTCAAAAGGACACTAACCTCACAAAATTTTCCAGGTAATATTAATAATATATATAAGCAATTTACAAGAAAATTTTTATAAAAGTATTGCAGGAACTTACAACCAATATGATTAGTAAATTCACTTTATGGTTAAATGAGAACTTCTAAAAACACTACTAAGTTCCTTCTTTCTGCCAGCTGTGACCCTCTCAGTCCTGGGTAAGAGTTAAAAGTTAACATTGATGTGGGCTTGAGGACTTGTGTACATACATGTCACATGAGACAGTGAAACCGTGAGAAGCACAATTAAAATATTTTGCTATTTTGCCAATTCTCACCCTAAAACACACCAAAAAAAAATTGAAACTGACAAAAAAATAACTTCAGTGGCATCTAATTAAACACTATACTAAAAACAACATTAAAATTTTGACCCATGTTTCTTAATTATTTTGCCAAATTGACTGTGTACAAGGCAACGTTTAAGTTGCAGTATGTATACCTATTTGCATCATATTTTAAAGGCTGATTTCAAGTGCTTAACAGACAGTGAAATGTTATTATGATGGTAAGATTGAACTGTGTCCATTGCCAACCGTGAGACTAAATAAAAAATAAAAATTACACACACACACACATAGAGTCTACTACAGTTGTTCTTCTAGTGTCTTACCTGAAGAAGGGGACAGATTCCAGACCCCGAAACTTCATGAAGACTTTTAATTATTTTTTGTGTTTTTACTTTTTGTCGTTCTGTGTCCTCTGTTGGTTTATTTATTCTTTTCTTGGGTTATTTTTGTAGTTCCTGTGTTGTTCATAGTGTTGAATTATTTGGTTTTATAATCTGACACGGAATACTTTTTCGTGACTTGTGTTTCATTGTGGTTTGTTTTTTGTTTTTATAGTTCAGCTCTGCCACTGATGTTATCCACACTATTTTGTTCACTTGTGTGGTGTTTTTTTTTTCATCATTGAATTTTCTTTTCTTTTGATTTGCTTTTGTTGCCTGTTCTGTTTTGTAATAAGTAGTAAGTTGTCTGTCCTTTTGTTATTTTAATTATATACAAACTTGTATCCTATTGGCAAGGAAACAGCTTTCCCTAATTATCTGTCTGTGTTGAAATATATTTTTTAAATTTTTGTCTTGCTGAATTTTTGTGTGTGTGTGTGCATGTGTGCATGAATGTGTATGTGTGCACAATTTTTATTTTTTATTTAGTCTCATGGTCAGCAATGGACACAGTCCAACCACATCATCATAATAACATGAACTCACCATTGCTATTAAACTTCAAAGATAAAATAAAAAGGCACTGAAGTGGTTATGCAGTAAATGAATTTTCTAAGATTTGTGAACAAAATAAAATGAAACAAAACACAGAGAGGTTTTTTTTGTCATATCACGAAGAAATGTCAGCTGATGGAGAAAACAATTGTACAAGCACTTTTTATTATTAGTACAATAAATAAATTCAGCTGAAGCAATATCTTATATCACATTTAATGTCATTTTACTTAAAAGCATATAACGAAAAGCACAACAGAATGTGTAGCTACATTTAACATCAAAAAATTTTATTTACTGATAGCCATAATCCATTTGGTTGCACATCATTAACTTACAAAATTATTTTTAAATACTATATCTTCTGTGCAAACATATACCAGAGTGCTGAATGATATTGGATGAACAGAAGTAATAACCTTTATTAACACATGGGAAAATTCACCAAGGAGGGACGAGACTTGTAGTTGTAGCTAAGAGATACCTGATTACACCTCACCTTCGTCTTGTTGAGAACTTTGATGTCGTAGCTGGCCCAGACACTCGGGGAAAGGTCGACCCGAGACCTTTGCCGGAACTCATGGTCCAAGTACTCATACTCTGTGCTGAATTTGGCCGTCTTATTTACATGGAACGCTGAGGGCAATTACATTGGTTATGAAAGCAGATAGATTTTTTATTCATAAATTTTTAACTAACACAATTAACTTCCATGGAATTAATTCCAGTATCATGTGTTCGCTCTACAAATCTATAACATCTAAGTATATTCATAATGACATCCCCTATAGAATTAAATAAATATTAAGACCAGCTGGACCTGGACTTCATCACCCTGAACACAACAAAATGTATCTCTTAACCTTTGACAATGTAGATTGTCCATACTATTAAAACGTCTTAGCACAGTTTTATTTCAGATAGTTAGGTAAATTAAAAGTTAAGTTTGTATTACTTAGCATTATGTTATATTTTATTTAGGTTACAGCATGACATCCTTGGAAGACTGAGGTATAGATAAGTGTCATAACAAGGCCAGAGATGCTCTTCACACAGCCTTACTAACATACGTCCATAGGTGTGGGTTGTGAAGAGGGTGTGTTCTAGGAAAACTCTTCTGCCTGTGCCCAAAGTCTCCCACCTATTTCCATTTTGATTAGCATTACATAATGTTTCAGTGTAATTAAATATCATCTTTTTCTTCCATATTTTTTTATATTTTAGTGTTGTTATAAGTTTTTCTATTGTATTTGTGTTTTACTGTCCAGGTTACCCAACTATTACGATAATACTCGCACTGTTGCAAGCTATGTGTCTACAGCAGTCTCTTTAACAAGTTTAGGTACCCCTATGAGCACAGTGGTGCTGGGTACCGGCGTTGCCCATATGCAGGACGTTAGTGGCCAGATTCGTCAAGTACATGTGCTCCTCGACTAAGGATCACAGTGTTCATTAATTTCAGATGAATGTGTCAGGAGGTTGAGGTTGTCTTGGAGGGAGGCTTGGGTTTCAATCATAGGGATTACCCAGTCATCTGTTGAATTCAACAAGGGAGTTGTCACATGCATGCTGCAATCACACCTGAGTGATGCAACACACCTAGTTGTAGATTCTTTGATTCTGAGAAACAGCATGTCAGGTCTACCATCAGTTCAATTGCTGTCGCAAATTCAGCAGCAGTATGAATATTTGGAATCAGATGACCCAGATTTTCATACTCCAGGCACAATTTATATCCTTTTAGGTGCTGATGTGTATCCCAAAGTTTTTTATGGTGGTGGCAGCCATTCCCTGATGGATATCCAGCTGCATTTCACACAATTTTTAGTTGAGTTCTTATGGGTAAAATGACCCATGATCGCACTATTTTACAAAATAACTGTTGTGTCCTTGAGCATGATGCGTGGGATTAGTCAGCAGAGCAGACGTGTCTTCAGGAGACAGTCTCGTAAAGTATAAACAAGACTCACATTACCATACAACATGGTGGCAGCGGTAAATTCTATAGTAATGAACGTTGTACAGCAACCGCGGGGCGCGTAAAATTGTGCATCGTGTGATATTTTCGGACAGCGGTTATAGCCTGGTGCCATTATAGGCTACGTACAAGATGGCTGACTGTGTTGTGGAAACAATGTCGGTGGGATAAAAGATTAAACCACCCAGGCCGCTGGATTTTTCGGACCTAAATACATGGTTCCGATGGAAGGTGAGGTTTGTTCAGTACTTAAATTTGAGTGGTAAAAAGAAATATGAAGACGCGGAAAAGATTGATCTCCTTATATACATAATGGGTGAGAAGGCTGATGAAATCATCATAACGTTTGAAAAACCGGAAAAGGCTGAACATACAATCAACTGTGTGACGCGTTTGATCGCCATTTCAAGTCGAGGGTAAACGTCATCTTTGAATGGTTTAGATTAAATTAGTGTGTACAGCACATGGGTGAAAGTGCGGAAGTATTTATTACGTCACTACATAACCTAGCCGAGGGTTGTGAGTTGGGCACCTGAAAGAAGAACTCATACAGGATAGGATTGTTGTTGGCATGCTTGATGTAAGCCTGAGTGAAAAAATGCAGTTGCAGAGTAAATTAACATTGCAAGAAGCGGTAAATATGTGTCGCCAGGGAGAATTACAGTCGACACAATCACAATAGTTGCACGAACAGCAGGCCACAAATGTCTTGCGAGTCGAATATAAACAGGACACTCGACAGGATAGAGCAGAAACAGATTTTCCGTTTAAAGGAAAATTAAATAACTTGGGAGTGCGTCGAAAGGGCTCACCTTCAAGAAATAGTCAGTCTCAAGCTCGTCCGCAGCAGAACACTTGTGAGATTTGCAGTAGGTTTCACTGGGACAAAATAAGCTGCTCAGCATGTACTGTAACATGTTTTTTGTGTGATTGGCGGGGTCACTTTGCAAGAATGTGCAGAAAAACCAAGAGTGTGCATCACATTAAGGAAGAACTGGACCAAGAGGAAGAGATTGCAACAGGTTTTGTGATAGGCCACATCACATCCACACCAGCAGTGACGGCATTGAATCAATTTGCAGTCAAAATTGAAATTAAAGAGTTAGGAAGGAAGGTTAATTTCCTTACTGACACAGGAGCTGATATCACATGCCTTAACAGCGATATTTTGCACTGTGGGAACATCAGGCCACAAGCAAAGTCTGTCAGGGTTAGTGGCCCAAATGGATGTCCTTTGAAGGTTATAGGCACCAAGACCTTACTATTCTGTCACAAAGGACTGGAACAATGCATTGAAGTTTATTTCATTGACAAACTTCTTAATCCGAACCTGGGTAAATATGCTATTCAGGCATTAAATGTAGTGAAAATCCTCAACAATGTAAATGTGGAAAAGGAATTTCCCCAAGTGTTCAGGGCCCTGGAAAAACATGATGCTGAAATGGACATACACCTCCAGAGTGACTACAAACCATGTGCCTTGACAACGCCACGTATCGTCCCTATTCCTTTGTTGGAGAAAGTGAAGAAAGAATTAGGCCGGATGGTGCGACTTGGAGTGATAGCTCAGGTGGAAGGTCCGACAGAATTTTGTACACCTATGGTGGTGGTTGCAAAAGGGAATGGTGTAAGAATAAGTGGCGATTTTACTAAACTCAATAAGTATATAGACAGGGCAGTGTTTCCTAGCCATAAATTTCAGTATACATTAGCGCAGCTCAAAGGTGCTAAAGTGTATAGTAAAGTGGATGCCAACTCCAGATTTTATCAAGTATCATTAAGTGAGAAGAGCCAACCCCTGACGACATTCATAACATAATTTGGGAGATTCATGTACACACGACTTCCCTTTGGATTGAATGCGGCCCCAGAATATTTCAGCTCGGGGATTGAAAAAGTCTTGGAGGGAGTACCTAAGGTACTTCACCATGTTGATGATGTCCTAGTGTTTGGAGAAACTGTGGAGCAGCACAACGAGATAATGCGTAAAGTCCTTAAAAGATATAGTAAGCATGGTATAACTATAAATAGGTCCAAAAGTGTTTTGTTGCAGACGAGGTAACAATTTTAGGCCATGTCACTTCAGCTGAGGGTATATCGGTACAGCCTAGCAAAGTTCAAGCACTTGCAGAGTTCACCAAACCTTGCAATAAAGTAGAGTTGTTGTGCTTCCTAGGGATGGTGAACTATATAGGAAATTTCATCCCAGGGAAAAGCCAAGCGCTGGAACCACTAAACTCCTTACTGAAAAATGACCAAATGTATATGTAGGGTCTGCATCAGCAGGAGGCCTTCGAGAAAATTAAGGATCTCTTGCTTCGGGCATCATGTCTGGTACACTTTGATCCAGATAAGAAATTGGTCGTAAGTGCAGACAGTTCATTGTATGTACTGGGTTGTGCATTGATACAACTGAATAGGAATAACTCTAAAGAAGTGGTATGTTATGGTTCCTGGGTTCTCTCAAAAACTGAGCGTACGTATGCCTAAATACAAAAAGAGGCCTTGGCACTCACCTGGGCATGTGAAAATCTGCAGGAACTTATCCTAGGTTTACATGTCGTTCTGGACACCGACCATAAGTCTTTGTTAAAAATTTGCAGTCGAAATACATTGACGAGTTAACACCGAGGCTGCAGCACTTCAGAATTCGGCTAATGAAGCATAATTATTTGGACTGTTATGTCCCAGGGAAATAGTCAGTTTTGGCTAATTGTTTATAGCGGAATCCAAGCCAGAGCTCTGAAAACATGGAGGAGGAGTTATCCGTATAAGCCTCAGCTTTATCTGCAGAAGCCTCAGCTCATGTTAACATGATGGTTAACAGTCTATCGGTAGCCCAAAACATTCTCAGTCTCATTAATAAGCAACAGACAAATGCAATTTGCCAGAAATTCACAGAATATTGTCAGAAGGGATGGCCTAAGCTGAAGGATTTTCCGCCAGAGCTGGCCCGGTATTATCAGTATCCAGCTGTTTTCTCTCTCAACAAAGGGTTTTTCTTAAAAGGCACCAGGTTAATCATTCCCCCCAAGCTACAGGATTATGTTTTAGACCAGTTACATAAAGGACACTTGGGCATTTCCAAATGCAGAGCTCTTGCCCAGCAAACAGTCTGGTGGTTGAGACTCAGTACGCAGCTGCAGTCACTCATTGAATACTGTACCAGTTGTGTGCAACAGCACAGCAACCCAAAGGAACCATTCAATATAGAAGAAGTATCCCGGTATCCATGACAAAAAGTGGGCATGGACTTGTTGAAGTGCGAGGGCAAATGGTACCGGCTAATAGCAGATTATTTTTCACAGTTTTTCGAATTACTAAATATTCCAGCTCTGAATGAGAATTGCATCATCGACCAATGCAAAGCTTTATTTGCAAGATTTGGTGTACCAGGAATAGTATGCATGGATAACGGTCCACAGTTTAAAGGGCTGTTCCAGGGTTTTTGCTAGGCAGTATTGCTTCTGTCACAGGGCAAGCAGCCCCTATTACAGCCAGTCAAACGGCTGTGCCCAAGCAGAGGTGAAGACTGCCAAAATGCTCCACAAGAAGAACAAGGACATCTATGAAGCCTTGTTAGCCTGTCGAAGTGTGCCCCTGAATTGTGGATTGTCTCCATTGGAAATCATGCTTGGGAGAAAAATAAGAAGTACCGTGCCAGCATTCACGGCACCCCATAATGCTACGTTTGAGAAAATACACAAGCAGAGATTGACCGCGAAAGAGGGGCAGAAACGCTGGTATGACAGGAAGCACAGGGTACGGAAGCTGAGGCCATTGAGACTGGGGGGAAAATGTTTGCATGCAGGATAGGAAAACATATGGACAGGTCATGGGAACACCAGAGGAACTTCAGTATCCCAGATCATACTTAATCAAAGCAGAGGGTGTGGTTTACAGGCGTAACAGACAGCACCTAGTGCCAACCCAAGTAGGTGCATCGGATCAGAAGAGACCTAGTAGGGGGAAGCAGGCTGGCATTGATAACAGGACCACTGTGGACTGGAATTTCAACTTGGGAATTGGTGGAAACCACAGGTCACCCTCCAGCCTGGATAACGTTGACGCAGACCTTAACGTTCCAGCAGTCGACAGAGACAGTGGGGGCAGTGAAGTGGATCAGCCTGAGTGGAGGGGATGGCCAGGGAGGCCTACTGAGAACAAAAAACTTAACAACCAACTTATGAAGGTCCAGTAGGAAGATGGTGCCTCCAACTTGGATGGGAGATTATGTAACTATGTAAATAACCTTCAATGAACTCAAAGGTGTTGTTGAAATATCAGCTTGTGTAATACTATTAAATAATCCAGTTGTAGTTTTCTTGTTATGTTGACACTCTTGATGTAAATGTAAGAGGTTGTAAGCGGAGTTGTTTCTGTTCATTTAATTAGCCTTTCAATAAATAGGGGGAGATGTGTCCTTGAGCACAATGCGTGGCAGGAGTAAATGAGAACTGGACAATGGCGCCAAGCAGATGTGTCTCCTGGGAGACAGTCTCGTAAAGTATAAACACGACTCATATTACCATACAACAGTAACATAAACTTTTTTTTTTACCACCTTTGTTAACCTTTCGGATGCCCTTCGTCAATTTTGGGAGAAATAAGAAATGCCATCTGCAAAGAATGTTCACTCTGGGGATACTAAATGTGAAAATCATTTCTTATAGACACAGTCTCATGATTCAAATGGATGGTTCGTAGTGAGGCTACATTTCAAGAATATTGAACAATAACTTGGCGAGTCCCATACACAAGCTGTGACCAGACTGCACCAGTTGGAGTGCTGTTTTGCATGTAAGTCTGAACTGAGACTGCAGTACAACCAATTCATTCAAGAATATGAAGACCTCGAGTACATGCACTGTTTGAATACGATGCTCAGCAATCTACTGAAACATGTGAGGGTTTGAACTATGGAAGTGTTCAAGCAATCATCCCCTTTTACTGCAATCTGTTCCTGAAGACCACACAGAATGTCTGCTCCAGTTCCAAGAAGAAGTAGGGAAGTCTTCAAGGTGCTGTGAGTTGAAGGGACTCAAGGTCAGACCAATTCTTTTATAATTTCCATCAGTTCAGTGCTGACCTGACCAAGAGAAGTAGTCTGTCCATCTTTGCACAGATCTATGATCCCTTCAGTTAGATAGTGCCAGTTGTGTTTCATGCCAAATTCTTCGTACAAAATCTGCAGTTGTTAGGTTTGATTGGGATAAGCCACCATCACCTCAAGTGAAAGAGAGCTGGAACTCGTTCACTGCACACATACCTTGCCTCAGTGAGATAAAGCTCTCTCGTTTCATACGCACACAAGGCCAGCCTACTTGTCAAGTTCATGGGTTTTGTGATGCATCCACACAAGGCTTTCAGTGCAGTTGTGTAATTAAGGGCATCATGTGACAATTAGTACAAGATACACTTGTTGCTTGTCAAAACAAGAGTGGCATCATTGAAAATAGTGACACTGTCATGTTTGGAACTTCCGGGTGCATATCTGCTTGTCAAGTTATTAAAGAAGGTAGAAATTACTCTTTGCAGGAGAATATCAGTAGAACAGTTTACTGTATGATGTTACTTGACTGTAGTCCTTTCTTGGATTAGGACCCAGCCTCACTGTGTGAAGACATTTGTATCCAATAGGGTATTAAAGATACAAGACAGCAAGGTGCCGATCAGTGGCAACATATTTCCATCAATGATAATCCAGCAGACTGTGCTTCAAGGGGGATGATGCAAGTTGAAATAGTTGGTCATCAGGTATGGTGGCAAAGTTCATCTTGGCTCACATCCGAGGACACATGGTCTAGTAGCATGGATGTTTCAAATAAACTGAACTGTAACACTGAAATTAAGTGCGGTGATGTAACTGTTTTGGCAGCCAGACAAGGTACTCTTAGTGTTGATTTTCTATTCAGATATTCTTCTTGGTTATCATTGCAGAGAGTGATATCTTATGTGTTACATTTTATTTCTAATCTGAAGGTTACTAAGGCTGATTACCAGATCACACCCCTGACCACATTGACCAGAAACTGTGCTTGAAGTAGGTCCAGCAATATTCATTCAAGACTGAGTGAGATAGGTGATTTGAGACAAGATCAAGTCTGCTCAACACATATCAAGAGCTTGAGTCTGTTTTTAGATGATGAGGGTTCCCTGCATGTGGGTTGGGTGGTTGTAAAATTCAAACTTGAGTTGCAGTTAGAAAATGCCAATTCTTCTGCCCAAAGGCTGCCAAATCACCAATCTGATAGTGGAATTTTATCTTCATGTGTGCCTTCATGGGGGATTAAATTGCACTTTGAGGCCAAACACAAAAAGTCTGTCATGAGGAATATTCCTGCAACTCAAGTTCAACAAGCAAGACCAATTTTGCACGTACGTCTTGACTAAGGGGGTCCATTTCAGATGAAGGTTTCCCATCTTCATAATGCATGTGTTCTGAAGACCTATTTGTATCTAGTCATTTGCTTTGCCACTAAAGCAATTCACTTGGACGTCGTGTCTGCACTCACAATTAATGCATTATTGAATGCATTTCATCAGTTTGTAAAACGGATGGGCTTGTGCCAGCGAGTATATAGTGACCGCAGGAATAAATGAACATATATGAGAGAGAAGAACTGCATATTAAAGATGTTGTACTGATAAGGGAAAATTACCTGCCTCTGCTTCAGTGGCATATGGGCAGAATTGACACTTCATCCCAGTAATGCAGTTGCAACAGTTGAGTCATCAAAACATTTAATGGGGTTGTCAAGAAAGCAGCTGTGAAACTGTGTTGCCTACCATCTGAGTAGAACCTTCAACAAGGCTGTGTGATTTGTCAAGTTTGTGACTTGTATACTATAAAAAAATTTTGCTGTGATTTAAGTTACTAAATGTTTCAAAAACATTATTCATTTTTTAATTTGTCACCACAATCTCATGATATGCAACAATGCAATAACAATTACACTGGAACCTGACTGATACAACTCCTCATGGTTTCTGTGAATAATTGTTAGTGAGGGGTAGTCGTAATGGATATTTGGAAAATTTTGGATTGATTCTGACCCACCCCAAACACTATACGTAAAAATTTCCAATTTTTCCCGTAAAGTTTATGTTTAATTGTATTTGGTGCAAAAATGACAAGTTTTTTTAAATTTAACATAAACTTATTGTAATAGGCAGACATCTTCTGAAAAAAATAACCCTAGAAGGCCATATTGAACCAACCCTTTTGTATGCGAAAAATGCCTAAACACAGTGAAATATGTAACTTTTAAGTGAGCACAAAGTCCATTTTTATGTAAAAGTTAACTTGTTATTAGAGGTCTACTACACTGGTCTTGTGAGCCTTATATACATGACATACGGATCAAGAAGTTTGGGTGCAGTGACATGACATTCATGGCTGCTCTTGCTCTGCTCAGGTGGGGACACGGCAGCCAGCTTAACTCCCCTTTGACAGTTGGGCTGCATGCGCAAACAATACCTCCCTCTGGCGCTTACAGACCACACCCACAGACTGCTTGTATTTATTGATTGACGGGCAACATAATATTTGGCTATGCGTTGTACAGACTAAATTGTACAAGCTACACGTCTAGAGGGATCTTGCAAAATTTGCATCAAAGTAATTATTTAAATGGTAATATGCTGGTCAAAGCAAACCATATTAACTTCAAATTGCCAAGAAAAGTACTACAGTGTAATGTACTAAACTGAATTTGGTTGATTACAATATATGTAAATGTAAGCACTCATTCTATAAAACAGGTCTATTTTGTTTCTCACTTGCTGCAACTATAGACTACTGTTTAATAAAGTTAACAATCATCGATCAGCAGTGGCTGTCTTGTGTAAGCAAGGGCTTCAGTAGATGACCAGGCAACAAGCGGGGGGAACTGGTAACTATGAATCTGTCAATGGCGCTGACACCATACCTGCTACCGTGGGGAAAAAAAAAAAAAAAAATTTGATACCTACCCCTCCTTTTCATTCAATGTTGCTTCCTGACAACTCCTATGTCTTGCGGACAGTTTCATGAACATGAAGCGGAAGATACAATCATGCAGCATGGGAAGAAAGATGACCTACATTATAGTTCCAGCTGTAGTTTCTTGTTATTCATTGTCACTACTGTTTACCAATACTTTGTTTTAGTAACTTTTTCCTTCACCAAGCCATGCTAAAATACAAAATGAAATAAGTATTTTGGCGTGTATAGGCCACAAGCATGTAGGCCGCACCAGAAGTTTTTGATGAAAAGTTAGGAATAATTAAAATTTCATGTATAGGCCACACTGAATTTTGTATTCTTGTAAATATTCTTAAGTCACTATTCCATACAAACATAATAAATTCTGACTTAATTTTCCCCTACAAACATTTGTGACAGAGAATTTGTATTATGTTGCAATGTTTACAAATATATATTAAACAATTACTATTCCACAGATGGTAATGTGACTCGAGAAAGCAAAACCATGGCAACATGTTATAAAAAAATGGTTTATTATCAACGTGCACTTGTAGCATGGTGGCGTGCGTGCGAACTACGTAAGATATCTTTCTTTTGTACAACAGAGAAATAATTTTCTCATGTACGGCATCTATGGCCGAGCTCCAACATGTTTACATTTTACACATACGGGATGAAGATTAGTTTGTTTATTAACATCAGTGAATAAATAATTACACAAGTGGAAAGTTTTTATATATATTATAACTTCCCTTCCCTTCCTTTCAACCTTCTTTGAAACTAAGTTAAAACATTAAATGTAGTATGTTGATAAATTTCTAAACGTGTTTTGGGGGTACAAATTTTTTTGCCAATAATGTGTATATAAGCCGCACACCACTTTTTGTAGGCATTTATTTTTGTAAAAATGTGCGGCCTATACATGCAGAAATACGTACTAACAAGCAAAGACAGAAGGTAGCGTATTCACAAGCACACAAGATCAGAATAACATGACAAATTGCATTTATGCTGTATGGAAATACTCAGCCACAGCCAGCTGAGGGGAGAGGTGGTGGGTAGAGTCTATGGTTATAGAACAATGCTGACAGCTTAAGGGAATGGTATCTATTTTTTATTATGTGCTGCTTGTAATGCAGTACTCACCACAAGTAACACAACATGCAGACCCAAAAATGTGCAACAAACTTATTTTTCAACCAATTTTCCTTAAGTTTTGAAAATTCTTAACTCAAGTTTTTCATAGTTCATAAAAACAGGTCATAGAAGAGTGGTGGTCTTAAAAATGGGCAACAGTAAGGTTCAAGTGTATTTAAGGATTTCATTAAAGTTAATAAATGTTCGAACATTCTAATCTCTGAAGTCAGCAGAATACCCTTGATCCTTCACGAAGCTAAGAAGATATCTACATAGGCTGAGCTTCCAAACAGCACAATTACAATTACTTACCCTGAAAAATGAATACAAAAAATTAAAGTTATATATAACTGGTTCTAGCATCTATCGCAACGACACAGAACACTCTGTTCAAAAACTTATAGCAATAGTAAAGTTATATGAAATTTTTAATTCAAAGTGTTTCAATAGCTCTCATGATTGTGATTAGTTATAGTGCTGGCTTCAGTAGGGGATTGTCAATAGACATTGTACACAATAAGTAACACATGACACAATACTATATTCTCAACCTAATTTGTTTGTTTACCTCTGAGGGATATGTTTTTTCCTGTGTCAAAACTTCTGACATCCAGCTCTCCTGTCAAGTTGAAGGACTTCTTGTCATGTAGCTTGAAGACTTCCACATGCTTCTTGTCCTACAAGCAGAACTCAACTTGTACACTAAACAAATGCATTTTTTTATGCCCACACCACAGCTACATATCAAAATTTTTTAAAATCATATTAACAATTTTTAAATAGTAACTTTGATTGAATTAAAATATTTTACTGGTTTCTTTTCAACAAAAATTACTGTGAGTAGAGCAAATGTTGAAATAAATATAGCCTAAGATTACTACAAGATGTATGTTTTTGAAAACTAATTTTTCCTGGAAAAAAAAAAAAAATATATATATATATATATATATATATATATATATATAATATATATATATATATATATATATATATATATATATATATATATATATATATATATATATATATATATATATATATATAAGTTTAGGAACTTCTAAAATTAATACATGTTATGCTCGTTACATTTAACACTGCAGCTGATATCTCATTTTCCCTGCATTCTACCAGGCAGTCAGAAAGGACTGGCTGGTCAAACCACCCACTGCCACCACCACCTCCTTTCACACGCAGCCTGGTCACACCACCTTGGTGGAGTGGAATGGATGTCCCAGCCAACAACCCCGCACACTCCCGACCCATTACAACAACAATATATAACATTACTGCTAGGAAAATGCCAGTTTATCTCTAACAACCTTCACCTCCAGAGCTCCCGCTTCCATTTGAGTGGCCTGGAAACAAGCGCCTAGACACCTAGAGAATCACGTAATCAGCTATGCTGAGCTGGCTCACACTCCTTCAGTGTCCTCAGATGTTGTGTGCAGCGCGCAAACTCAGTTATACACTATACTGTGGGTCTTCTGTTATAGTGATAGAGAGATAGTCTGTTAGCTACATTTGTGCACCAATTGACACTTGTGATATGTGTGTCAAACACTTTGCTTTCATGGCAATAAAACTTGATGCCACCTGTGGTGAGAATCTGTGCGATTGGGGGGCATCTACTTTTTCTCCACCTGGGATCAAGGGTACTCATTATGGGAATAACTATCTTGGTTCTTCAAAGTGTGCTTGAACTGCTCCATTTGTGATAGCATGGGCATTCTGCTGGGTCTACACTCAGACTCCACAGCTTCCTTAGCCAAGGCCAAGGCCTGCCTGGCTGTCTTTCGCCACCCAACATGATGGCGCAGCATACAGGAGAAAGAGAGTAAAAGCATTATAAGCTGGTGTTCGGTAGGGGCCAACACAGGTAAGTTTAGAAAAAGGGGGTGTATCGCATGGGGGGAGTGGAAGTCCTGGGCAACCTCCTGGAGGGCAATTACTTTCCTAACGGTTCAGTGCCCTTGCAACATGTGTACCCTTTCTCAGGTTATCAGAGATGGTGAGGATACTGCCGGTACTTCTAGTCACAGTGGGAGGTTAACAGGCTGCGTCCCAAAATAACTTCTACTGCTGATCTTTAGCGAGTGCTCAGGTAGGATGGGATTCTCACTGACACACCCAGCACTCCACTGAAAGTTACGTAAGTAGTCAAGCACTTCTCACCAGTGGTGACAGACAAGGTGGGATTATTGCCATACTCCAGTCATCAATATAAAGAGTGATGCTCTGTGCTAAACAGTCTTAAGGGTGTCGGGAGTTAGTAGCATGTGCCAGTTACTAGAAGAGTGTTTCATGTTGCAGGGACAAAGGAGGAGAACAGCACACGAGGGTAGCAAAAAGAAAGTAAGCTGGAAGTGAACGTCAACCAGGTTAGAATAATTTTGCGTTATTGGGGAGCCAACAAAACAAGCACACCCACCTGAAACTTTTATAGCTCCTAAAGCGCCTAGGTGGCCAACAATACCAAGTGGGGTGCGTGCGGATAACATGGCTGCGCTCAGGCAGAGTAACGTTCTGTAACTGGAGTAGTGGAGAGATTTGGGTAGCTCTTCACATTGAAGTCTTGAGAGCCAATGAGGGTGAAACAAGGTGAGTATGGAGCAATGCCAGAATGTAAAAGTGGGGGAAATGGTAGATCCCTGATAAAACCCACCAATCAGAGGCAGCAGTATCATCCGGCACAATTTCCACATGAAAAAATCCGGGAATTACCCCATCTGGAATTGAACCCGGTTCGCCTAGGTGGGAGGCGACTAGTCTGGTTTCATGTGGTTATCTGGCATACAGATAGCGGCAGCAGATCGTGGGTTGCTACTACCCCTGCATCATGGAGTTAGAGTGAAGTATACTGCCTAATGGCTCTTGATTGGGGTAAGGGGTGAGACCACAGCTGTGGCAGAGGCTAGAAGGTTAAACAACTTCATCCATGGTGCAACAAACTATCTGAAGTCAACCTGTTTAACATTATTAACAGTAGCCAGATCAGTAGCTGAAACCCCATTTTTCACCTCTCAAATCGCCAACCTTATTACCACGTGCAACCATACCAGAAGGTACCTGACAGTAGGGGACGGAAGGGAAACAAAGTAGGGATCCAAGACAGTGAGGGGTGAAAGTGATAGCACCTTAAGGGGAGAGGGAACACTTCCACTTCTGGTGCCCGGAGTCGTGGCAGTGTGGACTGTCCTCATCTGAGCCCTGGTCATTCTGACAGTACTGACTAGCATGGTACCTAGCTGCACACGCTAACAACACCAAAATGAAACCAGAAATCCCACCTCTCTACTCACCAACCTCTATTTGATCCACAGCATCTTGATATGCCAGGGACAGAGAACTAGAGGAAGGAAAAAGTATCCTCTTGACTTCGTTGTACACTAAGGGAGTGCATCATCAATCATCAAGGACTTCCTCCACGTCTTCCTCTATACCGAGCATACCTACCATCTCATCCTGTAACTCACCACACCTTCTACCCTATGCATTATTCCAGTCGAGGGGGAGAACAGATCAAGGCAGCTAAGTCCAGTCAGTGCCCTTAGCACTCACACAAGTCAGACAAGCCCAAAGCTATGATCAGAGACAAAGAGCAGGGCAGAATCCAACCCAATTTTCCAACAGAGGAATGCCCAGCCCATAGGGAACGACATCACAGGGAAGGTTGTAAGTCAGTGCCAAACAGTAGGGACATAGAAATTTACCTGCATGCCTGTAGTAGTTTATGGCTTGACACCACACCACTCCCAAGCCCATACTGCTATAAATTCTGATGCGTCAACCTACATTGGCAGGACATATAACACTACAGTTTAGAGTCTGATTACAAATAGTGTATCCACAAAAGCATTTTTTTTTCTGATATGAAGTACATTACGGCATTTTAAAATACATAACGACCATTTTACATTTACTTCATTGTTGTTTTACTATTTTGAAATATTTTTGAAACAGAATTATCAGTATTTAATTTAATAGAAATGATTGCCAGTGATATTATAAGCATCTCATTGCCGTTTGGTAGTTAACCCTATTATTCTCCATTTGAGCATCTACAATTTATTTAATAATGTCTGTCTGTCCAGTATTTATTTATAATACAACTCATTATGATAAATACGTATTTTATTTATGTATTTTTCAAAGTTACTTATTTCGGTTTATTTAATCATTGTTAGTCAATATGTATTTTACTGTTTACATATTTTTCTCGTTACTTTGATTTCAATTCAGTTTTGCTCTGTATTTTGAAAGCTACCTTTTTAATCCAGTGTAGCCTGCAGACCGGCATTTTATGAGAAATAGTTTCTTTGCCGACAAGATGCACGTGGCTACATCGCAAATTCCTCAGCTTGTCACCTCCTTGTATTACGTTTCATGATTTTATTGCTGCAGTTACAGCCCCTTGCAGTTTTCAGGGCATAATCAGGAAGTCAGGACGTGATTTCCTATATGTGTAATGTTCTTCCACCTCTGTGTTTCAGCACAATTTGCCTCTTCAGGACAGCTTGCAACATCTATCATCAAAATTCTAAACTTTTTGTTCATCTTTTGATTAGCACTTTTCCATTATTCACACAGCATTGTTATCTGACTTCTTTTCATCCCGCCATCCTGCCAACATGTTAAGTAAGTGCTGTGCTATGGATATTGACGCATGCCACATCGCTGCACAACATGTTTGCACACACTACAGGCAACTTCACCTCATCAACGAACAAGCAAGAGATTGGGGCACGTCACAAATAGTGGCAAACTACTTTTCACGTGCTCACTGAATAGACTCCACGCGTTGGACAAATTCAGACATGTAAAAATAATTAATGCAATTAATTATGAATTGTACTGCCCGCCCAGTAGCCGGCATGTGAGCACCACCCCTTTTAGTCAAGATAGTTTTACCCGATGGACCAATACCCTGAGATTATCTGAGAAGGAAGTTTAAACTAATACCACAGGATCGCAGCACCTCTGCTGCCCTGTGATGTTACACCCGCCAGCCTCGGGCTGAGGTGGTAAATTTGTCACCTCAGAGCAGGGAGATAAGAAATTTGCGGCACCGCCCCAACCCTGATAAACCAACCCCTGTGATGAATGGCTACAATTAAATTAATTCTTAGCGAACCTGTATAATTCAACTGAGATTTCCCATTTACCAAAAATCGTAATAAATATTACGTAAAACTGAAATCACTGCCTACCCTAATTTTAATATTAGTTCCTTGCTCATTTATTTTGTTAATATTTTTGTGAGTGAAACTTGTCATGTGCAATAGAAAACCCCGCTGAGGACTAGTCGTGAGGCATGCCGAACTCCGCAGGAGATGGAGCTTGCAGAAAGCTTTAAGTCTGAAAAGATATGCCCCTGCTCCTGGGTTTCCAGAGCTCCCTTGCCTACCCTCTGTGGTGTCTTAATATTAGACTGCATATCTATATGTCAGTGCCTTGGGTGTGACATACCCCCAGAACTGCACGTCTGCGGAAAGGTCAGAAGGCTGGTCAGATGCACAATAAGAAGGGTGGTATCCACTGCCCTACATGATGCAGAGAATGCCGAGATTTTACAAAGATTAATTAACACAAAGGTAGCCACTAAAGTTAAGAGTGAGGTCACATTACCATCTGTAGAGCCCGACTTTACACCTTTACCTATTTCTCCATTTCTTCCCCTCGACAACGAGTTGGAGTTAGAAGCTTACTAAGGTATTTGTCAGCAGTGGTACATTCAGGAACCTATCAGCTATCCCCAGCCAGAGACCCTCCTACCAGTAGTAACTCAACCGCCATCCAAGCTAAATCAGGAAAAGGAGGTACAGAACTTGTGCATCATTCACTTAACTTCCGGGAAAGTAATGAGGGTTCGACTACCACTGAAGGTCACCCAAAAACCTCGCGCAGCTACATCACCCATAAATTACGTCCCTGCACTGCAGTCTACGCGACCCCTGCGTATCATCAAGCCAATCCCTCTGGTGGGATCATCCACCCTCACCATCATCAGTGATTAAACCGTATCGCGATACATATCCCGGGACAGCTGGCGTCCCGCATTGTGGCAGCTCTTGTAGTGAGGAAGATTGATTTCCCAGTGCGGGAATCAATCACGGTTCGACTCACTATGGGGTTTGACTCCCCTCCCCTCAGACAGTATCCTTCCACTAAGCGGCCCCCCACAGATCCTACCACGACCCACTGGGCTAGAGTAGCGACAGACATGCCGCGATAGGATCACTTGCTGAACTCGGGAGGGCAGTTAGCGCCCTAACCACTATCTCGAAGATAGGAGCGTGTGTCAACGTGATGACATTTTTTGGCACTGAAGTGCTCGCTACACAATGTAGTTTTGTGGCCATCATGTAGTTGGTCTTAGACCTAGCAGTTAATACTTGTGAATTTTTTAATTTTTTTCTAAATTTGGTTTGGTGCTTCAACATGTAGTGCACCATTTTGGTATTTAATTTTTCCTCCTAGGTGAGTAACACTCCCATTTTATAGTCATTCTCTTTGTGCACAAACTATTTTCATGCACTAATTTTTCACGTTTGCATTTTGTTTTAGTGATGGTGCAAGTGGCAGACTAATCTTTACTGCACATGCCAGCCTTAATAATTCCAAACATATTCGTTTAATTTTTTTTTTCATCATGAGATAACCTTTCTGCACATCGCCTACCTTTTCCTTGTGGGCGACGTAGTCAAGTTCATTTTCTCCATACCAGTATTTGACAGCTAACTACGTACGTATTCTTCTTGCCTGGGACATAACTTTATAGTTCACGGGGATCCAATGATGTCATTATACAGCTAAGTCACATAAGTCACAAACTGAACTTTACCTACAAAATTTCCCAAATTTTACTAATCTTTTTTTGATCATGCATATGTCAAAATGTACTATCTATTTTCAATTTGTACTTAGTCCTATGATATTAACTATTTGAATTGAATTTGTTTTAATTTAATATGAATTATCAGCATTAGTTAGGGATGCATCCCAGGTTTTATTAAATACTTGTAATCCTGATTGAATAATTTAATTCATATTGTGCCAAAAGACTTGTCAGATTTGTGTCATAAAAGAGATGTCAATTCATTTATAATATATAAATTTTTTAATTTGATATTAGTTACTGCATCATTATATTGCTTTTTAAAAAGCTAATTTATTATTTATTCATCTCCTGTCTATGATTTTTTAGGACTAATCTTTGTCTCTTTGCATCTCTCTGTTATGGTAACTGAAAACTTATTCTGAATGATAATAAAAATAATTATTCCCTTTTCAGATGGTTACTTGTTTTATATATATATATATATATATATATATATATATATATATATATATATATATATATATATATATATATAGAGAGAGAGAGAGAGAGAGAGAGAGAGAGAGAGAGAGAGATAGAGAGAGAGAGAGAGAGAGAGAGTCACGTCTTCCTCTGTGCCTATTATATAAGTTTTTACTATATAATTAAGTCTTGTATTTATATTTTTTAATTATACTCACTCTTTTTTGCCATGCTTGATTACCTATTTATTAGCCCTTCCTATTTGGCTTTTATAAGCATAGTATTTGATTGTGTATATCACTTCCTTGTATATTTGTTTGTGCTGGATCCTTTGGTAATTTTGTTTCTTTAGTGCCACTTTTGTTTGTAATGCATTTCTGGCATTTTGTTTATTTTGTTTGTGTCAAGGACTTTGAGCATTTCTGTGTTTTTGGAAGTCAATATTTTGTTTGCCTTTATAACTTTTGGTAGTACATGGTAACAATATGCCCCTCAAAAAGTGAAATGTTAATGGCAACTCACAACGTAGCCTATTGCTGTGTGAGTAATATGCAAATAGAAATAACTGCTCCACGCATTTTCAATCTCAGTTTTTCAGAAATGAGTCTCATGTGAGTTCTGCAAGTTTATAGGTTTTGGGAAGTCTATGATGTAACCCAGTACAGGATGTTAGCCTTCCAGTTTGCAGAATAGTCCCCCAGTGGTCCAGTTTGTGTAGTAACCAAAGGGGTTGACGCACCACTGACAACATCTGTCATTCTTTGTAGCCTCTGCCAAAACCATGCCCCTGCAAGAACTATAAGGTGCACACACCAATAATTCCCCATGTTACTGGGGTAGCAGGTCCATCACCCTTCTGCTGCTGCCTGTATGCTAGCTATTTGCAATGCACAGTGCTCCTCACCTCCCCTCCAGCTGCTGTCCACTGAGGAATATCTCACATACATCCCTGCTGCGCAGCAGGGTGCCATTTCTCTCTCTCCTCTCTCCACACATCTTTCTCTCCCTTGCTCGCCCTTGGTCATGCTGTGCATAAACCCTACACAGCCCTTAATTAGGCTAGCAATTCTCCAGCTGGTATCCCAGCCACAACTCCAGCAATCTTGTTGCCACTTTATCTACGTATCAGTCATTCTCCAGCATACCTTTCCAGTATAATCACTGCCACCTTAGCTATGACTGTTTTTATCAACTACAGAGTTACGCTGTTGGTCAGTCACATGGTCGCCTCGCACTGTCACCTACTACTAGTCATTGTGCTACGCCCTGCTACGCGATTCTGAGAGTATTCGCCACCTACTTTTGGGTCACTCTTGTAACATCACGCACTGCCATGTTGACCATGTCTCCCTGTATTGTTGGCAACTCAGGTTCATCCCTTCACTCCCAGGTCAGGTTACAGATGGGGAGTGAATATTTTTTATTGCCTTGCCAATAAAACAGCCACATTTCATTGCAGCACGTACTTTCACATCCAACTCACTATCTTCAAATTTTCCCGTTCCCACTTTCTTCCTATCTTGACCCATTACTCTCTACTATTTTTCCCGGTATAGGCATGAAGCTACACCCCCTTTTACCCTACAAGCTGAGAGATAGGATAGCATTCATTCTTATGTTGGAGTCTGAAGTATGGTGATAATCCAGCCTTGCTGCTCACCACCAAGGACACGTGCGTGAAACTTTGCATAATTTATCTGTGGAGCACTTGGTCGCTGGCAATAATCCCACCTCACTGAGTGCTCCTCAATAGTCGGTAAGGGTGAACATTAGGGATGCTAGTTGTGCATCTTCCCATGGGGATAGGGTGTGCCAGCGATAATCCCACCCTACTTGATACCCTGGGAAGGAGATGAGGAGCTACGGGGACTACACCTACTGTGCTTGGAACCCACTTTTGAATAAAAATCCTTTGCATCCTATGGAATCCTTTCTTGGTGGGGCTACAGTGGCACAGCAGGTAGAGCACTTGGTACCACAAAGGCAAACCAGGTTTCATTCCTGGCGGGGTTGCTCCCAGATTTTCGTACGTGGGAATCGAGCCAGATGAGTCTGCATGTCAGCGGATTTTCTTGGAGCTCTCCGATTTCCTCCGCCCTTGCATTCTAGAGCTGCTCCAAACTCACCTCAATTCACCTTCATCAGTTCTCAAGTCCCCATGTTAAAAGCCATCCAAACATCTCCATTCCCCATTCCTTTCTTGGTCAATGTTGCTCACCTTTCCCCCACTCTTACATCTCAACAATGTTATGACCAACTTAATACATTACAGCATGGTGTAAAAATGTTGACATCTGTCCTGTACTTAATTTTTGCACACAAGTGTACAAAAAATCTTTAAAATTATTATGGTAAATAATGCTACTCAATATTAACCTTCAATTTACTAGAAAGCTGTGTTGTGAACCGGATAACAAATCTGAATGAACGTATTTTGATATCTAAGGTTGTTAACAATATTGAATGTAGACACAAAAGAAGCAGTGAGGGATGAATACTATAGAAAGAGCACTGGAAAACTATATCAGCTGGTTTGAAGTTTTCCACAAAGAAGTGATGACGGAAGAAATAACAACTGTCGTTCTGCCATTCCAACATTCACTGCTTGCATTAGGTATCCCTGTCAAAGTCAGAGCTTTCAACAGTTAAATGATGTGCAATTTGTATTAGAAATAAGTTCTACAACATTTTGAATGCATATGAAGTAATTTAAAAAGAAGGTCCCTGTTTACTACTATGTATATCAAATAAAAATAACAATTTCAAATCCACTGTAAAATTGCAAACTTCAGTGCTTATTTTACTGCTACTTGCCACACCACAGTAACTGCAATTTAAGGTCTGAAACATTCAAGTACCTATTGCTTCGTCAAATGTATGGAATTTCTAACTCACCATGGTGGGGAGGTTGGAGCCTGCCACCCCAGCACTGTACTCAAACTGGTGGACGTAGAATATGCCAACCGGAGTGAAGCCATTCTCCACCTCAATATTCACTATGTCCTTGTTGAAGCCAGCAGACGACTCTGAGTCGCATTTGTACTTTCCCTCCACGAACCTGTCCCCATTGTACACAACAGCAGCATATCCTGTTGTGTTGTATGGCTTTTCCTGTCAACACAGCACTCACAAATCAGCTCAGCTCACACCACCAAGTTAAAATAATATCTACTGAAACAATTCCAATAAATCAAATTCTACTTAAGAAGTGTATACAATCTGAACATGACCACATGTATACATATAACCAATAGTTCCAAGCAATTGGAAGGTTTAGAGCACAAGTACATTAAGTCTGTTTTTTTATAATTACTGGTAAAATTCATGGTGATAATAATTCCACCAGAAATTTAAATGCAGTCAATACTAAATTTCAGATGAAAAATATACAGGGGATAGGAAAGGTAGTTCCGTGCATGAATGAAGAGAATACAAAATCAAGAACAGACTTTGAACCACTGAACAGAATTTGATGGGGTTTGTTTTGACAGATAGATATTTTTATTGTGCAAGCCAACATTTACAGCAATAGTCCACACAATATATAGTTTTCGAATAAAAAAACTGCTAACTTTTTTCAAATAACAAGGCCATGTCTTTTTGGTAAGTGGAGCCAGGTAATGAGTTTGACAGCATCGAGCTCCTCTCGGTTTGGAAGATTAAGGTTTCGTGCCTAATAAGAGTTCAGCATTCTCATTCTCCTTCTGAGCTTGAGCGTAGAGCTTGTTAGTTAGCTGCGTAACCATTTGTGGTATTGATAAGTGTGTTAATAGTCTCTCGGATAGTTCTTCCCAGTTGGTGACAAACTGTGTGTACTTGTTCCACCACCTTTCTGTTTCTCCTTGTAGCTGGGCCTTTGTCTTGAGTACCCACAAGGCTTTGGGTAGCCATGTCCCCTTGAATTCCATCCGGCATGCTTGGAGGACCATGCTGGGATCCTCTTGGGTTTTCCCCGAGTATTCTGATAAAGGCAGGGACTCAAGTACTGGCGGCTGTTCTTGTCGTATGGACTCATTTCTGAGCGGCGCCCATTCAGGAGTTATTCTGTAGGTTGGGCATTTAAAGTACAGACCCTCCAAGGTCTCTGGCTTTGTCTTGCCATCCTAAGCAAAGGTTATGAAAAGTGCATGGGCACTCATGGCAGGCCATCTGGTACATGCCCCTTCCCAGACAGTCGGCTTGGTCGCAACGGCGATATCTGTTCCTGGAGTTCAGACATTAGTAATTCTAGTCCCTGACTGTCTCTCTCCTGGTCTTCCCAAACCATACTGACTTAGTGAAAAGTGGCATCACAATGTGTGCAAGTTATGAAGAGGTGACCTATGTCAGGGCATTCCTATATGGCGCAGACCTACCCTTCGGTATTGGCTATGTTCTCGGTTGTGGCCATTATGGTACCATTAATGGAAATTGGGCACCCTGGGGTGTTTTATGCTGACTCCCTGAAGTCAAGTTAGTGATGGTTCTGTAGGGGCCCAAAGGGGCTTTTCTCAGGTTCCTCCCGATCTTGAGAAAGGTGACTGATGGCCAGTATTTCTTCAATGGTCCCACATTGGACATCAAAATAAAAAGGCTTGACGAGCACCCTTAGTGGTTTTGGCATCTGGTGGGTGGTGCAAAGGCTCTTTCACCTCCAGCAATGGTGAAGCAGTGGCTGTTACTCATATGGGGTTTTTCTTGGGACCTATGTTGCTGGGTTTGGCCACTTCTATTAAAGAGCGTTGTGCTTTAGGAGGCACGCTTGCGAGTGATAGGTGAGTGGATACCCTGGTAGGGGTATGGGAAGGTGTGGCGTTAAGTGATCTGACCACCCTAGTGATGTTAGTGGGCAGAGTGATGGTAAGCGGCTTCTTTGGTGGCATTGGTGGCAGCGGAAAAATAGCACAGGACACGTGTCAAAGAAGGCTCTGTGATGGCTTGGGCAAACTGGTAGCTGACCCCCTCTCTGGCATGCAGCCTCCTCCTTCTTCCAGGTGTATACATGGTTGGCACCTGAATCTCTACTCTCCAGGATTTCAGTCAGAGCTACCCCAGCTTGGCTGCTTTAGCCACCCAGCCCTATGGTGAGGCATAAAAGGAGGGGAGGGGGTAACAGATCAGATAGGCAGATAGTGGGTGGCCAGAAAGGGGTATGCATGGCCTGATGGAAAGTAAGGTGCTAGTTATTGGATAGGGTAGGTAGCCTGGACTGCTGGCGTTCAGTCTAGTGATTTGGTGAGCGGGATGTCGCTGGCAGACCCACAAGTAACAAACTAAGGGTTACAGTATCAGGTTTACGGGTGTCCGTTCTCGTGGCTACTGGGTGAGTGGGACGTTGCTGGTGGACCCAAGCGTCACGTAGAAACGGGGCTCCTTGCTAAGGTTTAGCCTATCGTTCTCCAGCAAATGCCCTAGTTAGCAAGACATTACTGGCGGACCCAGGCAAGTACTGGAGGGGAGATAGTCCAAAGTGACAACTGCTCTGGTGTTGCCCAAGAAGACGAGCTACCCAAGCTTCACATCGAAACAGTTACTAAAGGTTGGGGTAGGGAATGAGGTTCCAGATCATGACTATCACTGTGAGAGTGTTACAAGGATTGGTGACAAAACAGGAGATAGCAGGAGCAAGGTGAAGAAAAATAGATTGCTGGAAGAGACAACTTAATCAAGTCGAATTCATATCTGTTTATTGAGAGCTCAGTAAACACACACAAACCAGCATGTACCCTGACTAGGGCCTGAAGGGCTGATCCTAGGTTGCCAATGGGTAAGTGATCTAGTCTTCAAGACGAGGTAGCATGAGGGATGAGGCGGTACTCGAACTTGAGTCAACTGCGGGTGAGCTACGAGGTAGCTGGAAGCACGGCAGGCTTCGGCGTGCTGGCAGGCAGTGTGGCGGTGTCATGCAGAGCAAGATTCTCAACTGTGCTGCGAATGTCGGTGACGACTTGAAGAAGTCGGTTGACTCTCGGGCAGACTAATATTCTGCAAAGGATGTTGCTGTGTCAGTAGGTTCACGGACAGTGTGACATTCTGCAACTAGACTGGTGTGAGACAGCCTCGAACTGAGAACTGCAAGCCCTATTTATAAGAGACGCACAGGGCCAGTGTAGGGGTTGCGGAGTGTGGCAAGAGATAACGCAGAAAGAAGAGACGCAAAGAAAGCGGCAGCGGTGAACAGGCAGAGATGGTCATATGTGGCTGAAACTGGCAATTACTTCCCCTCAGGTGCCAAACGGCTAGAGGGGTAGAGAGGAGCGATGTGATACGAAGCAAGTTGCGGCACAGATGGCGGCAACAGCTGGGCAATCCAACCCTGGGATTTAAGGCACGCTGTGGCATGTACATTGTAACGGCTCTTCTTTGGAGGGGGCAGCGGCTGTGGCAAGGCTAGATGAGAGAATGGCATCGCTCGTTGTGTGTCACGGTTGACTTGGGAGTTTGGTACTAGGCTTTACTTGCCAGTCAATGGAATTACAAACAGGAAAACTAATGCTGCGGTTGTGACAGTCATTTCCTCTGTGGAGAATGTTGTCCCCGGTCTTCCTGCCACTCTTATTTCCTTACCTGACTGATGCTTACAGTTTCAAGGACTGACAATCAAGGCATAATATTTTGTGTTCAAGAAGTGCAGTTAAGCTTCTTTTCAACTGTCTCCCTCTTGAAAAATTACTGCCCTCTCCCAGCAGGCTTCACAGCCAAATGAAATTTATATAGCGCACAATGTTACTTTTTTTTTTGTTCACAGGGGGAGCTGTATATGACTCTCTAGGGTGTTAGTTTGAAAATATTTCACTATATTACAAAATTCATATCACAGTTTAGTTTTGTTTTATTTTTTATGTCATAGGAGGTATTGGCTCTCAAGATCTCAATGTTAAGAGCCGCCCAAATCTCTTCACTCACTCATTCACGGGAAATACTTTTTAATGAACGACAGGCTAACTCACTTTTAACTCATTTTATTAAAATTGCAAGTCAATATAAAATAAAAAATGGCACAGGTTATCAACCATTTGCAAAATCAATTCAAAAACATTACTAAATCAAAATAAAAAAAAAAAACAGTTTCAAGTTGTTAGCAAACTGTAATCAAAACCAAGAAAAATCCAAAAACCATTCACAAATCCAAGTCGTAACAAGTAAAGAGAGAAAGAAGATATCCATACGCAAGTGACACAGTAGTGACAAGAAAAGTGTGTGACACATAATATCAGCATCGCGAATGGAAATACTTTGATGGATGTTGGAAAGGGGGCAAGCAGAGTAAATAGGTATTGGTTAGCTGACAGTCTGATGGGGAGGGGGTGATATAAATTTTTATATATGCCCAGCTTGCAATATACAGTAAAACCCCTCCATTACAACCCCATTTATTACGACCACCTATGTATTATGACTCAATCCCAAGGAACCGTGAAAAGTTTGGGTCGAAAAAGTTGAAAATTTGAGGCACATCTAAAAATAGATACAGTAATCCCTCGCCAACCACGGTATCTCGAACCGCTGTTTCAGGTATGCGCAGATTTGTTTTGTAGATGTTTTCTCCAACGGCGGTACTAGTTTCTATTATCCACGGTTTTCAGTCTATGGAAAACTAGCCCTTACTGATGTTAGTGGTCGTGCATTTCTCAAGCTATAGGCTGTTCACGGTAAAGTTAGCACTTTTGACGGACTGGTTACTTTTTCCTTTCAGCCATTTTTTTACCCTTTAAACATCTTTATAAATAAATATTGCCATGTGAGTAATAATCACAGAGAGTATATTCCACCACCCTCAAAATTTTACGTTTAAGGCTACAGTAAAGCATACTTATTGATTATTATTCAAAATAAGAAGTCTTTCAAAAGTGCTCACTTTACCATGAATGGCCTTTACCATCATAGACTTCGACATTGGTTGTCCCAAGCAGCGTGAAGCAAATTGTCCGTGGAAGCAGGGGGGGGGGGGGGGGGGAAGGTAGAGTACTGGCTGGGGGGGGGGGGGGGGGGGGTAGTAAGGATTCTTTGTTCTAGTCACATGCCGCCACCCCTCCCTTATCCTCCCTATCTTTTTTCACTTCCATTATCCCTCTTCTTTTGCTGTAAAAACAGCGGCACATTACACAGACTAGTTTCTTAATCAGTGTATCTATGATAACTTCAAATTTAATTTAATGCCCTTTTTTAAAATTATTTTTAAGTTTATGTGCGCCCACGCCTACGTAATATGCTAATTTTTTATAGTGCGCAATTGTTTTTTTTCTTGTGAAGTCAATTTTATGTGTAAAGTGAATACAGATAAATGTGTGCAAATAAAATGTGTTCTTATGTTACTGATACCATATTATGGGGAGTGAGGTAGTGTGTGTGTATAGGCAACGTCAAAAGTTTTTGATGAAAAATTCGGGATAGTTAATTATTCAAGTAGACCACACTGAAAATTCATATTCCTGTAAACATTACTGGGCCTCATCGTGCCAGTGGAGAGGCCTACATGCCACCAACACATTGACGTGAATTGCATCTATCAGTATGTTCTCACAACGCCGGGTCGCTGTTAGGAAGTGAACCGGCTCTGTAACGACAGCAGTGGCGGCGGACAGGCAGCGGCCGCCTGCCATCTTGCAGCGAGTGACCGACCGATAGCTGCCTAGCCTGAGGATCTAGAGCCGAACTTCAGCAGCAAACCGCCACACCCGTGCCTGGCTGCACTGCAGAGGATCTAGGCGCTCACCCAGCTACGTACATGACCAGACCAAAGCGAGAGCATGGCGCACACACACGTATTGCGCAACACCACCTAAACTTTTTGATCGCTATGTGCCTCACAGCAATGTATGACCCACGAGGCCTGAGTAATAGATCTTTAATAATAACTTTATATTTTAAAATAAATAGTCTAATCTTTTCACACACTTTCAGTGGCCTTCTTTTTTACGACAAGAGATGGTCCAATATGCCTTTCTGGGATATCAAATTAATGAGGAGACGCCCAGCTATTAAAATATACATATTTATATTTAATTTAATTTAAAGAGTGGTTTTTTATGCGCTAAACGATTGAACATACTTCATGCCAAAAATGGCAAGTTTGGGGGGGCAATGAGGTTAGGTGTGAGTCAAAATTGGCCCAAAATTTTTTATTATGATCCCCCCTCCCCCTCTATAAGACCCTATTCTTGGGAACCGTGAGGGGTAATGATAGAGAGGCTCTACTGTAGTGCTTTCCAATAGAAATGAAATGCACAGCAACGGAATAAAGTGCAAAAACTTATTTCTCAACATATTTCCTTGAAATTTTCCACTTTATTAATCTGAATTTTTTACGGTTCTACAAAAATGGGTTGTAAAATAGAGGTGTTTGTAATAAATAGGGTTACAGCAGTGTGGTTATGCTGTATTTTACCCAAAAACTTTAAAGTGAGCTGTTTCTTTTTTGTAAAACCTAACACTATCCTTTGTGAAATAAGTGATGTATGCAACATAATGATAACTTTTTGTAGATTAGTTCTTTCTTGCATAACTATGTCTAATTACAACAAACTTTGACAATATGATACAATCATTGGCTAAAGTCAAATGATTAGTATTTGTATGTTGTTGCAGCAGTTTCTGGAGCTAAATAGAGGTACAGGCCAAAATCTTCTGTATAACAGACCTCTCATTCTTGATCAATCTAAAATTCTAAAGACTGGATGGTAAAATACATAGTACGTTAGACTTCACAGTCCTCTGTACATTACAGTCCGTAGGGGCTGCTCTAGTGTAGTGGTCAGACTATGCACCTCCCACCTAGGCAAACCAGGTTCAATTCCAAGCGGGGTCGCTCCCAGATTTTGGCACATGGAAATCGCGCCGGGCAATGCTGCTGGTCGGCGGATTTCCTCTGGGATCTCCCACTTCCCCCACCCTTGCATTCCAGCACTGCTCCATATTCACCTCATTTAATCCTCATCTGCTCTCAAGGCCTTGCTGTTAATAGCCATCCAAATATTTCCACTCCACACCATAACAGTCCATGTACACTGTTCAATGGCTTCTGCCACACAGATGTTATATTTTCTCTTCAGAGTTGGCTTCAGCATGCCATTGGGCCATCTCACCCTTTTATTGTTCGTGACTGTTCCAGAATTATACAGAACATATCAAACAAATTCTAGTCCAATGAAAACATCTGTACAAATGCACAAGTGTTTGAAGTCTATCAATAATGCATCTGAATAACACAAATTTTGCATATCTCTTTTAATATGAAAATGGGAAACAGGAGGGAACCTCCGTCTTACCAAAGAGTTCATTACAAGAACCACATGCAAATCTGAATCTGAAAAATTCCCAGTCCAATGAAGCCGGCAATGTAATGTGTACTTCAGAAATGACCGTCCAGCAAACTCCAGTAACTGGACTGGGCAGCATTATTTGGCGGATGTGGTGGAAAATGTTGGCACAAACAATGTGAGTTGAGCTGTACTTACCTTGTAGTCATACTGAACTTGGGCAACATGACGTGTCGTGACTGGTATTTCCACCACAGCCGAGCCAATGATGGAGGTTTCTGAGTTGGTCTTATCATAGGTGTACTTGGAGTCAAACAGTGCAGTGTTGTTTGGCCAGAACGCCTCTATGTATCTCTGGTTCTCACCCCTACAACATCCACCACCACCCACACCAAATGAGTACAGGCAAGATTATATGGTGAGTAGCAATAAAACTGAAATAACACTAAAATACAAGTTAATACTCTATATAACACAAAAATAATTTTAAACACATAAAAAAAAACAAATTTAGGCAAAATATATGCACTTATAATTTATAAAACAAATAGTAATAAAAACAATATAAATTGTAAACTCAGTTTCCCTAACACACTAAAATATAAGGAAAGAGAAAAAAATCAATTTTCAGCTGTTAACATGCAGGATGATTGAATAACAGCAATAAATGTTGCATTCTGAACTAAAATTTTAATTTAATGAGATAAATGAAGTGTAAAAATAATATAAAGTCAGTTTTGTTTCCATGATGAAATGTTTATTTTTCATACAGTCATGCTCAAGTAATTCTTGTTTGATGAAGAAAGAAAATCTGCACTGTCTGGGGGATTTCAACATGTATGCTAGAAAAAGTCAAAGCCCTAAAATGTGAATTTTATTTTACTCTGTGGTAATGATCAGTGTTACTTTCATTCAAATAAAATACATACTCCCGTTTATGCAGTTGCATAACAATTATTAAAATTCTTTAAAGAGAGCAGAGAAAATAAAAAAAATGAAAAACTTAATTAAATGCATTCATAATATGTAACACTTTTAGCATGATAAAGACACAATCCACAATTTTTAATAATGAAATCTGTATCCAAATAACACCACAGTACCTTGGTTTTACATATGAGCACAACAGCTGGCTGGCCAAACAGTGCAGAGACAAATGGAGAATGGATGTGAAATAACTGGCAGCAGAAATCAAACTGAGGTCACTCAATGCTAATAACTCAACACATCTACATTTACCGTAAACACCTGTAGATTACTTTTAAATAGAGTTGTCCCAATACCGTGTTTAGTAATACCGATACCCTGATAACGCTGCCGATACCCCAATACCAAAAACCGATATCAAGCCCCTCGCCTGAATTTTAGAAAAAGTATTACTGTTAATAATACATTAAAAACACTTCTAGACTCATTAAAATAAAGAAAATAATATCTTAAAATACTGTATATAGTTATCGTAATCCGATACAATATGCAAGCTGACATAAAACTTTCAAACCCTCTGAAAATGCAAATAATATGACACCAAATGCAAGTCACATTTTAAATGTCCCGCGCACACTATCAGCTAAGAGCGCACAGAGAAGTTATCGATCGGGCAATGTCATGTCTGTTAGTTTACGAGGGGGGGGGGGGGGGGACCTCTCCATGCCGCTACCTGTTGGCGACACCTTGCACGCGTGGCAAATGTATGTCTTTTAAAGTAATTAATCATATTTTACAGCAAAGAAAACTTGTAATTTTGAGACACAAATTAGGCTATTATAATTGATTTCTTCATTGTCTTTAATTATTAATCATTCAATACCATGTCCTCTAATTTTCCCTGTCATGAGTTACACTGCACTCGGCTCAATGCTTACCTACCCATAATTAGATGGGAAAAGGTGTCGAATAGGCATTTACATATTATCAATTTATTCAGAGACACGTGTCTATTGAAATAAATTAATATAAATCTTCTGATTGCCCCACAAGAAGTTACTGAAAATGAACACTTATAATACAAGTCACTCGATGTTCAACAATTTTTTACTGACAATTGGTAGAGTATATGCTTTTGGGCATATAATTTTATTCACGAAGATGCTGCCCTTTGAGTTAAAAAAATATTAAGTTTTAAAGTCATGTTAATTTTACGCCAAATACACTGAAATACCAACCTTATTGGATAAAAAATTCTTTAAACACAAAAGAAAACATCTTTACAAATAATAATTCCTAGTTAAAATGGTTTGCATAACATTTTCAGGTGAAACCATTTGCTTTGAAATACAAGTGAGGTCAGGTGCAACTATTTTGAGCGACGCATACCGTATTTACTCGTGTATAGCGCTCACCATGATTTTTGTAACAAGATCCAGAGAAAATTTTTGTAAAAATAAAATTGCCCAAAAAATTTGTCGCACCCTGTTAGTAAGTATGGAACTAATTATTATTTTTAAATTAATGTGTGGTAATTGTGATATGGTTGGAAAATACTTTAATTAAATAACTTGGGTGCAAAAAGCTAAAATAAAAAAAAATTTGGAAACCTCTTCCTCCTACTACTCAACATTTCCAGCTTCGTTTTTCTTTTTCCTCCTTTCTCCTTTTAGCAGTGACCAGCTTTTTTTTTGCCGTGCTAGAATGTCACACTATACTAATCTAAAAAAACGGATCTCCTCACCCCTTCTACCCCCCTCCCCCACAAGAACATTGCTCGCCAGCCTCTGCAATGGAAATAAAGAGGGCTTGGCGGGATTATCGACCAGCTACATCTGGGTGTTATTTTAAGTGGAAGGGGGGGGGGGGGGGGGCGTAAACATGTCACAGCTCAGGTTTGTGGTGTGACAGGATGTCGTTAGGAGGTAGGATGGCGGGGGAGGGAGTGGTGTTTCGAACTACACACAACTAAAGGGTCACTGAGAGAGAAAGAAGAGGAGTGATGTAAGAGCAAGAGAGACAACAGACAGTACCTCAACATCCCCAGACAATTTATGGCTACCTCTCGCCCTTCCCCCTTTTTTTTTCCGTGTATAGCGGACCTTTTATTTTGGGGAAAAAAGGGTGCACTATAAACGACTAACTACTGTATTTGTTCTTATTTTTCTTTTGTTTTAATGTGCGGTGTATACAAACTGAAATACTGTAATTTCTGTGCCTAAAGAAAGTAATAACCTGACTTCATTGTTTACAACCAATAGGTACTAAAGTATCGGCCCGCTATAATACCCGATATAGATACATTGGGAAAAGGTGAAGTATAGGCCGATACCAATACTTTGTATCTGTATCGGAACAACTCTCCTTTTAAATCACTGTTACCACACATAATCACCAGGAAGAACACTAAAACACAAACTATACGTGCATATAGTAGAATTAATTTCACATCCTCAGGCCTGTACACAATATTTTTGGCTTCATGCTGTAAAACCATTTTTCATTTCATTGTACTGTACTCAAGACAAACCACTTAAAGCTACCAACATTTTAAAGTTTTACAATTGTTTTATTTTTAGAGTCCTTTCCTGGAAAATAGGAAATGATTACATCATAGATGCAGTAAACCATCTTAAATGGAGACTGAGATATGTATCTAATTGTGACTCTTGACGATGATCCTACCTAACAGATTTGTAATTACGGTTAGGAAACAGACTACACTCCTTAACATTAAGTAGTCAATAGTCACCTGGTGCATCAAAAGGACATAAGACTCAATTGCCGGGCTGGGTTGGACATTTTCCCATGCCGGAGAAGTTGGGTTTAGGTCCTTTAGACTGGGTGGCTCGAGTAGGAGGGGGGAGTCAAAGTCCAGGGTAAGTTTAATCCAATAGGTCTCCCTCCCGGAGACTTTGATCTTACTTAACGTTAAGGGTGCCAAAATCTGTGAAGCCAGCTTTCACAGCGGAAAAGAGGTAATGAATAAGGACCTACACAGGATCCTTAGGATCGGGTCTCGGTCTACCCCTATATGGGGCCAGCCTAGTTGGACGGCGGGTTGGTACAAAGTCAGGAGTTACAGACACTATTTTACAGCGGTTCGTAACCTTTGATTGAATGCGAAAGGTGGTAGTCTTCCCCGCTGCCATGCTCACTTGACACAAGCACACTAATGCACGTGCTTGCTGGTCAGGATGAGAGGAGATGGCAGGATCCGGCATTGCTATAATAGGGACTAGATTGCTGTGACAATCAATCTCGTGCCAGGGCCATTCTATACAGAGGACTGAGTCTCCACCCTGTCTTATCGCCTCAACCCCTGGATGTTCTTTATTGACTACTTTTATCCAAGGGCCAAATAAATGCACAGTGCCCACACTTGCTGGTAAATTATTCTTACTTGTAGGAGGTGTTTCTGTATGAATTAATAATTCTAGCTTTCTTTTTATGGCCTGTCAGGCTAATACCTTTACTTTACTTACGTTGCCTTTCGTAGTACAAGGCATCTCAGCTGAAGGCTGCTAAATGAAATAAGTTTGTCGAGAGCGCACTTCCAAAGCCCCAGGCAGTATCCTGTGTCTCCTAGTACGGCCTTACTTCAAGCTGGGACTGCCGAAGAGTGGTGCGAATAACTGAATACAAGGTGAGTGACCCTCAAGTAGCAGATCAGTCCTGAGCACTACAGGTTCTCCTCCGGCCTTATTCAGGCTGGGATTTGAACTGAGTACTTTGTCTAGTCATGTCTCTTAGGGAGTACCAGATTCTTAGCGTTTTGGAGTCCACCGATGATCTATCCAGCAGCAGACCTTTATTTTCTCTCGTATTTTGTGCGTGATTACCATTAGGATGTTCTCGCAGAACCATATTTGCCTTTGAATGGCAAATTATAAACTGATTTAGAAACCTTGCAAACACCAATTTACTAGTAAAATAACATATTTATTAATACGTTTTTAAGAATTGCAAGGGGATGCATAGCTCACTCCTAATTTTACATGATGGAAGCTAAAATTATAGCAGATGAAGGTAACCTGTGCCAAGCTATTGATTTTGATCATATCAAATTAAGTCACAGCAAGAAAACTTTATAAATTCCGAGATTCTAAGGGTTGGAGGGGGGGAGAGCAGTCCAGAAGGGACATAACGCAATGTGTTATCACAAGTGTGACCGGAAAGTGATTCCAGGCAGGAGTCAGGAGGGGAGGATGCAGTGGATACCTCTGGATGACCTGTGTTATAGATTTGCAATAAAAAATCAAGATTTCAATGATAAATCCTCCTATTTTCCTCCACAAAGTCACTTTAAACGGACTTCATGCTCACCGAAATTTACACATTGTGCTCTGTTTAGACTTCCTTTGGGGAATTCCAATATGCTATTCTAGGGTATCATAATTTTGTAGGAAGCCTACATACCATATTTACTTGTGTATAGCGCACCCTTTTTTCCCAAAATAAAGGAAAAATTTTCTGGGGTGCGCGCTATACATGGAAAAAAAAAGAAGCTGTTTACGGCCCCTGTCCCCTTGTAAAACACCCAGATGTTGCCGGTCGATAATTCCGCCATCCCTCTTTGTTTCCATGGCAGAGGCTAGCGAGTCATGTTCATTTGGATGGGGGGAAGGTGGGGGGGAGGAACTATGAGGCCCTTTTTTTAGAGTAGGGTAGTGTGACATTCTAGTACAGAAAAAAAAGAGAGCAGGTTACTACTAAAATGAGAGTAAAGAAAAACGAAGGAAGCCGGAAATGTTGAGTAGTAGGAGAGTAAGGGTTACGGATTTTTTTTAAATTTTGGCTTTTTGCACCCAAGTTAGTTTATTAAAGTATTTTCCAAACATATCACAATCAGCACACATTAATTTAAAAAAGAATAATTTGTTCCATATTTACTAACAAGGCGCCACAAATTTTTGATACAATTGTACAAAAAAAAATTTTCCCTGGAACTTGTTACAAAAATCATGGTGCGCAATATGCACAGTAAATACGGAATTAAAACAAATTTGTATTTAACTATAAGACTTGTCATTTTTATTCCAAAAATGATTTGATGCATAACACGTTTTCAAAAATGTCTATTATTTTACGACTACAGCTCATCAGCATAGCATGTGTTGCATCTGAGACAACGGAGTTTGCCATTGTTAGCTGCCATGGGACCCCAGCTTGTACTGTTTACCCTAGCAAGAATGGACATTCCTGTTCAGTGGTATGGTATTATTCACCAGCCCACCGAAGCTATGCACCAAAGGCAAAGAGTTCTGCTGCCCCCCCCCCCCCCCGGATAGTTGGCTCTTGCAGTGTCTCTCTCCGCTGTCTTCCAACCTTCTCCAAGCCAGGGCCGGTGACATCATGCCAGAAGAGGGAAGTTATGATTTCGCCAGACGCCTCTCAGCATAAACCCCTTGTCCTCAAGAAGCCAGCTAATAAGCTCAGACGTCGCCACCTGGTTTAGTATAAAAGGAGAGTCAATGTTCAGCTCCAGACTAGTCTTAATTCCCCACCGCACAGCTGAGTGCTGGGGAACTGACCAGCCTGACTTGTCTTCCTTCAGCCAATTCTTCCAAGATATAGTCTATTCACGGTTACTTCAGCCTTTTCTGAAACCATGCTTAAGTAATACTTTCAGGATATTCCTCCGCCTCATACAAACTAAGTTTAACTAATCATGGAGAACAACACCAGGGGGACAACACACCACATCCGTGCGCATTCAATTGCAACAGTATTTTCTATAAGGACTATTTCACACTAGGTACTACCAACATATCTGTTTTCTCTCTGATTTTTATTCCGATTATTTATAAATGAAGCATTATAATTTATACATAAAATATGAATTACATTTCCATTTAACAGAAGGAAAAAAAGTAACTTTTATGAACATAAGTATAAAATGCTTGTGATAGAGGACGTATTTAGGAAATAACTAAACACGTATACATGGGGAGATTTTCAAAGGTTTCATTCTAAAAGGCAGAAGAAACCGTGAATGGACTATACCCAGCTTACCTTCCCTCTACACCGCATTTTCAGTAGGGACACCTTTCCTTGGTCTTTAACCAAGATCATTCCTTCCACACCCTGCTTAGTAACACAAGTATGGTGCCAAGGAACAAGTCTAGTCGTCTACACCTCTAGACACTGCGACCCTCTCTGGGCAACAATGCAATCGGGTGTCAGATTCTGTTTAAGTTGTTTTAAAAGTGCTAATCTACCCCATCCTAGTCAGCCTATTTTCGGGTCACCTCTACCCACTTTGCATTGTATAGCTACCTCGACTGCTCTCATATACACAGGAGGTAGTGTGGCATCACATGTCTATTTTATCTCACATGAAATAAACATTGTTTTTTACCCAACTATTAGTTCCACATTTCTGTAGACTTAGCACCCTTCCCAGTTGACCTCCTTGCTGAAGAAAGCATGTGATCCCAGGAATTTAACTCAAACGAGACACCACACAAATTCTTAACACCCACATGCACTTACAAACTAGCCATCCTTCGTGCATACCCCGGTAGGCAGAATGGTACTCAGTACACGTACTCAGTATCCCAAACAAGCTTGTCAGTTCGGTACGCATCTTTTCAATCACATTTTCAGTGCCGGAGGCGACGTTCCCTGAATTGGAAAGACTCTGAGACAGATACACTGCGTAGGAACACATTCCCTGCCTTTCATCTCACAGACATATGTCTATTGTGTGTATCCAGATGCCTTTCTCCAAATGCAGTGGTATCAGGGAGAAGGTAAAACAAATGCTGATTGCCTCCTGACACCTACAAGAGCTCACCCCTTCCCTTGTAGCCTTCATCGACAGTCTAGCAATCCAAGAATAGGCACAGGCCTTTCACCAGATATCAGTACCTGTGATACCTACCATTCCAAGGGAATTATTTACAACCCCAATTCGTGGCAACAGAGAAGTGCACCCCTGGGTCAGAGAGTTTTTCAATCAGCCAGAACGGCCACCAACAATACCATTTCTTATTTGTGAATCAACGTTTTTGCTCTGCCACAGACACCACGTCATACTGCCCACAACAAACACACTCAAGTACCTGCTGCTTCTACAAGCACCACTGTTAAGCCTCTGACACATGCTAACCCAGGTACACCAGCAGCAGCACACAACTTGAAACACAAAATCTCACTGCCAGAACCCAACTTTGTGCCCTGCCGCAAAGCTAGCCGGCCAGTCCTGTATACTGGATGTACTCCAGTCCCTCGCAAGGACTACGTATTTCGGCATGTAAAGGCTGCACATTAAAAAAAAAAAAAATTTCAAAAAAAAAAAAAAAACACACACACACACACACACACACACACACTACAAAAAGTTGGGTGCGGCTTATATACAAGATATTAACATAAAATTTTTTTTTTGAAATTTTTTTCCCCAAAACATGTTTAAAAATTTGTTAACATACAGTATATATTTATGTTTTAACTCTTAAAGGAAGGAAGAGAATCGGAAGGGAAGGAAGCTTTATTTATATATATATATATATAAATAAAAAAAACACACACACGCACTTGTACAGTTAAAATTTTCTGTCACAATTGTTTTGTAGGGAAGAAATTAAGTCGGAATTTATTATTTTGCTTGTACGGAATTGTGACTTAGCAATATTTACAAGAATACAAAAATTCAATGCAGCCTATAAACACCAAAATACGGTAATTAAACCAGAACCCTGCCAGAATAGAATGCACCTAGGCTAACATCCAACAAAACCAGTATCGAATGACACAGTGGGCGTCACACGTCAGATTAAACATGGACTTCATGGAATTTAATATGTAGGAGTTGGGGGTATGTCAAAATCTGTTTAAAATTTCCCAAAATTTCTTTTGTGACCACCCCTAACCAACAATACTTTTCCTGGAAACCATGAAGGGTTGTATAGGCCAAGTTCTAGTGTATATAAAAATCTTAATAATAATACCAACAGTATAATATGCACTACTTTCAAACATTTGTCAAAACCCTTTTTTTTTTGTGCTGGAGGAAGCACAAGCCACCACACATCTTGTTATGTAGTTTTCCAAACTACATGTACACTGCTGTGAATGAGAGTGCAGTACATTATGTACAAGCTCCTTCCATATTTTTTTATGATATCATCTCTCAAGTAATACTGTGGCAGTGTATGTAATTTTAAGATGACCTTTATCCCACCAGACCAAACAGTCACAAGAGGCAACTCACATCTGCGTCAAAGTCCTGAAGTGTGCCCCGACATAGGAGAGGACTTCAAATGGGGTGTTGGTCCTCACCGTCCCATTCATGTTGGAGAAACTGCGGTAGTCCACATGCGTAGTCATGAACGGTCTGCTCGCAGGACAAAACATGTTCACTCTGCAACAAGACACCAAATAGACTGACAAATTTCAAATTAATACTGAACAAGATTTACAGTACATACAATAAAATCAATTCAATACAAACCTCAAGGGAGCTGAATTTTTGCCATTTATAAAGGAGGTTTGTATTCACAGGTGCCCCAAATAATTAAAAAATCTCAAAAATTAAAATGTTGATTCTGTGATTCGACATATATTGGAATACGACATTCTTAGAACAGGATAATTTTATTTACATCAGTGGACAAGGCATTACATTGTAATATAAATTAAAAAATAATTTAATTAAGGATACAAATTAACTTCAAATTCTCTACTTCACTCCAAGAGGAAGTCCACTTTACTTTAATGAGAACTTTGTATTTAAGAGGATTTTTATTAATGAGGTTACACTATAACTGCAACAAACTTCTTTGAAACTTCCTAAGCACAACTTAAATAGTTATTGCTGGTTAGTTGGATCATAGGTGGCAGTCATAAGGAATTAATGAGAAATGAACCTATATCATAGTGGAACAAGGTCCAGTTGAATAGCTGTTCTCTGTATAACTATAATACTTTAAGTTCAAACTCCAAATGTCATCTAACACTGACCACCAGAGTGCAATATACATTACCTGATGTTACGTAGCTGCCCATCACAGTCGTGGAACAGTTTAACAACTAACGTGTCCTCCTGGTATTTTGGAGTGTTCAGCATGTACAGAACGTCAACCAGGTTTCCTGCCCTGGTTATACTGAATATGTTGTTGATGGATTTTAAATTCTCTCCAGGACCCCACTTGATCGTGTAGAATCCATTCATGTCTCTCCCGTTGTTCAACATCTTTCAAGGATGAGAAATGATACCACAGTTCATTGCTGAATAAATATGAGGCTAAATGTACACCTAGACTAATAATCTTTAGTTGGAATTATGATGAAAAATTAACATGCTTTGGTTGTAGTTAATTCAGCACTTTTGAAATCAACCTTTGAAAAAAAAAATTCCCTTCCCATAACTGAGCGGTTAGTCTGTTTGCCTCCCACCAAAGCGAACTGGGTTTATTCCTTGGCTGGATCACTCCCGTATTTTTGCATGTGGGAATCGTGCCGGACGATGCCGTTGGTCGGCAGGTTTTCTCTGGGATCTCTCGTTTTCCCTGCCCTTTCATTCCAGCACTGCTCCATGCTCACCTCAATCACTCTCATCGTATCTCAAGACCTTGCTGTTAAGAGCCGCCCAAACATCTTCACTCACTCATAATTGTATAAAGTTTAATGTAAATACTGACTGATACTGTCTACACTAATGGTGAACAATAAAGGTATTATGAACATTTTTATTATAAACATTTTTGCTGTTCCTGAAAAATTTTGTTTCAGATGTTTACAAAGTTTTAGAGTAACAGCAATGATACTAATTTACATTGCACTGGAATGTGATCACAATGTTTTGATGGCTCTCATTGGCCAAAAAAACTCGGCGGCAGCAACAACAAAAAAACAACACTCCCAAATAAAATTTAATTTCTGCATGTCTGTGCTAATGAGGGAGTTTATACAAGCATCAATGTGTAACTATCTTTTCTAAATCATTTCAGATTTGCAGCATCATAACTTTCCAAAACTACTGATATGATGCATTAACAGATATAAAGCAGATCCTACAGATATGGTTTGCAGATACTTCACTCAACCTTCAAGATACATGACACTACAGAAGTTTAGGAAACTTTCAGTTAGGCTGGTTTTACTGTCACATGAAATTAAATCAGAATATAATTCCTGGATAGATAACATTTTCATGTTACACATCTGATTACAAGAAAACTTGAAAACAATTACTATATAGTTTTGGATATCAGGATGCTGCGAGCAAAAAATTTAAGTTACAAACACACACACTCATACAAAAACAAATATGTGTATTATATATATATATATATATATATATATATATATATATATATGCAAGCACATTGAGACCAAGAAAGCAGAATATATATATATATATATATATATATATATATATATATATATATATATATATATATATATATATATATATATATATATATATGCAAGCACATTGAGACCAAGAAAGCTTTCTTATTAGAACCAATGGAAGGGAAAGAATAAGGTGAGAAGAAGGTTTACCTTGCCTGTCAGCTGGTATTTCTTCTTCGTAGTGTAAGTTTCATACCAAACATCCTTGAACATGAGAGAGTAATCCTTGGTGTACTGCACTTCGCCATGAACAGAGTGGATATTAAACCCAGGTGGCGGAAGTTTCAAATTCACTGTCGCAGACATGTTATTGGTGGAGAGAGCAGCCACGGAGCAGTTGGCCCCAGACCTGAACACACATTATTCTTGACTATTTAGTCACTGGTATCTGTCTCAGCAGTCTAGCAAAGAGTACATACCACAATGATCACGCCGTTATGCCACTGGCCTCTCACTGAAGATACACCTGGATTTTCACATGTGTAAAATGTGGCAGATGTTCCCGTTGACCTGCAGGTTTTCTCAAGGTACTCCCATTCCTACCACCCTTGCATTTTATTGCTGTTGCTTCTACGGGTTACATTTCATGTTACTTTTCAGAGACGACAGGCACTTGTGCGTTCTACTCAAAAGCTGATCACTCAGTGAATGCAAACCTGCAGTAAGGCATTACTGCATATTTGATCCCACAAACATGGTTTCCTGTACAATCTCATCCAGTATCTTCCTAGCACTGATGATATAGAGTGGATGGAGTCCTAATGTAAATGCCACAAGTGATAGCGGCTGTTCTCTCAAGATGCTTGCACTTGGACTGCCAGAATGGCCCAGCCGGCAGCAGCTGTAATTAGTGACCACCTAGATGTATACAAACTGTTACAAAAATATTTATCCCGCACCTGCAAAAATGCTACATATTATGTGGAGACGAATGTTTGTAGCATGGTATCAGGCTGTGGCAGGCTACACATGCAGCTAAATCTCCCCTCACCTGTCGTAACCCCAATCTCTGTAAATTCACCCGCCAGCAGTTGTGGCACTAACAGTCCCTTCCCACTGCTCATACACCACCTATAGTGTATGTGCCCTAAAGATATGTGATCTTCTTGAGATGTAGCCATCTTGGCAGAGAACAGGGAAACAACACAATATCTTCACATTACATCTGTAAATTACAAAAATAATGCGTGAAATGTATTGCCACACACTTCTAAAAACTTGCAAAAAATGAGAGGATAAAGATCACAACATACTGCCAGCTGTCCCTGTTGAGGTTGATGTCATATCCCACAGAGAGCCGCTGAAAGGACTTCCTGGATTGCGGTAGAACAAATCCACTTGAGCGTGCTTATCCGCGCTCTCCGACTGGTACTTCGTAAGCACACTCAGGAACATGTTCTCCATGTAGTACCACGACCACTGAGTCGCAAACTCACCCTGGTGCTGCCCTACGTCAAACAACGTTTTCAGCATGCCAGTGTTCGGATTCTTCCTGCAAAAAAATACATCTAATATTACTATACTTCATCTCCTGGAAAGTTAGAAGAAAACCATTTACCATCTAACTTAACACATGCCTCCAGACCAATCTAACACATGTAAACAGTCCTCAGACATCTGTTGAAAACCACTGATTTCACCAGCATAAATAAAGATTGGTCTGTCCACTAATATGTCAATTAATTTCATACATAAGTAATGAGAAGAAGATATTGTGGAAAAAAATTTCCTGATCACACAAGTGTTACTTACACATTGAAAACACAATCCTGTCTTCATGGAAAGTGCCATTATTGAAGACAAAAATACCATCAATCTCTTCTGATAGGTACTGTATACACAAGTATATTGTGCAAATCCTTATAAATAAATTGAAAGTGACCAAGTGATCTTGTACCCTCTAGTTCTTATAGCGCTGTAAAATTGCTATTGAAAGCAACATACATGCAGGCACAATAATTTTCAATTTAATAGTGGCAATTGTGTAACACATAAACATATAGGGAAGGAGTGTTGTTTCAGATTAAGCTTTGATAAATTGTATTACAAAACATAATGCTTATGGGTAAGCTATAAGGAACCCAAAAAGTACTGCATTATTCACTGGCTGGATGAGCATCAAATGTTCAAGTTATATTTTTTTTTATTAATTATTCTTTCTAAATATAGCAGTTTACAAATCGTATTCATTGACAAAATTTGAAAAACTGTTGGAACTCTCTTTCGGCCACTTAACACAAGATCATATGTTTTAAGAATGACCAACAAGATAAGTTACAAATTGAATGCAGTTGGTTTATGTGCTGTCTATCTATTATTTATCTTCTTCTCTATCTTGACGCCGGCTAACAGCCAGCGGCGGTAGAGCCCATAACGGCGCTCACCATGCATGTGTCACATGTCCCGCATGTGCACAAAGAGGCCAATAATTTTGAACTTTCGTATAAGTGTTATTTTCAGTGTCAAATGTGTTATGTTGTCTTTGCAGTGTTTAATAAGTCTTAAAATGTTTTAAAGTATTTATAAAAATTTTAAATTGAGATTAAGAACACTTAATAATCCAGCATGAACGTCGTCATAAAGAGACACTAAAATAATATTGAAATTCATAAGAAAATTATAGAAATATAAAACAATATTTAATTTAATTTTTACCATTTGTTTTCACTAATTAAATATTTTGCTTTGCATGCATTGCACTTCTGCTTATGTGAACCCCGTAGACAACCATGGTAGGTCCGTGCGACGTTTGCCTCTGGACAGTCCGTCGAGGAGAGCTGGCACGGTAAGACACTGTCACGTATGCACTACAACTTTTGTTTACTGATTTAGGTTTCCATAGTTAATTTAGTTTACCGGTTAACCTTTGCTTGCGTACGTTTTGCCAGACATTTTCCCCAGCATTATGCATCCGCTTAATTAATTTATTGCGCCCTTGCAGCATTTTTAACTTAATCGAGGAGAAGGAGGAGAAGTATGTCGGAGAGGTGATGTGACCCGCGCAATTTGAATTAGGCACCATCCGCCTGTGTTTATAGCATTTCATTGTAACTTCTGCCTTATTGCTACATGCAATTTTAAGGGCTTTATTTTTATGAATGTATTTGAGGGTAATTTTTGTGTTTGAATATTTTACGGCAACATCACGTATAACCATGTGGCCAACTGAAGCCAAGTCTTTGTATACCCCATCGTTGCATTTGAGAGCTTGTTTATGTAACATTGTATGTGCAATATTTATCTCAGGGTTCTATGTCAATTTTATTCATGGTTCAATGTATTTTTCACCTAAATGATGGTTTTTGTACTTGACCACGCGGTCATGTTAATGTTTGATTTTACTGCCATCAGGCATCTTACATGCCTGCAAACACTGCAATCGTAAAGAGAACAATTTTCTTAGCAAGAATAATCTTTTGTCTGAATTTAGTTTGCCGTTTCCACGCAGAAATATTGCAATTTCACCTGCACCACGTGGTCCGCTACGAACTTCATCCAGCGGCATCCACGCCATCTAAGCTTGTTTTCACACGTGTGTGTGTTTATTGAGAATATTCATCTCGTGTCCCATCTTATTTCATGTATCATTCAAATGTTTATGTAATTTTGTAACTAGTGTACGGTGCAATTATTCCCGTCCTAGCCGGCTCTGTATACACGCCGTCACCACACTTCCCACGTAATGGAGGGCGAGCCCCGACGAGTTTGCATTAGTGATGCCAAGTAATCACACATGTTAATATGTACTAAGGGTTTCATTTGTAATTCACAGTGTCCTGTCTTCAGGGAAAAACCGTCAGTCCACCCTAGTGCCTGTCAGCCCTCTTCCCTTGTGAAGGCTGTGCTTTCACGCACCTCAGTGAGATCATCCATCTAGGTGTTCGCTAGAGTAATTGCGGGCTGGGGAGCACCCAAGCGGAATTGGCTAGTCATGACCGAGATAATTATTTCATTGGTACGTTGATGTGTATGCTTAATAACAATAAAAGCAAGTATACAGTAAACTTATATATTTTATTCAGTAGTGACAGTGTCCTAGCCACATATATTTTATTCAGTGTTTATTCTACTGATGTTTAGTAAAAAGTGTAGTATTGCCTACATGTTTGTAAGTACGCACAGGTGAGACGGACACACAGAACCCACAGCATCCCTGAGAAACCTGAGTCTCAATAGTGCGGTGATTGGGAAGCACGGCTGGTGCCCAAATTACCAGTAAGTATTTGTGTCATCGTTCGTCTCGTGTCTCACCCGACGGCATCAATTGGCATTCCCAAGTGAGGCCAAGTGTTTTCATCCATGTTGCATCATCCGCGTCAACTGTGAGAATATGGCGGCCACGACACCTGAACAACCGTGAGAGACCCTCAAGACTCTCACGTCAGCAACCGCAACAGCCGCGAATGCGAGCACAAACTATTTGGACAGCCGATCGATCGATGCGTGCATTGTGGAAGGGTGAGTGAAGTCAACCTGTTTAGTGAAAATCTATGGGATCAGCTGTAATGTCAATGCACGACCGACACCATATCCACGCCGTCAGAACCACGCCTGCGCACGCGCACTGGATGTGACGGGGCGGGAATGAAGTGGGCATAGTGCCTGCAGTGCAAACGGGACTTACATTTACGACGCATAGGGCCTGATGCATATGTAACCTTCCGCAATGGTGTCATAAAACTGTGTTGAGTGCCATAAGATAGACTGTGCTGAGATCATGCCACCATCACCAGAGGTAAAGCCCATGCCGCTAGTAGTTGTTACGTACACACCACAAGGTATGACAGGATCTGAGAGAAACGTTCTCTTGCCAACATTCGCGGGACATGACTCAGAAGACCCGGTTATGTTCCTGGTAGTGTGCGAAGAAAAATTACATAGGCATTGCATGCATAGGGATGATTGGGCTGAGGTAATTGCCAATAGGTTAAGGGGAACCGCTTCCATGTGGTGGAACTTGGTCAGGGACTATCGAGTTACATGGGAAGAGTTTTGTGAGAGGTTGCAAGGTCAGTTCGACATTGACGGACATGCTATACAGGCACAAGCGTGACTGTATCACGAACAACAGAGAGAGCACAAAGGAATTGAAGAGTTCATACAAAGCAAATTAGTCTTGTATAAGCGTTTACACCCGGGACAAGCAACCCGCTGGGTATTAGAGATAATTGTGGCATTACCAAAACCGGACATTAGGCCGTTGTTGCTCGGAGCCAGCCAGGAGAGTGTGGAACTATTTACACAGGAGGTGCGAGGCTACGAACAAGACAAGCAGGCTCAACGCAGAGAAAAAGTGCCGGACCGACAAAGTGAACCCCCGCCGCCTGTACCACCCGCGCTGGTTGTTGATGCCACACGATCGCCACCCCCTGTCAGGCAGATCACACATTGGCCACAGCAGCAGGAAAACCCGCCCACTACGCGCACAAAAGTGTTGCAAGTGACTGACAATACCGTGAAAGCATTAAGAATATGTGTTGAACTTGAAAGGAAAAATGTCACAGCTGTTATTGACACTACCGCTAGTCACAATTTTGTGCGTGAGGGTTTAATACTGGCAATAACAACTAGGGTGCCACCAAGACACTTGCAATTTGCTACCACACACCAACAGAGAGAAGCGAAAAGTGTTATACATGTAACGGTAGGAATCAGTGAGATACGTACCAAGTGCAATGTCTACATTGTACCGGACTTGTGCGAGGAAGTGATTCTAGGACTGCCATGGCTGATTGACAACCAAGTGTGATAGAACCGCACTTGAATAGTCTGCATGTGGGGACACGTGGCCGATGGACCGTTTACGCCATAGGAGCAACACCACCAACAACAATGACTGCTTTGCCACTTGCTGAATTCGAGCACGAGGTGCCCGCCACACATCAGCAACAGTTGGAACATCTGCTGGACCAGTATGCCAGTATGTTCAACACTGAAAGGAAGCTGTAAGGCACTGACATCACGGAGCATGCGATCATCACCACTCATGAGGACCCAGTGTACTCCAAGCCACGAGACCCAGGTATTTTCTTTCGCCATGTCATCAACTAGCAAGTATGTCAAATGCTCAATGATAATGTTATTGAACCTACACAAAGTCTCTATAATTCAGGTATTACCCTTGCTCCACAGAAAGATAGCGAATTGCGTTTCTGTGCCGACTTCCTACTCTTAACAAAATCACTGTAAATATGCCGCCACCAGTCATAAGCATGAAAGACACTTTGTCAACATTAGGACCAGTTTCAGTATTCACATCACTTGATTTAAAGTCTGGATATTGGCAAGTGCCAATCCGCCCACAGGATAGAAAGAAAACAGCATTTACTACCTCACATAGACGTAGATTTGAGTTTGTAGCCATGCCATTTGGTGTAAAATGTGCCTCTGCAACATTTTCAGAACTTAATGGTTAATGTTTTGGATGGATTTATTGGCGACTTTGCGATGGAGTACTTGTTTGGTCTAACAGTTGGGAAGAGCACTTGCATCATTTGAGCCTTGTGTTTGAACAGCTCAAACGTAATAAACTTATATGCAAAGTAGAAAAGTGTAAGTTGGGTATGAGTAGAATGGAGTTTCTAGGACATTATGTAAAGCAAATGGACACAAACCGGAACAACAACACATACAGGACATTCAAATCAAACCCACACCCAGATCACGTAAACAATTCAGGAAGTTCTTTGGCTTAATTAATTGGTTCAGGGAATTTGTCCCAAACTTTTCCGTAATCACTGCACCGTTAACTGCTTTGATGTGTGAGAAACGTAAATTTGGCTGGACACCACAAGCCAATCAAGCATTTAAAGACATTAAAATTTCATTTCAGTACTGTAATCCACTGTCTAGATTCAACCTAGTGTTACCCATAGTTGTACAAACAGAAGCCAGGCAAGAAGGCATTGAGGCTGTGTTGTATCAGGAGGGAACACACGGGGAAAAACATATAATCAGTTACCACAGTGCAAAATTCGGGACGCAGAACGTAAATATCACGTTAATGAACAAAAATGTTTGGCCATGCATTGCAGAAGTATCGGCCGTATTTACTAGGAAGGCAGTTTACACTCAAAACTGACAACCGATGGCTTGTATGGTTAGAGGGAATTCATAACGGCAAAAGCAAACTCGCCCGCTGGGCACTGCTACTGCAAGAATATGATTTCAAGGTAGAACACGTGGCGGCGAAAACCAACCCAGGAACCCTTGTCCGAATCTGACAGTAACTGACGATGCAGAGTGGGAAGAGGCGCTACCATCTTGCTGTGCAATACCAACTGTAGAAACACAAACCCTTATTGTACAAAACATTGTTGACACGCCACGTGGCGAACTTGGTTCCTTGAATGTACGTGATGTGTTAAAAGAGGTACACACTGCACAAGAAAATTCCCCAGATGCCGTGCAACACAAACAACAATGTGCCACACGTTACACAGAACACTGGAGGGTAGTGGACAGAGAAATACAAACCAAACCACTTGGTAACTGTACGCGATGGCACACGTATGTACCGAAAAAGAAACAGGAACTAGTGTTAAATTTCAACGACAGTTAGGAGCATGGACACCCGGGATCCGAGCAAACACGAAGGAACAAGCAAAAATTTTTTCACTGGCTAGGGATTCAGGGAGATGTAAGGAAATATGTACAGAGCTGCATCACATGTAACACCCGTAAGCCGCGGAGAGCAGATGGCGATGCTCCACAACAGCCAAGGCTGCCAACCGAGCCATTCAAAACAGTAGCTATCGACATTATGGGCCCGTACCCGCGTACAAAAACTGAGAAGAGATTTCTTGTTGTTGCCACAGATCTGTTCACCCGTTGGACCGAGGCATCTCCCGTCAGCAACGTTCGTGCAAACACAGTTGCGCAAGTAATGCAGAACGAGTTTATCCCGAGGTGGGGACACCCAGAGTATTTGTTGACAGACAAAGAAACCCAGTTTGTAGGGCGAAAATGGAGGGAGTACTGTACCAGGTGGGGAACAGAACACCGTACCACCCCAGCATACCATCCCAGGGCTAACCCAACCGAGAGACCTAACCAAGACTTCAAAATCCACTAGGTGGGCCGAATTGATTCCAGAGGTGATGTTTTGCCTACGGAATAGAGTGAATGTGGCAACTGGGAAAACACCCGCCAAGATGGTACAAGGTCGCGAACTCCGTGTCCCCGGAGCACCCCGCAAAAACCACACCAGATCACCTGAACAAAATGTCGAACACCAGGTGCAAATACATGAAGAAGCCAGGGCAAACCAGCTCAGTTATTGTAATGTGTGGGTACCGGATAGCAAGAGGCAGTCACCCGAACTTGTAGCCGGGATGTACGTGTATGTACAAAAGAAATCGTTATCGGCCGGGATGAAGACGTACTATGCTAGACTGGCATTTAGATGGACAGGGCCAGTGCGAGTGGTGGAAAAGATGGGAAATACCATGTATCTAGTGAAGATGGGACCCAGGCGTGTCACAAAATGGCACCGTGATGACCTGCGGATAACCCAACCACCTGTAGGGAAGAGAGGCAAGGAGACGACATTACACCCAGTACCGTAGCAAGTTTGGAGAATTTCTCCAGGGAGTACACAGAGAAATGTCAACATGTACACTGAAGAGAACAGCAACACTAACACAGGAACACCCAGCCAAAGTAATGAACTGTCATTTAAGGGTTTTGCACCGACTGAACACTCAACACCTAGTAGTGAGGAGATGGAAACAAGTAGCACCGCAACACCATTTCTGGGTTTTCCTATCAATGCCTGTAACAACACAATGAACCATAGTGAATTTAAGGGATTCCCAAATGTACACGAAAGTGGTAATATAAGTGCACACATAAATGTCAACACAACCAGTGATAGTGAGTTGAGCTTTAAGGGGTTTCCCCAGCGCACAGCTGAATTTGGTTGTAACCAAAATGTAAATGTAAATCTTGATACCACTTTCCAGATTCCGCAGGGGAGAGCCTAGTAGGGCAAGAGAATTTGAAAGGGTTTGGGGAAACTAGTAGGGCAGTGAGTGTGATGTCAAGTGTCAACAAATTGCAACACAGCACTCCCAAGAGGTGAGACGAGTAACCACCATGAACCCACATTGTTATTCCTGCCTACGCCCCCAACCCCTGCAAATGCTGAAGGAACTTACGACCTCCGAGGTTATGTTTTTTTGCCCTCAATCGGCAACCAGCCGAGTAGAGCCCGCCAGAGCAATGTTGCATTGTTCTCACCGTCTTGGCCTTCGGAGGAGGGGTTGTTTGACACTCACTAACAGCCAGCGGTGCTAGAGCCCATGATGGCGCTCAGCACGCACATGTCACATGTCCCGGACGTGCGCAAAGAGGCCAATAATATTGAACTTTCGTATAAATGTTATTTTCAGTGTCAAATGTGTTGTATTGTCTTTGCAGTATTTAATACATCTTAAAATGTTTTAAAGTATCTATACTAATTCCAAATTGAGATTAAGAACACTTAATATTCCGGCATGAACATTGTCATAAAGACACTAAAATATTATTGAAATTCATAAGAAAATTATAGAAACGTAAAACGATATTTTATTTTATTTGTGGCATTCTGTTTTCACTAATTAAATATTTTGCTCAACGTGCATAGCACTTCCACTTATGTGAACCCCGTAGGCGATCATAGTAGGTCCGTGCGACGCTTGTCTTTGGACAGTCTGTCAAAGAGAGCTGGCGAGGTAAGACACTGTCATGTACGCACCACAACATTTTGTTCCCTGATTTAGGTTTCCATAGTTAATTTAGTTTACTGGTTAATTTTTGCTTGCGTACGTTTTGCCAGACATTTTCCCCAGCATTATGCTTCCGCTTTATTAATTTATTGCGCCCTTGCGGCATTTTTAACTTAATCGAGGAGAAGGAGAAGAAGTATGTCGGAGAGGTGACGCGACCCAAGCTATTTGAATCAGGCACCATCCGCCTATGTTTATGAGTGAGATCATCCATCTAGGCATGCGCTAGAGTAATTGCAGGCTGGGGAGCACCCAAGCGGAATTGGCTAGTCATGACAGAGATAATAATTTCACTGGCACATTGATGTGTATGCATAATAACAATAAAAGCAAGTATAAAGTTAACTTATATCTATTATTCAGTAGTGCCAGTGTCCTAGCCCCATATATTTTATTTAGTGTTTATTCCAGTGACGTTTAGTAAAAAGTTTAGTATTGCCTACGTGTTTGTAAGTATGCACAGGTGAGATGGACACACAGAACCCACAGTATCCCTGAGAACCCTGAATCTCAATAGTGCGGTGATTGGGAAGCACCGCTGGTGCCCAAATTACCAGTACGTATTTGTGTCATCATTCGTCTTGTGTATCACCCGACGGCGTCAATCTTAACTATAACTTTTCTTACATAGTGTAGATAAAAAAACTGGTTGAATGAAAAACAGTATTAAAAAATATATTCCATAAATTATAAATATGCATACCAAATTTTATAAAAATTAAAATTCACTGCTAAAATATTTGTCATAAAAAATTTCTTACACAACATGTAATAAATTTTCGATGATACTCACTTGTGAATGCCTTCAAACTTCACATGCTCCAAATTTTGTATATCACACGCAAAGTCAATGTTTGCTGAAATGTCATCTATATTCGGCATTGCGAACTTGCCATATCCGCTAAGAAAATCGTACTTAGGGCGACCATCTTCCTCCTTCGACACCTAGGATTGAACATGTGGAAATAAATATTGTGCGAAAAATTACAAATGTTGATAATGCCTACTCATATTATAAAAGTTCTAAGTATCCACAAAAGTATCATTACACCCCTATATGCCATGCAATAAATATGATGAAATATAGCCTTACAACAAAAGTCAGATAGAAACCGTTTAATCAAAAAGCACACTGCATTTGATACAAATACAAAATGTAGGGCATTGAGTTAAAAAATTGCCTGACAGGGTCTATGCCGTTTACTATCAGCAATATTACGAAAACTTCCATGCATCTCCATTTTTAGCCTACTTTCCGAAGGAAAGATAGGCTTATGCAATCACCTGAATATCTGTCTGGAACGTATGTCCCCACCTATAGGCTATTCATGGTAAAGTGAGCACCTTTTAAAGCCCTGTCATTTGGAATAATAGTCAATAAATTATATTTTATTGTAGCCTTAGACGTTAACTTTTGAGTCCAGTGAAATATAAACACTGTGTTTATTACTTACACAGCAATATTTATTTTAAAAAGTGGTGGGAGAATAAAAAAATGACTAATAGAAAAAAGAAACTAGAGGCTCAAAAAAGTTCACTTTACCATGAGCAGCCTATAATAACTTTTAAACTCAACAACCAAATTTCACCAAAACCAGATCACATCCACACATATATAATTTAGTAATGACGTAGTACTTTTATATTTTTCCATTATGTTGGGTACTTATTTTTAAAATGGCAACAAATTTAAACTTTTGGGTACTATGTTATATCTAGGACAGTACGTATTTAACAAACTAAATATGGTACATTGATTAGTGTATGAAATAAGCATTCAAATAAGAATGCAATAATCTTATTGGTCTGTCATTTTGGAAGATAGTGAAAATTGAAATAATAAAGATTTTCCACTTTATGTCTGGAATAATTTAGCCATTTATCAAATTTTCTATGTTGACAGTGCATGATGCAAGGATTGTATTCAGAAGCAGATAATGCTATTAGGCCGCCACTTTGGAAGACAGTGTAAATTGAAAAATTAACTTTCCCATTGTATCTCGGGACCGAATTAACCAATATAAACAAAATTTGGTATAGTTCATTTCATATAAGTGGTCTCAAATTTGACAGTTCTAGGAAAGTAGTGCCAATGGCATCTGGTTGGCTATGTATCCTTCCGCCACAGTTGAATTGTCATTGAAGGTGACTGCTTGCAAACAAACACCATGTGACTGCCAGTATTTGTAAACAAACAACATATGACTGCCTGTTTTTGTAAACAAACTGCATGTGCCTCCTCCCAAATGACTTTTAGAAGCTGTGAAGGGCTGTTCAAACAGTTGCAGGTTGGCAACAATCTCATTTTTTTTTAGTTTATAAATATTTTATGTAAATGACTTAACAGCCCGTGTAATATGTATATAAATTGATAATGTTTTACCTAGCAAGAAATTTGTAACCAGAATGCACGAAAATGAAATTGTATTTTGACTGTCACATGAATAAGATATTTTACTGCTTTTTAATATACTTGAAATATATTAACGACAACTAATCTTGACACACTTACCTGAGGAAAGTTCTTGTAAACATAAAAATTTTGCATGGTTTCCACGAACATCAAATACCAAGATCCCCCCTCCACTCCCAGGAATACACAAATACTGAAATACTGCCCCTCCACCTCCCACATCTTCTTTTCAAAGACAGTATACATTCTTACATACAGGATATGCCTACTATAGCATTAAAATTACATAATTCAGCTTTGCGGTATGGTATGACAAACAAATTCTCTACAGCCTGATACTTTTATGGTGGTTATAAGTCTCAGGATGTTAAAGTATGTAGGTAGCCAAAATAATATTTAAGCAAATGTTACTTAATTTCAGTAATTTTAATAACTCGAATTTAGTATCTCAAATGTTAAGTAGTGCAGGTCTACATACAAAATACTTTAATAACTTTTCTCAAATACCTATGTGTTAAGATTGTCATGCTATGAATAAAAACTTATTTCTGACTATTTCAGTGTTGATATTTACACTGAAGTTCAGTGGCACAACCTCCCTCCTCAAAATTGTGAATACAGCCCTAGACTTGTTCTCGGGTACCTAATGAAAAACTGTATTTCAGTTCAGAGATGTTACAAAGCGCTCTAGAGAAGCAGATGTGACCTACAGCAACAATATATCAAACGAACATGTTACTTACACACTAAAAAGATGCTCCACGTACCCAAGATTGAAGACATCATAAATTTAATTTTCCTTAGTGAAAAATTTTGGAATGTCGCAGTTCCTGCTGATGCATGAGACACTTCTTTATGATTTTGGAGCAGCTTCGTTGGGTGCTTAAATTGAAAGAATGTTTTTTGATAAGCATGTTGTAATTTACTTGATATCGAAAAGTTGCCTTACAAGCTTGTATGGCCAGTAAGCTTTATATTTTGAAACCCTCCAGAACCAGAGTGTTAGAGTTTCAATCAATAATAACACAGAGAAATGCTCATAGCAATGAAATGTGGGCCCAATTAGGGTATCATCTTTATTTTATTTCAAGGGAAAAAGGAAAACGCGAGCAGAGTGGGGGGGGGGGGGGGCTTATGTTTATCGTCTTTCGTGAGACGGGTTTATTTTGATGTTCTTACGATGCTGGAATCACATAGCACGAACACGCACGACACAACGGCCAACAGCCAATAAAATACAAGACAGGTCGTCGTAAGCCCGACCGATTCTGTCGTCTGACCAGCAATTTTGGATTAGAAATGATTTACATTCTTCGTCGTGTCATGCGGCAGGATGCACAGTACAACATTGCAAAATGAAATTGTATTGCAAGCTTTCCCTACAATGGTAAATACGCAGCTTAAAAGAAAAATTAATTGAAAACTACTGTAACTAACTCTTAAAAATAATAATTACTTTTGTATGCATTAGCGATACCAATTTGTCATCATTATGTATTCAAATTTCCGTCTTGTTCACCGCCTTTGAGAGTAACGTAGCCTATCAACGCCTTCTAAATAGTTAGGTTAAATGCTGAGCACGTGGTGTCGGTCATGCTGCAAAAAGTCACGTTGAAATGTGTCGTGGTTGCGTTTTTGGTCGTGTCATTCTGTGTTGGTCGGGCTATGTGATTCTGGCATGAGTGTGTGGCATTTTGAGTTGCATATTGTTTTGATGGAGCTGTGGAAAAATTTGCTCGTATGGAAATAACATTTAAATTATTTAACTTAGAAAATTATAACTTTAATTAAAATACAAAATATGATACATACATTGCTGTACGTATTCGTACAGATGCAGCAATATATACACGTACACACTTTGACCGAAGTTAACCTTACACTTGAATTTACGATGTAGATAAACAATTATTATTCACTCACTACAGAAGTGTGGAAAGTGCTGCATTTTTCAGGCCACGTGCATTTCAATAATCATATTAACGGTTTAAAAATAAATTTACAAAACACGCAAACATACTGTTGTAACCTCATGAACACACGTTTTTCTATGGCAATTCTTGCGAGTTTACTTCACTAAAATCATGTTTGTTCATCACTAGCATGAAATAATTTATTTGCAAAATCATTCAGTAAAATCAACACTGTGCACATTTCCTGATACAAACAAACTTAAACTTATATACTGAAATTATATTCGTGTCACTTCATTGTGGTAGGCGGTTAGGAAAATGGCAGAACAAGCAGTTTTAAACGAAGTGCCTTAATATTACATTTCACTCAACAAAACGCACTACAATGACACCTACAACTAACTATGTTGGAAAAAGCAAATAAAAAATAATTAACTACCGATTAAATATTCAGACAACACCAATAAGATATTTGTATAATAAACACAATGAGAAAAAGTGCACGCACAACTGCCTTCACCAGGCTGGAAACATAAACATGGCTAGCCATTCACTGGAAACGTTTACCGTTCGTATGTGTCGACATACTCCGTCATAAATGCTGAACGTGTTTTTTAAATCCCGTTACTAATAGCCAAGAAAATTTAATATTGCTTTAGAAACATAATTTAAACCATAAATAGTGTAAGTATAACTAAGATTTTAAATTAAGGCTTTTAGTTCCGAGTACTATTTTCTTCCAAAACCGTCATCAAAATAGCCAACCTAACAACACGGATCCCGCAGCAGTTCATCAGCTGATACAATACTGTAGGAGTGAGAGCATTACTGTTTACATACTGGGTAGGTTGGTCACATTGTCTGACAAATATGAGACCACTTTATGAAATGGACTATATGTTACCTGGGCATTAGGTAAACATTGGATTAAGGAAGTGATGCTGTTATTAATCCTCCATTTTGGGAGATAGCGCAACATGAAAATTAAAGTCATTATGTAATATCTATGTGACTACACAACCAATTCCTGCCATAATTGGCAAATAAGTAACACTACAGTAGGTCATGTTCATATCTGAAATTTAAATAAAAATAAAACTTATTTTCAAAATGGTGGCAATAATGATTTTATAGGTTCATTGTCTATATCTACAATATCGTTTAATCAGTTTTGACCAAAATTGTTGTACTGAAAGTATCTTTTACAAGCATCAAATGTGTCAAAACATTGCTGCTTTTGTCTGCCATTTTGTAAGATAGCATCATATGAAAAATAAACCTTTTCATGTCATACCTTGGGAAACAACCAATGTATTCCTAATAGATTTGACACTCAATTAATACCACAGTACATCAGGTAAACTGATGAGTATTAATGGGTGGCAGACAATTTTTTTCCAATATGGCAGTCACATGAATGTTACAGACTACTATGCTATATCTATGAAACCATGTAACAAATTCCAACTTAAATTTACATGCTCACAGTTTACATGCAAGAATCAAATAAGCATATATAAAAACTTTTTTGTCAGCCATTTTGTAAGATAGCACTACATGCTTTTGTGTCCTATCTCAAGAATCAATTAGCTGATATTCACCAAATTCAGGCTAAAAGTAAGACCTGTATAGTCCATCTAATTTTATATGAATTCGGAGGTAATCAAATACATATGTATTTTAAAAAACAACAGCCATTTAAATATTTTAGTTTGGTAAGTCGTATGTACCAAACAACTTCGACAGACTTTAATATGTATCAGTATCTATAAAAAAAACATAGAATGTGCCAATACAGTAATGAAAACAGCACCACATTAGAAACTGGAGCTTTTATGTAATGTCTAGGACCAACTAACAGATTCCCACAAAACTTTTTACATAAGTAGTGCTACAGTAGGCCATGTTCTAAATGTGTCTAGCTTTATTTATTTACAGCATAGCAGTTATATAACTCATTTAGATAGTTGGTCATATCTATTAAATTAGGTTGACTGGTTGAGATATGGCATAAAACCTTTAGTTTCTCATTTGTTGCTATTATACAGAAAGGCCTAAAATAAAAACATGTCCTGTATAAACATATCCCCTATTTCCACTCAATTCTGCAAACAAGTAGTGCTTCTGTAGGTCTTTACAACGTATACATGATTTAAGTGATTCACACATGTTTTCAAAATTATGCCCTTGTTGATATTTGAAGTTGCTAAACCCAGTCCACCAAAACCTTACACTGATCAACTAAAATTGATGCTCCACATATACTTCTGTAATATAGTTGGTGACACACAAGCTTACAGAGCAAGGCATTATGTATTTGAGACCCAGGTAAGGCGTGAGTGTATTTTTAAATGTCTCACTAGTATTGTATTTGTTTCTTATATGCTTCTCTAATGGTATCACTATCAATGAGACAAGACTTTTCAAAAACTTCATCAAAATTATTTGCATCCATGTAGAGAAAAGTAGGCTGATTAGTTACATTGATTATATTGATAAATTCTTGTTTTTAGTGCATGCACACTATGGTGACCATCTTTTTCAGACCTGGTTGTTATAGTTGTTAAGAGTTGCCCAAATCTCTCAACTCAACTCAACTTTTTCAGATTTGGTATATAGAATACTTCTGACAACTTGTCACATAACATCTGACTCCGCTGAAATGATAAAGGAAAGTTGTTATAAAAAAAAAAAGGTTTCAAATACTATACGTAATGTGCAAAAGTTAATATACATCAGTCAACCACTGCCTGCCGATGCAAATAAACAAAATATTTTAAAACAAAATACTACTTACCTCATGGTACATCACACCTTCGATGTAAATACGCATGAATAAGTAAACATCCCTTTTTTTGTAATTACTTTTTAAAAAGTTATTTCTTTAAGGGAAACATGACCAGCTTTAACAATAACTTCAGATAAGAGCTGCTTGCCTGCCATGGTGGCCGTGCGCTTGCACACCAACCTGAATGCATCCCACACACTCCACCCCACTATCAGTTGTCGGCTTTGTTTCTACAAATGCAACAGCTGACACTATCCTTGCTATGCACTCATCAGTAGGAGGAAAAACAGTTTATGTCATGATGAACCCTAATGTTTTCAGTCCTTATTTTTCTCTAAACTCTAAATTTCCATGTGAAACTCCCACCACTTTGCTTTTCCAATTTGTTTCTGAGAAAATGTGTGGGTGATATATATACAGTATATTAACTAAATATGAATTCAAATGATTGACTACCAATATCTTACTTTGAAGTACTTTTCAATAAACAGAAAATTATAAAATATGTTTGATTAATTTCTCAGATATACATTAAACAATTAACAACATAATGTAACAGAGCTAAGCAAAATATGTGTACTTTATTTTTTGTACAACCGCTAACAGTAATTTACAATTAAGTTATTTGTTACTGAATTGTTTTACATGTTCTATCCCACCAGTTTTCATATAATGTTAAAATTAATAATAATTTACTCATGAAATAAGTACTTTTGCTGAAGAATCTCATCAGTGTATATATAAATACTCAACACTCAATAACTATAGTATAGAAATACACAATAATAATGTTGCTTTCTGAATAATTTACCTCCCAACTTCCCTACCTCAACATCCATCTTCCAGTCAATCGCAGAGCTAACTGTCAGAATGCTGTTGGCATTGTAAGTTGCGGAGTCCGGATGTTCAAATGAGCAAGAAGAGGCATATCCACTGTCTGTTTTCTCAACGAGCAGATGCATCTTGTAGTCATAGTCTGCTCTCTCTGGTATGCACACAAAGTTGATCTGAAATGAAAATGGTATTCCATACCAATGAAAGTTTCCTGGTATACTGTAGGCAGAGCCTTCGTGCTTATGAACAGGCAAGCTTATTTGACATGCTACATTGCTGTGTAGAATAAAGACACATGATTTGTCATCTTTGTCAAGACATTGCATTACACCAAAACTAATGCTGAAATATCATTCCTTTGCTATCTGCACAAGGTTGTGTTTTACCTACAATCAGCTGTTCATTTGGATGCCCAACCTGCAAAGAGAGGAGAAAGGATAACAAAACAATCAACTGCTTTAATCAGTTCACTTTGATTGCACAAACACTGCAAGAGAGGGAAACAAGGATAGAAGACTGCATAGTCATGCCTGATGCCTTCCTCCCGCCCAGCACGACTCCAGACCATGGGCATGGAGAGGTAAACATGCTCCCAACGACCACCATGAAGAGATCCACAGCATGCTGCATACAGGTACCCTTCCCTCTGCAAGTAAGTTCGTCAAGATAAAGTTAGGGATGGTGCTGCTCACTGTACCAGCACAATACACAAGGTGAGTATATATTAACAAATGTAAACAATTGGGTCAACCTCTAGAAGAAACGCCCATAGCAGACAGCAGTGGCAATCACACCAACACTCTATCTCTAACCCAGTGAATGGTTATATACAAGACCAGCCAACTATGCTTATAGCTGAGTGTACGTGGTGATCGTATGTCAAAGTACCCTTCCCATTCCTTCTGAATAGCCATTCCACTGCCTTCAAACAGAAGTCATCCCTAGCATACTACTGACACACAGGCTCCTCATCTACTGCATCTATCCTGGCAAAACTCTTATATAAACAATGACAAAGCTAATTACGTGTATCGTTTATCAGATGTTGCATCGATCGGATCGAAGCATATTTCGGGTCCTGTTACCTAAAATTTCCTGCAAACTATCGTTTTTAAGTAGGTTGTTTATGCAAACGTCCAATAACTGGATGTGAAATATGTCACACACGCAGCCGTTAATAAGTACTCTGCGATCTGTCTTCCCAATACGTCTGTCTGACACTATGGCATGCTGCGACGTGCGAGTCTGGCTGGTTACTTCCTTTTACATGCCTGATGGGAGGGGAAGTGGTTACCTAGCAACCAGCGTGGCGACCTAGAGTATTCACTCTCTCCCTTCTTTCCGTCTTTCTCAGCCACGCACCTTCCTTCCTCCCTTTACATGCATAGACTACAGATGAGGTAGACTGATCTTGCTGGCTGCACACAGCCAATCTCTGTGTCCCAACACCGAACTGCTTTTCTGCTAACACATCTAGCAAAAATGGCATTGTTTGGATTTTAGGTTAGAAAACTGATTTGTAAACAAGTGTTTAGAGATGTTCTTATTTTACAGCCACTATCCAATTTGTAATGCAGTTAGTCTAAATTCAAATTAGTAAAAGTATTTTATTAAGATAAAAGTGCTTGTTGTTTAAAAATTAATATATAAACAAACACGTTCATTGCTGTTGACCATGTGACTTTGACAGTTGTGTATGATTGGGGTAGGTAAATTTTAAGTACATGTGCAGAAGACAAATAAGCGATCTACCTCATCTCTAGTCTATGCTTACATATCTTTGAGAGGGGAAGCTGTTGTCTAGCAAAAGAAAAAGGAAGTCCTCCCTCTCTCTCTACATGCGCTTACCTTCACACGCGAGCCACAGAGCAAATGTGTGCCTGGCAAACACCAAAATTTTATCAAGATTATCCGTCGCTCAAAATAGTTGCACCTATAATCACTAGTATTTTAAAGCAAATGTTTTTGCCTGAAAATGTTACGCAGTACATTTCAACGAGGAGAATTATTATTTCCAAGGATGTTTTCTTTTGTAATTAAAGGTAGTAAGGTCGATGTTTCATTGTACCTGATGTAAAATCAACATGATTTTAAAACGTAATATTAATTTAACTCTAGGGGCAGCATCTTCATTAATAAGATTTATATACCCAGAAGCATATACTTGACCTCCTCTTGTCGCCAAAAATTGTTTGAACATTGAGTGATTTGCTTCATGGAGTGCAGTGTAACTCACGACAGGGAAAATCAGAAATAAATTTTAGTTGCCTATGCATTCATTTCTGTCTCAAAACTACAAGTACTAAGTACTTTTGCAGTGAAATATAACTAATTACTTTAAAAGGCAGACATTTGCCTCACGTGCAAGGTGTTGGTAACAAGTAGTGTGGCGTGGAGGGGTAATCCTCCCTCTGCCCCCCACCCACCCCGCCCAATCATCATAGTGAACACACTGCCCATCTGATAAATTCTCAGTGCACTCTCAGCTAATAAAGTGCTCGTGGGAGTGGGACATTCAAAATTTGACATTCATTCTGTCTCGTATTGTTTTCATTTTCTGAGGGTTTGAAAATTTTAGGTCAGCTTGCATTTGGTGTCGCATTACAATCAAAATTTTGAGACGTTATTTTCTTTATTTAAAGGAGTTCAGAAGAAATGCTTTTTAGTGAATTATTTACAGTAATACTAATACGGTACTACTTTTTTAAATATTCCCATTGTCATTGCGTTTGTTAGCTCAACTTTATTCACGGATAATGTGCAGCTCTCATTATACTCAAAACGAAGACTAATAAGGTCAGAAGTTGTATTTTATTGATGCACATGTCTGAAATCCCGCATGTATGGAAATTTTTTGATAGTCCTCTGCAGTGTCAGACTGGCAGCCTTCTGGGCCCCTTAGCAAAATTTATCTCAGACCCCCCCCCCCCCCCAAAAAAAAAAAAACATGTTTCATACGGAATGTACTCCTAGCAATATTGTAGAGAAGACTATTCACTAGAGACATCATATACTCACAATAAATTCTATTTATTTCTCAGAGGAAGGGATTGTAATAATATTTAATAGAAATATATAGTTTTATAAAATTATTTTATTGCATAATATTTTTACTACTAAATATAGATTCAAGCACAATATTGTAGACTACATAATACAATAACATTTACTGTTGTTGAAATAGTCATTTTTAGAAAAAATGTAACATTTCTGTGATATAAGAAGATGATTCAAACTGAACAGTAAAAATCATACCATTAATTTTTTTCTAAGTTCATCATTTGTACATGCAATGTCATCTATTATTTTATTTTTGTTAATTTTTTGGAATAAGTCCCTCTCACAGTTTATAAGCATGAAATTACTTAAAAGTTCCTGACCTAAAGAATTTCTTACTTTTTTTTTAACAATTTTTAGTTTGGAAAAGACTCTTTCGCAAGAAACTTGCGTACATGGAACAGTAATTAAATATTTATAAACTGAATACAAATTATTGAAAAGACCAGATTGAGAAGATAGATAATACAATACAGTAAAAGCACATGATAAACATTGGGAACAGTTTACATTAGTATTGATTCCACACAAAGACTTATGATCAAAATCAACATCATCGCTTGATCCTTCTTCAGCAGGTACAAGTTTATTAGGGCATTCTCTTTCCAGGGGTAGCTTGAAAACATCATACTGTGAAGCAAACTGTTTCAGCTCATCTGCTAATGTTTGTTAAATATGACACTACTTCCAATGAAGTAACAGAAATTCCATAATTGAGGTGATTTAACACTTTTCCAAAGTTTTTAGGATCCAAAATAGCACAATCTTCTAGTAAATCCTGATTTGGAACAAACCGTTATTCAATGATTTTCATAGCACAGTCCAAAATGTTAAAATACAACATGTTAAACTTTTGGGTAGCAGTAACAGAGCATGAATCATCCTGTGCATGTTATCCTGGCATTTTCATTTTTTTGCTAATCCTTTTTTCACGGGAATCCACCTTAATTTCTAGTTCACTATCTTTATACATTGTTTGTATGTGAACAGTGTACTTTTTACAGCATTGCAGTGATTTATCATAATGTGTCTCATCCCTCTTTTTTGGATTTGTTTTATTAAGTTTTCAACTAATACTCAAAAAGTAATTAAGATTTTTACTTTGTAAAAACTAGAAACTAGCGAAGTGACTACAAATAAATCCAAAATGATAAAGGCAGTAAATAAATGCTCAAATTTAGTATATTGGTTAATGAATGTTCGAGCTGTAAACTTACTTTTGCAATTGAAGTTACCTTCAGAAACTTGTAATAATACATGAAACAGATTCACCAACTTCCAAGTAAATATCGTTGGCACAGCCAAAATCATCTGAAAACGATTTGTAGTCAAGTATTGAAGTCAGGGCTTTGTGCTTGCTCCACCATCTAGTAGCACCAATTTTTGTAAGTTCCTGTAGTTTTTCTTGACCTTTGAAATGGCTTTTTGTGTGTTTTTCCAAAACAGTCATTCTTTAGTAGGACTGGTTGAGGAAACAAGCCGTCTCCTCCACTAAGCCAAATAAGTTTTCGGCCTGAAGGCAATTCACTGTAGAATCTGCCTCAACCAGATTTAAAACACGTGCCATGTAGTAGGTATATATATTATATTCGGGTTATCTTTATTCAATTGAGTGTGTAGTCCGTTACAGCAACCCTTCATATTGGCAGCTCCATAAAAAAAAACAAGCTACTACATTTTTTGAGAGATAATCCATATTTTGTTAAATATAATTTTATTACTTTGAATAGTGCTTGGCCATTGGAGTCTTCTACTACACACAAGCCAAGAAGTCGCTCATACACTTTTCCTTGCACTACGTACCGAGCACAGATTGCCAGCTGGTCCATGGTAGCTATATCTGTGTGGAATCAATCATTAAACTACAGATAATACTATTGGATAAATATTTAAAAATCATTTCCCTTCCAGTGTTGCTTATTGTCTTTATTAATGCATTGATAAACATTTTAGACAAGAATGTAACAAGAGATCCTCTCCTAAAATGTTTCTTCTTATTTCCCATTACTTCTCGCTTCTTAAGTTCTTTCATTCTTTTCTTCTTACTATCTTCTATACACTGTTCAACATGAGTTTTCAAACTCATGTCATATTCCGATATTAGCAAAACAAGCTCCAAAAAGTTTCCATGATTTTTCTATTTGGTTAAGAAAATAATCTGCTTTCTCCATCCCTCGAAAAGCCAATCCTTGTCTTCCAATAAAAAGTGTGATATCTATAAGGTACTGAAGAATTTGTTTTCTAGTTTCAATTTGTTTCTCTCTATATGTGGCTTAACTGTTGTTGAGAAGAGATTCAATGTCTCCTTGTTTGCGTAGCTGAAGCGCTGCTGTAACAGAATTTTCATGGTATTTTGAATTTTCATGGATTTCCATAGCCTTGTAGATATGTTTATATGAAACCTCATGTCCTGAAATGAATGGGGGGTCCCTGTTTTCTTTCCCACCGCAGGCCATACATGTTGAACAGAACACTTCATTTAACTGGAAAGAGTACGAAAGCCATTTTCTTTGGACTTTCTCGCCACTAGGGAAAGTTCTATAATAGAGATTACTGGATTCGAATGGAAGTTTTACCCCTTGCACATGATTATTTGAAAAAATCCTGTCACTTGTGAGCCCCTTGAGTTCGTGGGCCCTCAGTAATTACCGACCTGCCCAGTCAGACACTGGTCCCCTGAGAAACGATAGATAGGGAGTTGACTGTACATTTAAAAAACACAACATGTACAAAGTTCATGTGGTAATTTTAAGTATTTTTCACATTGCACGAAGAAAAATTAATACTTTGTTCCAACACAAGCAACACGCCATGTCATGTCTGCCAACTTTGGATTTGTAACCATCTCACATCACATCTAAATATATTATAATACGCACTTAAAAATTAAAATCTTGTTTAAGTTTTAAATTACAAATTAAAGAATCATTATTTTTGTTGTAATAAGTATGAAATATGCTAAAATTTAAAACAAGTTTAATTTTCCTGATACAACTAACGCTGGCAAACTTCCCAAGAGAAAGAGAGAGAGTGCGTGACAAACTCCACTCCACTTATTCAAGTTTCTTCCTCAGACTAAAAAAAAATACCACGTCACTAGGACCTAGGCACCGTAATTTGCACTGATATTTTTATCTGTAACAATGAAATATGTTCCCATCAGGCCTACCTAAAAATGTTAATATTTCAATAGCCAACATTTAATTTACAAATAGAAATTCGATACCAAAAACTTGGTTAAAACAAGATTCTACCTGCAAACTATTTCTTACTAGCCATTGCCAAAACATCGCTTCTCTTACTGTTTTTAATTCGTATTGAATACAAAATAAATATTAGAAGTTATAGAAGGTTGATGCCGGCTAACAGCCAGCGGTGCTAGAGCCCATGACGGCGCTCACCACTCACGTGTCACGTGTCCTGCACGTGTGTAAAGAGGCCAATAATTTTGAACTCTCACATAAATATTATTTTCCAGTGTAAAATGTGTTTTATGTTTGTATTTGCAGGGTTTAATATGCCTTAAAATGTTTTAAAGTGTTTATTGTTTTTTTTAATTGTTTGGTTAAGAACACTGATATTCTGGCGTGAATGCCGTCATAAAGAGACACTAAAATAATATGGAAATTCATAAGAAATATATAAAAATGTAAAACAGTATTTACTTTAATTTGTGCCATTTTATTTTCAATTATAAAATATTTTACTCTGCATGCATAGCACTTCCGCTTATGTGAACCCTGTACGCCCATGGTATGTCCGTGCGGCGCTTGCCTCTGGACAGTCTGTAGAGGATAGCTGGCGAGGTAAGACACTGTCACGTATGCACTACAACCATGTAGATTTCAATAGTCAATTAAGTTTACCGGTCAATCTCTGCTTGCGTACATTTTGCCAGACAATTCCCCAGCATTAAGCTTCCGCTTTACTAATTTATTTCGCCCTTGTGGAATTTTCAACTTAATCGAGACGGAGTAGAAAGATGTCAGAGGTCACGCGACCAGCGCAACTTGAAACAGGCGCCATCCGCCTATGTTTATGGCATTCATTGTAATTTCTGAATTGTTGCTACAAACAATATTAAGGGCTTTGTTTTCATGCATGTATTTGAGGGTATTTTCCATGTTTGAATATTTTACGGCAACATCATGTATAACCACGTGGCTGACCGACGCCAAGTGTTTGTATATGCCATCATTGCATTTTGAGAGCTTATTTATGTAATATCGTTGCAATATTTTATTCAGGGTTCTATGTTAAATTCTGTAAGGGTTCCATGTAATGTTCACGTAAATTGCTGCTTTTTTTTACTTGACAACGTGGTCATGTTAATGTTTGATTTCACCGCCATCAGGTGTGTTACAAGCCTGTAATCATGTAAATCGTACAGAGAATATTTTCATCAACAAGAATACTATTTTGTCTGAATTTAATTTGCAGTTTCCACAAAGAAATACTGCAATTCCACCTGCACCACGTGGTCCACTATGAACTTCATCCAGCGGCATCCGTGCCATCTAAACTTGTTTTCACACATGTGTGTATTTATTGTGAATACTCATCTCGTGTCCCATCTTGTTTCATGTATCTTTGAGGGCTTATGTAATTTTGTAATTTGTGTATGGTGCAATTATTCCTGTCCTAGCCGGCTCTGTGTATAGGCTGCCACCACACTACCCACATGCTGGAGGGTGAGCCCCAACGAGTTTGCGTTAGTGATGCAGAGTATTCACACGTGTTAATGTATCATCAGGGTTTCATTTTGTAAATCACTGTGTTCTATCTCTTCAGGGAAAAATCGTCAGTCCACCTTAGCGGCTGTCAACTCTCTTCCCTTTTGAAGATTGTGTTTTCATACACTGCAGTGAGATCATCCATCTAGGCATGCGCTAGATTAATTGCAGGCTGCGGAGCACCCAAGAGAAGTTAGCTAGACACAACCGAGTGTATAATTAATTTCATAGCACATTGATTTGTACACACAGTATCAATAAAAACAAGTCTCCAGTGAACTTACCTCATTCATTTGTAGTGGCAGTGTGCTAGCCACATGTGTTTTTCAAGTGATAAATATGTTTAGTAAAAGTTTTGTATTGCCTACATGTTTGTAAGTACGCACAGGTGAGATGGACACACAGAACCTCCAGCATCCCTGAGAACCCTGAGTCTCAATAGTACAGTGATTGGGAAGAACCGCTGGCACACAAATTACCAGTATGTATTTGTGTCATTGTTCGTCTCGTGTCTCACCCGACGGCGTCAAGGTGTTAAGTTAATGTTTCATTTATTTAAGAATTCAATACTTTAAAGATAAAGTTAATCACAGTTTTATATATTTGTGCAATGCAAGTTATTTAAAAAAAATGGTTGACATATTAGAGTCCTAGGATGATTTTTCAAAGGTTTGTATCAAACATACAAAGCAGTGGGATGTAGTGAGTTTTTTAAAAGATAAGCAATTTCTACTAACAAACGCAACTTCCAACTTAATTTACCCTCCACATGTATTTACAGTTTTATAATACATAATATTAGTTATAAAAACGGAAATGAAATGAATGTAATAATAATTAAAAACTGAATATTATTTAGAGAGCATATTACAAACTATAAGAAAACTCCCATTTTCCCAAAAACTTCCATCCACTTTCCAAGGAAAAATGTAGGACTGGAGGATGCAAACAGACTGATTGCTTACCTTGCCGAAGCAATGCGGTTGAGCGTGTGGCATGTTGTTGCTTGCGAGTTTGATTCCTTGCTAGTTGCTCACGTTTGTGGAAAAATACTAGATAGCAGCACTATGCGTGTACAGTACAGGAGTTACGAAAAAGCAGTTTCTCGAATTGGAAAAGGGGAAACTCAGAATTAAATGTGTTTAAAGTTAAGGCGAAAACTATAAAGGGTCAAGCATTTCCAATATGTATAGGGTAAGCACTGCTTACCTTGCATCTATGGAATAAATGTCACTGATACAAAGAAACTGTGAATGGACTATATATGAAACATCGTGTAGGGATAACCCTACTAACTGGGTGCTTGAGTATTCTTCAGTCCCACAGCTCAGCAAAATCACCCACTCTAACCCCATGGAGAAAAAATGGTCCACGAGATCAAAATGCACAGAGCCTGGAAAACTAAACACCTTGCACTCGTAAGTAAAGTTTAAATACAGGAAAGATGGAAGTGGTAGGATAATCTAGCCACCAAGTGCACATTTATTACACTAGATGAAACCGAAACAATATTACATACCACAATGAGGAACGAGAAGAAAGGTAAAACAAAGTAACGAAGCGTATCCTTCCCCCGTTATGAAAATGCTGGTGCCCAACTTCAGGCATCCAATACCAAGCAGCCAGAGAAACAGCACCACAGTACTCAAATATCTTATAAATAAATGTTAGTAACTTTAGCCACTAAAGTTGTAGTAGTCACGCTATTTGCCTACCACAAAGACAAAAGTTTCAATTTGCAGAAAAGTCACCTACATTTAAGCCCATGGGAAATGAGGCAGATTTTGCTATTGGCTGGCTGATTTTCTTGGGGCACTCCTGTTTTGCCCATCTTTGCATTCCACTACTGCTCCATATTCACCTCATTTCACCCTCACTGGCATTCGACACTTGTTTGTTAAGTGCCAATCAAAAAACTCTTAACTCAACTTCAGCTACTGAACTGAATGTTGAGAACTATAGTCCGTTCCCGACTGGAACGGACTTTCTCGGAATCTTTCCTACTCCCATTTTTAAGCAATAGATGTGAAAACATTCAAACTAACTGTACCCATGCAAGTCACTGTTTGTAGTAACGATGCATGTAGCTGACGACTAAGGTGTTGTTCCAGTTCCAGTCGTGAACCGACTGTAGTAGATTTACAATAACTACTAAACATTTATAAATTTCTCATTTATACTATAACAACACTCAGAACACACTAGCAAGTGAAAACAAGCTTGTTTATGTCAATTAAGCAGTTTTGTAATCACTGCTTAGTTTCTTCAGTATACAAGTTTTGTATCCTTCCATCTTGTGTACTATATAATTTAACATCATGATGCACCCAAGGGGTGTTCACAGGATAGGGAACAACAGGTCGTTTATTTTTTCATGCCCTCTCCATGCATACCAACATTTTAGTGAAATCTTTTGATACCCATTAAAGCAATTACAAATTGTTTCGCAGTTGTTAGACTGCAGGAACTTAAGTATTTCATAAATTTTTAAAAAAATTATGCATTCTCATAGATTTATGCAAAAAAAAAATTTTGCCTCTTAATTTTTATTATGTTGCCTGGCTATATTGTTGTTGATGACGAAAGTGTAATGACAGGATAAGTTTCAATTTCTGAAATGTGTTGCAATTCTTGGCAGAACATCGTAATCTTCTGATCCTGCACATAATTAATTTTATTCCACTTTTGAAGGTGGTCCACAAGTGTTCAAATTTCCTAAAGATATTGAAAGGTACGTGAAATTATAATAATATTTGTACTGCAATTTTAAGATGTTCAAGGTATATCCGCCAGGAGCACTGTAAGTACTCAGTAGCGCCAACTTCGTAGTTCAAAGTGATCCAGTAGTTGTGCCAAATAAGTTGGTATGCATGGATAGAGCAAAAAAAGTTAGCGAACGCTCAAAAACATTGCTGTTGCCACTCTGGTATACACCTTATTTACTCTATGGATGCACCTAAAGAATAGTAGCATTACATCAATTTCAGTAGCACTGGGAAATTATTAGAAACCTAAATATGTTGTAATATGCAAATTCTGAACACTAATGTAAAAAAAATATTAATTACCCACTGTAAAAACAAATTTGAACATTAGACTTAAATAAATCCTGAGACAGAACTACTTTTTATAATCTGCTACTATCATTATTATAAGTAGTTTAGTGAGTAATTTATGTTAAAATATATGCAGAAAAAAATAGGATTTTTTCAAAGATAGATTACAAAAGTGATTAATGAACATTGGACCATATATAAAGAAAGATTTTAGATACAAAAAAAAAAATCAGCCAACAGCACTGAAAAATAGTATTTATTCAGACATTCAGAAAAAACTTCTATTATCTGACCAGCAAGTCAATATCTCTCTGTTTACTTGCATCTTATGAAGGGTTTACCTGGAAAAGTTTGTTGGGCACCAGGCGTACATCCCCAGAGATGTCATACTGCAGATCGTCTTCAGTGTACGTTCCCCGGAAGAAACGAATTTCTGTCCCTCCAGCAGTGAAAGTGGCACTCGCCCTGCCGTTTCTGGACCACAGAACAGACAGTGAGCACACCAGTAAACCTTGTGTACACTGTTCGTTGTAAAGTAAGCAATTTTAAACGTCCTGCCTGCTTAAAATCTCTTTGTATACACATTGTGCATTCTTCCACCATACATAAAATTAACATTGTCATGGGCCTGATCACATTATTACATCAATCAAGTGAAACTGTAAAGTTATTAGAAAAAGAAATGTTTCACACATTTAATGCACTTATAAGAATTAAAAAAAACCAAAACTAAAATAATAATTTTGAAATTGTTTACCTTAACACTTTAAGTTCAACATTAAAACATGAAACTACATAGATTCCCTTCATAATTACTAACTCTACTGGACTCATGTCAGACATTCAACTCAATAAAATACAGTATAATCCTGTTATAAAATTCCTCCTTATAACATATTTATGTATATAACACTTTTATTTCATGGTCGCAGCATATCTCCATAAGGCTTAATGGTTTAATTTCCTGATTGACAATTTTCATATTTGATGTGTGCCACTTTTATACCTATATACCATAAACGACTACAGCTCATCCCACGTGCTTCAATTACTACAGGAATAACTACCAGAGATGTCTAGCAGCATGTGTTCCTGGGAACAGAACACATCCTGATACTGCTCCTGCACTGTTCCTGAACTCTCCTTCTCTCTTTACTAAGAGTATTTAAACCATAGGAAGAAGCAAACCAAGAACGACATTTTACTATGTGCACAGAGTAGTTTAAACTTGAACGCAACTTGTATACACATAAAACAAAAGGTATTTAAAGCGGCTGCACAACACGTCAGCCCCACCGAAGATGGCAGAGAGCCGCCGAGCGCCTGAGGCCATATCCCAAGCGCACGAGGGTAGTTATCCCACACCACTTACTCCAGGCAGACGTCACTGGAGCACGTCACCCCTCCCATCCCGGCCGGCCGCGCACTCCAGAGTGAACCGCATATAAAGCCGTGTGCGGCCAAGGTTGGGAGTGATCGTCTACAGTAGCTCACTTCAAAACTTCTTGCGCTGGGGCTCTCTACTGACTTAGGCCTTCACTGTCCTCTCCAAGAACTTTCAGTTCTCCTGTGGCTGTTGCAATCACCTACCAGAGGCTTCAACACCTCCTGGTAATCGCCGTTACCAGAAGCTTCATCTGCTAAGAAGACACTGACCATCGACTTAACACTTTAGTTGTCGATCCTCCTGGGCAAGCAAGAGACAGAGGTTGTTACAAACCTCAAGTAGGACGTTAGATCCCCTTCAGGGGTCTATCTGTCGACACACACATCTCATCATTAGATGGCCACCCATTCTGTACACCTCGGTGCTCAGAACAGTAGAGCCTCCACCACTAGGACACACCCCACAGAGGCGGGACAGCCACCCCAAGTTGTATCGCTAACTGGAGCACCTAGCTAAGGAGCTGGCAGAGGTATCTGTTTGGGATTGGAGGCCCTATGTTTGTGGACCACACCCGACTTTGGCAGGAAGGCTATTTACAACCCACACCTCCAGGTGCTTGCACTGTTTGGAGCCAGGGAGCACACCACCTTCCATTGTCGGCCTTACATGCCTATGTTAGAGATAAGTTGATTGCTTGCCACTTTCAGGAAATCTAGTGTGTTATATGCCTATGCCATTCAATATCCGGCACGGAGCTCAGAGAGTGGAAAAGAAGGCAGAGTTCAGTGCCGCCATGCAGGTCTGTGCAGCAAACCTCGTCGCGCCAGGAGTCGACACTCCTCGAGGACGGGCCCAAGCCACCTGTCGCGCTGGGAGACCGGCATCTCCCGTCAGAAGTTACGTTGTTTCACACCTCCCCAATTAGGACCGGCTATGAAGTACATCCGGTAGTCCAGACCCTGGTCACCAAGAATGACACCAGGCTCGGGCGAGCAAACCCACACTTTGGCAGCTGGGCTGGAACCGACTGGAACCGCCAACATCTGACTGAGAACTGCAGCAGCTCCACTTCCACCAAGACCAAGGGGATCCAAGATTCCACACGCCCCGCCTGCGGCACGACTTCAGCATCTGCCAAGAACATCCCACCGAGCTCTGGTAAGTCAATTTTGCCCCCGAGGGCAAATGTGACTGTGAGACATATTGCTCAGCCAACTATACCCAACTTCGTTCCCAGCAGACAGCCCACGAGGCCGACACTGGTGACCAGGAAGAAAGGGAACTGAGTCCCTAACGTAAGTGCAACTGACCTAGCGCAGAACCAAAAATTTCTTGTACAGCCGGGGTTTAAGCAACACGTGTCAAGGACTTTTCTGGTGCCCAACATGGGGCATCAGTGTAAGAATCTGTTAACCTGTGAATGTGGTACCAGGTCAGAAAGGCCCAAGAGAAATAGGAAATAACAGGGACCGTTTAGCCAGACTTCGGGGATTCTCAAAACACCTTGTGGCGCTCATTACTGAAACCATGATGGATGTAAACAATCAGTTAAAGCCACAGGCAGGCCAGCAACTTGGCTGACGTGGTCCCCGAGAATCACAGTCAAGCCACAAGCCAGAGACATGGTCAACATGGTCCAAGAGATGGGTAAGCATATCACTTGCCGGAGTACTGAGAGCCACCACATTATATGCAAACAACCTCCAAAACCAAATCCAGAACCACCAGCAGGCCCGAGACCCATACCTTATAGGCCACAAGGGAGCAACACTACCCTGGATCTACACGGGTAAATTTTCCGAAGCGCCGAGGAGCAGCCTCCGTAAGAACTCTGCCCTCGACTCCGACGAGCTATGCCCACAAGCCAACGAGCTATGTCTGCAAGCAACAATCCACACATGGCAGGGCCACCATGCGAAGGAGACAGAAATGCCAGACATCCCTTCCTCCCCAGACTTCCGCTACTCCAGTACCAGGGGTCGAAAGAATACCCACGACGAGAGAGTCGAACGCAAATCCGGAAGAAGCCCTGATGGCAGAACTTAGGCAGCCTAGCCACGCTGAGACCGGCACGCCACCTTCACAAGCGGTACCCAATGCTCAGAACAATGTCAACGAGATCAGGGAATTCCCCCAACAGCCTCAGACATCCTTCGAAGTAATTGGTCTGGTGGAACCAACGGCCTTCACACACCCGCTGAATGTAACAGTGAACAACCCGTCGACCTCCCGAGGATGAGGGGCCCAACAATGCCCTCGCTCGTGGGACCTCCAGAACCACAGGGATGGCTAGCAACAGCGAAGCTGACGCCCTGCACCCGCCTGCGGAAGATACTAAGACTTTGCCATTCAACACGAGTGCCGCCGAGGTTGCAAGGCTATCCCTCCCTCTGGCCAACAGTACGGACGTCAAAGTCTCCAGCAACACTGATACCTGGAACTTCCACAAGTTCCAGTTCCTCTGTCCCTCTAACTTGATTGCTCCCACGGTACTTAGACCTAGTTGATCCATATTTCACTGGAGTCAACAAACCCCGCTGATAAAAGTCATTGAAGACAAAAGCATCTGAAACAGTACCACACCCCGGTACCGCTACACCACAGATACCTCCCACGCCGCCGTTAACCTCTCAATGTTACCGCTGCTACTGAACAATGTAAACACATCATCACCACTGGACGTTCACTTGCGACACAGTTATAAGCTTACTGGGCCCATAACGTGTTACTGATCATCAATGAAATATGTAGTGGGATGAGTTTTACTAGATGTTTATTTACATCAAAAACAGTTCACCCATGTTACTCCATTTTTTACAACATTCTATTTCAGTGTTACCAATGCAACAACTATACAGAAGCACAGAAAACTAACTACACCTTATTTTATTGCCGATAACAGTTTTCATTGAAATAAAGCCATTTGTTTACATAGTTCACTATTAACCTGATATAGACTACATCTTCAATTTATTTAACATACTCTTTCTCTTAATTTGGAGAATTCTTTAGATTACTATCATCACTTTTTGTTTTTATCCAAAGACAATAAAACACAAAGACATGCAAGTCAAGGCAAATATTTGCTTCTTTCAAAATAACAATCATCTGCTGCCATCTATGAACTTTGTACAAAATGATTTCTGAGAGAAATCGATTATCATTTAGTCAATCGTAAACACTATATGACTAGAATTAATACATAGATTACATTCCATTTTCATACTTGAAAATATGTTTTCTATTCTGTATTTTGAGACTGTGAAAAACTTATGTAATTGAATTATTTGAATGCAAAGAGATTTTTTTCAAAAGAATACACATTTCTACAAATGGATTCCTGAAGTACATTGAACAAAACATGCAAAATCTGAATTGTTCTGGGTACACCTGTACATCTGGTACCTAACCTAACTGCTTCCAAAGTAAGTACGATATTTTATATCCTGCACATTTAAACCTGAACATCCCAATTTCAGAATAAAATTGTTGAGTTATCAAAGATGCCAAAACACTTGGAAAGTGTAATGGAAGAATTTTTACCTTTACAGCAGTGAAAGATTAGAGTACAAATATACACACAAAGAGCAAAAGAACCCTGATTTATCCCTCCTGATGGGACAACAGACGAGAAACTAAGAATATGGTGAACTAAAAAACAAAAACAGGATTTTTACACTGACCAGATTTTAAGCTATTACGACACTAACAAAAAAAAGGAGAGAATTTTTTTTATTTGTTTGGTTCTTGTAAGAAAAGTTTATTTGTTAATGATGGCATCCTCACTTTGGAGGTGTGTACGTGGCACAGACCTGAGGTTGCGGAATGGTGTCTGCACAATGAGGACAGCATCGTTGCCATTGAGGGTGCCATTGAGGATGATCTCCTTGTGCAGGTGAGAGATGTGGACAGCAAGTTGCCTGGTTGCACTGTCCGGCGTGCTGGTGTACGCCACGCTACCTGCCATGCTGGTCAGCCCTGGCAAGGGCGTTATCAGTCTACTGCTAGCCTGGAGCGCTCTGTCTGCGTTCCTCTGCCATGATGCTTGGAACAACACCTGGACCACACACACAGGTACAGCCAAGTGTTGACAGGACAACGTACTAACAACAAACATCTGTTGTTAGAGTGTCTAACTTCATAGTCCAGCAAATATTCCTGAAAGACTGTCCATTATCAGTGAGGCAGTATTTATCCCATTAAGCAAGCACACCAGTCAACAAGAACTAGAAGGGAAGATTTTTTTTTAACTATATAAATTATAAAATTAAAACAATATTTTGCAAATATAACTGAGAATCTGTAGCAAAAGTCATGATGAATGATTTTCCTTACATTTTTATCAAAGAATGCATATATTTACAAGAGTGACAAAAGTATTTTGTATACCTCAGATCTAGACTTTTGTTACAGAGCTATACATTGAATATTATAATATTATTATTATTATTATTATTATTATTATTATAAGGAAGTAAGTTGACTCTTGATACACTCAAACCTTAATTTTACAGTCATTCGTGGCTCCTCAAAATTTGCCCATAAGACCAAGTTACCTGTACAATCCCAATAAGCCAAATTATGACCCACGTAACATCCTAAACACATAAATTGCATCCAAACAACACATTTTTGTTAACTGGGTGCACAAATTTATGTTCATAAGTCTCTAAACAAAAAGTTAAGCAGTTTGGTTGATGAAGTATGAATTTGTTTTTTAAGGGTGATGTGTTATGAGCAAAACAAACCTCAGTTGTGTAGAAATGACAACTGAAAGAGACAAAACTAACAAAAAAACGGAAAGCAGCATTGCACACAGTATCATATGGTGCACAATGAGGCCTGGCCATTCCCATGGGGAAAGAGATGTTTTACATAGTTTTTATTCTTTAAATACAAATTCAGTATATAGGGTAACGTATTCTTAGCAAACTGATACCTCAGTTGTGCAAAAACAACTACAGAGTGAATCAAAAGTAATGAAAATTTGGACTGCAGCATCAGTTATAGGCCTAAGAGCACCCAATAAGGCCCATGTTTACCTTTGCCATGGTGTAATGATAACTCTTACACCAATAAAATATGGTAGTAATACTTTAAAAATTGTTCTCCATTACCGTAGATAAAACACATGTTGCAAAGGCCATTTTAAAACATACCCAAAGGCAGGCATTGGTGTTAATAAACCTAGCCATCATTAGGTGTCATCCAACTACATATATATGTGTTTCTGTCTGCAAGTACACTAAAATTTCTATGGATCAGTTTTTCACAATCATATGAAAAATCTGATGCAAATGCACAAACAACTATTGCGGACTTTTCCACCGGTTCTTGTACCTAACTACTTAGGTTACAACAGTTTCACCTTTCTTCATAATGATAACAGTTCAGAGTAAATGTATGAGTAGTAAATATTCTATCCCTTGCACTATTTTCTCAGTAAGATTCTTCTTATGCATGTCACGCCTCATCTGTTTGCATGCATGAAATTGGAGCCCCTCAACTATACTTTCCCTTCCTCCTCTCACCTTTACAAGAGCCAATATTTTGTGTTTCGACTGCTTCCTTACTACTAAGCAAACAGTGATGCATCCTGCAACACATGATTACCAATCTCCAGTGGACAACCTGCCTGCTGCCACTCCCAGTCATGTGCATCCTTCATGCACAGGAAGTAGAGGCCACATCCCTGAGACTTTGATATCCCTCTCCACAAGTAGCTTGCTCCACAGAGGGCTGCAGTATCTCCAGTCCAACCTCTAGAAACAGGATCTGCACATCCTTGCTCAAAGGCAAGTTTCTTAATTGAGAGTCTTGTACACCCTTGCTCCGAAGACTCACTAGTGATAGTTGTAGCAGTCTTCCAAACACCATTCAGAGTAACGGCCAGTACAGATCACTGTTAATCTGGAACCATGGCACCTATGTATGAAATTTCTTGGCCAACCACCACACCTACTCCTAAGAGATTTACATGTGTCCATATTGTCTCGCATGGTGATTAATAATGTTTACACAAAGTGTTCTCTCACCCTAAAATAAACCCTTCCACTTGAAACCCTGCCTCACAGGCACAAATGCTGACACTTAGGCTATATCCTTCTAGATATGTTGTTTCTTGGATACAGCATAATAGTTGATCTCAGTCCAAAACTTCCATTATTTAAGCAAGGATTTCCTTTCAACCTAATAATGACTAGCTATTTCACTTTAATCATACCACCTACACTCTTTGAGCATACATGGGTGGCACAAGAAGGGAAAATAGTGTGCAGCACACAACTAGATTGCCACAAGGATTGCATTACAGACCTAAACCTTTGGACTGGCTTCTCCTCATCTGAAATCACCAGAGTTATGAGTCAAGCAAAATCTGCCATGTTTATCTGTCACTGTGTGCAAGAAGCAATGCGTAGAATTGAACCAACGTGCCAAGAGCGCTGATTGGCTTATCCACGTCTAAAACTGCTGGAGATTAGTGCCAGGTGACGGAAGCCAGTACGACCATTGGGTACCCAGCGTTGAGTGGAAAAAACTGGTCTTGACTTGTCAAATGCTCTCCTTTGCATATAAAACAACTGGAGGAGGAGGGTGGAAATCCACTTTGCCCTCACTGCACTGCACCACACAGAGCTAGGAATACTGCCACACTCACTTCTGCATGACTTCCCTCTGCGTCTAAAAACTGCCGGAAGAATGGTCTTGGAGGGCATGCCAATCACAATCCTTACCCTCCAGTGTTGATTAGTGCTTATCCACACCAATGAGTGGTCTTACATGCTCACTCCGTGCCTTACCTCAAGCAGGGAGGGGAGAGGAAGACTGCGACCATCGCTTCTGCTTGTGCCAGGTAGGAAGCAGAGAATGTCCTACGTGCAGTACACATACATACCCAACTGCAAGATCAATCTCAGGTCGAGAGGTTTTGAGTCTGTGCTCTGCAAACGACCCAAAAATCAGACAACACTCTTTGGATCACCTGAACATGTGACACCATCAAAGCTGGCCAAGTGAAGCACAATCTTCAAGGTTCTTGCCCTGGTGTCGCAGTCGCCACCCACACCACTAAAGTGACAGCACAACAGAGCCTTCAGAGTCCTGCCATTCAAACCCACAGACCCTCCTAAATCAAGCGCACTCAAAGCCCATGCCCCAGTCCGAGCCACTGCACAAACCACCTTAAACCCACCACCAACCAGACCAAAACAGCAACCTCCAGCTACCATGGAACATCAAGTATCACCCTGCATTCAATACTGATGGATGCCAATGTATCTCAGCTGTAGCAGGTGTGAAACAAGGAAAGGCCTCCTGGATCGCAGACATTACACTCCCAGTAGTCGAACCCAGAACCTTCACAATATCGAGGCACTGCAGCCCCAACAGAACTCTTTTGCACTTGATCAGCAACAGACTAGCATTCATCACTACGGACTGAAAAATTTACAACTTGCAATAGATGCGATTTTTTGCAAATATGTGCTTGGAATGTAATGTTTGTGAATTTTGATTTAAATGTGATTTTTGCTCATCTTTAAATGCTATTTTTCCATGAAAGTGGAAGTTAACTTGAGAAAATGCATTAAAACTGTGGTGTATGTTGAACAATGTTTGCTGTAAACTTTAATAAATGTACATGTAATAACATATGATAGTTTACTTTTCATGGTATAAAATTTATTAAGAAGAATGCTTCTGCCATCTTAATAATCATTCGAGATTGTCACTTGTAGTTCTGGAATTAAGAGGCTGAATGTTTTGTAGCCAGAACATGGAATCAAGCACATAATTTATTATTCCCCAACATTTTGGTGTATGTATCTTGAAGTTCCACTTACAATATGCAAGTTTAAAGATAGCTGATTGAATATACTAATTTTTGCAAAAATTAGGCAAATTAAAAAAAATTATAGATGCTAGTTTTGTAAAGAAGAGATTTTAATTTTTCTGGTCCTTATTCATCACATGTCCTGAAATTGATCTTAAGATGAACATTGTCACACCACATGCACATCTCTTTCTCTCTCTGTAGATGACTATATCACACAGGATGGTTGCCTGTCACATATCCCTTTTATGGCAGATCAGCCAGGTGATTAAAACCACTAGATCAGTGGTGGTACATGACGTAGCAGCCCACTGGTGACAGGTAAAAGTAGGTTGTATGGCTGGCAGAATATAAAGACCGCAGCACTGAACAACTACTGCACATAACATTGCATAATATGTACAAAAAATTGTTATTTAAGAAAATTAACTTAGTGAACTTTTTAATATAGCTCTAACGGAAGTATGTCAGGGTTGTATAAAGAGGTATGGAAAAGTGATAAAAAATGGCAGCAATGCATTGAGGTTCCACAATGCCAACTTCTAATAACTCCTGACATTGTTTTTCACATTCAAAATATTTCTTATTATTGTAGTACAAAAATAATTTTGCAAATAAAATCCTTTCCTATTACTGTTTGGATAATTTCCTGAGAATTACTGTATAAGCTGGACGGCAGTTTCCCCAAGAGGAAGGGGGTAGGTGGAGTATTGTTTGCACAGAATAATTGTTTGGTTGCCAGTTAGCTATAGAGCATGGAAAAGCGGGAGGTGGGTCATTTACACATGTGGCCCTCTCCTAAAGATCCCAGTTGATTTAAGAGTATAAATTAAGTCCTGGGCAGAGTGAGCCGGCAAGGGGGAGAAGAGACTACTCCAGGACACAGAGAAAGAAAAATGTTCCATGTCGTCAAGCAGCTATTGACTAAATGGTTGTGCGAAAAGTTGAAGTGCTTGGGGAGCAGTATATCGGTACACCCTTCACCTATGCACTCATTAGGCTGACTGAATATCATGGCAGTAGCCCGTTTGGAGGTCTGACGGGCCTAGTGCCAAAACTCTTAAAAAAGTGAATCAAGTATTACAAAATGGAGACATCAAAACATAGAAAATTCTTAAACTACAATATAATTATAGAGAACACTTCGAAGCACAGTTACATGGCATATTAAACAATATAAAAATACATCAGTTGGCAATTACTATATAGAGTTACGTCACTGGAATTAAATTAGAAGGTGTCTTTTGTCGTCACTGGGCGAGTCCAAGTAGGAAATTCTAAGAAGAAGGGGTGTAGATAGACTAGACTAATAGATATAAATCACTTCACATATTTTTCTTAAACAGTGGGAATAAGATGCAGCATGCAATGGCAGATGTGTTGGTGGGTCGGGGTACACAGGGTGATGCTTAGATGAGGAAGGAGGAAGCAGGGAGATAGGGAGATAGCGTAAGGGACTCCGAAGCAGACAGGTATGTACCCCGGGGACAATACTAGGGCGGTTAGTAGGTGCCAAGATGTAATGGCATGCTATATGTTTATTTGCTGGCATGGGCAGCTTCCTCTGCACTCTGTATACATTCTCTGGGTGCAGGGTTCCTCCTCCAGTCTTCCAAACCTGGCCAGCAGCTATATTTGCCTTCTTTCTCTCAGAATAGTGGTGAGACACATGGCAGGTAGACAGACCCAGGCACAGTCAGCATATGTAAACGAGCTCTTCATGTGTAGTGGAGGACAAGGCAGGCCTTCCGGAGAGCTGAGCACACTCTCGAAGCCCACGCCCAGGATGTGGCCTGTGCTCCAGGGATGGCCCAAGAGAAGCAACATCAACAGCTATAGGCTGTTCGTGGTAAAATAAGCACGTTCGAAAGCCCTGCTTAAGATCTACTTGTAAGCACATTGTGTATTACTCCATTTTATGTAAAATTAGCATTGCCATGGGCATCACCACTTTATTAATGCATCGGTCAAGTGAAACTGTGGAATTATTAGAAAAGTAAATATATTACAAATCTGCTCATTCCTGTACTTAGACACATTAAAAAAAACGGAGAGGAAAAGAAATAATTTCAGTTTGCACAAATGGTTACCTAACACTATTTATTTGATGTTAATATATGGAACTATTTCACATCCATCATTATCAACTTTACTGGATGGATGTCACTCAGTGTGCACCTTAAAATATATACAGGCAAGACAATGATTTTTTCTAAAGTTGATTTTAAAAGTACTCACTTTACCATGAACAGCCTATAGTAACCAAGCCTCTGGGAAGAGGGTAGTGGTAAGCCCCAGCTGTACCCCTGGAAGTGGCACTAGCAGTGTGTCTTCCGGGGCCCAATTGAAGCAAGGAACATAACACTTGACGTGTGATGCTTGACTGATCCATGCAACCATGACTTCATTTCATCTGTGCATAATTTCTTTGGTGCACCAGATGGGGTTTAACCATTATAATACCTGCCAAAGTGCATACAGGTTATGTCCCTTGTTTCGGAGAGTAATACAGATGCGTCAGTATTATACTGCTCATTACCCGCGATCAGAAAGCTATGCCACGCCACCCCCCTCAGAAGATGAAAGAGCCAGTGGCAAAGCAGCCGCAACCACCCCTAAAGCGGTCAAGTAGTTCAAGAGTGCACCGAGGGATAACGCCATCAGCGCTCCAGTCAGTAGCAGAGCTGTAGCAGACAGCCCTTGGCTCCACCCAAGAACAAGTGACTGACCACCTCCACCATACAGCCTGGATGAGGGTGAGCCGGCTGGTACTTATAGTTGCGTAAGGCTCAGAAACACCAGTTGTTTGTCGGCTCTTCTGAGAGTCACACAGCCCCTGCAGTAGTTTACACTTCCGGTCAACTCAAGGTAGTTAGGAGGTAGTACGGGCCACCGTGTCTATTCCTCTCAAGAATAAAACATGAGTTCTCTCTTATTTTGCCTTTAATTTCTGTAGGTGACTGTGTACTCCCTAGTAAACACCATGCCCACCAGAGTGGAGCAGGAGACCGGGTTTTACTAACTGTTTACCGATCTTGTGTAGGACTGCGAGCTCCCCTGCAAGGTTTTATATGTCGTAAAAACACACATGCTAAATGGCCACCCGTTCGGTGCACCCTTGTGTACCGATAGACAGAGCCACAATCATTAGAAAGACAACCCTCAAGGAGGCTAGACAACCAGGCCAGTTTGTTCTCTGTCCACTGCACCATTGTTTTGTCAGAGGGGGTATCTGACTCGTTCTGAAGGTCTGATCGTTAATCCCATGTGTGACTGACTTGCAAACTAAAAAGTCGCGTGACGCAGAGTTAATCACGTGTCACCCTTATGGAGCTCAGTTTGCTCCCTCAGCAAGGGGGAAAGCAGCACTACAGCAACTCCTCTGAGAGCCCAGGCAAGTGGCACTACCAGCTAGCAACAAAGTCTCTGGTTAGAGGAGGATAGTGAGTCTTGCCCTCCATAGTATATATTGGAAGCAGCACTACCAGCTAGTCCCCAGCTGCCATGCCGAGATATAAAGTGGATCCATATATTTAGTAAAAGCATGAAGGGCTAAGGTTTTGGTCCGTGCCTCAGCCTGGTGAAGAGGTGTGAGGTTGAAATTAGTGATGAAAAGTATTGGAATAAGAATCCCAAGGAGCACAGTATTTAGGTTTACTGCACAAATGAAACACCATACACCCAGCCTGTGCTCAGGACATCAAGTCACATTGCCAAGAAAGTGAACTACGTGTGGTGGCTGCGAAAGGGTAGCCCCTTGACAGTAGGTGAGCCATGAGCCCATCATAGATACACTAACGGATGTGGAACTCCCTAGTGCGGCCTGGTTGAGTTACATGGGCAGTAACTGACAGTAAGTATCTTGGTGTAACAAAGGCAGAGTCTATGTTGGCTTGCTTGATGCTGCATGTCCATAGTATGACAAGTTAGGCATGTCAAAAATGCAATGGACTCTGTGAACAGGATATTTACACCCTTCCAAGCAGAGTGAGTGAGAGACGAGGAAGCAATGTAGGGGTTGAAGCCAACCACCTCACCTGCATGGCTAGGATGTGCATTCATGATCTCACAGGGGGTGGTAATGGTCATCCAAAGAATTGGGGCATGTTATTGTGCGTGTAGCCCTACTCCCAGGTGTAGGAAGCTGGCATACTGGCAGGCTTATCTCTCATGGATGGAGGAGAATTGATCCATAGCGGTGAGTTGTATGACATGGTCCAGTTTGAGAGGGAGCTCAACTGAGGTGGAAGCTTATAGGATTCAAAGATGTCTCCTGTAGTGCATCAAATGTGTGCAACACCATTATTCAGTGAACCACAAGCAAATGGAATTTTTTTGTAATAATTATTCTTTATCCACTACTGGTTGTAAATTAAATGAAAAACAGAATTCATAAATTAACCACAGAGTGCCTTGATGTGTAGCATTTTTTTTTAGTAAAAATGAAGTGTAAACATCGTACAAGATAGAGCTCATTGTATGTATTGATTGTTCTACAAAGAAGGACTACTTTGTGAGCATTCAGTTATCTCACACACATCCTTTGTTTGATAAAAATGCAGTTCAGCAAGAGTTTGCAAGTGTCTCATTACATACATATTTTATTGCTACATCTTTCCACAAGAAATGCTGCTCTTTATGCAAAGAACCTTATCACAATCCAGCACTTAACATCACATTTAAGGAAGTGACACTAATTTATATTCAGTTGTGTCCCATGTCCGGTTTCATTTCAGGATTGATATTCACGATGACAAATATGTAATTTGTAATTATTGTGAAGCACAAATTTCCCATGGTGTATTCAAAAGTATTTATAACTTTAAGAAGCATGTGAGTACACTATATGAACACATCACGGAGAAAAATTTATGTTCATCTCCAGGAATTTCTGAATAATTCACAGTATCTAGCACAAAACATTAACTTAAAACATAACATCAAGAACTGAGAACCAAAATTTTGAAACACGACTAAGAATCTGAACCTGTAGAAACCCATCTCTAGTTCCTGAGAACACCTGCTTATAAATAATCTTGTTTTATAAATAAGCATAAGCTAGTGTTGGGGCTGACACATCACGTGATACTCACCAGTTGCTGCTCAGGGTTCAGTGACGTCAGCTGAACATCAACTTGTTTCATCGGGCTCATCATATCGAAAAGCGCAGCCACACGAATTGGAGAAATTATGTGCGTAGGTGTGGACATTTCCACACTCGCACGCCAGCTGATATAGCCCGGCAGCTTCTGTTTCAAAACACCACCCACAAGTCCATCAACATACACAAAAGCATACCTAAAGTTGGTTCAGCCCACTGACTATCCTTTCATATGCCACGTGTAAAAACTTACACTTCATGACTCAATCAAGTGATGTCAAGCTATTAAAAAAATGCAGTAAAACCTGGATATAAACATACTTGCATATGCAGCAACATTTTCCCATATAACACTATTATTTCATGGTCCCACCACTTTTTCCAAAGAGCTTGATGGTTTCTTTTCCTGCCTATATCAATGTTCATATTTTTGATTTCCTGCATATAACATCAGTATTTGTTCCGTTCATGGCAGCAATTTGTTTGTAATTTTTCTCTCAGCTAAAATTTCCGACACAATAACAAAGCAGTAGCCTACAAACAGATGCAGAACTCTGTTGTTTATATTTGGAATGTATAAATACGAATGGTGATTTTAGTGATGGTGATCTATAAGATGACTAAGATCATGACCAATAGCAGATGAGTTTGCAAACCTCCAAAATGCACTTAACTGTGGTCGTTTCTATGCAGACATGCATTAGTTGAAGATGCTTTAGTCTCGCGGAATTAAGATCATTAATATAATTTTTGATTCATATTATTTAGATGAAAATATCAAAGAACCTGAAGGGAATATAACTGTCCTTCCAATTCACTTTCAGACCTCTCAAACCCTCTCAACTGTATGTAACATTGTTATAAACTCAAAATGGTGTATGAACAGTAATTATGAGTGTTTTTTACAAACAAAAAACTATTTACAAGTAATGATAAGAAAAAAATACCAAATAAAATTGACATATTTTTACAAAATTAGAGTTATATATGTTTTCAGAGAGCTTGCTGTTATATATTATGTTCACAGTAATTTTCATTTGGTTTTAAATATATGTAAATTAAAAAATAATTTAAATAATTAAGTTTTGACTGGCTATTTATAGAGAAAAATTACAATGTTTGAAATTCTATTTTGCATGTTGCATGCCTGTAAAGCGGGTATGTCACACAAAGCTTTCATGCGCGTCTTCCCTGTTTATGCCAAAACGATAGGGAAGCTGTATTGAATGGCCGTAAACCACTGGGATTCCCCATGGTCAGGTACAAATGGGGATCCCGGGACAGATAGTTCCGACCGAAAATACCACGCAGTAACCCGCGCATTGTACTGTGCTGCTCATGTGGAATAGCGACATATATCTTCCCCGTGTGATTTGTGTATAGCGCATACTGGTTAGTGGCTTGTGGTAAGTGGTGGCACAAGCATCTCGACGATCCTCTGTGTTTCAGTTCTTTTAGGCATGCTGGACTCATGTTATTATTCAAAGGAATTTATAAGTGAGGTTATTGAAATGTATAAAACTTATCCGTGCTTATGGAAAATCAAAAACAATGACTACAAGAACAGAAATTTGAGGGATAAAGCATCTGCTGAGATTGTGAAAAAGTATTTCCACTAAATAAACCGTACACACTGACAGCCACATAAAATGATCATCCATCTTGGAATAATGCAAATTAGAGAATACGCTTGAGAATATATGGTTTCCTGAATAGCAATAATTAACATCTTCCCCAACAGCTTCCCCGGTGGGCATCCCCCGCATCTTCTTGGCATGCGAAAACATTGTGTGCAATACCCGCTTAAGAGTGTAATGTTAATTCCTCCTTGTAAAGGTTTTCTGCATATAACATTTTATCACTCTTGAAAATGTTATAACATGGTTTTACTGGATATGTATTACTTTTATGTTACTTCTTTATCTAATATGTATTTAAAAATAATAATTATATGTATTTTTGTTGTCATCAATTGAAGCACTACAATTTTTAATGTAACATTAAGAGATAAAAGTATTTGATGAAATGTGCTGCCAGCCTTACTGAAAGCAAGTCAGCCAACATTTACAATATAATATATACAGATAACCACAGGGATTCATTTCTAAAGCATTCTAAAGGTTACAACCAGTTTTTCGACAATAAAAATATTTCACACAAAACTATGGGAAAGTCCCCATAAAAACTATTGTCTCACTTGGTACTCGCCGTTACAAGCCAAGCTGCTATTGGTTGTCTCGACAGCCACATTCCAGGTGTTCCTGCTTCCATTGACAAGCAGCCTGGCTGCCAGGTCACATTTTCTCACAACATAAAATGGTGTGTAAAGTTTCATTGCGATGGAGCGTAGTCTAGCTGAGCCTGTATCACCCACATCTTCAATGGTGTGGTTCACCACAAGCCCCAACTGGAAAACACAACATGTATTATAGTGATCAGGACAATCAGTGTAACATCACTTTTCATAACACTTCATTGAGAGAAATAACAGCTGTGAAATAATGTGAAAGAGATAGGTAGGTAGATAAGTAACTGGGCTTAATGTCTCGTTGACAGCGAGATCATTAGAGAGAGTGCTAGTTGCACAGGAAAGAGGGATTGGGTAAGAATTGGAAAGAAATCGGACCTGGCCTTTTTAGACCCCCATCTCAGCATTCACATGGAGTGATTTCGGAAAACCATGGAAAAACAAAATCAAGATGGCCAGACCGGGAATCGAACCAGGGTCCACCCGAATGCGAGTCCAGTGAGTTACCGCTGCGCCACCTCGCTCAGTAATGTAAAAGAGATCTACATAATAAAATGTATCAAACAAGTTTGTAGCTCAGGAAAACTGAGAGTATCAGTTAAGGGAAAACTGCAGGATGACAACCTGAACATAAAAAAAGATTGGAAAAGTACTTTATCTACAGTAATACGTTATACACTTTAGCAAAAAATTAAAAATTAATACATTTTCTTGTTAAATAAAAACTAAATACATATGTTAAAAAGTAAATAGAATATCTGATAATTAAAATAAATTTTAAAAAAGAAATGTAACTTCTAAAGTGCTTTAAATCTTCAGAACACTAAAAGTACTATTGAAAAGCTGGTCAAAACCAAAAAAATGTTTACGTAGTGTCATTTACATTTTTCATAAAATTTGAGAAAGTAGACTTAATATGCTAAGGGATATAATTGCTGCTTTGAAGATGACACTTTCAATTTCTTAGTTAAATGGGACCAAATTTGTAGTAACAGGATTCCTAGTTTCAAGTGAAAGCCTCAACAGATTCTGCACACAGCAATAACTGGAAAATTATAACAGCTAGCCTTACAATATTAGAAGAGCAAATTCTTCTGGATTTGAAATGTGTGAGTGATCATAAACTATTTTATAAGTGGTGTGGTGGTGTAAAATTTCTGAAAATCTATCATAATCAGTGATTAATGGTATACGTTATTCACTGTAAAGTGACAACTTTTGAAAGCTCTCTCATTTGTAATAATATTAAGTAAATACATTTTATTTTAACATTAGACGTTAACTTCCAAGTGCAGTGGAATATACACACAGTGTTTATTACTTACATGGGAATATTTACTTAAATTGTTGGTTAAAGACGAAAAAGCTAAACAGAAAACGTAACTAGGGCCTCAAAAGTGCTCACTTTAGCGTGAACAACCTATATTATCCCTATTCAGCATGATTAATGTTTGGACATGTAAATATGTAAATACCGTATTTTCATATGTATTACACATTTTGGTATATCAATTACTTGCTCTCGTGTGTGCTGGACATATTCTTAATTCGAACTTCCCACCCTGCCATCACTGGAATTGTAGTGCTGCCTGCCAAGCGTTGTCAACCCTGGGCTAGCAGCAAGAAGTCAGTTAGTTGTTTGTGAACCATCATGGTTACAACAATTTTGGTCCTCCAAGGCAGTTTTTTCCAGTTATCACACATTTTTGTTACGTTTCTGTAATTAGTTTTGTGTCATGCGTGCTTTGTTTCCGCATGGTGGATTGCACTTTTCATGAGCACAGTCAATATTTTCCGTGTTGATTGTAACTTGAAAATGTATGTTACCATTTTGAACATTGTCGTGAAGTACATTTTAACTTTTGCCGTATCGATCGACCATGTTTTTTGTAACCTAACCTGCCTTTATTCAAAGCATTTTACCATGTCTGGTGTACCATAGTGACTACAAGAAATGATTTATTATATATTTATCGTTTGCTGGCAATTATATTTGATTCATTCTGCATGACAGACTTATTGGCAGCATTCTTGCACCTTCATTTTTAGCTGAAGTGTGAATGAAGCATGCGTGTGACATTGAAAAGACAGTGGCCAATAACGCATCAAAGGTAAGGTAATTTTTCGCTTACGTTCGAGATCTTCCCATGTTAAGAAATCCTACGATGTAGATTATAACTTGGTGGAAGCCTTGTCAGAAAAAAGTGAAGACTCTAATCGTGAACAACATGTGCAGTGCATGGCCAACTTCGAGGAGCAATACTACACTGTCATGGCCACAGTCAAGGCCATGGACAACAAGTCTGAGGTATCTGCTGAGGTTGTGGATGATGGAGCAAAGGTCCATTAGTTGAACATTCCTGTACCAAAAATAGTGCTTCCCAACTTCGATGGTACCCCAGAACAGTGGTATAATTTCTCCAGCCTGTTTGTGACGTTAGTCTTTGACAATCCAACTCTGTCATCTGTTGAGAAATTAGCATACTTGAAGGGAGCACTTGTTGGTGAACAATTGGGAATGATCCATTCTTTGTCCTTGTGCAGAATTTTGAAGTTGCCTGGAATTTGCTCATGGATCACTATGAGAAAAAGAATCTGATTGTGTCAGCATATGTTGAGGCCTTATTGCAAGCGCCTTCGGCCTCAGTAGACTCACTGAGGTCACTATGTCAATTATTGACTGTTGTATTTGAAAACTTAGCAGCACTTGAGACATTGGGGGCCCTGGTAAACCACTGGGATATGATACTTCTCCTGAATTTGAGTAAATTTCTGGATACAAAGTTACAGGTAGAGTGGGAGATAATGTTAAGTAAAAAGTTTCCTAGCTTGGATGCATTGTGTGCATTTCTTGAGAAACATTGTAGGGTCCAGAAAGTAGTCAGCACATCTCGTAGCAAGGCTTCTGGATGACAAATGTCTAAACAAAAACCTTTAATTCAACCCAAGCATTATTCACATTCGCATCTTAGTTCATCTAAGTCTTGTTGTGTGTGTAATGAATCTCATCTTCTGCACAAGTGTTCAAATTTTCATCAGTTGACCCCACAAGATCATATTGCAACTGTGAAAAGACAGAAACTTTGCCTGAACTGTCTTGATAAAACACACCAAGCAAAAAAGTGTCCCTCAACTTCATTGTGTCATTAAGTGCAATAGTAAGACCCTATTGCATTTTGAGCAGAGCCATGTCAATAAGGACCAAGGGGCTGTGGTTGCTCCATTTGGAGTAGTTATATCTGCTGTCTCCTCAGTCACTTTTGCAGTGTCAAGATCTGAGCACTCTTTCTTGTTGTCGACAGTCCAGGTACTGGTTTTTGATGCCGTAGGCAATCCACATGTCATTTAAGCATGGTTGGACTCAGCAACCCAGGCTAGTTTCATCACAGAGCATTGTGTACAGAAACTGTGGTTACGCCATGAGAAAGCTTACTTGCCAGTTAATGGCTTATCGAACACCCAAGTGAATGTAGCAAAGGCTTGCACTCCTATTGTTATTGTGCCAGATGGCAGCACCACTCCTCAATCCCCTGATGATGCCTTTGTTCTTCCACGCATAACATGTGACCTGCCTAGTTTCATGGTGTCCTCTGATGTCCGTAACTTAGTATCTGACTTAAAACTGGCAGATCCCTCATTCGACACTCCTTGTCCTACCAATCTTCTCATTGGTGCAGACATTTTCCCCCCAACTGTTGACCGGTGGCAGAATTGAGGGCCCGCCTGTAGCATTAGATTCAGTGTTTGGTTGGATATTGATGGGGAAGGTGTTGGCTAGGCCTGTTGTTGTTCACTCCCAGTCGTTTTGTGTCTCCTTGTTCTGTTCGTCCCTTCCCTTGGAAAAAATAGTGAAGAAATTTTGGCAAGTTCAGCAGTTCCCCCCACTAAGCACAGTTCACTAGAAGATGAGTATTGTGAAAAGATGTTTGTTGAAACGCACGTGCATAAAGAGGATGGTCGCTATAGCGTGTGCCTGCTATTCCGCAACTCACCCCCTGAGGTGGGTGAAACCTGAGCACAATCTATAAAATTGCTTGTTTACTCTTGAAAGACATCTTAGGGGAAACTCAGAACTTACTTTTGTGTATTCAGATTTCGTGGAGGACTACCTTGCCTCAGGGCATAAGGAAAAGTTTCCAGAAAACCACATTCATTCAACACCAACCTACTACATTCCCCATTACTTAGGGGTTTTAAACCAGGGAGTTCCACCACCAAGTTTCGTTTGGTGTTTGATGCCTCGACCAAAGGCTCAAATGGAATGTCATTGAATGATAATTTTCTGACTGGTCCCTAACTGCAGAGGGAGATCATTAATGTACTGTTGGGTTTTTCCTTGCATGCAGTTGTATTCATGGCTGACATTAAACAAATGTATAGAGAGATTGATGTCCATCCAACCAGCGCATTGGTTGGAGGTCGTGCTATACTTCTCCCATCAAAGACTATCGCTTCAAGACTGTTACATACTAAGTATCTTCGGCCCCATACTTAGCTCTTTGTATGTTGCAGCAGCTAGCTGAGTATGAAGCAGCAACCTTTCCGGTTGCATATAGAGTCTTAGGGTCAGATGTGTATGATGTTCTCTCAGGTTCAGAATTGACTGCTTCAGCGTGGCCTAATTAAAGGGAACTTATTTCCTGTAATGCCAAGGGTGGGTTCAAGCTACCAAAATTCATGAGCAATGATCGAGCTCTTCTTGATTGGCTCCCCCCTGAGACAACACAATCATTAAGCTTAGATCCTGATGCTCAGATAATTGCCAAGGTCTTGGGGTTGCAGTGGAACCCAGTATCTTACACATTTACATACAAAATACAAGGCAGCTCTGGTCATACCACTAAATAACCATCCTTTCTAAAATTGAATGTATTTTTGACCCAAATGTTCGCTAAACATCTTCTACAAATCTCGGGCTGAAAACTATTGACTGGGATGCAGATCTCCCCCCAGATCTTGCAGAGTGGTGGCGATACTTCAAGCAGCTGCAGCCCTGCCTATCATCTATTGGTATTCGCTGCATAAGGGTCCTGATGGGTGTGTGTATGAAGTCCATGGTTTCTCGGACAATTCTAAGATTGGATATGCAGTGATGGTTTACTTGCATATCTTGGGTCTTGGAGAAAAAATCAGCACTTAGCTGTTATTTGAGAAATCCAAAGTAGCATCAGCCAAAGTTCAGTCATTACTTCACTTAGAGTTGTGTTAGTGCTCTAATGTTGGCATGTCTGCTCAATCTCGTTGTTGTGACCTATCAAAAGCATATCTGCTTATCATAGATCACTGCTAGGACAGATTTTCAAGTTGTATTGGCCTCAATAAATTATTCCCTACATCAGATGAAGACAATGGTAGCCAATACAGTAAATTAACTGCAAGATCAAGAGCACCCATCCTGATTTGTGCTGTCTAATTTCTCTTTCATTTTCTTTTTTACTTATAGTGAATTCTCCTTCAGTCAGTCAATTTATGTGTCCTTCCGCAAACTTTATTGCCTTGAACTAAAATCCTGCTGTAAGCAATAAGATATGGTGGGAATAGGCCACTAGGTTATCGACATTACCATAAGTTGACAGAATTCACAAATTCTCACAGGACTGTACTCGTGGACAGACACAAACACACACAAAAAGTTGGACAAACACATTTTCCACATGGATCCGCAGTCGCATGGAAAATGTGTTTGTACGACTTTTGTTTGTGTGTGTCCATCCATGATACAGCCCTGTGAGTATTTGTGATAGTCTGTCTACTTTTTAGTCTGTTTTCGAAGGAAAGAAACGCTTATGAGACCTCTTTCCTGCCTGTGTGCATGTGTGTATATGTGTGTCTGTGTTTGTATACGTGTATCTGTGAGTGTAGGTGTGTATGTGTGTGTCTTTGCGTGTGTCCCATCCCTATTTTTTTTTTTTTGCCTGGACTGAATTTCACCAAACTTGGAACACATATAGTACTTAGTAAGGACCCTGACTTTTATCGTTTTGACCACACCTGGCACTTTCAAAATTAAGTCCATTTTAAAATTTGGAATGATATTTAACATCTTAGGAACCATTACACCGATTTAAACTAAATTTTGTATGCTGACAGAGCATCATGTAAGCATTACATTTTGAGATAGATATTGTTGTCGGTACATCATTTTGGAAAAGAGTACCAAATGAAGAAATAAAGATTTTTTATTATATCTCGAAAACTATTCAACAAATTCTCATCCATCTAGCAGGTAAGTATGGTATGGTATGATGGGCCACGTAAATGTAAATTATTGAACTTGATTTGGTACTTACTTTCAAAATGGCCACCATACACAGAGGTTTATTTGGTATATCTGCCATACCATTTAAAAATTTTTGACCAAATTATGTATACTGAAAGTATCTGTTAGAAGCATCATATTTACTAACACCTAATCACTTTTGTCAACCATCTTGGAAGATAGCACCATGTGAATAAATTAAGTTATCTCATACCAGGGTAAAAATTGACTTATTCCTAACAAATTTGGCATACAAGTAGTACTGATGCAGATGATGTTAAGTTATATGTTTTAAGCATGCCAGACACTTATTTTCATGATGGCAGCAATACAGCAATTTATGCTTACAATGCCATATTGTCAAATTATGTAATCAATTCCAACAAAACTTTGTATTTTGGCAGCATAAATTACATATGTCAATTGTGTATATATGGAGCATATCTTCTCTACAATTTTGTAAGAAAGTATTGTGCAAATAAATAGATATTATGTCATATTTCGGGAAATAATTTATCAATTCCTATCAAATTTGGCAAACAAGTAGTGCAGCAGCAGATGATGTAAAATTGCATGTTTTAAGTACATCAGATATTTATTTTCAAAATGGCAGATATTTAGATATTTTAGCTTTAAATGCTATATTGTGGAAACCATGTAAACATTTCCAACTGATCATTAAATGCCGGCAGTATTATCATTATATGCCGGCAGTAAATATTACAACTATCAAATATATCTACACTGAGCATCTTTTGTCCTCCATTTTGTAATACGGAGAGATGCGAATAAATGAAGATTTTATTTAATATCTTGGGAAACAATTTAAAGATTCCTACCAAATATGGCAAACAAATAGTGCTGCAGTAGGTGGTTTGAAAATAGTACTGCAGCAGGTGGTTTGAACTGGTATATTTTAAGCAGGTCAGGTACTTATTTTCAAAATGGTGGCTAAATAAATATTTTACCTCAATATATTTTATAAACTAAACAAAATCCAACTTAAGTTTGTATGCTAGCAGTGTCTATTACAACAACCAAATAAATATATGCAGAGCCTCATTTCTCTGCCATTTTGTATGATAAAAAATAAAGTCTTAATCTCAAGTCTCGAAAAACAATCAACTAGAGATGTAACATTATAAACTTCAATACCTTGATACCACTCGATACTGGGCCGTATCGAAAGTAGTATCGCAACATGTATATTGATAATTTTATTCAGTACTTTTCATCCACACGAGTGTATGGCTTGGTCCGCCATTTTTCCTATTGTCACGAAGCGGCACCGTTTATTTTCGTTCTGAAGTTTACTAGTTTTGGAAAGCCTGTGAAGTGTCGTATTTATTTAATGATTCAACTAATTATTTTCCACCAATGGCCGAGAAAAATGTAGTAAGGATTGCAACAGAACAACATGTAGTCAGGAGTTGCAAATAATGTATATTGAAAAGGTTATTAGAATGTTTGAAATGTACATGGCCTAAGAAACACCATTTAAACTCTGTTTTACAGTGTAAAAATAATATGTTTATTGTATGGAAAATTAACTTCACCAAAAATATTTTCGCCCCAAATGTGTTTAATATTCAAATTGGTACGAACTACATATTTATCACATTTTCTTTCGGTGAAGTTAAAACTTGACAGGTTATATAATCATTTGAATGTTTCTTTCTTATGAGCAAATTTTCGACTCATCCACTAAAACAATATGTAAATATGTATATGTTGTCTCATGAAAGAAGTTAAACTAAAGTCTCTCCCAACCCCATACAATCCACAGGCAATAAACTTAATGGAGCCCCAGCAGTATGACTTTGAAGTTGGAATGGTAACCTACATTGATCATAGCATTTGTTTACACTCATTGTTTTATTCATAGACAGAACAGCTGTGGTGCAAGGATACATTGTGGCCGTGTTACGTTTCTAAAACCGTCAAAATTTAGTTATGTTAGGTATGTATTCTGAATGCAAGTACATGTTTACATTTTTTACATGCCATTTGTGTTTACAACTGGTCTTTCATATTTATTTGACATGTTTTTGTATGCACTAATCTGTGAAAACAACCAACGCAAAACAACAAACAGAATAATAAATTGATATTTCTTCAGGCAGCAGAAGAATTGCTATTGTTTTATTTTTGTCGGGTGATAAACAAATCCCACATTTCCTCTATCTGACTTAATCCAGAAAAAAAATTATTACTTGTTTTACTAAACTGACATGCCTGATGTGTATTTTTAGTATCATATAAAAATTTATAATTTTTTAACACTTGACAGGCCTATCATAGATGCTAAGTTACATAAATTTCAAATTAGTTTCCATCATTCGTAATGTTATCTTGAGTGATTTTTCTTTGATTTTAAACTTCATCATAAATTTGGTTGAGAACAATGTTTGCAAAAATTTTATTGCATTATTGAAATTTTTTTACTCAAGAGTATCAAGTATCAAAAGTATCTACGGTATCGAGCTGAAAATTGTATTGAGTATCGAGTATCGAAAACATGGTATCGTCCCACCCCTACAATCAACCCATTCTTACAAAATATGGCGAAGGTGTTGTACTGTGGTAGGCCATATTATTATGTATATGTTAAGTATCACACAATTTCAGAATGTTGGCTTTACAATTATTTTAGTTTTGTGTGCTGTATCTATGAAGTTATGTAATCTATTTTAATTTAATTCTGTATATTGGCAGTATACAATCATTGAATATGCAACTACATTACTTTTTTGTCCTCCATTTATGAATATCGCTACATGAAAATCATGGAGGTGCCGTATCTCGAGGACCAACCAACCAATTTCCACCAAATGTTACATTGTATCATTTCAACTAGTCATTTGTACCAAATTGTGCACACCATAAATGTTACAGAAATGAATGTAAACTTTCATGATTTAAATAGGTCAGACAATGGTGTTCAAAATAACAGCTTCATAAATAATTTATGTAAGTTTGCCACATATATAAAAAATTATCCTAATACAAACAAATTTAGTATGTAGATATTATGCATTAGAAGCACAGTATTAAGAGCCTCTTCTTTTGGAAATTTTTAAAGATAGCATCAAATTACAAAATCATTGTTTTTTTATGGCATATCTCAGGACCAAACAATCAATTTCTCCAAATTCTTTACACAAGTAGCGCAATGGTAGGTCATGCAAACTTACATGTTTTTAGTGGCTCGGTTATTTATTTTCAAAATGATGGCCCTCTAAATATTTTAGGTTAGTAAACCTATAATTTGAAACATCAGACTGATTACATCCAAAGTTGATGCTCCAAATCCGACTCCACATTACAGTGCATTGCATGCTAGCTTATTGTACAAGGTTTTCTGGGTTCAAGTATTGGGTAAAGTATGTGTGTACCTATTTGTAATTGTCTCACTAATGTTGCATGCATTTGTGGTTTCATTTCTAATGTTATTACTTTAAAAGATAAGTCAAACTCTACATGCCAACTCAGCTTTTAAGAACGTATATAAAAATTAACTGCACCCATGTTGAGGAAAGAAGGATTTTTATTTATGTCAGTAACATCTTGTTATGGTGTAATTGAATTCTGCTGTGTAATTATTCTATTTTTCCATTGTGTAAAAACAAAATTACCAGTACTGACCCATGACACATTTTTAACAATGGTGATTAGATGACTTCAGCTCCATCCTACACATAGCTTTGCTTGTGAGTTTTAAAGTTAGCATTACCTTTTGTACTGACTTGAGATGAGATTGTTTTTATCTATCGTGTAGATTGTTTGATTCACCGGCCCACCATAATTATGCATATAGGCAATGAGTTCTTTTACCCACTGCTAGATAGCACTAATAGTAGGATTTACGTTTGTCTTTGCTTCCCATCCTCCAGCCGGATGGTGACATCACTTTAGCAAGTCATGTATTTGGCTTCCCCCCGACTCAGTGACCACCCCTTGCCCTCATGAAGCAAGGAGAACAGTTTTTGACTCCTGGCCAGTCTTCAGCTGCCTCCTGCACGTGCTGACAGGGCACTCATCAGTCTGCGACGCCAGTCTTCAGTCATCCAGCACTCGCTGCTCGGACACTGACCAGCCTGCACCCTTAACGTTTCTATGCTTCAGTCTTCCAGCATTCGCTGCTCAGAACTGTGGTAAGCTAAGTCCCTTTGCTATGAGTAGTCTGACCACTCGACCACTACATTAGTCATGTGTCACTCTTCGCAATGAACCCTGCAAACCCAATCTTCCTTATTTTACATAGAAATGTCAGAACAAGTGCATCCTATCTTTACAGTCATTTGTAGGACTAATCCTGTGCTACGCCAGCTTAGTTGTTCAAGCGTTGTGTCAGTATCTAAGTGTTACGTTGATACACACGGGACCACAGGCAACAATGAAGAGGGAAATTGCATAGTTGTTCATGCAGCGCTATGAAACCCCTTACCCCAGTTAGTTTCAACTGGTCACCTCTACGAGCTCTTAAGTACTTTTAGCTTGCCGGCAATAGCTTGTGTCCACGCAGGAGTTAGAGTACGTCATCACGTGTTTTTCCCGTCAAACGGAAATAAACGAGCTCAATCATTGGGTACCGTATTCCTGTAGACTTAGCACCTTGCTCCCAGTCGACGTCTCACGGAAACGGAATGCAGGTGGTCCCATGAAGGTTACTCATATGAGCTGAAACACTCAGTTTTACCTACAAGCACCTATAGTGACCATCCTTTCTGTCTACAGCGTAGATAGAATAAAGGTGCCAACATAGGTACACTGACCCTATACCAGCTTGTCAACTCGGGTTCATCTGTCTCTCTACTGTACATCCGTGCCAGGAAAGATGGGCGTCCCTTGAGCTGGGAAAACTTGGTTGGGGCAACACCCACATATGACCCGAGAGAGTGCGGCCTGTCTTCCAGTGCGTACTGCGCATCTGCGCCAGGTACTGGAATAGTGTGTCAACGCAGTCTACGCTCACGTGGTCCAACACATAACTTACTATACAATGAGCCTGCCTTCCCTCTCTTGGACGGGGAGGGTATTTGTGTGTCCTGATAACCTACTCCAGATGGCGGGATCTGAAGGAGAGAGTTAAGCTGACTTTACTTGCCTCTGGCCGCCTGCAAGAGTTATCCCCTGCTCTCGTCGTCTCGATAGCTAAATTCAACCCCAGAAAGCAGGTCCAAGCTTTGAGGCACCTGCAAGATTCTGCGACACCTGAGACACCGAGGGACTTGTTCCCCGACCCTGTATGCACCGGCCCGAAAGAATACCTGTGGTGGGTAGAAGGTCATCTCAGTCAGCCAGATCGACCACCAACACCGGCCATCACATACTTGATCCCAGCTATCCTTCGCCCAGCTCCTCTGCCTGTACCTCAACCCAGGCTTGCAGCACCTTCATCAGCTTCCTCGCAACCCATTGTTGCAAGTAAATCCACCTAGCTCCGTCACCTAGCTATCCCTAGCAAAGGCAGTTCCCCCGAAACGTAAGATTATACTAGCTGAACCCAACTTTGTGCCCTGCCAGACTGCGCCCAGGCCAGTCCTGTATAACGGACAAGCACCAGTGCCCCGTCAGGACTAGACCCCCCAAGATATAGGAACGCTTGGTCTAGCATCTAGACAAAGAGGACCACTCCTCCACGATGTGTAAGTATTTCACTACCGGATACGTCACACATTAGTATTTATCAAAACTTCATGTAATGCTAAAACAAACACCAATGGCTAGCTTCTGCAGAATAGTAGGCAGACCTAACCTGCAGATAAAAGCTGTCTTCACTTTTTGCTTGCTGTTGCCAAAGTGACCAGAAAGTACTGTTGCTAAAGTGATCAGTTGCCGAGATCGCTCACAGTTGCAGTCAAAAATCCGTCTGACTTCAAGCAACATATGTGTGTAAAAATGTAAACTACAGATTGCAGTGCAATGATTATGCAATGAAATTTTTTTACCAGTTTTCATAACTGAAAAATTATGTGTGACCGTTATGAGATAGTGACAATTCTGTGGAGAAATACGGTAAACAAAGCTTCTTGGTCACACCTTTGTGGCGGTCATAAAATCAAAGTTAAGCATATTGATTTCCTTGTGTTGCGCACTCAGAATGAGATACTATACTTAAAAAACTAACGTTTTTCTGGTTAAATCTGCTTTATTTATAAGTAATGTGTAAAATGCTATTTTATATTTTGAGTTTAAATAGTGTACCAAATATTTGGTGATTGATAAAAGCTATTTTTCGTTATTGGTTCGAGTGGAGTAGAATGGAAATATTTGAGAGGCTCTTAACATTAAGGAGAAATGGGAGATCCCTGAGAAAACCTGCTGACCTGCAACATTGTCTGGCACAATTCCCACTTATGAAAATCCAGGAGCAGCCCCGCCAAAAATCGAACCCAGTTCATCTGGCTGGGAGGCGAGTAGTCTAACTACTACACCACCGTGGCCCCACATTATTGGTTCGAGAATTAAATGTGACAGATTCAACAATGCTGCAGACATAAACAGCTCACATCGCAAATGAACACAGACTAGGACCTATTAGCACAAGCTGAGACTCGATGTCAAATGGCAAATAATACAATGAGTGCAGATTTACAAGTACATACTCACTGTTCTATTAGGCGATAAATATCTCCAATTTAAATAATAATGTCACAAAAAACATTTCATGCTCACCTCATGCCAATGATTTTGGATCTTGGCTTTAAAGTCATGTATCATCTGGATCTGTCCTTCACCAAGGTAGAATTTAAACTTTTCCTTGAACTCCTTGAAGCAGTCGCAAGGTGTGGTCAATTCCAAGAGGTTTGACATGTCAAAGTAATCCTTGAAAAGAAAAAAAAAATGTGTTTTGCACATGATCAAAATTACAGAAGGTTAATACACATGATCATGTTAGTTAAGATTGCAAATAGGCAGCTAGGCTACTAAAAATATATAAAAGGACAGGAATCCAAGTAATCACAGTCTAGTACTTGTCGATAAGCACACACACAAAGTAGGATGACACATTATTTTTATGCGGTTGCGCAATCGTGAAATTTTGCTGGCTAAGCCAGCTTCATCAGACAGCCAAACGTCATGATTGCACAACCACATGAAAAAAATTTGTCGCCCTACTTTGTGTGTGTGCCTGTCGACAAGTACTAGACTGAGTACTTAGATGCCTGTTCTTTTATATATTTTTAATACATACAATGTTTAAGGACATCTAAAAATCACATAAAATTAATTCTTTACTATGCGCAAATAATCAAGTACGTTTTTATAGCACTGAAATGTTATCACAAGCTTCTAGAACCAGAAAAAGGCAATTTTAATTTGTTAGTTAAGGTTGCAAGTAAGCTGATAGACTACCAAAATTATTTAAAAAGATAGGAATTTGAGTACTCACAGTGTAGTACTCGTCAACAGGCACATGCACACAAAGTAGGACAACACATTTTCCATGTGGTTGCGCGATCGCGACGTTTCACTGGCTAAGCCAGCTTCATCAGGTGGCGAGTTGTAGGACACTGCAGTATGGTGGATCGGTGCTATTCATGGTAAACCTATTACAGTACCAGAGTTGTGAGAGCCATACCACCTTCACGCAATAGCTCAGAACTCAGATGCTGGGAATTGGCTCATCAATTTATAACAAAATCCAGGCAGCCGCCATGCCTCAACATAAGATAATCACAGTTCCTACCACACCCATCAACTATACCGGCAATTTTTTAATTTTCCAGCCACACCCTAGTTCGTCACCTAGGTTTACCACTAACGGCGCAGATCCACCATACTACAGTGTTCTACAGCTCGCAGCCTGATGAAGCTGACTTGGCCAGCGAAACGTCGCGATAGCGCAACCATGTGAAAAATATGTTGTCCTACTTTGTGTGTGTGTGTGCCTGTCGCCGAGTACTACACTGTGAGTACTCAAATTCCTATCATCTTATATAGCAATGTTTAATTTGTGAAATTTCCTTAGTTCCTGTGTCTATAAAATGATAAATCATTACATACAGTGAAATCACTAAGCTCCCACTAATTATACTATCAAAACATACTACAGTGAAATGTAAAAATTCATAAATAGGGGTACAGTAATGCTAATAAAATTTGTTGCTACTGTTCAGGTTGCAAGAAATCTGATGCATGTTGTTGTGTGCATTCTATGAGTATTTTGTGTGTGTGTGTGAGAAACTTTTTTGTTATTCTTATTGTGCGGGGACATACTTATGATCTACAATCTGCTACCGAGTGCAAATGAAAACATCTACCACCAGGCAGCACTCTCATCAATATCCGACAAGATGGCAGCATGGTAAGTCGGTTGAATGCTCATGTCAGCTCGTGTCCTGGGATAAAACCCTGGTCGTCCTATTAAGTAACTCTTTTCTTGTCTCTATAAAACATTTTTGGTCCTCCGGGCCGGATGAATGTCTACAAGGCAGAATATTTAGTGTGACTGAAACAGTGCTTGTGTATATGTGATTGTGTTTACCAACTCTGAACACCAATGCCATGATAGCCGCCGCCTGTGTATTTCTCATCTCGTTTAGTGGAGTACATCTCGTCATGTCTGGATGTTTCTTATTTCTCGTTTTTTATTTTTTGGTGGAAGTCGCAATATTTCGTTAGTGAGTTTTTTCTATTAAGGTTGCGTGTCGTAATTTTGGCGCTACTATTACGTGGCCATTATCCCATACAATAGGATAGTCATCTTATATGCGTTATGTCTTTACTTATTTTGTTTTGGGGTTTTTCATTGTTTTTGTTCTCTCAGTGTATTACTTTCAGTTGCCTGGTCAGCATAACAGATAATTCAAATTTAGTAATTGTTTCGTTGCATTGTAGTCTACATAGTCTAATAATGAGTTTCAAGGCATTTGTATGTAAACTGAAAATTCAAGAGAACAGGTTAAAACAAGTAAAAGAATGTGATCACAAGCTTCTAAATGATGAAGCCGTTGCAGCGAATTACCACAAGGCGAGGGCTTATCTGGATGAAGTAAATAAGATTCAGGGAACAATAAATTCTTCAAGCGACTCATTCCTACAGGCAGATCCAGTAGGCCTACCCCAAGATTTCAGTGAAGATATCTTTTTTCATCATCACTCTTCTCTGTCTACCTTTGTTTTAGATCCGAGAGCTAGTTTGTATTCCTTTCTTGCCACTGAAGTCGAGCAAGCATGGACGACCACCATTGTCTCACCATTGAATGTGCATCTGCCTAAAATCAATCTGCCAACCTTTTGCGGACAATGGGACGAATGGCCTAACTTTTGCCAACTCTTTCAGGCAACAATACATGATAATTCAACTATCACTGACATTGAAAAGTTTCAATATTTGATGAGTTGCTTGAAGGGTGATGCATTTCAAGTGACAAAAAAAATTCCACTCACTTCAGAAAACTATTCAGTTGCATGGGAGTCTCTGACTTCTCAATTTCAAAATTCCAGAAAATTGACCACCTTATACAGCAGTAGAATTATAGATTTACCAATAGTTAACTCTGCTCATCATGAGTCTGTCTTGCAATTTATAAATAAATTTCTAGAAAATGTCAGAACGTTGGAGGGACTAGGACATTCTATCACCAAAAGCAACTCTATTCTGGTCACCATTTTACTGAAAAAGTTTGATTTGCCACTACACACAAAATTTAAAAATTCTGCCCAGTAAATTCTTGCAGTTAGAAGCAGCTAGAATGGAGAGTGCCCATGATGTTGGGGTAAAAAATAGGTCTACTCCAGCTCAAAATACAGTCAGGTCAACCCACAACAAAGCTGTTCTAGTATCTAACTCTCTGTCAGCTCCGGCTAAATGTGTGTGTTGTCATCAGATGTTCCATTCTATTTATTAATGTCCAGACTTTCTGGGTAAACTCTAAATGAGAGGCAGCAGTTGGTGGGCAGCAAACTACTGTGTTTCAATTGTCTCGGATCTGCTCTCATGGTAGCTAATTGTTCTTCACAGCATACGTGCAGTCAGCGTCAGCAGAAGCACCACTCGTTGTTACATGTAGATTAGATGTCTAATGAAGGGTCTTCAAAATCAGTTCCAGAGGCAACCTTCCATTTACCAACAAATATTGCACCTAATACTCAGTCTCAGAACTCAACATTTGTTGGCCTTTCAGCATGTAAAAGTGCTCATACCACTGTGATGTTGTTGATTGCACTAGTTAAGGGTCAGGATGCACTGGGTCAGTACCACAATTGTCGGGCAATATTAGATAGTGCAGCACAAGGAAATTTTGTCACGGAAAGTCTGGCTCGAAAATTGTGTCTGCCTCGTTCCCACAGTATTGACCAAGTATCAAGCTTGTCTTAATGCTATGTTAAAGTTCATGGTATTGTCACTACTACGATTGCACCGGTTGCCTCTCTCTCATCTTTAGCCCCTCAGTCATTGCTAGTTGTTTCAAAAATCACCCATTTATTGCCACCTACTCAAGTGGATATGGGTATTCTGCAAAAGGTTTGCTCTCTTCCACTTGCTGATCCAGCATTCGACACCCGTGGAATGGTAGATCTCATTTTGGATGCAGAGGTTTTTTCTGAGGTTCTCATGGGAGACAAATTCAGTCTGGGAGAAGGTTTGCCAGTTGACAAAGGTATTCATGCAGTTGTTGTGGCTGCAGGGACTGGCTTGGGATGATCCACTACCATCATCTTTCTATCAGGAATGGCAGGAGTTTTCCTTGACACTCTCAGCAGTGCACGTCAGGTTTCCATACCTCGTCCCTTTGCCTGTCCTGAGGCTGTAGACTTGCAATTGCATGGTTTTTCAGATGCATCCGAAAAGGGCTATTCAGCTGTGGTGTACTTCCGCTCTGTCAGTGCAAGCGAGCAAATTACGGTCAGTATAGTGACTTCCAAGACCAAAGTTGCTCCTCTGAAACGTGTCTCTCTCCCCGCCTTGAATTATGCAGTGCCTACCTTTTATCAAGGCTTTTGTCTCATTGTCGGCAGCTTCTTGGGCAGGTCTATAAAAATTATCGGTGAATGCATGGTCAGACTCAAGTGTAACACTTGCTTGGATCAAAAGTCCCCCCCCCCCCACCCCTAATCTTCAAGACCTATGTTGCTAATAGAGTCACTCAGATTCAAGAATGGACATCGCCAAACATGTGGCATCATGTACGCTCCACTAATAACCCTTCTGACTGTGCCTCACGAGGTTTGTTACCAAAACAATTGACCTCCGAGCACATGTGGTGGCCCGGACCCAGGTCCTACTTCTCATTGGCCAGAACTCGAATTCCCATTAATACCCTTGCAGGACTTACCCAATGTGAAGCCACTTGATTCAGCAGCATTAATTTTTACTGGTCCAGCTACTGTATTGTCACTGTTTGAAACCTTTTCCTCATGGTTGAAGCTACAACACACAGTTGCATAGATCATGAGATTCTTCTACCGAGCTAAAGGAGTGCATTGCTGTGAAGGTCCTCTGACTCCTGCTGAAATCACCCAGGCCACTCGCTGGATTTGTTGGGTGATCCAACAAACCACCTTTCAGAAGGAAATTTAATTGCTACACAAAAGGAAACCATGTTCACCTCGCATCCAGCGCTTGTTGCCCTTTCTTGACTCGAGAGGGTTAATCAGGGCGGGCGGGCATCTAGAAAACTCATCCCTGCCTGATAGCAACAAACACCCTATCATACTCCCCCATGATAACCAAGTGGTCAAGCTGTTGGTGAACCATTACCACTTGGCATATTTACATGCTAGTCTCCAACTACTGCAGGCAATCTTAGCCCAGAAATTTTGGATTTTGTCTGCTAGAAAACCTGGTTCTATTGTGTGTCCATAAATGCATAAAATGTTTTTGATGCAAACCCAAATTTACTCCTCAGCTCATGGGTGATCTTCCCACAGCTCGGGTTACACCCAGTCCTACTTTTACTTGCTCTGGAGTAGATTTCACAGGTTTATTCACCTTTAGACTCAGCAAATTGAGGAAAGCATGTACTCAGAAAGCCTATATTTGTGTGTTCATCTGTTTCTCCACCAAAGCAGTACATTTAGAGATTGTGTCTGACTTGACTGCCAAGGCCTTCTTAGCAGCTCTTAACCGTTTTGTTACTCGTAGAGGTATCTGCTCAGATTTGAACACTGACTGTAGCACTAATTTTGTGGGTGCTGCTTCTCAGTTGCAAAAAACATGGCAGAATTTCCTTAGATCAGATGACTTGCGAGAGGCTATTCAATGTTTTTCCCTGACTCATCACATAAGCTTTCATTTCTACCCACTTGCAGCTCCACATCAAGGTGGTATTTGGGAAGTGGCGGTGAAATAAGCAAAGACTGTTTTAAGAAAAGTAATGGGAAACCAAATATTGACCTTTGAAGAACTCGCTACTGTCGCTACCTGTGTGGAAGCAGCATTAAATTCACATCCACTGACTCCCCTATCTAACAATCCTACTGAGCTTCTGGCCCTCACTCTAGGACACTTTTTTATTCGGAGATCTCTCCTGATGTTCCTAGAGGAAGACTATACACACGACAATATGAACCACCTCCAGCGATGGAGATTAGTACAAGCCATCAGCCAGCACTTCTGGAAGAGGTGGCATCGTGAGTACCTCCACACACTGCAGAGTCGTGGAAAATGGAACATCCCACAGAAGAACCTGGTGATCTTGTCCTTGTGCAAAATGATAATGTTCCTCCATTATGTTGGTGCATGGCTTGAGTGGTGGGAGTCTTTCCGGGTAAAGACAACTTGGTAACAGTGGCCAGAATCAAGACAGCGAATGGGGAATCGGTGCGTCCGGTGAACAAGCTCTGTTTGCTCCCTCTGGAAACTGTGAACTAACCTGTTACTGTTCAAGTGTGTTAAATTATTTGTAAAATAGTCATTCTAGGATGGGCGGAAAATGTGTACATTCTATGAGTATTTTGTGTGTGTGTGAGAAACATTTTTTGTTATTCTTACTGTGCGGGGACATGCTTATGAGCTACAATCTGCTGCAGAATGCAAATGAAAACATCTACCACCAGGCAGCACTCCAATCAGTATCCGACAAGATGGCAGCATTGTAAGTTGGTTGAATACTCCTGTCAGCACATGTCTCGGGATAAAACCCTGGTCCTCCAATTAAGTAACTCTTTTCTTGTCTCTATCAAACACATGTCATATCCTATATTAGAATGCATGGTATCACAGCCCCTCACCTGCCTCTTCCCCCTACCCCCAGCAACACGTCAAGAGCCAGAACACAGCTTGCCATCTGCTTCCTTACTCTTTAAGAAGTAGCAACACAATCTGCTGTCCTTCAAGCCTCCAGCTGCCTTCTCATCCCTGCTAACCTTAAGGCCAATGGTGCACGAAAGCAGTATATTCACCAAATTTTCGTTATAACTTGTTTTTCAGAGGGTTTATCAAAATTTTTGGCACAACAAGACGTAAATACTAATTTTTAACAACTTCTTGCATTGTTAAATATTCATTACCTTTATTATTCTGTGAGCACTAATGGAAGATAAGAAATAAGATATTCTTTCTTATCTTCCATCAGTGCTCCGATAGTAGTAATGGTAGTAAATATCTGTCAATGTAAGAATGTGTTAGAATAGAAATTATTCTGTATGTCTTGTTGTGCCAAAAATTGAGAAAAATTCTCTGAAAAACAACTTTTGACCAAAATTAAGGCAAATACACAGCTTTCGTGCACCATCCCCTTAATAGCACAAATCCTTTGTGAGCAGGGAGGAATGTCAACTCCATGGGTCTCTAACATCATTCTCTTCACATTCACACTTTAGGATGAGCTACAAAAACCCTGGTCCAGCACCCAGAAGAGCAAATACTTTGCCTCTCTGAGATTCATAATGCAACTGTGCCAGCCCTGCAAAGCCACAAACTACTTGTGCAGCCAGTGCTCCCCCACCCCAAAATTGAACATTTTCCTCTGCATCCTACCTGTTGGGCCATACACTGGCACCTATGTTACACCCTTCTGGCATATGTGTGGGCACAGACTTGGGTGTTATTGTCTCCCAAGATTTAATAATTTCATTGGCCGCAATCCAGGTCTTCCATCATTTAGCAAGGTTTCCTATCAATCTACTGTTAGCCTGCTTCTCCGTCTATCATAGCTTACCTCCTTCCACTTACACTTTTCGAGCCCACTCGGTTGACAGTGGAAGGAAAAAAAGAGTCCTCAGTATGCTACTAGGCCTCCAGAGGGACTGAACCATAGATCAAAACCTTTGGACTGACCTCTCTGCATCTCAATTGACCGGAGGTCGGGGCAGGATTTGCAAGGGTAATGTAGGGACTTGGTGGCATACCTGAGCCCATGGGCTGACTTTCAGCATTTTAAATAGCAGAAAGAGGTCATAGCCTCTATGGAGATTGGTGTAACCATTGGGTACTCAGGGCCAAGCAGACACACCCGGTCCAAGCTCTTTAACCCCGCTCTTCCACATCTATAACTATTGGGAAAGAAGGACAAGAGTCAAAAAGACCAACAGTGTCACCCTCAGAGCACTACACAGCGCAAGGGAAATAACTCACTCATCCCTGCATGACTGCTCTCCTCCACATCTAGATCTGCTGAGAGACTGGTATGGGAGTCCATGCTGATTGGGGCCGCAGCCTGCAGTACAGGCTAGGTAGAGAATGGTACTTAACCACGCCAAAGAGGGGGTTCATGTACTCACTTTAAGCATGTCCACTTCACGCCTTACACCAAGCTGGGAGGGGAGAAGAAAGCCGTTGCTTATGCCAGTCAGGCATCAGAGAAGTCCCAAGTACAAGTCACCAGCACTACTCGTCAGGCAATTAGAACCACCCAGGTTTTGGGTTCCCATTGCCTACACCCCAGCCAGTCTCCGCTTTGCCTCCCCAAGCCTACACTGAATTCACTGCTGCCTTGATCTCGCCAACATTTTCCAGCCGCCGAGTATCACAAGGCCTAAGCCAGATGCCTAAATCGCATTGGGTGCAAGTCCACCATATCTATGGTTGGTATAAAACAGGGAAGGGAACCCTTGACTACAGACCTCACCCTCCTGAGAGTCAAACCCAGAACTCTTGTGGTGTCCGGGCTCTGCAAGCAAGCAGAACAGTGTTACATTGGTAATATATTAGTGTTGGAAGTACAAGATAGCCCAGCACACAAGGAAACAAATATAATTATCGTGGCCTGACAGTTTTATGAATGGTAAAAAGCCTCTACTGATGAAAAGAGCAGTTTTTTTTCCCCTTGATATGACATGGATTATAAGTTGTGTCAGATCACAGCCCCAAAGAGTTTCTCCAGTTATGATGCATTTTCTCACACAGCCTATGAAAGCAATTTGCAGGCAATTCAGAGCAGCAATTTGGTAAAAAAAAAAAACAACCTCATACTCCCCCTCCCCCAAAAACATGGATCCTGGCAAAGACTGAAGTGAACTGGTTGTTCGCAACAGTCCTATGGAGTGGAGAATACCCTACTTTCTACCATATCACCACAACAGTTCATACAAAGCATAATGTATCAGTGGCCAATGGCAACATGGATTAAAATCTGAGCCAAAAATTTGCTGAACTGCAAGATGACATTGAACTGAGAGCAGTTGGTTACCAGCAGTTTCCTTACCTACTGACTTGGAAGAGTAGCATGTGGAATGGATGGAGTTGGATTCCCTGGTGCACAAGAAATAGAAGTTTAGGGATTCTCGTACATGTCTTTTCATCTCCTGCCCAAGCATTATGAAAGACTATAAGATCAAGAGTGGCAATGCAGGAACATGCTTTCTTAGCTGCAAATTCTCTGCTTTATGGTTGACAGTGTCTAAGGACGACACTCATTTTGTATCTCATGAGTATGAGGAAGAGTGTATTAGGGTGGTAAGAAAATGTGTTTCCGCAGTCTAGGTTTGGTGACTATTTTAGCACAGATTAAAATGAGCTTACATGACCTCAAACCTCTTGAGTGTTATATTACTGAACCATCCTCAAATTAAAACTCTATTTGTGGATATGGATGCAAATCCTTAATTGGGTATCTACCACACACCTGGGGTTCTTGCTTACTGTACCTAATGACAAATCCTTTGGATGATGGGTTAAAGGCTTAAAAGCCAAGACTATCCCTATCATATTTGTGGGATGTGGGATTCTGGTTAAGCCAGGTTCATAATGAAGAATTCCTCCACCATGTCAGCCACTTGTACTTTGTGTGCAGTACTTCACCATGATCAGTAACCACAAAAGTTGCCAGAAATAGAGGGTAATTGTAGTATAGTAATTTCCGGTGCTCTGATGTAGCCTAAGTGTTAGGTCATTGGTCATTCCTTGTAACTCCTATAGGACCCCGCAATTCTAAGCCTGTCCTTTCATCAGAGACATGTAAGATGGTCCAATGGAGATTGATGAAAGGCACTCCCTACAGCCTTGGTACAGGAAAGTCAGCTCACTGTGATTAGAGACACAAACATCTTGACAACTGAACAGGAGATTGACAAGCTATAAAGAATGGGGATCCAAACCTGCTAGTCCCAACATCAGTTCAAGTAAGACCAATCACCTGCACATCAGTACTAAGAAACAACACAGTTTTAATAAGTGTGTACTATTCTAAACACTCAATTAAAACAAAAAGTAATATTGCTTGATATATTTACAATATATTTGAAAACAAAAGCAACAGTAAAATTTAAGTCATATAAATATCAAATCACAATTTTCCAATACCTTCCCTGTTAAAATATGTTGACAACTAACCAGACCTACAGTAAAAGGTGAAAAACACTACCAATTTGTAGGCCAATAAACAATTAAAGATCCTCATGCGCGACACGTATTTCTGCTATTTCTTTTTTTTTGGCCAACTACATATCATCACGTGCGGACCACGTGCCCCAGAAGAGATACGAAACCTGACAGGCCACTTTCAAAGTCCGCTAATTACATCCTTGAAAAATATGAGACACCAGGAGAGATGAATCAGCACTAAAACATCACCCAAGTTGCCCTCACCCATTAAAATCTGTAACAAGGGATACAAGCCAAAAACAAAAAAGAGTTCCCCTAAGCAAATGGCAGATACCACCTGCATACAAGGAGAACTACCCCAGCTTCTCACCATCCCCATGAGAGTGCAACCAGGCAGCATTGCCATCGAAGGGAGTAGCCAAGCCAACTAAAGACACCCAATGGATGACAGGACCTGAAGGGTGCCCGCCCGCTTGTATATAAGGCAGTACACCCCAAGAAACGCGAGTTAATTCTCAGCAGCTCACTTTAGCACAAGTCGTGCTAAAGCTCTCTGTCTACCTTGCTCATTGTGAGGAACATCTAGTGATTACCAGCGACCAACGCCCGACGCCTTCATGCACCACTGCAACCCCGAAGAGTCAATGTTCCCCCCCAACCTCTTGACATTGCAGTCCAACACATTTAACTCTACAGTTTCCCCCTGGCCTTCAGAACAACCACAATTCAGTTAGGGTTCAGTTGTTTTCATAGCTACCTAATTGTAGCTCTTGCTCTTCAAGCTGACGATGCCTTCAACTGTCTTTTCAACTTAACTTCAATTTTGTAGGTTACCCAGTGAGTTGGTAAAATGCAGGAGGAAATAAGGGTCACTGTCTCCTATTCTGGACAGAATAAAACATGTATTTCAGTCTAACTGATGAGTACCTTTCCTAGTGCTTAGTTTCCATCCTGGTAAGTGCATCTTCGCAAGGGAGCAGCAGGGAACTGCGGCTTTATAAAATATTTTTGCCTCTAGAGTAGGACTGCGGACCATCCCCTAAAAAGTACTATAAATACATTGCGAACACCACACATTAGCAGGCCACTCATGCTGTGAACAGGGTATGTAATGGTATGTGGTGCACAGTAAGGTAGAGCCCCCTACTAGCAAGACACACGACAAAGAGGTTAGACCACCTGAGTCAGCAAACCCACTCCATCCACCACGTATAGACCCACCGGACGCATGCCAGGCCTGAAAAGGAGTGACCTATCCCCTTCAGGGTAGGAAACAATAGCTAGGGAAACATTACGTGCTGCCCAATGCAGATGTCAACAGTCATACCTCCCTGTACATGCCACTCACATACAGAAAGGGTAGTAGAAGGAGCAATCGAAAGACAGCTGCTGTCCTTGTGGGGAGAAAGCTGCTGAGTAACCCTATCTCACCAGCCTTTGGCTACTGAACCCTCTGGGAATGACCTCAAGCCATCCGCAAACTGTTGAGGCCTCATCTCTCAGACCTCCCCGCCAATTGCTTTGGTCCTTTCTACTGTCGACGTCAGCACTGGTACATACACCAGCCCCCGCATATCTGTCCACGAGCATGTCAGCCACGGGTGAGGCTTGTGAAAGGTAAGCACAATGCCGTACATACCTCAGCCACACCTGGAGGCCTCACCTCATACTAAGTGGTTATGTGCTCTGCAGATGGCTTACCCATCCTACCTTATTTAAGGGGGTAATCAAGGCCAAACGCTACATCCCACAGACTCCGTCTCAGTAGAGTCTGTAGAGTCTGACCAGAGTCTGTGTACCCTGGCTTGACACATTAAACCTTGTTGACTTTTAATGCACTGCACCCCTTCTGGCCATACGCGTCAATCTCACTTCATATAGTATTCCTCAACCTAAAACTTACAACTTACACGTTGCACCAGCCCATAGAGTCCCAAATATTTTACTTTTTTCTACAGTGTGCAATATGTTTCATCCCTGGTCCACAAGAAGTGTATAGGTAACAGGAGTCTTACTGTTGTGTGCTATCAGACCAGACTTTTTTGCAACTAGAACTGTTCCATTAACACTTATCATTCTGAAATAGGCAACACATTGCTCCCAGAGATTATCAGAATCAAATGCCATTCATTGAAAATATCACATAAATATAAAAATTATTGATGTAATAGTAAAGTTTGAAATGCAGATAAAATAATTATCATAAATTGCAATTACAAACTTTTCTAGATTCACATTCAGTAAATATTATAACTTCTATGTCAGGGTACACAAATATTGGCATATAATTTAGGTTGGAACATCCTCAATATCACAAACTCATACTGTATGATTATACTGCCAGTGCAGTGTCCCAGAACTGCTGTGTTACGGTACATAAAAAGGGGTACTCACCACAAAAGATAACTCATCGTAGATCTCAGCGGTGCCATCGGGCAGGGTGAGGGAGCCAGTGATGATGTAGACCGGTCCCCTCTCATCAATGTCGACCTGCCCCTGCATGGTGGGGTACAGCATCGTGTCCACCTCTACTAACCCTGCCCAGCTCAACACCTCCTCCTCGCAGGTGTCGCAGTAATCCTCATATTCGTCCGCTATCAGCTTTTCCTCCAGGGTCCCTGCCGTCAGCTGCCGTGGCAGATCCTGGAAGATGTGAGGCTTGTTCGCTGCATGCAGCTTCACCCCTAGCTGACAACATACACACACACACACACAATAATATGTAGAAACTTCTTGAGGAATAAGATGCTAAGTTACTAAATATCATTAGCATGGCCAGAAATTTCTCAAGGTGGTTGCACTGACTGAAGTGAAGCGAGACATTTTACAAAGGTATCAGAAGCCCTGTCATATGTTAATCAGGACTAATTCTAAGAGAAAATTACCTCACAGTAAATTAAAATGCATCATAATAAACAGCCATTCCATATTTTTATCACAATTAATGCAATACATATAAATAATTTTAATATTAATTGTTGACAAACCAATGGGAAAAGGAAGAAGGGGTTTTCAACCCGGAAACCCGCATCCAGCTACGCCCTTGCAAAAATTGCATATAAGTCTCAAAAAGACATGAGAACAAGAGCTCACTTGCTGCTGCTTGAAGATAGATACACAAATGAAATCTCTCTATAACTAAATTAAAGAGACTGAAGTTTTGTGTGTTTGTAAAAGAGGGGTTCTTTATAGAGAGTACAGTGTGTTTTGTTTCTCTCACAAAGAAAATTTTGAATTTAGTTTATGCTGAAATTGAATTGGATTTTTCTATATGACTTTTATAAGAAAGATAATTTTAAAATTGATTTTCTTTTAAGTGTATGCACAGTAAGTCCTTGAAGTCACTATTAAAAGATTCAGTATATTAAAAAAAAGACACCACTAAACACAACTGAGAAAATCACCCCATTAAACTAAAAAACTGAACCTCTTGCAAGCTGAAGTCAAGTACAGTATTTTGCACCAGTAGCTACAAACTCCTAGAATAATATAAATCCAGGCCCACTAAATTTGATGTAACTGAGTAGAGTAATCAAACAATAGGAAGGCCTAACATCTACTGTTTACAGAATTTGTCCCCCTCACCTTGGTGTTTGTGACATGGGCTCCACATTCAAAGTCCACATTGAACATGTTAGCGTACACCAGGCGGAGTGTGATGCCATTCTCCTCAAAGTCTTGCAGTGGAGTATAAACCTGGCAAGTGTACTCCAAATCCGTGTAACTGACAAAGTGGTTGACTCCAGTGAACCCGACCATCAAGTTGTTGAACCCAATCCTGAAGTCAGCCTGGAACAAAGCACACCATGCTGAAAAACTTAACTTTGTGTTTCGGGTTTTAGCAGTACAATAACAGAGAGTAACTTGACAGAAGTAGGAGACATTTCACATGAACATGCAAGGTAAGACTAAGTGACATAAATAGTATTCCCTTTCATAGTTCGCTGCAGTTAACTTGCCATGTATACTGCTGCTTTACTTGGTTGGGTCCTCCACTCTGGGCGAGTAAGGTGGAAATATGATGTCAGTGAAATCTGGGTAGACTCGGGTCAGGGCTAACGGGCATGCAGCGAGCCTTACTGTCTTGGGTTTGGACTCAACCAGTGCCTTGACTGGGCAGCGTGTCCATCATTCAGAATGAGACTGCCTCATAAAATGCCATCATCCTCTCTATCCACAAGGCATGAGCATGGGTAGGAGATGGGAGTGGGACATGTATGATGGAGAATGCTTTCCTAAGTAAGGGCACTACTGGGCATGGCAAGCTGGTCATCCACACACACTGGCCATCCCCTTGGAGGGGTGATTTGGAGGTGACCCCCATCTCCCTCTGCCTACTAAAACGCTCTTATCCAAACCCTTGCCCTGAAGGTAACACAAAGCAGAGGGGCGTTTCGAGGCTACAGTATAACTGGATGTGGCAAACTAACTGGCTACATACACCAATTGATTGACTGAAGGCTACTCTCTTGTCCACGAAACTCTCTCATCCACACACCCTAACTCAGAGGCTGAGCAGCTATACTTCAGCAATTCTTGCCTTTCGAGACTCCACAGAGGCCTGGCTCTTGTCAGCCATGTTATGCCAGAGGGTAATAGTGAAGAAGCTTTGGGACACCTCTGGAACGGACAGTGGGAAATGGCAAAGAATAAGTCAGTTTTTTTCCAGATAGTCCTTTATTACTTGGAAAGACCGCTCCCAGCAAGACAACAAGCTAACATTAACTTTGTCTACAGCAGAAGCCGCTCCTCTCTTCTAAACTTATCTATGTATGCTCCCTAACAGACATGATAGTACTATGTACTACTTGCTTAATGCTGCCTTTTCCAACTCAACAGAGTTCTGACACAAGACTGACTGCCTCCAGCTCTAAAATATCCTCCATTTGAAATATTCTCTGCCAGGACAGACAAGGAATGAGCAGGAGGGTGTCCACATGGCTAGGGGAACCCACAGCTCAAGTATCTATCTCACAAATGGAGTCCGCAGCTGCTGAGGAACTCCCAGCATCCGTCCATCTCTCTTCCATGGACAATTTAACCAACATTTGCCTTTCTGCCATTCCTCTGAGTTACTGCAGGAGCACCAACTTGTGACCTACCACTACTACTGTAAAAATTCCAGTCATCGCAGAATCCCTAACAGTATTCTTTATGTGAGCTGAAGAACACATGCAGGTTCTAAATTTATTGTATACATATTTATGTAAGTTATATGTAAGTTATTTTCCTACCATATATATATCCTATACATAATTATGTATATTTTGTACATAATAAGGTGTATTCCTATCTTATATATACATATACATTCTATACATTACTATGTATATTACAATTCTATAATTGTATGAGATAATACCTGCACTTGTTCTTCTGGGGCGAACAAGTAGTATATGGGTTTTCTCAGAGTGCTCCCATATCGCGAAGATGAATTGCGAATATGAAGGCCTGCCTTTGACCTTGACAATCATGGAGCTGCGACCTGCATCATCGCTAACTGGTTGTTACCCGTGTCAATTCTGCGATCGAGTTTTCACCAAAGTATAAATACACATCTTTCATACATTTTCAATTCAGTATCATTTTATACTTGGAACAGTACTGACATAAAATGCCAATGATGCATCTACTGTGTTGGTTCTGTGTTAAAGCATGTACAGCTCTGTGGAATTTACCATGACACAAAATAACGACCTGCAAGATGAAAACTTCAAATGTGACAATTGAATGTGATTTCTGCCACAGGCAGTTTACATGGAATAGTATTGCGGAAGCTCTTATGCAATGCTAGGTGAAGGCAACCTGGAAAAAATACGTGATGCGTGGTATGAGATTGACCATAAGATTTATTTAAGAATTTGACGCGTACCACTCTATTGTATTATTACAAATGAATACGACTCATCTCTTATGACAGCAGTATACTTACTACACCCAAGAGAGAGTTGAACCCCACCAACTTGAACATGGATGTTGCAGAGCGCCACAACCCTGGAAGGCGCTTCCGAACACATGGATATCAGAGTTGCGTAAGCCAGCAGCACGTCGCCCACCCTCCCCCCGCACTGAGAGCCAACAAGCCGTCAACCGCCTCGGGGCACAGCCGAACGCCACCTAACACGAAGCCAAGAGACAGACGGAGGGTAGCTACCCCCACTCCGGCCTCACGCTAGAGGGATGTCACACCTCCCCCATGGCCCGCAATCGTACCTGTCCTTCGGACTATATAAGTCCGTGCGTGAAGGGCTCACGAGTTATTCTTTCTAATAATCGAGCTCACTCCACCCCTTCTTGTGCTGGGACCTTCAAAGACCTCCAAGTCTTCAGCAGCTTACCAACCATTACCATCACCAGAAGCTCTTCTGCAGCATCAGTGACCAGAGGCTTCATTGATGTCAACTACTACTACTTACCAGAGGCTCTTCATTGACGACAGCCTTCTTCTACCAGAAGCTTCTTCTGCTAACACCATTGACACTCTTCGCTACTGATTCCTTCTTGAACAGCAACTACACTCCCCGCTACTAGAGCAGTGGATCCTTTTATTTAATTGTCTCGTCTAGACATCCCGAAGTTAGTTAACCACGTTAAGTATATTCTTATTTAGCCGTCGACTTATCAGTCGTGATTAGCCTAGAACCAGGTCACCTACACCTGTTCAACGTAGATTTCTTCCAGCATACCGTCTGCTTGGTTAGGAGATAGCACATGTCACTGTATTTATTACGTTCTTAATAAATACAGCTATGTTCTTTTAGCCAAGAGTTATTCTTTATAGAAAGTCATTTACTACGTCTGCTAGGAACCGTACACACTGTGCACTGCCAACTGAGACCAGGCAATTGAATACGAATTAGATCAGGACTGGTGATCCCCATCAGAAATCCACCAGCCATAAACATACACCATTCGACGGCCACCTGTTCTAGACCTCCAAGGATATAACAGAAGAGCCCCAACCACTAGTAACTCATCCAACCAGGGAGGCAGTATGCTTGGGTTGTATTCCTACCGGAGCACCTAGGTACTGGTGGGAGTATTTGCTCGAGTGTTACAGCTTGGCCTTGGTTGTGACCCACACCCAGTAGTTGTAGGAAGGCTGCCCATACGGCTCAAAGCTGGTCTGTCCAGCGATGGCGGGGGTCTTCTGGAGAACCGAGCTCGTGCCGTCAGCCACTGCTGGCAGAACACTAATATAGGGATTATTTTGCGTCCGTGGCGCACAACCTATACCGTTCAGCAGCGGTCTCACCTCTATGACATTTAAGGTAAGGCATGGCTCAAAGAGAGAAGAGCAAAGGGCAGCTCACCTTGCTGCCAAGCAGCGGTCTGTGATGACCCCGCCTACTTTGGGTAGACAAGCGGAACGAGACTGCACTGCTTTAGCCAGACGTTTAGAGAGACCTATCTCTCCCGTATACAAATATATTAGCTTTCCCCCACACACACGTGAGCACCAAGAGTATCATCCCATCCTGCATGGTCTGGTATACGGGACCGAGGTACGACACGGGGTTTCCAATCCCAGGTTCTGGAGCCCAGAAGCCACAGCCTGGAATCTATGATACAGTGTTGGTTGACACCTCCCGGCCAGTTGGGCACCTCGACTAGTAAACCCCCAGTGGGAAACCAAGTAAGTCAGATGCTCATCTGCAAGCCACGAGTCAAACAGACTATACAAAACTTTATACAGAACTGCCAACCCAAATGCCCAGTCAAGGTAACAGGCCGTAAACGCAAGTTAAACAATAAATCCTTCACGCAGCGTGCTTGGTCTAGTGCAGTGCTGCCATCAGCCCTGAAACTGAAATCCTGGTTCCTGTATATAAAAATCCTGTAAAATCCTTGAATCATTGGTTCAAATCCTGTAAAATCCTTGGAATTAAAATAATTGCAAGCTACAGAAAATAAGTGGATATGAAAGATGTTTACATATTTTATGTACAGTAGTTGTTTTGGTTTGGAATGTACAAACCATGATAATTCTTTTCACCACTCACGCTCATAATATTTTTGTTCATACGACTGTATCGGTAATAATTTTTGTTCATACGACTGTACCGGTAATAATTTTTGTTCATACGACTGTACCGGTAATAATTTTTGTTTCTTCACCATTGTGATATCAATGCCAAACGCAAAACACAGACACCAAATTCAGATTACATGTGTAAAAATGGCCCTTTGTGGCAAAGGTTTTTTCAATGATGGCCTTGGCCATTGCATTTGATCATACAGCCAGGAACAGAAATACATAGATAACTGTATACCCGCACCAGTGAATAATGAAGCAAAGTATTTTGGACATACACTATTAAAGCAATGGTGTATGTCCATAATATTTTGCTTAATTATTCACCTCAGTTGTAAGAATCTTTCAAACAAATGCATCAGTAAAACTGGCACACATCGCTGTGGGCGCTAGTGTCGCATGTACGTAGCAGCCACTTTGAGCAAAGAAGAAGAAGAAGAATAAGAAAAGGAAAAAAGTTTGGGTTTGGATTTTTCTAGTGTTAAAAATCCGTTAAAATGGCAGGCCTGGTCTAGCGCAACACAAAGCCACGACAACCGTGCCAGCTAATTCTTAACCCAGCAAGCATCAAATTAATGGCCAAATATAATTTCCTAATTTAATTAAGGGAGGTATTGTCCTGAAGGAACCTAAATGTGTAACAAGAGAGAGTTCTTCACCAGCTGGTGAAGACATGACCGGGCTTGGGCCTTAAGGGAAGTCCAGAGGGGACAACGTCGCCGTGACCTGCAATATGTGGATGGTAAGAGGGAAGGAAGGTATTGAGGAAGTGATTGAGGGATGACTTCGGCTGGAGCCTCTGATAACCGTTGACGACTCTGGAGCTGGTGGCAGAGGCCGAAGAGGTGGATGGCCTCTGGAAGGTGATGGCCCTCCGAAGCTGGTAGATGTCATCGAATTACACTGGGTCTTCTGCGGTCACCGGCGCAGGTTAGGGACTCCATCCTACGCTAGCACCATCGGCCTTCACAGCCTGAAGGTGCAGCAATCACTCCTGAGGTCTGCGCTGGGATTCCTTTTATACTGACTTTCCCAGTTCTGTGGCACTCAGAGAGGTCTGGGGGGAATTAACCTGGCCCTAGGGGGTGGAACTTGTTGCATCACACATTGGTTCCTGGATCCTTATCTCGAGCTGCGCTCTGCATGAGGCAATGACATATCTTGCCCGCATGCACTCGTGGAGGCCGTGACTTTCTGCCGGGTGGCTCGCTATATTACAGCGGCACAAAATTTTAATTGTGTGCTGTTCCTCTAGCAGGAGTAGCAAAGTAGAAATGGTCACTTCTTCGGGGAGGGGCGTTGACATGATGGCTTCTTGTAGAAATTGGACGAACGGTAAAAGCAAAGATCACGTGGTTAATGGTTACGTTCAGACTCTGTCAACTTTAGGTAGGACCACGTGCCTTGCCTTCATTACCATTTTGTTTTATTTGGAGGTGACTTGTCCATCGGTGATTTAAACTTAAGACGGGGCGAAGTCATACATGTAGAGTGCGCTTTCTCTAAGTGCAGTATGCATCATGCATCAATTTATGTACCTTATTATAGAAATTGGAAATAAATATTTTAAATTTTTTAATATAAATACTATAAAAAGCATGTCCATAGCAACTAGAAATAATTATTCAAACAAATTGTACAATTGCACTAAAAACTTTTTTGGGTAAAAAATTGGATGTAACTAAATTCTAAGCCACATTCTTGTTTTTCAAAAATATTTTCAGAAAAATTGTGCCAATTGGAATCGAGTAAATATGGTAGTTGATAGACAAATTCACTAGCTGTATTGGGACAGGCACCTGCCAGTCAAGCGGCAGTTTAGTACGTAATATTATTTGGAGGAAAATTTGGAATTACATTCTCAATTATTTGGCAAGATCAGTCATATTATATCACGTGTAAAAACACAATTACAAAAAACAGTAAATCCATTTGAAAATAATATTTCACCATGCAGAAATAGGGAAACTGCACAACAAAGACTTGTCACTGAAACACATTAATCAAATTTTTTTGTATACAGGAAGAAATCTTCAATGAATAATTTTGGGAAAGAATGAATCAGAAAAATACTAACATGGCACATCCAGGTAAGGTGGAAGAAAGGCAGCACTCACCTTCTCCTGGTTGAGTGAGGCAACAAGCAATGTATGATTGAGGAACTCGAGGGCTGGTGCGAAGCTCAGCTTTATGTTGAAGTCAGTGAAGCTGACACAGTTAAGGATGACCTCAATGCCAACAACTTCATAGGGGCTGGAGATCTCGGCCACCAGGTGCTTCCTAGCATCTGAGTAGCCAAACCGACCCTGGATCTGCGTGTAGTTGCGTATTGGCGTTGTCAGGTTGAACACCAGCATGCTGTCCGTCATCTTCTTGAGGCGCCCTGTCAGCAACACACACACATGCACTCACTGTCTGTAAACATGATAATCTTACCCACAACTACAAAAACAGCATGTAAAGTTTAGTGTATATTCAGTGTGTAATCACATATAACATTTTAATAATATTGTTTCAGTTATGTTGAAGTCCTTTAAAACGATATCCAGAAAGTAGTATTCCTGACTACAGTTGACTCTCAATGTACCGAAAATACATGTACTAACAAACCGTATCCACAGTTAACTGTCAGTGGTCCTGGAAAAATTCTTATATACATAATGAAAAAGTTACCTGCTTTCACTACTTATCAGATATTGCGCGATGGACTTCGGTAGTGGTCACGTCATGGGGCCAAATTGATTTTGGTAGGTGCTAGACTAGTCGCACCCGAATGGTAGTTGTTCCTAGTCTCTGCGCGGGATAGGCACTTGGCCAGTGAACAATACTGGACGAGTCGATTTCTGACAAGGAACAAAGTTGGGCTCTGTGAGCACTACTTTCTGCCTCTATGGGACCACTAGTTCGGGTAAACCTGGGTGAAGTATGATTGGTAGTTGTTGCTGTGCCGGCTGAGGCTCAACTGACGGCACACTAGGGGCTGCCCGTGATATGGGTGTGCTAGTCGGCCAGCTGGTGCAGGTTTCAGTAGCTACTGAGGTTCTTGGTTCTCGTGGTGTCCCCAGTGTCTGGAGGGTGACGTGACCTAGATCAATGTTCTGGTTACTGAGGTAGACCTGTACAATTGGATGGTAACCTTCAGCGGTTCTGGTCTGTGGTTCAAACATAGCTGGTTCGTAGGCTGGCGGATGTGGTACTGAGAGCTTGCGAAGTTCGGCTGCCTGTTCTCATGGATTGAGATGTGTGAACCTGGCCGGGAAGCGGTAAATCTCCCGTGGATAATTAGAAGCAGCCTTTACTCGTTTCGCCCTCTTATGAACACCACCACTACGGTTAAAGGGTATGAGGAGAAAAAGAATATTATGATCGGACTTCATAGAAGTGGAGCAGTTGATGTGGAGGTGTGTAACAAGTGTGCGTACAGTGGCGGCCAGTCAATGTCGTATCTCGCCCTCGCACTCCAGTATCAGAAGTGTGAGGTTGGTTGATCGGCGTAGCACTGGGCACCATCCCAATACGGGAGTAAGGTCCTGATAGGGTTGGCCTTCCCAGACCTGGAGAAATACCCCTCTCGGCACCACTAATGTGCGATGATAAGGGCAAACCCTTGACTGATAGTCCAATCCCTGAGGAAGAGGTATCCTAACGTCATGGCTCTACCATTCACCACACTAGTGTAGTGAATGAGTGGCCTTCCAAGATTGTTCTGTTGTTTGATGTTAAATGTCTGAAGGGAAAGAATAAGATCCCGGTCACCTGCTGTCCCTCATATGGGTTTGATGTTTACGAGGAGAGGTACTAAGGCTACAGGAGCGATATTCGCAAGTTGGTAAAACAGTATTTAGTTCTTTTAACGGAAATAAACAGTGATGGTGAAGTACTACCTCCTATACACGTGAGTTTATGAAACTAGAACACCTTACATGAACACAGGTGAAGGCAACCTGCATCTAGACTAACAGGGTAGGCAGTAAAGTGGCTATCAAAACCACTCTGAATTTAAGCTACCCTACGGCTGTTGACCAGAAGGGACTGGTATGTGTTTTGGTGTAAGCTGCGACACAAGACTGGTGAAGAGAAGAATCTTTAGCCCCCGAAGTTGCGGTGAAGTCTTGAGGAGCGGAAATGTCTTTGGCACCACTAGTGCGCGATGAAGACCAAGGTAGGAGAGCTGATTGTTCCCACCGCACCAGAAGTGCTGTGAAGGAACAGGACAGACGTCAATTCCTTGAAGACTGGTCGAGAGTCTCGGTGGAGTCCTGTATTTATACTCCTTGGGGGTGTACCCTTTGCTTGCCTAGCATAGGGGGTTAACTTGGAGAGAGGGTAGCAGCTGCAAAGTGCTTGACATAGATCCTCGGCAAGTGACATTAGTGCCGGGGCTGGACCCAGGCTCATGTCTCAGAGCAAGGTACTGGTAGTGGCATCTAGCAGCATGCTGCTGTACTCGGTTGGTCCTGCTGCATGGCTTCGGTGGCTCAGCGGGTGAATAATATTTGGGTGTTACAAAAGCTGCTAATTAATAACCTCACCGCCTGACAGGCTAGTTCAGTTCACTTCAGTAGGAAGAGCACAATATAAGGCGACATGTTAAAAAAAAATAAAAAGTAAAGAATTCCAGTTTGGAATAGTTCTCAGTTTTATTTTAAAAATCAATCACAGTCTCATGAACATGAACAGTTTGATGCAGAAAAAGTACTTAGAACAGCATCACAGTAGTAATTAACTAATGTTCCAAAAAAACTCTCATCTCGAGAAAACTTTTACAAAGGCAAGGGGGAGAAAAACACCTTCTCCCTTGACACCCAGCAGCCACCGACACCCACGGAAAGAATTTAGTAGAAAAAGGTTTGTGATGGAAAGTACTTTAGGTTAGATTTTATACCAAAAAAAAGAAGGTTACAGCCGCGGGTGCGGGTTAAATCGTTCCGCTCAAAGTGTCCTCTTCAAAAGGTTACTCTACATTTCTGAAGTGTCCTGGGCTCTCCACTCTCAGGTAGGCACATGCAGCCATCCCCACTTCTAAAACTAAAATCTAAAAATAGGAACTCCTGGGACTTGCTGCCTTCTATTGGCTAAATCCTAGTGCATTGCAGCACATCATTGAATGTTTCCGAACAAATACTGCTGATCGCAGGGGAAAATCAAAAGAAGTCATTAAAAATCATAATCTCAAAAGCTGAAGAAACCTTGCTTCGATCCTGGGAACTCAAAAATACCAACACATTACAGATAATAGCTTAAAAAAATTGCCCCGTATTAAGCCCCTACTTTTCCACATGGCATGAAAGAAAAATTTAGAGTGTTACACTTACTGACCAGAAAAAAACCATTTACCATAAGCCTCAACTGAAAAAATATTACAAAAACTATTAAAAATATCAGTATATCGCAATGTTACAATATATCTAGCGTGAAGCATCCGTCCTTTGTCTTGGGTAGGTAAAACAATTTCTGACGTCTCATTGCTGGTGGCGGCAACTCAAACATCGTTGAAGGTGCTTCCAGTTTGTTTGCACTGACGAGTAGAAGTTGTTTTAATTTATATTTGAAAGACATCATGCATCAATTTGCTTCCCTCTCCTCTGCAATGTACACTCAGGACAAAGGAACGAGAAAAGAAAACAATTATTTTGAGGGAATGTAGGACTGTCCCCTCAACAACAGTTTTTTTCTCTCTCCATCAACTTCTGTAACTCTCCTTGGCCTGTGTGTTTTCTTGTGTGCTCCCACTACTTCAGACGTGATGGCAGGCTGCTCTATGCAAGTGGCTTGCGCTGACTCAAACATGAAGTGGCAGAGCAGGTAAGACAGATTCTGTCTGTCTTGGGCACAAAGCGAACATCATGTTCTCTCCTTCTCTGCGGTGTGTAGCCAGGCTGGCTGTGTGTGGATACTTGATGCCTTCTTTTTGTGTAAAAGTGTCACGAGGGATCTCCGGTGTTGGTGATAGCGTGTAACCTTCTTTTTGAAAGTGTGCCGCCCTACTGATCAGCTTGGTGTGTACAATAGGGTTACAAATTTAATCGCTGGAAAAACAAGATATAGTGGACGGCACACAGAATAAAATTGACCCTTGGGGAAAAATTTCAGGAATTCACGTGTCAAGTGAGCTACAGGGATTCGTCAGCCGAGACCTTCCATCATCTTATCTAAGCAGCTAATCTTGGGAATGCATGTATGTTGGCAAAGGGGTTAGCTATTTACAAAGACTTACACTACCATCATACATTGATATAGAAAAGAGACATAGAAGGCTCTTCAAACACATAATGCACTCAGAATAATTTTACATATTCAGAAAAAGATTTATGGTCCAAACGTTCTTGATGGCTTGTTAAATTGTCTCTTTCGTTTATGACTTTCAAGAAACTGAATTAGTAAAACCCTCTTAAGAAGTTTTCTGTTAAGAAGTTTTTCTGCTTAGTAAGCTTTAAAATGTTTGCACTTTGTCTATTACAAATGCATAATTTTACCCTTTTAAGAAATTTTCCTGCTTAGTAAGCACACAATTTTTAGTAATTTTCTGAAACATCTTAACAGGGTTTCACTATTAACAATCAAAACAACGGACACATAAAAAAGCACTTGAAATATTTTTACATACTTAAAAGAAAATTACTTCAAACACTTTCTATTGGCTTCTTAAACTGTCATTTTGGTTGTGAGTTGCTTGACGTTTTATGCAATGCACAAAATACTGATTGCTCATTAAAAAAATTGTAAGTAATTATATACAACAATAGAAAATTTTCAGCAACTTTCTTTCAAATGTGACTACAGAAAAGTGATTTTAAAAGTTTCAAAGCAATATTTTCAACAAAATGTTTAAACTGGAACATTTGAGTTTACACTTTTGAGTGCTCATAAAAAAAAAAAAAAGTGATTATATACTACAGCAAAAATGATTTACTAGTTTCAAAACAATATTTCAACAATACGTTTGAACTTAAAAATTCTTATTTAAGAAGATTCACTGGTTTCACAAGATACTCTACATAAGGCAGATTAGGTTAAGATATTGAAGTCTTTAAATTTTCTTTCTGCCTCTTTTATTTCTACAAGACTTTTCATTGGCTTTATATTGTCGCACATGGTGATTTGTGCTCAGAACTTTTACAGTGCTTGCACATTATGGAGTGACCCAGAATGTTTACGTTAGTTAGCACTGACTAAATAGCATGTGGCCATTCTCTCTCATTGATATTTGTCTCGTAATTAGGCTGTTTCCTTGGATAGTCTCTAACAGCTGATTGCACATTATCTGAGATTACGTAACTCTTGACTGATTTATGGCTGTACATTTTAATGGTGCGTACTTGCTGAGCGATAGCTTAATAATGGATATCAACATATAAGTCTGTTCATGCATGGCACATCACTCATTAGTTTTGAAATCTTCGGTGGCATCGCCTGTTTTCTCAGGGCAGCGTGCTGCGGGTAAGGTCAAGTGAATCTGATGGTCAGCCTCCAGGGAAACTCCCGGTACCGACCCAGTACCAAGCTGACCTGGCAGGCTCATAATGGCTGCACTCTCCGGGGTGGTAGAGTCCCCAGCAGACACCTGGGGATGATCAACTGCCTCGTTGTTTGTGAATGTTACCATCGGGGTAGCCATCAAAGGCAGTGGTTCTGATGGGCCCAATGCCTCACTGGCCGGCGGCGTCAGATTTGGGGGCAGAGACCCCCCCCCCCCCTTCGTCAACGTGGTGGTTGACATTGTCTCATTTGGGTCTTTGGCCTCAGGCAGCACCCGGACTTCTGCTACCTTCTGGCGTAGACTCTGCAACAGGTTATCTTCTGCTGCCCCTCCAGTCCCTCTTCTGCTCATTCGGGAAGGTGGTCCCGGGTTTCTGCCTTAGCAGTAGGCGACATTGGGATTTCGGCTACCATCTGAGGCAGCCTCTGTGGCAGGTTATCTTCTGCTGGCTGCCCCTCCGGTCGAAGGCGGTCCCTCTTCTGCTTGTTCGAGAAGGTGGTCCCACGTGTCTGCCTTAGCAGTAGGCGACATTGGGATTTCGACTACCATCTGAGGCAGGCTCTGTGGCAGGTTATCTTCTGCTGGCTGCCCCTCCGGTCGAAGGCGGTCCCTCTTCTGCTCGTTCAGAAAAGTGGTCCCGGGTGTCTGCCTTAGCAGTAGGCGACATTGAGATTTCAGCTACCCTCTGAGGCAGGCTCTTTGGCAGGTTATCTTCTACTGCCCCTCTGGTTCATGGCGGTCCATCCCTCTTCTCGTTCAAAGAACTGCATCATGAATTTGGCTGCGGTGTCAAACAATGCTGGCATATCTGTGTCACCGGCGGTCTCTGTTCTATATGGCTCGGTGGCCAGAGGGGTTCTTGCACTGTCTATTTACATTGAGGCCGAAGGTACCAGTTTAAGTAAGGCCTTCAGCAGGGCCTGGTCTTGACTGGTATTTCTTGTATGGCCTTCTCTTGGGGATGGCAGCATTTTGGAGGTAACCAAGACATCATCTAGCGTTGGGCCCATTTCCGCGTTGACTCGCTGGAGGTGATGAGGCGGGGCTTATTGCTGGAGGGATAGGCCTCTAGGGTGCCACTGGGATGTTGACCCTCGACCCTTCTTCCCGCTTGGAGGCGGCCATACCGGGCGTGTTTCCAGATCCAAGGGACTGCGCCAGGATATCTCACTGGTGCTCTGCGACCACTTTCCTTGCGTTCATAATTTTTATATTTAATTAATTGTTTTATTAATTTTCTCCCAGGCTCACCTTTCCCTGTTGAATATTATTATTAAATTGTTTCTACATAGTTTAGTGTCAGGAGTGAGGCCATATAGCTTTGAGCTTGTATCTCGTTAGCTTGGACTTTCCGTCATTCTTCTTTTACATCATAATAAATATTACGATTTATTTTAAACCATTGCTGTCGCTTACCTTAATTGTTAGTTAGATACCCTTCATCATTTCTGCCTACATTACAGTGTGTTATCTTTTATTCACTTGTATTATTCACTTCTTGTCCGGAAGTGCAGCGAGTTGAATATCTTAAGGAGAAATGGCCTGATAAAGGCCCACTCACTATGACTTTGGTGCACCCGCCGCCGTCAAGAACCATAGGTCTAATTGCGGGGGTTGTCTAGCCAACAGCAGGTCCACGGTTGTGACTGGAAATTTCACCCCGCCCTTGAACTATCGCCTACCAAACCCCATAAGCATTCCTTTGCTTAGCTTCTATCTTCTGTTATCTCAATGTGCAGACAATACTGTGGATTAGGAAGCCATCAGAGGAGACATAAAAGATGTGCCGCTATTACCCATTTAAATCAATTAGTGCAGGACTCAAACCCCAGCACGTTAACTCCATCAGAACCTGCCTACGAAACCCTGGACTATAGCGTGATTGTTCCTCAGGATTGCAAGACTCCGCTGAAACAGTGGTTAGGGTGGTGTCCCCCAGAAGATATGGCCAAGCTTGAGGCTACTACGTCAGGTGACACAGAATCATGCCCCGACACACTGAGTGTTAGACCTGTCGAGCCGCATGTACATCTACCCTCTGAACGGAACAGCATTGTTAAGTTGTCGTCAGGTAAAGCCATACGGGTTTGCATCCTCGTCAAACCTTCTTCTAGTACCACTGTCACCAAGACCCCTGCCAATTTTGCACCTGCTCGACAGACGACGAGGCCGCGGCGGATTAACCCAGTAAGTCCCAGCCACATTGCCATCATAACACCCACTCCTTTTTGTATCTCCAACTGAGCATTCACCTCATCAAGACAGTTGGCGTCTCTGCTAGTGACGACTCTTATGGTCAGGCGGACAAGACCGCCCGGGAGGAACAGCTTGACCATAGGAATAACCTTGGGGTTCAACTCCCCTCCACTTAATCAATCCCGTAAGGGCCACCAGAACGCTAAGCAACAGCAATGAAAAGTGGGAAAACCCGACCACCAGAGAATAGTGAGAGGACCACCTCGAGCCTCCATCACTCTCACAGCAAAAATTGCTATGCCACGCATCAGAACTATCCGACGACGTGGTGGGTTTCCTGACTTAGTAAGGGGAAAGCCTCCACCCACCGTAAAAAGAGGTCGGTTATGACAAGTAGTTACCGGTTACTCCGGGCACTCCTCGAATACGGCCCCATCAAATTTCTCATGATGTGTGTCCATGGCGTTCGTGGGTGCCTTGGTTTGGAGGTGGTTGGCGGCACAGGGTAAGCCTTACCCTGGCAGCAATTTTCGCAGCTGTAGACATATTGCCGGACATCCTGGCTCATACCATCCCAGATATAGAGTCTGGCAACATCCTCGAGCGTTTCCAGTGTCCCCCGGTGACCAGCCTCAAGGTGGTCGTGGTGATGCCGACAGATGTCAGCTCGCAGCTCTTTGGGCACTCATATTCTCCACCTGGCTCCGGGTTGACTGTTGCAGGATCAAACTATGTCGTCCCTGATTTCAAAACGTTGGGGAAACTTCCCGAGCAGATTCTGGATTTCCTGGTCCTGCTGCTGGTAGAGCGTTATCTGGTGCTGACTGGTCTGTAATTGTAGCAGTTGAATTTGTTCTTTCGGACCGTGCTTTGGTGGTTGGGGTGGCATCATGCGGTCCCAATCTTCATCAGCCTTCTCGCCGTGGTCTAGATCTGGCTGGCGAGATAACGCATCTGGCAGATTGTTGGTTTTCCATAGCCAATGCTTCACTTTAAAGACAAATTCTGTGAGGAACGTTTCCCACCTACCAAGTTTGGCTTTGGCGATACGTGACTCTCTCAGCCACTGGAGAGCTTTGCTATCTATTCTGAGAATGAAGTGCACACCTTCCAGGTAGTACCGGTACTTTCTGACGGACCAAATAACAGTGAGGCACTCTTGTTCACTGATGTGATACCTCTGCGAAGACTAGTGAAGAGAAGGATCTTCGGCCCCCAAAGATGTGGTGACGTATTGAGGAGCAGAAAAGTCTTCGGCACCACTGGTACGCAATAAAGACCAAGGTAGTAAAGCTGATGGTTCCCGTGGCACCAGAAGTGCAGTGGAGGAACAGGACAGACATCAATTGCTTGAAGACTGGTCAAGAGCCTTGGTGTGGCCCTGTATTTATACTCCTTGGCAGCATGCCCCTTGTTCACCTGGCATATGGGGTTGCCTTGGAGAGGGGGTAGCAGCTGCAAAGTGTGTGACATAGATCCTCGACGAGTGACGTCATCAGTGGCGGGCGCTGGATTCAGGCTCATGCCTCGGTGAAGGTACTGGTAGTGGCATCTAGCGGCACGCCGCTATACTCGGTTGATCTCGCTGCATGGCTTCGGTGGCTCAGCCAGTGAATAACATATCTGGCATGGAGCGTCCATTCTTTGCCTTGGGTAGGTAAAACAATTTCTGGCATCTTGTTGCTGGTGGCGAAAACTCAAACGCCATAGAAAGTGCTTCCAGTTTGTTTGCACTGGTGAGTAGAAGTCGTTTTAATTTATATGTAAAAAGACATCATGCGTCACATCTCTCAAATTATCTTTTGGTCCCGTCACCTAAGATTTCCTGCAACAATTGTTTTTAAGCTGGTTGTTTGTGCAAATGTCTAATAAATGGATGTGAAATATATCACGTGTACTACTGTTTAACTGCAGCACAGACCTTCCCAGTTTAGTTGATGAGTGTCGGCTAAGGCGAGTCTGGCATGCTAACTCCCCTCACATGCCTGACAAGAGGGGAAGCGGTTACCTAGCAACTCGCATGGTGTTCGTGCTACTTCTCTCTCTCTCTCCTCATTCTGTCTCTCTTAGCCACTCACTGTCCTTCCTCCACTTACATGCCATCGAGCGGGGAAGTTCTTGTCTAACAAAAAATATGTGTCCTCTTTCTCGGCTATGCATGCTTGGTTCCACCACTAATACGCCTGACCACAGAGTAGGTAAAGAGTGCCTGGCGATTGTACAAATTTGTCAAGATTATCCATCGCTCAAAATAGTTGCATTAATCATCATAAGAACTTCAAAACAAACGGTTTCTCCTGAAAATGTTACGCAATACATTTTAGGGAGAAATTATTATTTGCAAAGATGTTTTCTTTTGTAATTAAAGGTAGTTTCTTCCCATAAAGTTAGTGTTTTATTGTATCTGGCATAAAATGGACATGATTTTAATACAAAATATTAATTTAACTCAATGGACAGCATTTCGCGAATAAAATTATATGCCCAGAAGCCTATACTTGGTCTCGTCTTGTCGCCAATAATTGTTTGAACATAGAGTGACTTGTATTACTAACCGTAAAGTTCCTTTTCATTAACTTCCTGTGGGGAAATCAGAGGATTTATATAAAATTCATTTCGATAGAGACAAACCTTTTGAACAAGCTGATATCCTGTAAGGGCCTATTCAATACTTTAGTCATCTAATAATGAGTAAGCACTGAGTCCAAGTGCAGCATAACTTGCGACAGGCGTAAGCGTACGGGAAAGTCAGAAAATGTGATTTTGAATGATTCATTATTAAAGACAGCGAATAAATAAATTTGAACAGCCTTATTTATTAATTTCTGTCTAAAATTTCAAGCTTTTTTTTTGCAGTGAAATATAATTAATTACTTTAAAAGACAGAGATTTGCCACGCGCGCAAGATGTCGCCAACATGCCAACATATACAGCTCGTGTTTTCCCCTTACACGGCTGGTGAGGTAGGAGCTAGTTGCCTAGCAACCAGCGTGATGTAATTAAGCCCTCCCTCTGAGTACCAACAGGTTTGGAGGGAGAGGGATAGATTGTTCCCTCCTGACGCCACTGAAGCTTCCCCTTCACGTACTGCCCATCGTGAACACACTGCCTGTCGATAACTTCTCCGCATGCTACAGCTGATTGAGTGCGCACAGGATGTTCAAAATTTGGCTTGCATTCTGTGTCATAGTATTATCATTTTCAGAGGGTTTGAAAGTATTGGGTCTGCTTGCATTCGATATGGGTTACAATATACTGCATTTTGAGACATTACATTCTTTATTTAAACGAGTTGAAATGAAATGTTTTGTAATGTATTATTTATAGTAATATGAATGGAGTAATACTTTTTTAATTTCCACTTTCATTGTGTTTACCAGTTAAACTTTATTGACAGATAATGTACAACTCTCATTATACTCAGCATGAAGACTGATAAGGTTAGAGATTATATTTTATTGATGTACATGTAAGAACCCTCATCTGCTGAAATCCTGGATGTATGGAAATATTTTGACAATCGCCTGAAAAATGGTAGATAAGAAGTTCACTGAAGTGTGAAATACTGTAGAAATTTGTGGATATACAGTATTCAGAACTTACTATACTAAATATGTGTTACAAATCTTTTGCAATGCATTACACACACAACTTAGTGAAAAATGAAAATCCATATGTTGTTCGTTTGCTTGAGGCCGGGTCACGTATGGATGAGAGATGACTAGAGCTAATCGGGCTGGCTGCTCTACCCAACGGAGAGATATGCCACTCTGGCCATCTTGATGAATGGCTGATGTGAGATAAGATGGAGAGTGGAGATGCGGCAGAATGATTACGGGAGAGGAAACGGAACGGCCCTGAGAAAACTCCAACATCATGGTAATGTCTGCCATACTCCCGACAAAAAGCCTCCCCTCCCTGTCAGAAAATTTCTCACCCATCAGGGCCTAAGAATGTGCCAGGAACCTCAGGGGGGAGAGGCCAGGAACTAACCAACTGAGTCACAATATTGGGTCCACACAAGGGCAAAATTTTATGGCATGTTATAATAAGACAAATTTTGTTTTTAAAAATAACTGATTTCAGTGTTATCAGTTTTATTTCAGAAGAATCGTAAATTGAAACTTCATTAGTACAGTGAAGCATTATTTAGAGCCAAAATTTGATTGTATTATACTAACCCAAATATTATTATTAAGAACTGTGGATCAGCTACTAATAATTTATTATTATATGCACATTTGCATTAAGAATGTATAACATTTATGCAACTTTATAACCAAGAGTACACATTTTATTAGAACTAAGATATTATGTTGCATTACTGTATGATGGAAAATTAATTTTTAGAGTTTTAAGTTATTTTTCTAACTCATATTTGGGTTCCTAGGTAGTGTGGAATTTTTGTCGCAATCCTACACAAATGGTTTGGATGTTTTCTAGAGAAAAAACATTCCATCCTGCAAATGAAACTATTTTCATATTTGCTTTCAGAATTTTGCTTTCCTCTTTAAATTATTACTTTAGTATTATCTACATAGTATTTGAAACTTACAGATATTTTTCACTCAGTCTGAATGATAATAACCTAAAATTAATGTTTTTTGTGCTAATTATTTTATAAATTAATATTATTCTTATTATAACTTGGTTTGTACTTTTTTGAATACAAGTTTTTAGTCATATTTTGCAGAAAAGATAGTTTATTTTGACTAAATTTGATTTTATTTTACGTTTTTAATTTATTTTCGGTGTCATGCGGTGTAATAACTTGCATTTCAATGTTATTGTGGTTTTATCTCTATCCACCATCTAATGGCTCTAGTCCATGCCACTTAGGCAGAATTTACGACCCGTCGCATCCGTCCATCATCCATCTGTTAATCATGTGACCAACAGCCAATCAGGGTTTCCATTAATTCTATCCGACCGTTCATCAAAATCTTGGCAAGCTTTAACTTTTGACAGACGAACCGATGAAATTACAGCCTTCTAAACTTGCACGTTTTGTTACTCGTTCATCCCAAGTTCTTTACAAGGCTGTGTAGTGCTTGCAATGTTTTGTTTTGGCTGTCTTTTGTTTTCACATGTTTGTTTATGTAACTGTATAATTGAATTGTTACATTTTTCCTGAATATTAATTGATAGATACATCTGGAAACACTAGCTTCTTTTATGCAACAGTAAAAATAATAAAATCATGCTTTATGATATTTAAAAAAATTTTACATCAATTAATTGCTGTTACGTACGTGAATAATTGTTTTGGATACTTTAGAAACACAATACTGCAAAAATTTTTCACTTTTTATGGATAATTTTTTTTCCTATTTGTAAACAGTTTTGTTTTTGTTAGTTTGCAGCAATGAACTTGAGACAGATGGGCAAAGTTTGATTGTATATTGTCCGGCTGAGAGACGGACGAACGTATTACGGATGGATGGATGGCAGACGGATGTGACGGGTTGCTATAAATCCTGCCTTAGTGTTAGCTTCAAACCCTAGCTACAGCTGATGAATACAACAGAGCTTGTGACCAGCACCTTCCATGGACAGCATGTATTTCCTCTTGTCTAGGTTGACATCTGCCACACCACTAAACTCCCAGTCCTCCGTGAACGTCAGTGCACACACCATGTTGCCTCTCTGGTAGCCGGCGTATGGTGTCAGCAACAGCACTGCCCCAGACACATTTGTGCATGCCTCCTTGCGTGCAATCTCCCATGTGCTGCGTACACCAAATGTCTGCTCCGGTCTATACTGCAATCAAATAGTTCCAGTATGATGGATCAGAATCTTGTCTTCAGGTGTAAGTAAATAATATTTATGTTAACGGGATAAATATACTGACATTAAGGCACACTCAGTTTCACAGTTAATTTATAAAAAAACTTTGTTATATGTGCAAACTTTAAGTAATCCAATCTCACCTCTAAAATGAGCAGTAGTATATCCTACATTCAATCTGTTATTGCATAAAAACCACAATTAACATCTTATCAAAGATGTTTGACCAAATTTTCCATATAGGCCCTATAATAAACAGTGCTCCACAGTTTTATGTTACGTGTTACAAACATGTTTGCCTGCTGATAGTGAAAGTGTCACAATCTGTGAGCTCCAATGCTGGAAGTATCACAATATACGACACACAAGTTACAGCAGTGAGTAAGTGTTTTCTTGGAAGATGGTTTGTGTAAAATGTATGTTACAAAAAGACAGGGCACTACTGAAAAAAATACTGCAACAGTGATGTCTAAAACCTTGCTGTGCAATAAAACTAAGTCCAGTAAACAGGCAGCAAGGTAGTTTACTAAACACCACGCATATATAAGAGGTAGATAGGGCGCTGCCCCCACCCTTTGTCACTCTCATCGACGACGAGCTCCCAAGGCTGCTGCCGTCCAACGGAGGTGTCGTGGCTCAGAACAGCAGTGGGCTGTGATCCAGGGGCGAGACCACTGAAGACTGCACGAAATCCGACATTGAGAACTGGGGCTAGAGGAGCTCCTGCCCGTTCGACATAATACACAGTGGTAAGACGACTCATAATGCTACGGTGCAGGTCTAGGCAGAGAGAATCCTTAAGGCGGTACTTATAGTCACTAGTGTGATCAGCTCACTTAAAGCTAGGAACTCCTTTGAGAGGAACCAGTAATCAAATTAGTGATCAAATTTAAGTATTGTGTAGAGTTTGCATTGTGTTAATCAAACAATAATTCACTATCCAGATTGTGTATAATTGAGTGAATAAATCTGAAGTGTTTTATAAAAACTTGTGTCACTTACCTTAATTGTATACCCCCAATTACCATCCTAGAGCAAATTATTATGTTGTATTGAGAGTCCAAGAATATGAGCAAGTATAGAGCAAGAGGAAGTATTACATGGTGGAGTCGCCTATAAGCATTCTGTGGTACTTCAGTATATTAATTATATTAGTCTGACTTCTAGAGCAGAACAACCTGCATGACATAATTTCTTTGCTGTGCCTAAAATTTCAGCTTATTCCTTCTATAGGCCGTTCACGGTAAAGTGAGCAGTTTTGAAGCCCTAGTTACATTTTTCTTTAACCAATTTACATCCTTCCACCACTTGTTAATGTAAATCCTGCCATGTCACTAATAAACACAGTGTATACATTCACCGTACCCAAAACCAAAAGTCCGAGGCCACAATGAAATGTATTTACTGGTTATTGTGTCTGATGAAACAGCTTCAAAAAGTGCTCACTTTACCGTGAACGGCCTGTATACCCTTTTAATATAGCTTTTTTGAGACACAAGTTCAAATATAAAGACCCTAATATTTGGTTATCAGTACATTGACAAATGTATTGGCTGATGACAGCATGAAAATAGACAATATTGCTGCTACTTGACCAACCAGCTGATGGCAGAGGCATACGCAAACAAAATTCACACGTTGGCACTAATTTTGCCGAACTGTTAAAACAAATCTTGCCTTCAAAACAGGAATGGAGTGTAAATCCCTACCTAATCTTGTAAAATCCACATCTGATAAGTTGAGGATTTACTACTATTGTAATTAAAAATATTTAGAGCAGTATTCAGTGAGTAATGAAATATTGTCTTCTGTTACATATGGCGTAACAAAAGAATTTGAAATAAATTTAATGTTTGGTATAATGTGTGATTGCAGTGTTCATATGACCACTTAAAATTTAATAGCCAAATGCAAAAAAACACATCTTATATACATTTATACAAACTAAATGGTAAAGAAAAATCAATCCTTTCTCTAAATTTAACATGCTTCCATTGACAACTTCAACAATTAAGAAAAACATTTGTTTGTCAAAAAATAGCATGCAAAAACTTATTATAAAAATTCAATATTATTGACCACAGAGTAAATAATATAAATTGTTCACTAAAGTTACTTTTCTAAACTTTTTTTTTGCGGAAAATGATGTACTCAGTCATTAGTGACAATTTTAATTTTATGTTGAAATGCAATTGATCATGTTGGCAGCAGATATAAATAACTTCATGAGCCTGTAAAGGGTATCACAACATTAATACATACAAAGTGAAAGGCAGTTAAGTGACATCTGTTACCTCAGCGAATACAACTACATTAACAACTGAAGAGAATGTTTAAATGTGATCACACAGCATGATGTTCCATGATAATACTTGCAAGAATATCACTTGCCAATACAGTTATTCATAATTCTTGGCTCAGTCAGTTAGGCAGCAGCTGACCAGTGGTCCAGTTATACGGACAGTACTTAGCACAAGTAATATGTCCTAGCTCTCTGAGTCTCGTCAGTCGACACATATTGAGCCAGTTCAGTCAGCTTAAATCATCAGAGCTTGGCTCCACCACCCAGTGTACAGGTGTGCCCACTCACCTCTTTCAGCTGTCTGATGAGAGCCATCTGACTTAAATGACCTCCCCTAACCTATGATAGGAGCCTTTATTGCTGACTCACTTTGGCTGTGAGATTAGCACAGGCTGGAGGGTTGGCCAGAGTGTTCCTATTTTGATACACTGTTCCATACACAGATGTGCATCACTGTTATGAAACATATCAACGGGATGAGTGACCAGATGAGTCCTGAGAAGGACTTCAAGGATAGGTCCACTACAGATATGTCCATATACTGCAGGGTGAACGGGTTTGCAGCGTACGTAGCTGGGGGAGAGCCTAACTTACATAGCCTAACCCTATTGCAAGCGTAGCTTAAGCGATGAAACAGGGTGTAGAGGAGAGTGTTCGAGCAATGCGTGCTGGAAACTAAAACTGCTCAATCTGGTCAGATCTGAGTGACTGTGACATCACCGGCTGGCTGGAAGGGAAGAAAAGCAAAGACAAACAATATCCCTACTACATAACGCTATCTAGAGGGGAGTAAAAGAACTTGTTGCATCTAAGCATTGTTACGGTGGGCCGATGAATAAAACAATCTGCCAGGCAGACAGTACAATCTCACTTTACGTTGGACAAATGAAAATGCAAACTTCCGTCTCCTGATTAAACTGAACTAAGGATAGAGTGGAAGTCCATTGATGAAAAAGACGCCATGCGTCAACATATTTTTTAAACCACATACTAATCCTCAACATTCTGCTGAGGATTCTGAGCCACTAGATGAAAGTATAATTGGTATTATTGAGACTGTGAGCTCTAGTTCCTCAGTTTCCAGGAGAGAAGAAAACAATTATTTGTTAATGGAGGAGAACTCATTGCCATCAATTGCAGAGTCCACATCTATATATGTTTATGAATGTGGTAACCTTACTAGAGTTGACTTTTCGGACTCAGCTAAATGGCATCCCTTAAATGAACAGAACATACATCTCATTATCAGAAACATTATACTCATTATGCACTGGATTTCAAAAAGTCTAAGTGTTTGCATGGAACTGTTTCAAGATCAGCTACCAGTACAATGTTGTTAACAAAATTTAAAAAATGGTGGAACATAATAAGGGAGTTGCTACAACATTCAGAGAGTGAAGGTACCTTTTTTGCAATCCTTGCAAAATTTTTTCTGGAATTGAAAACAAAAATGTAGGTATTTTTGTACAGGATTCAATTATTGGAAACGAAAATTGTTTCAGTGAACATGAGCAAAACCATGAGCATAGGAATAATATGAAAACTTATGTCTCTAGAGAAAATTTATTCTGTATAATAGATGATAAGCTTGAAAGCTGTTATGTACTGGAAACAGATTTTGTATATAGTCATAAGCATTATCAAACTTCTTGGGAAGAGAAGCTTAACTTTCGAAGGAAACTGTTGGCTCAAATGACAATGGGATTAAATTAGCAGAGTAGGATAATTATTTTAAGGGTTACTTTTGTGACTTCAGGTAGCCCAGGAAAAGGTCATATTAGTTACTTGTCTAAAAATATGTCATGAATTCATTCAGTTAATTCTACAACATGTGGAGAATGGAATATTTGTTGAACTGAAGGCCAGTATATATAACTCAATTTCTGTAGCTTCTTCTGCTGATATTACTCACTGTGATCAACTTGCATTCATTGTACGAATAATTTCAGAGAGTGGCGACCCGGTAGAAATGAGTAAGTGAAGAGATTTGGGTGGCTCTTAACAGCGAGGTCTTGAGAGCCGATAAGGGTGATTGAGGTGAGTATGAAGCAGTGTTGGAATGAAAGGGTGGGGGAAACAGGAGATTCCCGAGAAAACCCGCCGACCAGCGGTATCGTCCGGCACGCTCTGTAGAAAGATTTGTCATGTTTATACCCCAGACTGACCACAGTTCTCACAGTTTAAAAATAACTGTACTGAAAGTTCTTCCAGATTATAAGACTGACATTAAAGACTGCATAGGACTGTCTTATGACAATGCTCTTAACATGGCAAGTGCTTACGGTGAACTACAAGCCAAACTCAAATTGCACAATCCGCTGGCACTTTTCGTGCCATGTGAAGCACATTAATTGATGTTCGTGCAGAAAGTGTATGTTTTCATGTTTTCATCTTCATCAATGAGTTGACAGGCAGATGGGAAATTCTCAAAAGGGAAACCAAAACAAGCAATGCTGATAACAAGCTTCTGCTAGTGGCTATGTCAACAACATGGTGGTTTGCAAGAGATAATGCATGCAGAGCACTGACAACATCCTACCACGTTTTCATGCAGTTGCCACAAAAATTTACACCAACACTTGGGAAAATATGGACATATGAACTGAGGCTGAAGGTTTGTGTGCTATATTTGTTAAGATGGAGACCGGGATATTAACCAAATTTGGGCCAGAGATCCTAGAGCAGTTTGATAACGTGAGTAAAGAGAATTATATAAATATAAATAAATATATATATATAAGTTGACGCCGGCTAACAGCCAGCGGCGCTAGAGCCCATGATGGCGCTCACATGTCACGTGTACCACACGTGTGCAAAGAGGCCGACAATTTTGAACTTTCCTATAAATGTTCATTTCCGGGTAAGATGTGTTATATTGTATTTACAGTAATTAATATATCTTAAAATGTTTTAAAGTGCTTGTACTAATTTTAATTGTTTAGTTATGAATATTCAAAGTGCCTGTGGCACCGAGATTAAGAATACATAATATTCTGGCATTAACGCCATCACAAAGAGACATTAAAATAATATTGAAATTCGTAACAAAATTATAGAAATGTAAAACAATGTCTAATTTAATTTGGGCCATTTTATTTTCACTATAAAATATTTCACTCGGCATGCATAGCACTTCTGCTTATGTGAACCTTGTAGGTGGCCATGGTAGGTCCGTGCGACGCTTGTATCTGGACAGTGTGTCGAGGAGACCTGGCGAGGTAAGACACTCACGTACGCACTACAACTTTTGTTCACTGATGTAGTACATGTAGTTTACCAGTTAATCTTTGCTTGCATACGTTTTTGCCAGACATTTTCCCCAGCATTATGCTCCCGTTTTAAATTTCTTAGGCCCTTGTGGCATTTTTAACTTAATCGAGAAGGAGGAGAAAGATGTCGGAGAGGTCACGCGACCCGCCCATTTGAATCAGACGCCATCTGCCTATGTTTATGGCATTTCATTGTGACTTCTGCATAATTCCTATACACAATTTTAAGAGCTTTATTTTTCTGCATGTATTTAAGGGTAATTTTCGTATTTGAATATTTTACGGCAACATCACGTATAACCACGTGGCCGACTGAAGCCAAGTCTTTGTATACGCCATCAATGCGTTTTAAGAGCTTATTTATATAACATTGTCTGTGCAATCATTTATTTCAGGGTTCTATGTATTTTTCATTTAGGTTTTAATGTATTTTTCATGTAAATTGATGCTTTTTGTTCTTGACCATGCAGTCACAGTAATGTTTGATTTTACCGCCATCAGGCATGTTACAAGCCTGTAACAACGCTAATTGTAAAGAGAACCATTTGCCAAACACAAATAATATTTTATCTGAATTTAGATTGCAGTTTCCACGCAGAAATATTGCAATTTCACCTGCACCACATTGTCTGCTACGAACTTCATCCAGCAGCATCCGCGCCACCTAAGCTTGTTTTCACACATGTGTGTGTTTGTTATGAATATTCATCTTGTGTCCCATCTTATTTCATGTATCATTCAAGGGTCTATGTAATTGTGTAATTTGTGTACAGTGCAATTATTCCTGTCCTAGCTGGCTCTGTGTATAGTCCGTCACCACACTAACCACGTGCTGGAGGGCGAGCCCCGACGAGTTTGTGTTAGTGATGCTGAGTAATCACTCGTGTTAATGTGTATTAAGGGTATTCATTTGTAATTCACAGTGTCCTGTCTTCAGGGAAAAACTATCAGTTCACCCTAGCGGCTGTCGGCCCTCTTCCCTTGTGAAGGCTGTGCTTTCACGCACTTCGGTGAGATCATCCATTTAGGCATGCACTAGATTAATTACGGGTTGGGGAGCACCAAGCAAAATTGGCTAGTCATGACCGAGATAACCATTTCATTGGCACGTTGATGTGTATAAAAAATATCAATGAAAACAAGTCTACAGTGAACTCAATTTTTTATTCAGTAGTGACAGTGTCCTAGCCACATTTGTTTATCAATTGTTTATTTGAGTGATTTTATTAAAAGTTTAGTATTGCCAACATGTTTGTAAGTACGCACGGGTGCGACGGACACACAGAACCCACAACATCCCTGAGAACCCTGAGTCTCAATACTGCGGTGATTGGGAAGCACCGCTGGCGCCCAAATTACCAGTAAATATTTGTGTTGTCATTCATCTCGTGTCTCACCCAACGGCGTCAATTGGCGTTCCCAAATGGGGCCAAGTGTGTTCATTCTCATCGCATCATCCGCATCAACCGCGAGAAAATGGTGGACACCATTCCTGTACAACCGCGAGAAGCCCTAACGACATCTGCATTGGCAAACGTAACACCCGCGAGCGTGAGATACTTAGACATGCCTATCGATCAATGCATGCATTGTGGGAGATTGAGTGAAATTAACTTGTTTGAGAGAAGTATGTGGGAACAACCATTGTGTCAATGCACGTCCGACGTCTCTATGCTGTCACAGCAATGCCTGCGCACGGCACCGGATGTGACGGGGCGGGAACCAAGTGCGCGCAGTGCCAACAGTGTAGGAAAGACTCACATTTATGTTGCATAGGGCCTGCGGGGTTTACCACCTACCGTGATGGTGTTATAAACTGTGACGAGTGCCATAAAACGAACTGTGCCGAGATTGCACCACCACCAACACCAGAGGTGAAACCCAAGCCGCCAGTAGTTGTTACTTACACGCCACAGGGCTTAACTGGGCCAGATCGCAATGTATTACTGCCAACTTTCGCAGGACACGACTCAGAAGATCCAGGTACGTTTTGTGCAGTGTGCGAAAAGAAATTGTGTAGGCATCCCGAACATATGGATGACTGGACTGAGGTAACTGCCAACAGGTTAAGGGGAACCAGTGCCACATGGTGGAACTTGGTAAGGGACTATCGAGTCATGTGGGAGGAGTTCTGTGAGAGAGTGCTAGGTCGATTTGACACAGACGGGGGTGCCATACAGTTACAAGCGTGACTGTACCATGAACAGCAACATGAACATGAACGCATTGAGGAATTTATACAACATAAGCTAGGCTTGTTCAAGCGTTTGAACCCAGGTCAGCCACCTTGTTTATTACTACGTAATAAATACGTTTTGTTCCTATTCGACTGTTGTTTATTCAAGAGGTGTATTTCCTACTCGAACCCCATGTCGACAAGCAGCCAGCCTAGTGCAGAACCCAACACTCCAGCAGTCGACAGCAGTAGTAAGACACCAGGGCTTGGGGTCAGTACCAGTGGTACCCAACCACTCCTGCAGTCGGAGAAACAGGTTACGAGTCAGGAGGGCAATGTAAGGAAGCCTGCCTGAATAAGTAAGTAAGTAAGGTGTGCTCTCAGTCCCAGACATTGTGTCAAGCCAGAGGCCAACTCGACCTACTTCACATAAGCCGAAGCCCCAGTAATCCGACCATAACCTGTAATCTTGATCCAGCGCGTCTGACTTAGCATGACCAAAATCACATGGACCATGTCACAGATCAGGCTTTAGAAAGAGACATGCGTCAAACTTCTATTTATTTAAAATGCACACTGACTGAAACAGTATGTCATAAATTTTATGTGCTATTGATTTGATTTATACACAAAAAATAAAGGAAAGACATAATACATAACATATTTTAATTCTACTCACATTAAATAGACATGCCCAAACATTTCAGAGCTTCAGCCATGAATCTACCTGCATGTATATGTTGGTATCAATGTGGTCAGCATTGTGCCTATGGAAGAAATTGGCGGACATGGATGACACCTGCTGAACAGTGCTGGTGACAGAGGAGTTGAACTCCACACGGAGGTCTGTCTTGGACTGGAAGTATTCCCCATACATCCCCACAGCGATGCGCTGGTTATTCTGCCATTCCACAGTGCTGTTTGCCTGGACCACATGGTCTTTGTACAAGAACCTACAACATTCCCAGTAACAATTCAAGACCCTTCTCATTTTCATATTCACAATTAAGTCCAACTTTTCTGAAGCCCTGCTAAAATTCTACTGTCAGGCTATTCTTTTGCCTCATGCAATCAAAGCTTAACTAAGTCTAGAAAATTACACCATAGGGACTACGTATCATATTTGTACACACAAACTTTAATGACACCTTGCATAAGAACTACCATATTTCTTATTAGACGTTATCAATACACCTATTTTCTCTCTGTTTTGTTTATATTAATTATACATGAAATATAATTTATAGCTAAAATATAAGTAAAAATTCAATTTAATAAAAAATTAATGACTTTTATGTTAACAGAAATATACAACACATGCAGTACAAAATATATTTAGGTAAACATTCATATATGAGATGATTTTTCAAAGGTTTGATTACAAACATGTGACGATACTGAGAATAGACTATACTGTATTTACCTGTGCACCACCCGCTCCCATGTAATACATGCATCCCACATTTATAATATCCTCTCAAGAAAAAGACATTTTTATATACGCTCTTGTTTGTGAAAATTGCAACACCCAGAAAGAACCAAATGAATTCAAACTCAGAGGATGTGTAGAACAGTGTACCAGCAATAAGAGATTACGATTGCAGAGAGATGGCGTACATGTAGGCCGAGCAGTGCCCTCTCTTGTGTGACCAGAAAGGTCAGTGTTATGCCAAGCTCAGTCAGTGAAGAGCCGTCAAACGAAGTGAAAGCAAGTACCAGTATGCCTCGTCGATGCCAAAGTGGGCCATATCAGCCTGTGAGTGAGTTCGAATGGTACAGAATGACCGGCCTCTGGAAAATTGGTTTATTATACCATGATTATACTGTGACATTATTTCAATTTGTATGGGGCATTCTGCTAAGACAGCGATGCATGCGTGCAACCAGTGGATAGAAGAAGATCGCACACAGCAACGAGTGGGTACTGGACCACACAATACGACCACAGCACGAGATGACCGCCATCTTGTCTACATGGCCGTAACGGACCATAAAGCCTCGTCCAAGATATATATCTCGATACTGGAGCACTGCAAAGGGTGTAGTCTTATCTGCGTCAACAGTTTGATGCCATCTGCTGTGGACTGGACTGGTGACATGCATGCTATTGCACCGGCTTCCATTGTCCTGAAACCATAAATACCTCAGACTGCAAGTGGCATTTGAGCACTGTCACTGGCATACTGAGTTGCAAAATTTAGTGTTTTCGGACAAGTCCTGCTTCAACCTATCTTACATTGATGGACACATACGTGTCCATGGTGACCACAATCTGGCAACCTGCATTGTGGAGCGGCATAACGGACAAACACCAAGTGTAATTGTTTAGAGTGCCATTGGATACAACATGCAATCTCAAAATATACGTATTGAGGGCAATCTGAACAGTAAACGCTACATCAGAGAGGTTTTAGAGCCAGAGGAACTGCCCCTCCTTCAGACAACTCCACATGCCATATTTCAGCAGGACAATGCCCGGCCACATGTGACGAAGAATGTGCAATCCTTCTTCAATGAACAACAGGTATCAATGCTTCCCTGGCAAGCAAGTTTGCCTGACATGTCACCCATTGAACATGTGTGGGATATGGTCAGTCTGCGACTTGTTCATCATGGACCTACAGCAACCCCTGTTGATACTTTGTGAATTAGCATACAAAAAGTGTGGAGGGAGACTCCCAGGAACATATCCAGGTCCTCTTTGATTTGACAGATGGGTAAATAAATTCTTCCCCTAAAAAGAAATCCATATGGAGGAATAACCTCACCACCACAAAAAAATCACAACACCTCATCGTAATCTGCGACGAAGCTGAAGTTGGATGTACCTTGAAAAGATAAGTCCGGTGATATATAACACTCAATACTTGTGTATTTAAAATTTTAATAATAAAAATATGTTAAAATTTAGATTGAAAAATTATTTTTTAAATCATTTTATTTTATTGTCTCCTCAGATTCCCTATTGTGGCTGATTTTAGGGATACCTCAGCCACATTGAGGAGACAGTCAGCCACACTGAGGAGCAAGCAGTTACTTCACAAATTTTTGGAATTTTTGGTGGATTGGGGGGGGGGGGACATTTTGGGGACAAAACAGGCTTTTTCGAAAGATGAACATGCCATTTTGAGGGAAAAATTGGGGGGAAGAACAACCAACATGGCATTGAGCCCTGGCTGTGACGTCTGCCAATTTGGCGGGTAGCACCGACCAACATGGCCACCGGCCGTGCCTGTGACATCTCATGGCAGACAACTCCGAATCAAACATGCCTGACGCCTGCACCAAAACTGACATATATACACTACTGACACAGAAGTTAATTTTTATATCTAGCAGAATGATACGTTGTGGATTGAAAGAAGAAACTTAGCAGGGCTTTCAACTGTTCAGTTTACAATGAGCCAAATACACAATATCTATAAGTTTGGCCACAGGGGAGGAAATGGGAGACTCTGTGAGGAAACCCCCACAACATGAAAGCGTCTGCCACACTTCCCTAAACAATAATACGAATTACATAAAAAACAAAAAAGAAAATGTAATAAAACAAATGCCTAAAAATACCGTAGCCCTACACCTAATCCATCCACATCACACACATGTGGGTGTGCACACACACGCACATGTGTGAACTGAAGTTGACGTACCTTGCTGTGACTTTGGCGAACTTCCAGTGCTCGAAGGGAGTGTGAACTTGCGAGCTGACCTGTAGCAGTATTGCATCCTCCCGCTCAAACAGCATCATTGTCTGCATGTGAACGGCATCCTGGGGGCTCCACTCCACATGTGCTGACGACATATACTGCGTACCTGACACACAAACGTATACCTACAGTTCTCAACACTCCCGTTCACAACACACATCACACTTTACTTGTATCATTACCAGGGCCATGAGCACGAGACAGTTAAACCCCTCGCATGAGTTACAAGAAATAAAACAAAACCAAACAGGATTTTAAACTGTGCCAATCCCAGTTTCAACCATCCCTTAAAAAAGTTATATAATTTGGCTGTCCCTTGAATTTTTTTATAACTTAGTTGTACCAGAAAATTATGTTCCTTGTGTAACTGAAAGTGGATTTGAAATAACTTTGTCCCTACAAGAACAACACCTATTTTCAAATCCCACACATGGGCCTAATCATTACTGACAACTATCTACATGATACTACTTGGGAAAACCTTGAAAATAACCTGCAATATGGATTACCAGATTTTCATATTGACCAAAATCCTTCCCATAATACGTAAGTAAGTAAGCAGCAAATTTAAAGATTGCTGTAACCTGTAACAAGCTGACGAAACACATCACATCACCGTGGGATGTTGGTTGGTGACTAACCGTACTTATAACATACCTGCCTGAGTGGTGTGTTTCTACCTAAGTGAGCTACAGTAAAACCGCGATTATCCAAGCCCTAACTAACCGAGTTCCTGTTTAACCAAGGTAGAAAAAAAAAAAACAACTTGTACGTACATAATTAAAGCATATTAAGGCCATTGGTTTCATATTGCGCTCGTAGTATGTATTGTATGAGCACAAGCTTATGCGTGGCGATGCAGGAAGTTGGAGAGTACCAAGTGGCCGGTTAAGGGATGAGTCACCCACTCACCACAGGTTCGCCTGTGCCATGCCACTCTCTTAGCCCCAGTTATGCTTGTTTGCTGATCTCTCAATTTGATCGTCATAGTGTTTTGTGTACTACTGCTGTCAACAATTAGGCGTTACTGTAGGCCTACCAAAACTGTACACTATCAAAACTGTACACTTACATTTTATTATACTTGACATTATCACAATTTTATAATTTATTACGTGGGCTTGGTGACTGTTTCAGTTATCACAACCTATGAATTGATACTGCTGTAATAACCGCAAAACACTCTCATTCAACATTCATATCACAAGTGAGACAAAACAACATAAAAACTAGAGCACGCACCGTAGCAACTGCTGGCCTCACCTGTTAGCGACATGTCAGCCCCTCCATGCACGTTCCTTCCTGGGAATGACACAACAAAGTTGGTGCTGTAGTTTAGATAGCTGTGGGTGATGAACTCAATGCCGGTTGAGAACTTCTGCCCCGGATCCCGGTTCGCATCCCATTTAATCTCAAAGTCCGCAGACTTCAGCTCTGGCTTTGCCAAGGCTCTGATGAGCAGGTGCATGTCCCTGTACCTGATAATAGTCAACAAAAAGTGTTGTGGTATGCATGCTTCTCTGTCATGGCAGGAAACTGTCTTTCAAATATGCTACGTTTAAAAACAAAAAAATGAATTCATACTGTGTTGCACTTGACTGAGAGCTGCAGGAGCTATATAAATGGCTTTAACAAAAAAAAAATTTAATGTCTTCAATTTTGCTTCAAGAAAATAAGTGTTCTGATGCCCCTCGTCATTAAACATTTACTCATCATTACAAGCTGTTATAAGTGGTTCATAGTTATATAAGCATTTCTGAAACCAACCCTACAAAAAAAAATCTAACTAATGGAGACAAGTAGGCCGCTAGGCTACCAATAAAATATAAATGAATAGAAGCACAAGTAAAGGCTGTTCGCAAAAAGTGAGCACTTTTGAAATCAACCTTAGAAAAAAGCCACTGCCCCTACCTGTATATAATTTAATGGGTGCATTGAGTGACACACGCTCAGTAAAGTTGGTTACAATGGATGGAAAGTAGTTCCATATCGTAACATTGAATAAAAAGTGTTAGGTAACAATTTACAATAACTTAAATTACTTCTCTGGCTTTCTGTTTTTTTTTAAATGCATCTAAGTGCAAAAATTAGCAAATCTATAGAATATTTACATTGTTAATAATTTCACAATTTCACTTGACCGACCCATGAATAAAGTGTTAAGGCCCATTGTAATGTTAATTTTAAATAGGGCGAATGAATACATGAGGTGCATACAAGTAGATCTCAAGCAAGGCTTTCAAAGTGCTAATTTTACTGTGAACAGCTTATACTTGCAGACTAGTACCTGTCAACAGGCATGCTCACAAAGAAAGACGACACATTTTTCATGTGGTTGTGCTGTCGTGTTTCACTGGCTAGGCTTGCCACCTGATGAAGCTGATCTAGTCAGCGAAACATCATACCTTACAACTGCGTGAAAAATGTGTTGTCCATCTTGTGTGTGTGCTTGTTGACAAGTATGCACTAGACTATGAGTACTCGTGCTCATGTCCTTTTAAACATTTTATTACAAAAATCTCTCTTCTTAAATGCACTTATTTTAACTGACACAATATCTAACTTGTTCCCAACAAAGTTGGCAGGAATGAAGAAACAAGAGTTCCATGTCTTAACATTGTATTTAAAGTGATATATAAATATTTGTGCAAAATAAATTTATTTCATAAGTTATTTTCTGTTTGTTTTACTCATATAAAAGTAATAATTACAGTATAAGTATCACATATACAATAACTGAACCTTGATTTAAATAAAAGACCTACAAAATTTATACTTTCGGTTAATTCACCATTGTGTCATTTCAACTATCAGCAGAAAATGTATGCACACATTTCATATCACTTCTTCTTTAGCATTACTTCAGTATGTTATCACATAATATGATCATAAAAATTTTATCTATATGGAATTATACAAAATGTCAAAATTACACTATTTATGCCTCAACCAAATGTAATAAGCATTGCTATTACAACAAAACTTCAAGTTTAAAAAAAACTCATGCATTAATATTTTGGTTAACTTGTGGATTAATATAGTTGGAAATAATTTCAAATTGGCTGAGAGTGTGTCAGTTATCAACAACATACAGATCCGTGACGTCTTTATCAAACCACTAATACAATTTTGCCTCTCAGTGTGAACCTAAATATCGCTACTAGCGGGGCCCAGCTAAAAGTACAAGTCTTCCAGAAGTGCCTACAGGATATGCCCCTTGTGCATGGGGCTATTACAGATGCAGATAAATTGTACTGTTCACCCCACGGTGAAATAGCACGCTCATTTCCATAAATATAAATAAGCTGTCTACTAAGCCGCCAAGATGAAATTTCAAGGCCAAGTAGTACCATAGCATACCAAGAGATGGCACCACCAATAAGAACGCTGACTCGTGCCACCTTAGCTGAAACTCCGGCCGGCCAAGGATATCACATGTACTGCAGACGTCACACCACCCACCTTCCACCACCCAGACAAGGAAGAGTAGACAGAGTATAAATACCTGTGCCCAGTCCTTAATCAGGAGTCTAGGCTCCTTCACTGCACCTGACAGTGCTGAAGGTAATCTGTTCCTTCACCGCGCTCCTGGTGCCGAAGGAATCATCAGCAGCAGCTCACTATCTCACCACGTGTGCTGGGGCCTTCTATTGCCATCCAGGTCTTCCAGCTCTACCAGAAGTTCAGCAACGCCTTCGCAGACGGCTTCAGCACCCTCCAGAGTTCTTCCGGAGCCAACCCCCGCCGAAGTCGTCAAAACACATGTAAATATCTTCATCCCTTCAGGAATGCCAATGCTTACCGCAGCCCTTCTTGTTAGTGGTAAATCCCTTAACTTCCTTCTGGACACTAAGAATAGATAGTTAAGTTGATTTTTTTTCATAGCCACTTATCCTTACTACCTTGCGTAGTTCAGAAACAGGTCACCTTCACCTGTAAACCATAGTTTAACTTCCGTTCAATTCTTGCTTGATAGGAAGATAGTACGTACCACCAGGTTTATTCCTCCTAGGAATAAACACGTTTTTATCCTAGTACCGATTATTATTTCAAGTAGGTTGTTCTGTTCCCTATTTACACATTGGTTTCGTTAAGGATAAACCAGTAGACCACGTAATATTTATTTAATGTCACTTTTTACGAATCATAATGCAGGACTACGAGCTCCCCTTCAGAGATGTCTGTACGTCAAAGACATACACATTACATGGCCGCCCATTCTATACACCCAGGTGTATAAGAACGGTACAGCCACAACCATTAGGAATTCCACTCCCAAGGCGGCTAGTTAACCAGTCTAAGTTATACTTCGTCCAACGCACTTCTGGTGCCAGAGGAAGTATCTGCTTAGTTCTGGGGGATTAACCCCTTGTAGACCCCCACCCGAGGGTTGTAGTTGTCAGCCATACTTAACCTCCGCTCTGTGTCCACCACACTTCTGGTGCCACATGCGAAGGGAGCACTGGGTACAACCTTGGTCTGTCAATCTCAGCTTGAGGACGTACACCTAGCTAGGGACAAAGGTCACCTGCTTAAGACTTTTGGGGTTAGTAGTAGTCCTCTTCCTCATTCCCTACTGCCGTCAGAGTGGTATTCAAAAGAGGGATAAAAAGGCAACTACCGCCTCCAAGTACAAATAAGGGCTTAACTCAAACCCGACTGCACTTAGCAGTCCCATTACACCGAAACTAGCTCAAGCTGCCTGTTGCTTGGAGAAGCTTACCTACCCAGCTCCCTTACTGTCATTGTTTGAACCACCCGTTAAAACCTTATAGGACACTAATCCCATTATTAAAGCCTTTCTAAGGGGTGAAAAAGTTCCATTTGGTATAAGTAACCCCTGGATCAGGGGCACCCAGCTAAACAGCCCACCTAGGACCACCAGTAGTGACAGCCGTTGCTGACCCGTCAGCGCACTAAGTCCCGGTGCCTGCTCCAGCCAGCCACCACCAGTGTCACAGCAGGGTCAGCACCCGCCACAGGACACCAGTTGCCGGGGTATAGAGGTGACAGCAAGTCCAATCAGACAAAAGGTCGTACTCACCGCCCTCAATTTCATTCCGAGCTGGAAACACACTCGGCCAGTTATCTATACCGATAGTGCACCGGTACATCATTAAGTAAGGTCAAATCAAAGTAACTCGGTGCATCTGTCCTCGCAACAAATAAAAACAGTCTGATCGTGATGATCTGTGTTAACCAAAATATGTCAAGCGTCAATACTTAAGTCATGTGTACAAAACTCAAGCACATCATTTAACCCAAGTTACAAATTTTTTATGTAAAAAAATTATTAGTTAAGGTTTACAGGGACACAGAATAAATTAACTTGATAAATGAAACAGTAAACAAAAGTTCACAAGTAAACTAGTTCTGAGTGGTGCCTAAAGAAAATAATGTTTCTCTGGCAAAGATTTAACTACTATTTCCTATAAATATATATTTTGTAGAAATTTAATTATGTAGTTATGGATGAGACTTGCCACATACAACCAAGTAAACTACAGACTAGATAATGATCACTGACCTGGACATTACAAAATGCGGGATAAAGGCATACTTGAACTTACTTGTCAAGATGTAGCTGCAGTTTCAGCTGCTTCCTCTCAAAGAAATTGACAGATGTGGTGACACTGTAGACACTATCCTTGTACCACACCTCCACGTATGACTCAAACTCATCGTGTGAGACTGCTGCATGTTTCAGCATTACTGCGTATTTGTTGTTGTCCTGATCTGCCTGTAAGAAGCAAATAGTCTTGCTACTTTATCTTGGAAAACAAAGTTAAAATATTTTACTTGCTATAGCATGCCAGCCCACATCCAAGGTACTCCCGATTTTATTCCTGATGGCCCAATTTGTACATAGGAAATGTGGCAAAAGTGGCTATAAACTAGTGGGATGGAAGTTAAGAGAATATGGTGGCTCGAACCCTCACATCTTGCACATACATTAAGCTTTTAGCAGCACCGTAATTTGTTTCCCACCTGCTATTTTCACTACTATCAACACACCATCTGCCAAATCACAGTGTGGTCTCACTAGTGGCAGATAGTTCACCCTGTAAAATGTTGCTATCATGCATCTGTGTGGAAAAATTGTCCCTATACCACTGCTGTGTAAGTCTATCTACGAGTACCAATGTGCGACTACCTATGCTTGTCATATTACACATTTAACATGATGATGATTGTTATTATTGATTAGTTTAATGTCTTAGATTTTAAATTATTAAGTCATTCTCATCAAATAATTATAGTAGGTGATTTTAATGTTCCTGGAATTTAGTAAATTATCACACACAAAATATTGTTCATTTTTTAAATAAACAAAAAAAGGCAGATTATTATAAAAAACAATAATTTTCTCAGTTTCAAACAGTTTATGCCACTCCCAAAGTTATTAGATTTAGGTGTTTTCTAATAACTGTTTAGATGAGGTTGTTAGGTCCGTAGATGCTACTGTTGATAAAGATGAGTATCATCCTGCTATAATCTGTTCTTGCAAAATTTAAATCTGCTAATTATAATTAAACTAATAACTCTTACCATAACTGGAATGATCAAAAAGGTGATTATTTATAATTATTTTTGGCAATTAATGCCTTTGATTGGAGCCCTATCTATAGCATGCAGAATGTCAACCAAATGGTGGATTAACTTTCCAGCAATTCTTAAATGTTAATTAACCAATTTATCACTATGACCAAAATTTAAACAAATTAATATCTGCATGGCTATCAAAATATTTTGTTAGACTTCTCAAAATGAAAGAACATTTCTTTAGCTTATGCCAAATATATAATACAGACTTTAAAAATCAGATGTCATTCACATAAGTAATGCATTATGTTCAATCAATTATTTTTTCATATTTTTGTTTGTCCTGTTGTTAATCACTTGGTGTTTCTCAAAATTCCAAAATATAACCATAGAATTTCTAATACTCTTTGTACTCCAAACAATAAAAATTATTAAGTGAAAATGTGTGTACTAAATTACAATGAATGGTATTATTAGTATGATCCCTTCTTGGGAAAGAAAGTTACATTTCCAAAGCTATTTAAACATTATAATAGATACAACTTTACTGTTAGAAATTTTTTTGATAAACTTTGTTTAATTAAGAGTTATTACAGTAGATTCTCTATCTACTGTTCTTCAGGGGTCAAAAAATTTTCATACGTCCGGGATTTCAGTGGATAAGGAAGTGACCTGTACATCAATAAAATACATATTCTAAGCTTATTAAACGTCACGTTGAGAAAAATGAGAGCTGTACATTATCTGTAAATAAAGTTTAACTAATAAATATAATAAAAATATGAATTTTACAAAATTCATAAAACTATAAATAATACATTAAAAAATATTTGGCCCCAACTCACCTAAATAAAGAATATTACATCACAAAATAACATTTTTTGTGAGGAAACATACGTTTTTCAGGAGGAAATAAGATGTACCATATTTTATTGCATAATTATCACCATCTCATTAATAGACACTACAGTCTCTAAATGCTGGGGGGGGTAATACAATTATACATATATGTATATATATATATATATATATATATATATATATATATATATATATATATATATATATATATATATATATATATATATATATATATATATATATATATATATATATAAAAACCTAAAAGTTGCCTTTTTTTGTTCAAACATTCCCAGCTATGCCTGAATATGCACCCTATGCCAGAGCTCCTCAACAAATTCCATGGGAGGGTAATCTCTTGTCAGCCACCCCCTCCACAAAGCAAAGGAGAACAAGTCTGAGTGGTTCATACTGTGGTGAGTTGCAACCAAAGGTAGCTGAGGAAGACTGTATTAATTCTACCCTTTCAGTTGAGTAATTTCCCCTCACTTTAGTGGAGAAGTCATGCGTTATACAGATGCAAATTGAACCCTGTGTGGTGACTATCTGCCGCAGAAGTTAAACAAGAGAGGAAGAACATTGCAGTAATTGCAATGCTACTAATTCCCATCTCACCAGGTGTGTAAGGGAAGGAAGAAAGGTCACACATGACTACCCAACTTCTGAATACCAAAAGCTAAAATGAAGAGGAGAGCACCGCACTTAACATATTTCACACCCAGTTATCAGATGTTTGCATAAACAAATAGTTTAAAAATGATCATTACAAGAATTCTTAAGTGATGGAACCGAAAGACTTTTGATGGATACAGTGTTCAATAAACAACAAAAGCGGATACTCTTAACATTACATACAGCAACTTTGTCGGGACCACCAAAAATTTTTGAGAGATACAGTTTTTAGGTACATGTCTTTTTGGTACATAGAGAATCCATTCTACTGGTTTGAACTAAATCATTTTTGTTTGTTCATTTAATTTTAATTACAATTTTTATAGAACTTGGGTTTGATTCCCAGTTCGGCTATTCTGATTTTGATTTTCCAGGATTTTCCAAAATCTCTCCAGGCAAATGCTAGAATATTTCCTTGAGGATTCCTTCATGACTTGTCAACAAAATGTTCCCCTGCTAAGGGCTTGTCGCTTTTCAGGGGCACCAAAAAGACCAAATAAATAAATAATAAAAAATAAACTTTTGATGTAAGGCACTATTTACTGAGTAAGTAACTGAAACACTAAAAATCATAACTGACACACAACCAAATTTTTTTTATTATGACATTAGAATTATAGTAACCATAGCTAATGCTGAGGATGTTCAAATCCCCCCAACAGATGGTTGGCATCCCCTTAACAAATAATCAGATTCCCAAAAATGATGTTTGGTTACCCCTATGTAAAATTCAGCTTCCCTTAGCCAAAACTCAGCATCCTCAACTGATTGTAAGCTCCTTGTAACTGATGGTCAGCTTCATTAATTGATATTTGACTTCATGCTAAGTGATATTCAGACTCCCACTAGCCAATGTTCAGGTTTAATTACTTTATTTTCATCCACTCCTAGATGATTTTCTGCTTCCTTCTTTCTGATATTCTCTCTCCACCTTACCAATCACAGCTTTACCTAACCAATGTTCGGTTCGTCCTTTACGTCTAGCTGACATTCACTCTTCCCTTACCCAATGACAGTTTTACCGAACTGATTTTGGACTCATTCCAACTGGTATTTGGCTCCCACTAGGTGATATTCTGCTTTCCCTAAACCATGTCCAACCTCTCTCTAGACAATGCTTGGCCTCCCATTAGCTGATTTTCAACCTTCCTCTAGTTGATACTCAACTTTCCCCTATTGACAAATATCTGCCCCTAGGTGATACTTGACTTCCCCCTTGGCTGACATTTGCCCAACCCCTCCCCATCCCCCTTACACTATGTTTGGTGGGACCCCTCACTATTGTTCAACTTTCTCCTAGCCAATGTTGGGCTTCCTGTAGTTGGTAGTCAGTCTCTGTATAGCCAATGCTCTGCCTCCTTAACTTATATTCAGCTTCCTTTAGCCGAGGTTTGGTTCACACTAGCTTAAATTCAACCCTGTTAGCTAAAATTTATCTCTCCATGATTTTCAGACTCCTTAACAATGCATCTCGGTTACACGTGTGCATTATTACAGTGAGCTACGTCCCAGCTGGTTGCTGCGACATACATTACCAGCATGGTGACACGTACTTCGGCACTCAGCTTAAACTCGGTGTCGCTGTGGTGCAGCTTGCCTATGAGCACCACGTTGCTGAAGGTAGTTGAAGAAACCAACAACTTGAGAGTGTAGCTCAGCGCCTTCAGAGTAGATTTGTCCTGGTAGTAGCCTTTCACTGTGAAGTTGCTGCCGCTGAACCACGTCATAAACACGCTCACCTGCAACCACAACCAAACTCTTTAACAGTTTCATTGACAACTTCATTTTTAAATCCCTGACTTGATTCTCACTCCATAACTTAAATTCCCCTATATTTTATTATACTTTCAGTCAATTCAAAATTTTTGTATGCAAAGATATGTCTAAAGAACATTATAAAATTGAATAAAAAAATTTAACTGGAACAGAAATAGTAATGTACTCATATTACACTTGTGGTTCAGGAACAGTCTTGTGCCGACATCTCATGATTTCCATTTCTATTTCTAACTTTCCTGACTTTCCCAAATTCTTAAGGTATTGTTTTGAAATTAATAACATTACTTAATATTGGAATTAATGGTTACTATAGGCTGTTCACGGTAAAATGAGCACTGTTGAAAGCCCTGCTTACGATATACTTGTGTGCACGTTGTGTGTTCTTCCACCTTACGTAAAATTAATGTTGCCATGGGCCTCATCAATTTATTCTTGCATCAGTCAGGTGAAACTATGAAATTATTAAAAAAGTAAATGCTTTACAGATCTGCTCATTTTTACACTCCGATACATTAAAAAAACCTTATAGCTAAATAAATAATTTAAGACATCACAAATGGTTACTTAACTCTATTTATTTGACGTTATCATATGAAACTACTTTCCCTCCATCGGTACCAACTTTAATGGGTGCATGTCACTCAGTGCGCCCGTTAAAATATATGCAGATAGGAGCAGTGACATTTTTCTAAGGTTGATTTCAAAAGTGCTAACTTTATCGTGAACAGCCTTTAGAAACCTGGCTGTTTTTAGCCAACTTTCCGAAGGAAAAATAAACTTATGCAATCACCTGGTTGTCTGGAATGTATGACCCCATCCCGCCAACAATTACTTTTAAACCCGTCAACTGGATTTCACAGAAATTGGTACACACATAGTAGTTAGTAAGGACACCTGACTTTTATAGTTTTCAAATATAATAGACACTTATTTTCAAAATGGTGGCCATTTTAATATTTAGGGTGATATATCTTGGGAAACATTCAACTGATTTAAACCAAAATTTGTTTGCTGGCAGAGCATTGTGTAAGCATTACATTTTGAGATAAATATTTTTGTTGAGCCACCATTCCAGATGGTAGCATCAAATGAAACAAGAAATTATATACTGATATAACTAATAAGCCTACTTTTCTTAACCTGGGTGCAATTAATTTTTTAATAAGTTCTTAGAGCTGAGTTGGTAGATAGGACTTGGCTTCTCATTGGAAGCAATAACATTATAAATGAAGCAGAAATGTATGCAACATTAATGAGACAATGACAAATACACACGTGCTTTACCCGGTCCTTTAACCCAGAAAACCTCGTACAATATGCTAGCGTGCAATGCACTGCATTATGGAAGTCGGATTCTGAGCACCAACTTCGGATTTAATAAGTATAATATTTCATATTATAGGGTTTACTAACCTAAAATATTTAGAGGGCCGTCATTTTGAAAATAAGTCACTGAGTCACACGTAAGTTTACATGGCCTACTGTAGCACTACAAGTGTGAAGAATTTGGTGTAAATTGGTTTTTTGGTCCCTGAGATATGTCATAAAAACTTTATTTTTCATTTTTTATGCCATCGTACAAAATTTCCAGAAAAAAAGAGGCTCTTTATACAATGCTACTGTATAATGTCTACATACAAAATTTGGTTTAATTAGGTTGATTTGTTTAATATATGTATGTGCCAAACTTAACTAAATTATTTATGACACCACCATTTTCATCATCGTTGTCTGACCCATATAAATCATGAAAGTTTACATGAACTTCTGTAGTATTTTGGTATGCACAATTTGGTACAAACTAGTTGAAATGTTCCAGTGTAACATATGGTGGGAATTGGTTGACTGGTCCTTGAGACATGGCATAAAATCTCCATTATTTCCATGTGGCGATCTTCATAAATGGAGGACAAAAAAGTTATGAAGTAGCAATATTGATGTTTCTCTACTGACAATACACAAATTTAAGTTAAAATAGATTCTACAGTTTCATAGATTTTGCCCTACTTTAAAAATACATTTAATATTATGGCCAACCATAGTACAACATCTTCGTCAAATTTTGTAAGAATGGATTGATTGTTTCCGAGACATGAACCAAAAACTTTATTTTTTATTGGCGGGGCTATCATACAAAATGGTAGAGAAGTGAGGCTCTGCATAGACATATTTGATGGTTCAAATAGGCACTGCCTGCATTCAAACTTAAGTTAAAATTTGTTTCATTGATAAAATGCACTGAGCTAAAATATTTATATATCCACCATTTGAAGATAAGTGCCTGAGCTACTTAAAACATACCAGTTTACACCATGTGTAGCAGTACTATTTGTTTGCCAAATTTAATAGGAATATGTAAAATGCTTCCTGAGATATAACACCAAAACTTTATTTATTCGCATGGCAATATCTTACAAAATTACGGAGATAATGTGCTCCATTTAGATACAGTTGATAGATGTAATATCTACCCCCAAAATACAAAGTTATGTTGGAATTGATTATATTAATTTTGATGATATAGCATTCTAAGCTTAATAAACTATATGGCCACCATTTCAAAAATAAATGTCTGGCATGCTTAAAGCATGTCACTTAACATCATCTGTATCTGTACTACGTGTTTGCCAAATTTGGTAGGAATCAATTAATTTTTTACAGAAATATGTCATAATAATTTTATTTATTCATATGGTGCTGTTTTCCAAAATAGCAGACAATAGTGGTATATGATGCTTCTAAAATATACTTCCAGTATACAAAATTTGGCCAAAATTATTTCAATGATTGGCAGATATACCAAATAAACATAAAAATATTTGTATGAAAGTCATTTTGAAAGGAAGTGAGAATTGGTTAAATAGTTTCCGAAATATAATGAAAAATTTTTATATCATCATTTGGTGCTATTCTCCAAAATGGCAGACTAACAACAATATCTATCTCAAAATTGAATGCTTACACGATGCTCTTCCAGCATACTTCAGATTGGTTGAATGCTTCCTGAGAAATGGCATGATACCTACAATTTTAAGATGGTCGCCATTTTGAAAGTAAGTGCCCGATGCAGTTGAAAACTATAAAAGTCAGGTTTCCTTACTAAGTGCTATATGTGTACCAAGTTTGGTGGAATTTGGTAAATGCATTCAGAAATTGAAAAGAGACACACACGCAAACACACATAAACACAGACACACGGACAGGAAAGTGATCTCTAAGCCTTTCTTTCGGTTGGAAAGTAGGCCAAAAATCAAGATTTTACATTATATCTCGAAAACTATTGAACCAAATCTCACTCAATCTGGTACGTAAATAATACTATGATAGACCAGGTAAACGTAAGTGATTCAACTTGCTGAGATAGTTATTTTAAAAATGGTGGCCATACAAATATTTTAGGTCATCGCCCTAGTCTCTCTTAGAGCGACTCTGGGTTCGGGGAACCTTCTAAATCTGGCTAACAAGACTATTTAAGCCGTCATGGGCCTTCAAGCCAACAATGTAGAGTTCGGAAGGTTGTATAACCTTAAGAGCTGGGTGTGCAAATCAGTAAAACGATGAACCAGCAAAGCAACGAGTGGCGGTGAGAGTGAGCTGCAGGAGTGAAGTCTGTGGACTGCGAGCATGGGTACAGTGGAGAGTGAGACTGACGGGCAGGATTACTGAACTGGATGTGTGATTGACAGACATTTGGAATGATGGCCATAGTCAGTTTAAATATGTGTAAATAGTGAGTGTGAATCACATGACTAAAACCAATATAGAGACATTGATAAGGACTTGAACTAAAATTTATATAGCCATAAAATATTGAGCTTACTAAGAATAACAATAGAAAATACTAGAGATAGATAGTTTAATGCTGTAAATAATAACTGTGAGAATATTTATAGCAATATAAACTCATTTTAAAAGTCAGATTTTGTTCCTTTATTTTTATTAGTACCTCCATCCCTTACAAACTCGGATATGCCCCTGGCATCTTACAAAAATACTTTCCCAACGGACCATGAAAATGTGAATCTGATGTTTTTCATGCTAACAGGCAGGTTCAACAACATTAATGAGAGAAGGGAGTGTTTAGGTTTGTTTTGGTTTGTATCAATTAGTGTATGTACTCGGATTCAAATTTGAACTTGGCGCCAACTGTTGCGAGTGCCATGGCCAGCGGCCATCTTGACTTGTGGTGCTATCTATTAATGAAAGCAGTTAATTACCGCTACTCCGTGTTGCTGGACTTCACGCAGCTGGAATGTATTACAAATATATTGTGTGGAAACAGGGAGACTATCACTGGAGGTAACTGCTCTACCTGAGAGACCTGTCTTTCCGGACAGCCAGAACAATTGAATAGGTAGAGATGAGATAGGGGTGGAGCAGCAATTGAATAAAGACAAGGAGAGATTGGGGAGTGCCTTGGGGTAACCTCCAAACTATGACAGTATCTATCATAACAACATATACAAAAAGTCTAAATTCTCACCTGTCAGTTCGTATTTGTATTTCTTTTTTTAACTTAATTTTATGAAATGCTGACTCATAGATATGTGTAGAGTAGAACTAACTTTTGGAAAACGAAGGTTTAATTATAAAATCTTCGTTTCCAAAAATTAGTTTTTACACTCTAACATAATGAATTTTGCAACATTCACACATCATTTTTGATGGGGTAGCAATATTGTCTTTAAGTGCAGCAAGGAAATGACTTAGAAAGGCAAATTATGTTTCTAGATCCTGCATTTCAATGTCTTGAGAACTTTCCCAGCTCAGTGTATTTTTTATTTTCCAGTGGTTCTGCCTTTCTGCTCAAAGTTCGCCAACGAGATAGATAGCCAACAGATTTGTGGTACCTACTATTATAAAACATTATTTACATAATTTGATTTATCTCATCTAATGAATTAATAATAACCAAGACAACTTCATCTTGTATGTCACAGTAAAACCAGCTATGTAAATGAATGGTGTTTGTCACTTGCAGGATTAATCACCAGAAGACTATCATACACCATACACACCTGAGCAAGGGGGAGTTTCTGAATGAATGAATGAATAGAACAATCATGAAGAAAGCTTGTGGCAAATTGTTGTGCACTGAACACGACATAAGGTATTGGGGCAAGGCGGTGATTTACATCAGTTTATCTGAAAAGTCATTCTCCAAATGTGGAAGTGCCAGTAGCAACACCTGAGATGGTCTGGACTGACTGAGTCGAAGGTTTATGCTCCAACACGAAAAGAGAAGAGAAGAAAGTGGCACCTCTAAAATGCAGGTGTATATTATTGTTAGTTATGAAGAAGGAACAAAAGGGTACCAACTATTTGACTGTAGAAACAGAAAAATTGTCATTGCTCCCGATGTTGAATTTTGAATATATGCTAATACACCCATTTCACTGGCTGTACCACTAGATTAAGGAGGAGTGTTGGATTATGGTTATAGTCCATTCACGGTTTGTTCGGCCTTTTTCAATCAAACCTTTGAAAAATCTCCCCACATATGACATGTTCTGTAATTTCCTAAATACGCCTGTATCACAAGCGTTTTATACTTGTGTCAATAAAAGTTATTTTTTTTCTGTTAAATTGAAGTGTTATTAATATTTTATCTCTAAATTATAATGCTTAATTTATAAATAATCTGAATAAAAATTAGGGAGAAAATAGGTATGTTGGTAGCACCTAGCGAGAAATAATCCTTATACAAAATACTATTACACTTAGTGCGCACAAATGTAGAGCGTTGTCCCCATGGTGTAATTCTTCAGGCTTAGTTAAGCTTAGTTTGAATGAGGCGGAGGAATATCCTGCAAGTAGAACTTTAGCAGGGCTTCAGAAAAGGCTGAAGTAACCGTAAACGGACTTTTAATCAATTTAGTATTGTGTAACTTAGTGATAATTATTTCTATGTTAACTTGTGAAGGGTATTTTTTATTTAAGTTGCCAGTAAAATGATAATTTTGTATTGTTCTGTTTAGTCTTGCTCTTCTAGCCTTCACAATGTCATGTTGGTTGTTGGAATGTGCTACTGAATAACGGAATATAGTATTTTCACTGTTTAACTGGTCTCCGTTTCTTTTCTCTTAAAACATAAAGACTTAAAGAAGTATATTGATATGTTTGTTTGTGTCATAAAATGGTTTCTTGTGTGTTTCTTTGAGACTGAACATATTCAGACTGTGGCCACGTGCACACATGAGGCGTTCACACTGACAGTCCTGGACAGCACCTCACAACTGTAATTCATGAAACATTATTATTATCATAGTAATATATCACATTAGCATACTATGTATATCAATTTTCTCTAGAGTGATTTAAACTAAAATTACCCAACTTAAATTTGTTTGTAACTGAATTCAACTTGAGTAAGTTTTCAAAATTCGTTTTCCCATGGATTCCTGACTGCTTGAAGGAAAATTCAAATGGTGTTGCTATTATATTTTAAAAATGTATATATTGTTCAAGCATTTAAACCAGCCAACTTTCGAATGCTACACAGAAACTGCAACAGTTTAAAATCAGCACACATATCATGTACTGTATACTCACCTGATGTTCTCTTCCTGCATCTGTTTTGGAAGGTGTCAGATGAGTAGTGAAGTTCCCAACTATGAGAATAGGCTATACACGATAAAATGAGCACTTTTGAAAGCCCTGCTTAACATCTACTTGTATGCACGTTGCGTATTCTTCCGCCTTCTGTAAGATTAACATTGTCATGGGCCTTATTACTTTATTCATGCGTCGGTCAAGTGAAACTGTGACATTAGAAAAAATTATATTTTACAAATCCGCTAATTTTTTCACTTCAATGCATTTAAAAAAAGACAGCGAAAGAAATAATTTAAATTATGAGAAACAGTTGCCTAACACTTTTTATTCAACGTTAATATACGCAACTATTTCCGATCCATTGTTAACAACTTTACTGGACGGATGTCCCTAAGGGCGCAACGTTAAAATATATGCAGGTAGGGGCCATGACTTTTTCTAACGCTGATTTCAAAAGTGCTCACTTTATCGTGAACAGCCGTTAGTAACATTTGTGTAGTTACAGCGTGATGTATGGAAAATATAACACTCTACATATATTTGTATAAAGTGTCATTCTAAGGAGAAAAGCTATGATGAGAGGAGGCTTGAACTAAATGGAACCGTATGAAGTAGGGATGAAGCAGCAGCAGAATGGAAACCACAAACAAATGGGAATACTCTACGAATATCTTCGCATAAATGTAGTGTATGTTGCACTACCAGCCCAAATTCCAGGTACACCAGCTTAACATCTAGAGGCTAGTCTAACCACTGAGCTAATCTTGCTTTACAAGAAATGTAATGACAATTTTTTGAAGAGGACACAAAAATATTCTGGCCTGTTGGAAGTCACAAACTCAAAAGTTCTCCCCAACCCCACCAAATATAATAATACTTACAAGTTTCTAAAGGCTGTTCATGATAAAGTGAGCACTTTCAAAATCAACCTTAGAAAATATTCACTGCTCCTACCAGCATACATTTTAACGGGCACTCTGAGTGACATGCACCCAGTAAAGTTGGTAACAATGGAGGGGAAAGTAGTTCCACATTTTAACATCGAATAAAAAAAGTAATGTAACCATTTGTAACAAATTTAATTATTTTTCTTGCTTTCTGAATTTTTATGCGCCGAAGTGTAAAAATAACAGATTTTTTAAATATTTACTTTTTAAATAATTTCACAGTTTCACTTGACCGACACATGAAGAAAGCGATGAGGCCCATGGCAATGGCAGTTTTGCATAAGGCAGAAGAACACACAACGTGCATACAAGTAATTCTTACGCAGGGCTTTCAAAAGTGCTCATTTTACCGTGAACAGCCTATAGTAAATGGTTTTTAAAAAAGCACACACCAAATATCACACCTACCTCATAATCGTTCATATCTTTTTCAATGATGTCAGTGTTCAGTATCATAGGCGTATATAAAGGTACACTGATGTTGAGGTGACCTTGGAATGTAAATATTGCACTTCTTGGAAAACTCAGTTTTAATGTTGTTATGATTTCTTTCTCTGAAAAAATTTAAAGCAGATACTTTTAAAAACACTACAAAATTTACAATAATTCTGATCACATGCAAAATCCAACAAGAGCAAATTAACACAATCACTACTGTCAACAAGACCAATACTACACTAGTCATAATAATCAACTATCGTCACAGGTTGTTTACATCACAGAGCCCACATAGCCACAGCAAAAGCTGTAAAACACGTACATTAGGAATTTTGATGTAGTTAATGATAATAATGTAAAAATTTGCAAAAGGAACGTAGTGCAGAAAGTTTTAACAAAAATTCCATATCAGTAACCGCCTTCACTTTCTTTTTATATATATGAATGTGTGCATGTGTGTGGAGAAATTTTATTATTTTAATGAGATAAAATAAGTAGACACTTTTTTCTATAAACATTGGTTATGGCTAGTTTTGCAGCGACACTGTTCTGTTGTGAAACACCAAAGAGGGATGCAATTCCCTTGTAATCATGGACCTGGCCCCAAAGTGCTAACAACCACGGTGCAGCAAGTCTCTGTGAAGCTGATTTGATTAGCTGTGTCAGGCGACACTCCTGGGGAGCAGGATGGAATGTTCCTGGTAGCATGGCAAGGCTGAGGCCTGGAGCCTTGGACCCATCTTGAGTACTCCTTCTGAGTCAATAAAAGGGTTCAACCTTTGAGCAAAGCTGAAAGCTCAGCAACAAATTCCACAGACTGAGTCCTCCTCACCCACACCAGGAGTACTGCTTGAAGCTCACTTGCCTGAGGTGCACCATTGGTTTTCTCTGGCCCGTGACATACAGCCGTCATGAAATACAAACAATAATCAGTTATCCGCTTGATTGTTGCTGGGACAGAGAATCAATGGAACAGTGAGATCTTTATTGATAACCTGCAAAGAGTCCATAATTTTGACTCTGCTGTTTTACAAGCATATAAGCCTCTATAGTTATGCTTTGAATGGGCCATGTTGACAGATCCTCATGGAACCACTGTGGTCCTGCCCACCACAAGAGATGGTTAACTAGTTCAGAAGGCATGAGACCTCTGGAGTCACAGTCAGCAGGATTTTCATTCGAAGGCACCTATGTGGTGCCACCCTTCTGGTGAAATTTTCGTTTAGTTTCTCCCACACAATTTGCCTGCAAGACAATGTCCATATGCAAGCATGAGTTACAGTTGAATCAGTCCAGGCAAAGACGTCTCTCACCTTCAAGGACGAGGAAAAAAATGTAGTGTTTTTGAGAGCAAGACTGCTGCACAGAGTTCCACTTGAAGCAGGTAGACACTGATTGATGCTGTGTTTGACCAACCCATCAACAAGTGTACCTGAACAAGACCTTGGCTTGGTACCTCGCAAACATACACCACAATTGCAGATCCCAATTCCAAGCTATCTGTGAAGCCGTGAAATTCTAGCACTGAGTCTGAGACTACCATAAAGGGTCCTCTGAGAAACATAACCCCTTCCAATAAGTTCTTTACTTCCTTAAATTGAGTAAATTATTTATCTAGCCTGTCACACAGTTCTTCCAGCCATAGCTATTGAATCACAGCATTTGCCAATAGCAGCAGTGGTAACAACCAAACTAAAAGGTCAAATATTCTTTCCGCATCTGACAGAATTCCCTTCTCAGAGCACTGACTGCTTGAAGAGTGTAGTATCAAAACATATCTAGTTTAGGGTTTCAACAAAGACAAAGTACTTAGATTAGTATGTCCATAAGCCCACCATTATCATAAAAGTGAACAACGGACTGCTGAAATTGAGATGATAGTAGAGTTTTTAGAAATTCTGGGCTGTAACTAACACATTTCCTTAAGATAAAAATAATCGGAATAGAGAATTTTCACAAGTTCTTGTTGGAGTTGCAAGGCTTCCTCCAGGAACGCTGCTCCAGTTACCACATCATTTACATAAGTTTCTGAGAGAAGAACATCTGTAAGATGAAAAAACATACTCTTCTCATCCTCAGCAAGCTGGTGAATAGTTCGATTCATCAGAATAGGTGCTGCAGACACACATGCTGCAGTCTTCAGGCTATATTCGTGGATAGGGTCAGCCTCTTAAAACTGCCAAAGAATTACTATTTAGTTGTGCTACTCTGGACCTAGGAGCACTTGGTAGTACATATGCTGTGTGTCAGCAGTAAACGTGACCATGCACAAATGTAAGCAAAGAACAAGGTTTCTTTACGTCACACTGTAATTTCTTCCCTGATAACAGAGTACCATACAGAGACAGTCCAAATGAGATTATTGCTGAAGCATCAAAAATCAAAAACAACATGAAACTTATTTGTGCTATCAGGCATCAACACACAATGATGAGGTATACAATAGGCAGATTTTACCTACAGCTTAGAATTAGATACCTCCTTCATATGGCCATCTGAAATATAGTCACGCACAAAGTCGTCATTTAGAGCCTTGAGCTCAGGCTGGTGATGGCTTTTCCTTTTTGCAAAAAATTCACTTTCCCTGAGCATAAAGTTGTGTACTGCTGTAAGGCTTGCTTCAGCAATACAGTGCACTCTTGGCCAGTAAGGTAGTGCAGCCTGCTAGTCAAGTATGAAGGGACTGACTTGACTGGATGGCAGTCCAGACAGCTATCAGACTGCTCTAGAACTCATTTGTCTTGACTTACTTTTCCCACAAGTAACGGTTTGGGAGAACTTCCTGCTGTAAAACCTCAATTTCACAGACTGCCTACCGGAGAGAAGTGTCCTGACCTGTGGAATTGTGGCATTTCACTCTGTGCAGGGCAGGCTCCTTGATCAGTATAATACCTATGAAGCACAGCATGACATCATGTGCCAACAAACTTTGGACAGAGCACTGAAATAGGTGCACTAAGCCAACTCAAATGTCTTACTTTCGAAGATGCAGGCTCTACAAGATTACCCATCTGCTGACTGAAGCCCTTTCACTATCACCAGAGCTGGGAAAGAAACAGATGACCAAGGGAGTAAGCCAGAGTACCAATCCCCTCTACGAGTACTGTGTTATTGAGTGGTTCTGTGACATGGAAGGTAACCAGGCTGTTACAACCTCCACTTGCTCAGTCCTGGCTCAGAACTCCACATGATGCAGACAGGAGCCACTTTGTTATTTGTCTCTTCCATGAGAGGGAAGCTCATTTGTGATCCAGACCACTGCAGACAGGACATCAGTACCAATCTGAGTTCCTATTAATCTGACACGTCAGTCTGAATACTGCTTGGTAGAGCCTCGAAAGGAGGCAGTCCTGACATGGAGATCAACTTCAGAACACAGCCTCCACCACCAATGGCCTAGTACCAGACCAGACATTAAGATCAACCACAACTATTATGCCAAAACTACTGCAAGGACATCAGTGTGGGGCCAGCTGAAACTAAACGACAACCCATAGCAGGTGAGTGTTCTTTGCGTCAATAAGGACACCTTACATTAGTGGGAAATACATTTTATAATTGCACAGGAACTTTGATGCAATGCTCCCATCTCCATAACTTTCCCATAGCCATCATCTTTGTACAGATTCCAGAAACCATCTTTAAGCCCAAAAAAAAGTATTAAAAGTTCATATACTTCATTTTCTGAAGTGTAACTTTTCCACATCCATCACTTTTTGAGTCATGTCAGAGTATTTACAAAATCCAGTTGAACACCCTAGGTATTCACTATAACGAATTCATTACAAAACTACACCAAAAAAATGTACAATATGGAATATTTCCCAGGGGCTGTTGCCTACATTTAAATGTATGTTTTATGTAATTATTTTAGTAATAAAATAACGAAAACAAACAAGATGGTTTACAGACAAAAAATTTTTTTACTGGTGCATTAAATGAACATTCATTAAACTTCTGAATATTCACTTCAATTGAGGATTTTTGTTATGTTACATTTTTCAGCAACCAAATTTCTTACCGCAACAAAAATTAAAATTCTAATTTTTTGTTTTTTTATACCAAATATTCAACAAACCAAGTCATTTACTACCATGATAATCCTGAAGTGCAGATTCCACCCTGTCCTGGTCAAAAGAAAACGCATAAACACTGAGTAGTGTGCATCCATCTTGAGAGCACTGTTCAACTTGCAGACATTACTTACAACTTTACAAGTACTATTTAATACAACGAAAAAATTCTAGAATGCATTGTTTTTGCATAATGGCATGTCAAAATAACAGTTTAAGTGTTTTTGGAACATACAAATATGTAATGAACAATAACTCGCCAAAATTTGATAATTCATAGTGAAATGAGGGACTAAAAGTTACTTCAGTGGCCCAGTGACTAGAGTGATCCCAAGTGGGGAGGCAGTGGCTCAGTGGCTAGAGTGATCCTAAATAGGGCCGCAGTGGCCCAGTGGCTAGAGCGATCCCAAGTGGGGCCGCAGTGGCCCAGTGGCTAGAGCAATCCCAAGTGGGGCCACAGTGGCTCAGTGGATAGCGAGACCTCAAGTGGGGCCAAAGAGTCCCAGTGGGCAGAGTAATGCCAAGTACGTCTGCAGTGGACCAGTGACCAGAGCATCCTTAAGTGGGGCTACAGTGGCCCAGTGACTACAGCAATCCCAAGTGGGGCCGCAGCTGCTCAATGGATAAAAAGATCTCAAGTGGGGCCACATTGGCCCAGTGACTAGAGTGTTCCCAAGTGTTGCCACAGTGGCCCAGTGGCTACAGTGATCCCAAATGGGGAGGCAATGGCCGAGTGACTAGAGTGATCCCAAATGGGGCCACAGTGGTCCAGTGGCTAGAGTGAAATCAAGTGGGGAAGCAGTGGGTCAGTGGCTTGAGTGATTCCAAATGAGGCTACAGTGGTTCAGTACATAGAAATATATAAAATGGGATGGCAGTGACTCAGTGGCTCATAATATTATCTTAATATTATTATGGATGTCAAACTCAATTCCACGATTCCTCAATCCCCGCGATTCTTGAAGAATCGTATAATCGAGAATCGGAAGTCCAAGAATCAAAGCATGAAAAACCAATTACTACAAATACGTAATCTACGACTAGAGGCACGATTTTGGGTAAATAGCGATAAAACGAAATAGCACCAAAACACAAGTTAAAACGCGGAATAACACGAAATAAGACAAATGTGCTATATCTTACCAAATGTGCCTTCTCCACAAGAAATGAACTATTATCCTATATTATATACCCAAATTTACTTTGATGACACTGTAAAAATCTAGAGATGCACGAGTCTCTGGAATATCAAGAAATTCTCGAGATGAAAAAATGTGAGATAAGGAACAGTAATTTGAGAACAAACCGCCTCCAAGTGCTAGTAACAATTGTGCGAAGTGAACACTCACAACTAGAATGTGTGCAGTAATCTATGGTCGAGACATCGCTTGTTTATATTGGCACGCATGTGTGAAACGAAAGAGTGATATCTAAAGGCCTTATTCATAGTCGTTTTTAGTCCATACTAAGGAAACATCAAGCTCCGACCAAAATTTTTTGTATTCAAAGAGCAATTTTATTGATAGTCACAGGATCATTTTGCTTTAGTATGGTCTAACTTTTAGTCCAGACTGAGGGTAGGATTAACGAAGTATTAAGGTCAAAAAGAAACATGGCAAACATAAAATGCGACAGTTTCGTTAACATTACATGCCAGTGAAAGCTAGATAAAGTTTACGAAACATAAAAATTACTAGGGGACCCAGCCCGTGACTTTTTTTTTTGTATTGTCACAGGGCTAGAACATTTACCATGTTAAAAATTTTGGTTATCATACAAAGACTGAAAAAAATATTGCATAGATATATATATATAGGTAAATAATGAAATGATACGAAATTAACTCAAAATTGAAGCAACTGCGGTCGCATTTAATATTTCTCTATCCACTTGGCTCCATTTAAGATAGTTCTATGCGCTGAGCCACTAAGGCCCCACTTGGAATCGCTCTATCCACTGAGCCACTAAGGCCTCACTTGATATAGTTCTATTCACTGAGTCACTGCAGCCCCACTTGGAATAGCTCTATCCACTGAGCCACTGCGGCCCCATTTGGAATCTCTCTATCCAATGAACTACTAAGGCCCCATGTGATATATATCTATCCACTTGGTCACTGCGGGCCCACTACACAGTTCTATCCACTAAGCCACTGCGGCCCCACTTAACATAGTTCTAGCCACTGAGCCACTGCAGCCCCACTTGTAATTGCTGTATCCACTGAGCCACTGCAGCCCCACTTGGAATCTCTCTATCCAATGAGGTACTAAGGCCCCATTTGATACATATCTATCCACTTAGCCACTGTGGCCCCACTTGGAATCTCTCTATCCAATGAGGTACTAAGGCCCCATTTGATACATATCTATCCACTTAGCCACTGTGGCCCCACTTGATATAGTTCTATCCTCTAAGCCACTGCGATCCTACTTAACATAGTTCTATCCACTGAGCCACTAAGGCCCACTTGGAATCGTTCTATCCACTAAGCCACTGTGGCCCCAATTGCAATCTGTCTATTCACTGAGCTACTAATCTATCCACTTGGTCACTGCAGCCCCACTATATACAGCTCTATCCACTAAGCCACTGCGGCCCCACTTAACATAGTTCTATCCACTGAGCCCCTAAGGCCCCACTTGGAATCACTCTATCCACTGAGCCACTGTGGCCCCACTTAATTAACTCAATATTGAAGAGAGACATTTAAAGTAAACAAAAATTATATTTCATTACCTACATATCTCTATGCAATATTCTCTATGCATTAATACAAAACATTTCATAGGGAAAAAGTAATTAAAAAATTAGTTTTTAGGGTAAAAGGTAATGATTGTGTAATCTGATCTTGCTGAAATTCTAACTTGACCTGTATTTTACCCTGATGATTTGCTCTGCAAAATTTGAAGAACTTCTGTTGAGTCTCAAGGGACTTAAGAGGCATTAAAGACAGACAGACAGAGATCATCTACTTATTATATAGGATATAAATATATAAATGTATAAATTTCATATGAAACTGTTTAAGTTTTATATTATTTATGTTAGCAAGAGGCCTACTACTAATGTAGGCCTTGTTTAAATAATTAAATTTCACACCCTCCTATACTCGATTTAGTTCTGTAAAGTAATTGTCTGTAACAAAAGGAATCACAATTTTTCTAATAGAGAATAGAGAATTGAGAGTGGTATCAGCAGTGAGATTGAGAATCGAGGAAAAGTGGAATTGTTATATCCCTAAATATTATAAATTCACAAGTAGTCGCAATTTGTTGCAGGTAGTTACTGGTAGTCACAGGTAGTCATGGGTAGTTGCAGATAGTCACAAGTAGTTATGGGTAGTTGCATCAAGGTTGTGGGTAGTCATAGGTAGTCACAGATAGTCATGGGTAGTCACGGGTAGTCATGGGTAGTCGCAGGTAGTCATTGGTACTCACAGATAGTCATGGGTAGTTATATATATATATAAAGGTATGTATTAAAATAACTCCATAAAACCTGAGCAAAGTGATGGCGGGCTGTTTGTTAATTTATATAACAAGATTAATGTATAGTCCCTGGATATTCAAAGTATATTAAATGTCTAAGCAATCCTCAAGTTATAAAGTTTAAACCAGGCAAGTTTTTGAATTGGTTTAGAAATAAGAGAAATTTTTATAAGGTGGTTTTAATTGAGCTCTGATAAATGTTATAGGCTGTGAGCTGGTATAATATGGTGATCTCAGTAACAAATATCTTGTGGTCCAGTTGAGAGAAAATATAAGAGTAATATCTATATTTTGTGATATTTTCCAAGCAATGTATGATTGTGAGAATATTAAAAAAAAAATATGGTATTGAATGTAATGGATAAGATACATCTCTCCTCTACTAGTCATTAGAAAACTGTGAGCAACCTGAACTGTTTGAATAAAATGTGTTTGAATTTGAAGTGTAGCCTTGTTCCCCCTGGTACGAAAGAACGTTGATTTGCATGATAGCTTTAGCTAAGGGTAGTCTCACTCGTGTATCTACATTTTTAAGCAAAATGAAAAGAGGTGCAAATGTACATGCAAATAAAGTATGATAAGAGGAGCATCCTGCTATTCAGAATAAGTACGAGTCAGCTCAAGAAGAGTTAGAATTTAGTGAAGGAAATGAGGTGCATGCTGAAGACAGGGAATTTTTCGAAACTCTTTATTAAAATGTTAAAACAGGAATAGTGATATTGATTAGTGAATATTACAACACTTCAGATGATAGTGCACAGTGTAAATATGGTTCTTCACTTATGGATAAGAAAGAACTGAAGCTGCCAACCATTACACTTCCTAGTTTTGGAGGAGAAGTAATGCAGTACCATCACATCTATGACACATTCAGTAGCTTAATAGTAAACAATGATACTCTTGACAACATCCAGAAATTCCATTTCCTATTGAGTTTGCTCACTTCAGATGCTCACAAGGTAACTGAAAATCTGCCAGTTGTTGGTGACAATTTTCAAATTGCATGGAATTTGGTCTGCAGTACGTATAACAATCCACGTTTAATTGTCATGGCACATCTAAGACATTTGCTAAACTTGCCATATGTAAACAAGCAGTCCAGCAAAGAACTCCAGTTGCTTGTCAGTTAAGTTACGAGCAAACTCAACGCTATCAGAGCCATAGATATAAAGATTCCATTGCAAGAGTTGTTGATATCTCAAATGATGCTAGAAACGCTTGATGCAACCACTCGCAAGGAGTGGGATCTACATTTTTCTCGTGCCAAAACTTTTCTACCCTTGACAAACTCTTGAAATTATTAGAGGTAAGATGTAAGGCTATAGAACTTACGCACCTACACAAGCCATCAAACCTGAAATCTCAGAGAGAGTATGAATGTTAGACAATACAGACAGTCTTATGTACTTAGCAACACTCAGTACAAATTTTGCAAGGAACAGCATGCATTACACAAATGCGAAGAATTCACAAAGGCCAGCCTTCAACAATGCGTAGAGTTTGTAAGACATAACAACCTCTGCTTTAACTGTCTACAAGGTGGTCACTTCATTAGGTAGTGTAAATCAGGAACCTGTCGCACCTGCTCAGAGAAACACCATACCTTGCTTCAAATTGACACACACAGGGACAAAGCACCCCATTTTAAGGGCAATTGTGAAAATCAGCTGCAGAAACAGAACCAAGATAAGATCACATTTCACCACTCAGGAATACAAGCTTACTACTGGGACATATGGTACGGCCAGTGCACCTTTCCTGGCAATCAGGTTTTTGAAGCAGTTAGCCATCTATGAAAGAAAAACATATCCTAATGTATCAGAAATTGTAATGTGTGACTTTCATGAAGATAACTGCATGTCTGGCAGACAGACTGTTGAAGAAGCTCTGTTAATACAACAGGAATTGTTGCAGATTTTCAATAGTGGTAGATTTCCTCTTTGCAAATGGTGCACAAATAATCTAGCATTGTTTCAAAACATTCCAGAGGAATTTAGGGAAAGGGACATTTCATTGCATCTGGACAAGAATGATAACATCAGAACATTTGGGCTGATATGGCATCCTGCAGCTGATAAATTCCAGATTTTAAGTGGGCCATACAGTAGGGCATCATCAAAGATCTTTCACTTGACCAAGAGGATGGTTGTAACCGTTATTGTATCAATATTTGATCCTCTCGGTTTGATCAGTCCTGTAGTTATCCATTTTAAGATTTTTCTCCAACAGTTATGGCAGCACCAATTAGAATGAGAAGAGCTTTTACCATAAGGCCATGGTAAAACCTAACATACTTTATATGAAAAGATTCCCACTGTAGACAATATCAGAACAGACAGATTTATTCTAGCATGAGGAACACCTACTGACATCTAACTTCATGGCTTCTCAGATGCTTCTGAAAGGGCTTATTCAGCATATCTTTGCATGAGGTCAACAAACGAAAACGGAGAAACCATCGTCAAACTTCTACGTTCCAAATCAAAGGTTGCACCATTAAAGGAGATTTCTTCACCACATCTAGAATTGTGTAGTGCACTTATGCTAGCAAGATTGTTCAAGAAGGCCAGAAGTGTAATCAACTACACTATAAGTCAAGCTATTCTATGGACTGACTCCACAATAATTCTGGCCTGGCTGTCAGCACCCTGTACAAAATGGAAGACATTTGTGGCTAACAGGGTGTCAGAAATTCAAGACAGTACATCAATGGCTGAGTAGAGATATATATCCTCAAGAGAGAACCCTGCTAATATAATTTTGCGAAGAGCCTGCCCAGATCTTCAGCTTATTGAAAACACCTTGTGGTGGCATGGTCCATTATGGCTTTCAGACTCCTTCATATCATGGCCTACAAGTACACAGCCTATCATTCAATATGTACCTGAAGAACATAAACTTAAAATCATCCTCATCATGACCTCGCCAGATTATATCATAAAAATATTTTCCAAGCTAACCAGGCTCCAAAGGGTGATAGCATATTGTCTCAGCATATAACTGTAAGTTACCACATACAATGTGGAAGACTGGTTCACTTGAACTGGAAGAACTAGCGAAATCATTACATACATGTATCAGAATAGCCCAGTCGCAAGATATCCAAGTGAAATTCTTCATGCCCTGAGCAATGGCCAGTAAATATCCAACAAGAGCAAACTCAAGAGCCTGAATCCATTTTTGTGCAAGGCTCAACTGCTGCACATTGGGATCCGGCTCCAGAACTTGAAGCTTTCTTTTGAACAAAACATCAAGCAATTCTTCCTCCGAGACATCACTTAACACAGTTGGTCGTCGAACGGGAACATCTGCAGCTGCTTCATGCTAATTCACAGGTGTTACTTTCATAATTAAGATAAACCTTAGAAGAGCTTCCATTCGAAGTATCCTTCATCACTGTATTGTTTAAAAAAAAAACTGAAGGCAGAAACCTCACAGCAGCTCATAGGTCAATTGCCTCACACTCGAGTCAATTCAGCAAGACCCTTTCTAAACTGTGGAGTGGATTATACTGGACCCATCTGCATAAAATCGAGAACATGTGAGATCAAGATTCAGATTAAATGCTACATTGCGATCTTCATTTGTATAGCTACAAAGGCAATCCACTTAGAAGTTGTGAGTGATATGTTCACTCAAGCATTTATGGCAGCTCTGAAGAGGTTTGTGTCATGTTGAGATCAGTGTGATAACATCTACAGTGACAATGGAAGAAATTTTGTTGGAGCCCAGAAAGAACTGCAAGAGTTGTACATTATTTTCAAGAATGAAAATCATCAGGCCTGTCTTCTTGGCTACACCACACAGGAAGCAATACAGTGGCACTTCATTTCTTCTGGAGCACCACACTTTGGTGGTCTGAGGAAGGCAGGCATAAGGTCATTAAAATTCCTTTTACACAGAGTTATGGCGACCACATGTTCGACATATGAAGAGCTCGTCACATTGGTGACCCAAATTGAAGCTTGCATAAATTCCAGATCCCTTGTTACACTCTCTAATGAACTCAGTGACCCCACAGCTCTCACACCTGGACATTTCCTAACTGACACTGCTATCATAAATATCCCTGAACCAGATAGGTGATATTAAACTTGGCTTGCTCTCTAGATGGCAAATACTTCAATACAAACTTCAACAGTTTTGAGACGGATGGTCCAAGGAGTACTTGAACCATCTTCAACAGAGGGTCAAATGGACATCTTCTACAAACATAAAGGCTGGTGAATTAGTGGTGCTAAAAGAAGACAGTGTACAACCATTATGCTGGCAAATGGGAGTCATCAAAGAGGTCCATTCAGGAACTGATGGTCTGGTATGAGTAACTACTGTCCGAACCTCTACTGAAACTTACACAAGACCAGTTGCAAAGCTATATCCTCTGTCAGTGAATTAATGATGGTGCTACAACAGTTTTACTATATACTGAACTAAGTACAAATCATGATGATAACGTATGGCTTATGCATAATAACATTGATATTGCCCAAATGTACAACTGGCGAGTTATTGTGTATGTATTTCTTGTATAATTGTGTTTCAGTATTATCATTGGTAGTCATAAGGTGTGATGCACAGCATTTAGCATTTAAGAAAGCACTGAATATGTGTAGTAGAAAAAGTGGCTCAACCCCTTTTTGGGGGCCAGTAAGTTGAAACTCAATAATTGTTGGTGTTTGTGTTTGTGGTCTACAAGGCCTAGACCTCAAGAACGAGTTCTTCGTGGTCAGTTGAGACAAGAGTTTGGAGGAAGACAGACGTGTTGTACGGACGCATGTGGCTACTCACCAATAAAGTGCTGAAAACATGTGCAAATCCAGTGATTTAATCAGGCCTATAAATTAGAATACAGTTCATGTAATTATTTGGTGCAGCAGTTAAAACACATAATGCAACAGAAATACAACAGAGCACAAAGAAAGTGTTTTGCATTACAGCTACAAGACTTAGAACTTTTTGTGGTCACAGCAAACGTGAGTACACTCATTCCATGTGTTCCATGTGGCAAAAAAAGCAACTGCTACGTGCTATCTTACACAAGGGAGACACTTAAAAGCCAGAACCTTATTAGCAAAGCTATGATTAGAAAAAAGGCTAACATTTGATTTCAGCTGCAATTTGAGCTGTTGGAATCAAAATAACTACATAAAATATTACTAGCAGCATCTGTGTAGAAGCAAGTGCATGGCTCCAGGAGTATGTGTGGTCAATCTGAGAAATACAGAGTGTGTGGTTTATATTTAAACCCAACAGATACCATGCATGAAGAACTGAAACAACATTATGTACATACAAAAGTAACATTATTGCACTTGTTATTTTATATTTGCTACTTTCATTGTTTTGTTATGCCTCCAAAGCTTAGCAATCACAGCTAAAAGAGTTGTTTATAAATATACAACTGCAGGAAAGAAGCACAAGAGTGTAAATCAAGTAATCCATTCATGACATGATACGAGGTGCCTAAGCAATACAAGAAATGTCACTACACTCACTCCGCTGCCATTTTTCATTAGATTTTTTTTCATCAAGATTCCACCAACCCCACTCCCATAGAAGGTTTACCAATAAAAAGTAGCAACCTTACTTTCCCTACATTTCATTGCTGTAGACTAGCAAACATATTTTTAATTGATTTTTCTCATTTATTTTATTTTTACTAGATACTTAGAGATATATATATATTTTTTTTGTTCCTGGGAAGATACTAATGAATTTACTACACTCAAATACCTGAGACTCATACATTCGTACATTTGAAGTTTGACTGCAATCATCATAATGTTACACCTATTTATTGTAACATGACACTAGCATCATTTCAAAATGAAACAGAATTCTGAATTACGAAACATTAATTTTCAATTGGCTTTTTAATTAAAATGCATACAAATGTACTGTAAGAATACTGAACCAATGAGGATGTAACATTGCAATTTTTAGGGGTTATGTTTAAAATTAGTGATAAATATTTTAATTATATATGATTACAGAGTACATGCTTATGTTGTCACTTTCTTTAATATGATTTCCAAATTATGTTTTATTATATCAGTTAACAGTATAATCTTTAGTTATTTTAATAGTTTATTGACATAGAGATCATGTGTAAGTATTTTTCATTTTTTAGACAGTATTCATCATTAATATTATATTAATTATTTTTCATTTCTTTCCTATAGGGTAGTCGGCATTAAATGTATATTAAATAAACGTACTAAATAAAATTATCCTGGTTGTCTCTCATCTTGCCATTGCTAATTTGTGGAGAGATGAGTCATGGTCTCACGACAGCCAATCGGAGTACAGGAGCCAACATAAGTAGGCCTAAGGCAGAAGTAAAATAGAACTAATTTTTTATGACAGAATTTTGCTCAGCATGGTTAAAGATGGATGTGTATATGTTAAAAGAAGTTTTAATGATATGGAATAATATATGTGAATATTAATGAAATAATCACAGCAGATTAATTCTTAATTATGGAAAAGAAAGAAGATTAATTTTATTATATTTGAGATGATTAATTCATGATTTGTTGAATGTGCTGAAGAAGAAAACAAGTTTAATAAAAATAATTTGAAGGTGAGAATTGCGACATAATGATTTTAAATTAAATGTTATAAATGGCACCCAACGCGATAATTGTATATTTGCGATTTGTACGAAATGTAACAAGGATCCACTGAATTGTGTGAAACAGCATCATGCAACTTAAGTGCCACAAAATCAGTACTGCTGCCAACAGGCTGTTAAAGAAACTCAATGATGACATCACTGATTACAATAATAAACCTACCTGTGGCATATTTGACTCTCATTTCAAAAGTGACAGTTGCCCCACTAACACTGTATGTCACACTCCCTTTGACATCTATGTTACTGTTTGGCTTTGTGATTTGAATAGAGGCACTTATTTTGTTCCCCTCATATGCTTTGTAGTCTATGAAGATCACGTGAAGTGTCACTTTGTTCTGCTCATCTTTCATATGCGGGCCAGCATTTATCTCAACAACCAGGTCCATGTGCCCTTTGATTTGCTGAAACAATCACAGATACAGGAGGTACAGTTTACCTTTCCAAATAATATGTACATTTCCAAGTTAAAATTCAGTTGTGTTTGTTCCTATGTATGCATCACTAAACTGTACAGTATTCTTACAAAGTGCAAGCATGTCCACACATTAACAAAATCTAAAATATATAGAATAAAAACAATTAACTAATCCCATTACACCTGCTCAGGAATCAGCAACTAAATTAGCATAGCACAACTACTCTGAAGACTAATTAAATTATCTTCACCACAGTGAGTTTAGTTACTGTTTTACAGTACTTATTTGATGCTTGATTTATTGATGTTCTATAGTGCATGACGGTGTTACGAGCAGTATTAGGAAATACTGCTTTTGCCAATTAACTTTATTCCTTCTGTACTGACAATAATCACTATAACTAAAACAAAAACAGGGGAAAGAGTGAAAATTGTAATTGCAGAGAGACTAACATTTGTTTCAAAATAGGAGAATGTAAACAAAAAATGGACCATAGGATAAGGGCAAAAGAGAACAAGAAAAATATTTGAGGAAAATATGACAGAATTAGAGGTAAAAATAAAAGCTGCGTGGAGTGTGCAGAAGAGGAGACACAAAATAAAAGAATCTTAATAAAGGAGAAGATGAAAGCATGGGAGATGATGATGATGTAAGCCACTAAAGAAATGGAAGATCCAAAAGAAAAAATGAAGAATAGGAGAATTTCAAAATGAAAGATGAAGAAATAGTACTTACTTACTAATCCAAAAAAGATGTATTGACTAATTTAAAAACCAATTATATAGCTGACTTTTTACATTTGTAAGCAATTATTAAGTATGAATAGTGAATTCCTGTGCAGATATTTCTGATGTTATATGATTGTAGGTTACAGTGCGACAGAAGAACATATTTGAAAGAAGGGTTTTGTTCTCTTTACAGTTTTCAGATTGTCCTACACATGGAGCACACTCACTCTACCCTTGAAGCATATATCAGGCAAATTATTATGCATGCAGCATACTGCCTTTCTCCTAGCGCACCGTTGTCATACCCCTGTCATAGTGAACTATCTCAGTCAATGAGAGGCAAGGACATGTGTGTGTATCCTATGCCCAAGTGAGCGAAATGCAACCCGGCACAGCCTAGTAGTCCTGCCATGAGCATTACAGTGTAAGCTAAATGGCCTGGCAGTGAACATAAGGTTGCTTTCCAACTCCATAGACGGCCATGCAGCTATTCTGCAGCAATGCCATGGAGAGGGAGAAACAATGTAGGGGATACACTCAGTACCCTCCTTAGCCACCAGAAACCACTGTACAGTTGCAGAGGATCATCAAGAGCAGTGGACGCCGAAGTTAGCAGCCTGCTAGACAACTACAAAGACGATACTCAGCCCGTAGACCTGGCACACTGATTCCTAGTGAGGACAATTTTAACTTGAGTGGCAGGTTGTCACCGCTTCAGAAACCCATTGCAGTGTCTTTCGGATTATGTTGCGTTACCCTACATCACTCATAAAGTACCGTCAAACACTGGCGCCTGGTCTCTACATGAGGCGCACCTGACGAAGTTGGAAATACCAAAGGTAGATCTGCCATGCACCTTTTTACTAGGGCCTTTGGGCAAGAACTACAGGAGCTGTGTTTATAACTCTTGGCTCTAAACAAAAGGGAATAAGCTATCATTATCTTAACTTCATTAACATAAACCTAAATCCATTATAACTTGAATCAGCCCTGCAAGCTATGCCATACTCATCCCGTAAGGGCTTGAGGAAAGCTGCAGTCACTGAGCGTATGTAGAGGAGGAGGTTCAGCATTAGCCAGACACCACTGCTGCCACCAGTCACAGACTCAAATCTCCTGTAGTAAGCCCAGTGACACTGAGTCCGACAACCCCTCCCCCATCGCAGAGGATAACAACCACCATCCCACCAAGATCACATCAGCACCCTCTCTCCAAAATGGGACCCCAGTGGCATATCACCCCTAAGGCCTCAGCTATGTCCGACAGCACACCCATCCACAAACTTACTCATCCACACCGAATGACCACCAGCATGAACGTATCGAGGTGCATTATCCAACTACCAAGCCAGACGCAACACAAGCCCTGTAGTTCCTCAGGTGATAGAAAAGGTAGATGGACAGAACAAGAGAAGGATAAAGAGAAAACTTCACCTAAAGTTTTAACTGTTGGGACCCCTGGCATCATCAGTAGTCTGCACCATAAAGGTAGCTTGAACTTTACAAAATACCCTGTGCAAGTGCAGAAAGCAAGTAGCATCACTTGAGCTGGTAACAAACTCATCATGAAGGACTGGACCCAACACCCTCCATTCTTTGCAACCATCTGGCTGCTTGGTGCTCGTCGGTGGGGCACTCCAGTAATTCCCAATTAGCCAGATGGTCAGCTCAGGACAGATCAGGCATCCATTCATCTGCAGCTGTTTAACCTCGCTCTATGCCCACCCAATGGAGCTTTCAGGCCTTGGCCTCAGCCTGTGGCTATCATCTCTCCTCCATAGCCCAATGGCAGAACAGCCCTTAGAGAAAGTAATCCCACAGTGGACTCTCAATAACCATCCCCTCTTATAGTGGACAGTAAACGTTACTTCCCTATGTTACGAGCTCTGAAAATACATAATCTTATGAGCACACTCAGTAGGTGTATAAGAGCTCCATTAGGATAAATTTGACTAACTGATTGACATGTCTCTGTTGAACCACCACAGGTTTCTTCTTGTGAAACCAACTGTGTGTTGGTGGGAAGGATGACATACACTGGATGGAATAACTGAATTTAAACTACAGGGGTTAATAAAATACTACAGTAATACCCCTCATAATTGGTATTAATGCCTATCCTCCTTTTTGTAAGTGGCCTGCCATCATAGGGTCCCTAACCTGCTGCAGTGGTCTATCAGATGTTCCAGGTGGTACTCCGAGGTCCTTGATTTTTATCCCCTTTCTTCCCCTTACAGAGTCTGCCAACCCTCGCTGCTGAGAGAGCAGTGTCAGGTGTTCCTGGTATCATCGTTAAAAGTGGTGAACTCTTACAGCAGCCAATCTCAAGAAATGGTACCATGGCTCAGTGGATGTGTCTGCCACAACACATTAGCACACCTGCCGCAACTTCCTGCTAAGGTGGGATAAGGTGGTAATTTGGCTTACTCAGTTCCACCCAGAATCCCAACAGGCATTTCCCATGCCTAATGCACAATGGACAATTTTGCATATATCACACTGTCTCAGTAAGTTTCTGACTGAACGCCTGCAAAGTACCGGGGTTACATAATTGTCATCTATCACTTGGTAGGACAGCTACGGTGCAAGGTATGCCCACAAACGTCTTCCCTGATGATAGTGGCAGTGAACCATCAAGGCCACAGGCGTGACCATGTTATGGTCCTGTTATGCACATGACCACCCATTAAAAAATAGTCAAAACTCACTAATACTCTCCTGGTGGCTTACAAAGCCACCATTTACATGATAAACATGAAACAACAGTATTTTTTATTTATCTTTGTTCATTTTATTGTACTAGAGGGAGATAAGTTACAATATTCTTCTACTTAATATCCTCGATACACCCAAATGTAAATACTGGAAATGATCACAGCTTCACCGACCTGTAGGATAGACTTCACGTACATATGTATACATACATACACAAGCCGGTATCAACCAGGTAATCACGGGCTCCTTGCTTCCAGTGTGTGAGGTTATTTTTGGGCTGGCATTTTAATGTTTGTTAACTGTTGGCTCAGAATCCTTCAGGAGGTGCAAAAAATGTCATGGACCAACTGCAATACTAATACAAAAAAATACAAATGTTGGAAGTCTAGTTTGTCCTTGAATGAAACAGCAAACTCTTCAGTTCTCTATCTTCATGCTATACTACAAGTTAAGTTAAGGGTTGGCACGTGAGTTCATGTGCATTCAGAGCAGCACCAATCACAGTGATTAACCACAGGAAAATCACTTCCTATGCTTGCTGGCAACTTCTTCAACTCTGCTCCCCTGAAAACTCTGTCAGTGCTGCTACAACTACCTAAATTGAGAGTGTCACCACGGAGCTTCTTCAGCTCTATAAAAAGAATAGCATATAGCATGGAGGGAGCCATGCCTGCAAAATTACTTTTATACTGTTGTAAGCCACATTCCGTTACTACTGACGATCACTGAAGTCACTTGTGATTGGTCAGTACTCATCAGCAGTAACAGAACAGTCTGCTGTAAAAAGTAAATATTTGTGTTTGTCAATAAGCTGGTGGTTTGGAACACTTGGCAGTGAGATTTATTTGAATTGCCTTATTTACTGAATGATAAGTCAAACATTTTTTACCAATTATGATCCTCCAAAATCATCCCTCAGCTTAGAATCAGGACCGGGAATACTACAAACAGTTCTACCCAAATTGTAGCGGGCGACCAAGTGGCTTCCTGAACTCGGCTGGAAATCACTTAGCTGGAAAGCACTTAGAGCGAGCCCACGTGGGGCGAGGAGAATTTTTTAATAACATAATTGAGCAACACCCTGCGGCGCCAACGATAAAGCGCGCACGGAGGTACGAAATGAGGCCTGTCGCTGACCTGCTGCCAGACAGTCGCCACCCAGAGGACGCGAGGCGTTCCGGGACCGCTGCTGTACAATAGTGTCATCAAAAGCCTTCGGCATCACATTGAGGTATTATAAATCCATAGGGATCTGCAAGAGACTGCTAGATAAATATAGTGACACTGATGGTATTAACTGGAGTCAGTTAGAATATAATCATTCCCCCGTTTTAGAGCAAGCTTTTGTACTAAGTTGTAGCCTTGAGTTGTTTGAGCATTTATAATATATAAAGAAGTGAGACATTACCCCTGTGTTTCACTTAGCTACACCTTGCCTTTATTATAAGCTCTTGATGCCATCTGACTCGTTCCCAAGTATGATTAGGTTAAGCGCATAATGCATAAGACCTAATTCGTTACAAAATGTATATAGAATGGGCATTATGTATTTACCAGCAACACTACAGATCTAATACTAATCACATGGTCTTAGCCACTACCAGTACAGTACAGTGCCATTCTTATTATTTCAAGCTCTATCCCTGAACATAGAAATTTCATTAACATTATCATCGCTCAAAATAGTTTCATCAATCACGTATTTAAAATTAAAAGCAAATGGTTTTGCCTAAATATGCAATATATCTAATAAAATACTTGGCATGACCTTGCAGCATGATGTGTAACAAAGTTCAACATCAGCACGGTGCTTCCATTCACAAAGTGTGAAAGAAAATGTCTGACATTGGACAAGTTTACAAAGGGCGTAGCATGGAATATGTGTCACATTTTTAAGTGTCACATCTATAATAAGTGGTGAACAAAATAACATTCAATGCACGATGTAATTGATGATTTTTCTTAACTGCTTTTAACAGTAGACAGCTTGAACTGCGTTCTTTCTTTTCTCCTCTCTGTTAAACACTTCACTTTTCCTGCTGGTGGAATGACCTTTACACACATCCCCTCCCCTTTCGTACAGCCTCTTTGTTTCACCCCTCCTACCCCTGCCCTATTGCTGACAATTTCTCGCCACCATCTTATGAGCGCAATGAACATGTTGCCCTGGCATTTTGTCAGATTATAACTTACATACTGTTGAAGTGGTTAACCTCAAAAACAATATGCTAATATTTTAGTCACGTTAACAAAGATCTGTAGAACAAATATCTCTTGCAGCCGCCAGAATTCTGCCATTTTAGAAACAATGCCAATGGAAAATTTACGACTCAATAATTATTTACACAAATCACAATGAAAGTGCAAAAATTAGATAACACCTAGAAAATTGCCTTGCTAAATAAGGAACATTATAATTTCCTGCAAGCAAACATATTAAAAAAACATATTTAATTCTCAGAACAGTCCAAATTATTTCTAGAATAGAATTGAACCCAAGGAGGTTATATATTAAATTTTTGATTCCACCAATCTCGCCAGAATCTATAGAATCAAAGAACCAATAATTGAAACGTCCCATTACAAACAATTAAAATTATTATTTTGTAGTTCATTGTATTTTACTTTACCAGTGCATGGGTAGAGAGAGCGGAATAAGCAGTTGTTGTTCCCATGTCTCTATCATTTTTGACCATGACAGATTTTTAACATAAGCACAGCATGCTACCATGGTAGTTGTCATATGCAGCCACAGTATTTCACACTAATATTTGTCAGTATTTTAGCGAGTATCTGAAATGGGATGATATTAGCTTACACAGAGTACATAATTTGGTAGCTTTACAAACGTTTTGTTTGTTATGTAAATCAGATTTAATAATTGAGACTTACATTTTAAAAAAATCTGAGGTTTTCGCAAATCCGGGTGTTACAAATTCCCAAGACCCGTGGACTAGCAAAAGACTTTATGATAACAACTTACCAACTACTGACGCCGGCTAACAGCCAGCAGAGTTGAGCCCATGACGGCGCTCACCAACCACATGACACGTGGGAAGCACGTGTACAAAGAGGCCTCAAACTGGACTTTCCCATAACGGGAAATATAATGTTGTAATTGTACAACATGTTTTTCTTTATTTCAGGGCTCAGTATTATAAAATGTTTAATATTTGTACGTATGTTTGATAATATAGCACAATGTTTGGATATGAATTTGAAATGTGCGCTGCAAGAAGAACATGAACAGATTATTCTGGCATGAACGCCGTCATGAAAGACATTGAGAAAATACAGAAAATTAATCATCTGGATATAAAATGTAAATCAATATCTGAATTCTTTTTGTACCATTTCTCTAAGAATATAAAAGTTTTACTTGGCGTGCATAGCACTTCCGGTTATGCGAACCCCGTAGGCAGCCATGGTAGGTCTGCGCGACGCTTGTCTCTGGACAGTCAGTCGAGGAGAGCTGGCGTGGTAAGACACTGTCACATATGGACTACAACCTTTTAACTCTGATGTAGATTTCAATAGCTCATTTTAGTATACCGGTCAACCTTTGCTTTGTGTACGTTAGCCAGACATTTCCCCAGCACTATGCTTCCGCTTAACCTAATTATTTGCGCCCTTGCTGCTTTTTGAATTTTAAACAAGGAGAGAGGAGAAAGATGTCGGAGCCCGCGCAACTTGAATCAGGTGCTATCCACCTATGTTAAAGGCAATTCAGTGTAAATTCTTAAAATTGCTATGTGCAATATTAAGGGCTATATTTGCATGTATTTATTTGAGGGTATTTTCATGTTTTATTGTGTTGAGGCCACATTGCCCATGGCCACGCTGTTAGATATTGCTAAGTCCGGATCTGTGCCATCCATGTGCTTTCAGGGTATATTTGTGTAATTTCATATGCGCTTTATGTAATGTCAGGGTTCTATGTATTTTTCATTCAGTGTTCCGTGTAATTTCACGTAAATTGATGTTTTGTATGCATGACCACATGGTCATTTTCATGATTCATTTTCCTGCCATCAGGTGAACCACAAGTCTGTATCTTCTTAAATCGTAAGAGGAATATTTTTTTGAACACAGCTGCTATTTTGTCTGAGAATAATTTGACGTTTTTACGAAGCAATATTGCAATTTCACCTGCATCACGTGGTCTGCTACAAACTTTATCCAGTGGCATCAGCACCATCTAAGCTTCTTTCACGCAATCACGTATTTATTGTGACGACTTATATTGTGCCCCATCTGGTTTCATCTATATTTGTGTAATCGTGTATTTTTGTATGGTTATATTATTACCGTCCTAGCCGGCTATGTGTATAGGCCCTCACCACACTAACCACGTGCTGGGAGGCGTGCCCCGATGAATCCGTGCTAGTGATGCCAATTAATCACATGGGTTCATGTTCACGTTCAGATTCATCTCTGAAATTCTCCATGCCCTGTCTTCAGGAAACACCTACAGTTCACCATAGCGGCTGAAGGCCCCTTTCCCTGTGAAAGCTGTGTTATCTAACACCACGGTAGAAGTCAGCCATCTAGTAGTGCGCTAGAGTAATTGCAGGCTGGGGAGCACCCGACTGGAGTTAGCTAGACACGTCCGAGTTGTATCACAAATAAAAATTCCTGGCACAATATTTGTATGAGCAGTAAAATAAAAGTAAGCGTCAGTGTTTTAATCCTTTCCTTTGTAGTGACAGTATCCTCGTTTCACCATTTTCAGTGTTAAAAAGTATTAAAGATGTTAAGTATTGCAAAGTGTTTTGTAAGTACACTCGGGTGAGACGGACACACAGAACCCACAGCATCTCTGAGAACCCTAAGTTTCAACACTGCAGTGACCGGAAAGCACTGCTGGTGCCTATCATCAGTAAGTAATTTGTGTCCTCGTTCGTCTCATGTCTCACCCGACGGCGTCAGTACAAATATATAAAAGGACAGGAATGCAAGTACTCACATTCTAGTACTTGTCGATAAACTCGCACACAAAGTAGGATGACACATTTTGTTCACGCGATTGTGCAATCGCGACATTTAGCTGGCTAAGCCAACTTCATCAGGCAGCGAATTGTGTGCCTATCGACAAGTCCTAGACTGTGAGTACTTGGATTCCTGCCCTTTTGTATACTATTTTTAGTAGCCTAGCGACCTATTTGCAATCTTAACTTACCAAGTACTTGAAGGCAGACACAAAGTTGAGGTGCGGGTAGGCAGAAGATTCGAGCTGCAGGTCGCCCTTCACCTCGGTGAGATGCTTGACAGAAGGCGTGTTGAGCTCAGCCTTGAGCCGCACGTGTTCGGTTGGCAAGCCTTGGAAGGTGTAGTTGAGCACGGTGACAAGGGATAGAAGGGCGTCACCCCGCTGGACATAGCCATACAGCTGTGTCTTGACCTGCTTTGTGTCAAACTGCAGGTCCAGTATGCACTGGGACACCCCTCGCTTCTCCACCCACTTCAGCGAGCCTGCACCCATAACCATGCATCACCCCTCACAGCATCTTTCTACCTCCATGGCTAATGAGACAGTCAAAGACCTGTACTGTACCAGGTTCCACACAATTCTGCCATTAGGGACCACTATTGCCATGTAACCTATTACCATGGCAATCAAGATTTGATTCCCAGGAAGGCCACACCCATATTTCTGCATGTAAGAACATGGCAAATTTTACCATCTGCACACAGGTTGACTTGGATAATCCTGTTTTTCTGAGGCCTGCTCGCCTCCCACCAAGGCAAACCGAGTTCAATCCCCGGCCGGGTCACACCCCAGCTTTTCACATCTGGGAATCGTACCGGATGATGCAGCTGGTCGGCGGGTTTTCTCAGGGATACCCTATTTCCCCTGCCCTTTCATTCTGGTGCTGCTACAAACAAACTTCAGTCACCCTCATTGGCTGTCAAGACTTTGCTGTTAAGAGCCGTCCAAATCTCTTCACTCACTCTGGTACTTAAAGTTATGGTACCACACGTGACATTTACTTTTGGAATTACAAAATAGCTAGATAGTTTACAAATCCCAGAGATACATGTTTGCTTCTCCTAATAAACTTCTTACTGGGCATGTTGGTTCATGTTAAACTGCTTGCCATAGCAGATGTTGAAGGTTTTGTTACATACTTTGCAGTAGTCTCAACTATTTCAAGGTTCAGGAGCCAGCTACTTAAAAGCATCTTTCCGTTTCTCCAAAGACACTTAACTAAACTGTAAATTAATTTTTTTATTTGGAAGAGTCTTGTCTTGGTCACTCATTTTGAACAACTACAAATATTTTCTAACATTAATCAAGTTACAGCTTTACACACAACAAAAAAAATGCTATAATCACATTTGTTTAATTCAATTACTAATAGCAACCTAATGCATTGAACAATATTTACATTTTAACTGTTATATACAGTCATGAGTAAAGATGGTGTAATATCTGAGGCAATTTATCACATAAAATTACACAAATTTGTTAACAACGTAGTTAAAATGAAACAACACAATCAAGGTAGAGTAAATGTAGCAAAAATTTTGTGGGAATTTGAAAATATTGTCTTACAGTTATATAGATGTGAGAAAAAATTTAAGAAATGGTTTCACAGAAGAAAGTAAGGCCGAGATTATGATGACTTCACGTATCACGTAACGAGCAACACGTTCCCGTGCAAAACAGTTCCCAGTCTACAACACATATTTCAACCTAGGTTTAAAATTTCTCTTTAAGAAAGTAAAGGCTGTTTCTCAATAATGATTTTTCTTTATTTCTCGATCAATAAAGGTTTTATGTATAATGAAAAAAATCTGAAAGTGTGTCTGTATTCTAGCTGTTTACCTTACCATTTAGTTTATAAATAACATCAGAACTACTAAACTATAATAATGTTACAATTAACATAATACCAAAGTTAAAATTAATGTTTTATGATGTCAATTGTAACATTGATACTTATAATTTAGTGATGGGCCGAGACTTGAAAAATTGAGTTTAGTCAAGTTAACAAAGATAGAATTATCATTTGAGTCAAGTTTTTTTCCAGCATGCATCGAGCTACTGAGCATGCAAGTTGGGTAACAATGCTTTTAGGTTATAAATAAACATATATTCACCTTAACAATCACTTTTAGCGTATTAAAAATCAATAATTTTACATTACTAAGCCACTGAAATTGCACCAGAATGCAAATAATAACTCTGTTACATATATTGACACTCGTTAGTGATGTTCAGCTGTGATACAACCACATGATGCATGAAATGCTACTTCCTCTCGCCGCCTGTGTGGCGCACCATGCCAGATGACAGATAACACAACCAAAAACTGTCAAGTTGACAGTTACAGTCTCAGCAGGACACAAATCCATAGAACCATACTACACCACACCTTCAACAGAAATATACGTAGATGCGGTACACTTGCGATTATGTTTCTCATGTAAGTACCGTTTTTAAAAGGTGTGTATAAAAAAAAATTTACAACTATAAACAAAAACTTTTAATGAGGACTGCTTATCCGCTCACCTGGTGGCATGCCTGAAAGTTACCCTCCCGTTCCACTCCTGTAACTGTTATCTTATTTTTGTCTATCAACATCATGTGGCTGACAATACCATTCCTACCCGCCATAATCATTCACTTGTCAGTGGGAGGGGAAAAAACAGTGTTGAGAATTACTTAACCACGCAAACAATTAGTCTTATTGGTAGAAACTGGTCTCAAACTTCTTTTCTTGATAAACCATGACTACAAAAGGGAGAGGTAGTTATAAGAGGCGGGCATTATTCAAGTGTAAATAGGTACACATTTACGTTTATGGTGCAAACTCACATTTAACTAGAAAATTTTATACTGAACTCGACTTGACTCAAGTGTTTCACACAACTTGACTCAACTCAATGTTATAAAAATCAAACACATCTCTCACTACAATGTTATGGTAGTAACTCATGGAAAAGTAAACAGCTAAATGGTTGCAAATGAATTTTATAAATTTTTCTTCTTAAAACTTTAAATCAGCAAGAAATCAAAAAAATTCAATATGGCAAGTTAAAGTCTTCTTTAAAAGGATACTTACTTGAGCTGTGATCAAAAATGCTGAATGTCTCCAAAGTAAAATGGTGGAACTCAAACAAACTTGGTGCATGAGAGACCAAAACTTAACTTTACAGTTTAATGTTTTTAAAAATGAGTGAAGACATGTTCTGGCATTACACTTAAATACTACTTCGGCATGTATAGGCTGCACATTTTCACAAAAAAAATAATGGCAAAAACAAGGTTCAGCTTATATATGAGATATTAGCATTAAAAAAAACTTTTCCCCAAAATATGTTTAGAAATTTGTCAACATACAGTACATTTTAATGTTTCAACTTGAAGGAAGGAATGGAAGGGAAGAGGAGAAGAAGAAGGAAAGAAAGAAAGAACGGAAGGAAAAAAACTTGTGTAATTATTTGAATTATATGTTCACTCACATTCATAAACAAAATAACCTTCATCCCACATGTGTGAAATGTAAACATGTTGGAGCTCAACCATAAATGACATACATGGGAAAATAATTTCTCTGCTGTAAAAGAGAAAGATAACTTACATAGTTTGCACGCCCGCCGTGGCACTACAAGTGCACATTGACAAGGTGCCACTTTGTGTAACATGTTGCAATGGTTTCGCTTTCCCAAGTCAAGTTACCATATGTGGAATAGTAACTACGTGATGTATATTTGTAAACATTGCAACATAATGCAAATTTTCTGTCACAAATGTTTTGTAGGGGAGAAATTAAGTCGGAATTTATTATGTTTGTATGGAACCTTAAGTTAACAATACTTGAAATATTAATTATCCCTAATTTTTCGTCAAAAACATATTGTGCTGCCTATACAACCACGCTGACTATACACGATAACTACGTAATTAACAGCATGCTATTTATATGTGTTATTTGTGACACGAAAACAAAAAAGTAAAAAATGAATCCGGCATTCTAAAGAACAAGTTATTTAACTGTTGAAAGAGAAAACAATATGAAATGAAAATATATGTTTGAAGTTTGACAGAAAAATACTTCAATTTAGGCAGGGAATTGTTTGTCAGTATGTTGTGGAGGAAGCATTCTTGGAAATTCCTTTAAGAACCTGTGTTTGAATCACATGCAGTATTTTAGTTTCACTTTGAATATTACAAAACACATAATGTATCATTTTTAAACTCCTGACCCGTGTCACTATGGGGGATGACTATCCTAGAAGGTAGTACTGTAATGTTGACCACCCTGCCAAGCCCAGCTTAGACTATCACGACAAATACTATACTCTCAATTAGGCCTAGGATGCGTTAGGGGTTTTGATACAGCATTCGGCCGCTTGGGGGCAGGTTTACAATGGGCTGGAGGGGAATCAAACCCCAGAGTGAGTTGGATAGAGATGGCTTTCCGCCCAGGGAGTGCGATCCTTCTCACAATTAGGGTCGTCAAAATAAACAGGATGCCAGAGATCCCAAATTGGATGTAATGGTGAGGGGTTTAATCTAGCATGATGATGGGGGTGCGTGGGCTAGCAGACAATACTCTAGTTGGCCAAGTGGGTTTGTGAGCTGGAATTAAATCTACCGAGGGGCACGTTACACGGGTACGGGAGTCTGGTTGTGTAGGGAGTCGAACCCTGATCACCTTTCCCATTGCCAACTTAATGTCACAACATTTCGGAAGTACTGTGCCTGTAGGATGTTTCACTCGGATACTCCAATCTGATTAAAATTTAATATTACTGAATATTTTCAGGGGCTGGCTAGCAAGGTTGTCATGGGGAATAGCCTCATTCTCCTGACTTAGTAATTTCTCATGAACCTCGTATTCCGTTGTCAGATACCCAGGCCAATTGCCACCAAGTAAATGGTCTAGTGGGGACAAAATATCCAAAGGGATAAAAGGAGAAATGGCTCGTGGTGTTTGATCTGGACACCTAACCGGTGGTTCGTCCTCGGACATGGATTGGGTGTTAGCTCGAGCAAGGACACGACGTTCCCTAAGTCTTTGCTTACTAGGAGCACCAATATTTCTTATTATACATCTGATTAGTAGGATTAACACAACACACAAAAATATATAGGGAGCACGGGTCTGCTAACTACAAGTAACGGTACACAAGTTATCAACATTACGTGGTTATTTACTGCGGGGTTTGATCCCTAGGGAGTAAACGCAATGCTAATAACTAATACAAGAATGCACAATTAAATTAATTTGGTTTACAAACAAATAATGAAATATGATATGAGGATCACGTAAATAAAACGGGGGTCAGGCGAAGGCGAGCCTGAGGCAAGTAAGCTATAGCTTCGCAACTTTACAGTGGCTGAAAGTGAACAAATTAGCAATGCAACTTACAGCAGCTAGATTAATTAAGGGGGAAGCTAATCAGGTACGTAACATGAAGCACGACGGCTCACTATCGCGGAGTCAAGGGAAGTTAACTGAGGTAGGGATTACTGGGTTAAGGTGGGGTATACCTGTAGCTGTTGAGCTTCTCACGTGCAGGTCCTTGGTGACATGCCGATCTTGAGAGAGAGAGAGCGAGAGAGAGAGAGAGTGTGTGTTGACTCAGGTTTAAGGTGAGGGTCAAAAGAGGAGGGTAGGCGGTAGGAAGTAGAGAAGCCCTTGGTTGGACTCGAAGGACAGCCTTCTACAAACTGGGTGCAGGAGAATCCTCTGCGGACTGGTAAGTTGAGCAGCAGAGCCCTTGCGGACTGAAGGAAGGTAAGTCCTTGCGGACTGAGGAGGATGAGTCCTTGCTGGCTGAGGAGGATGAGTCCTTGCAGACTGAGAAGAGTCTTCAGCAGACTGAGGGTTGGGCTTGCATCCTCTTCGGTCATCAAGCCTTGCGCCACTCACTGGTGCTAACTGCCAGGGCTGTATTTATACTAAATTTTCTCCGGTCAGCAGTTATTCGGGGTGCAGGGTGGTAGCGTAACCTTCCACCAAGGGGGCGTATTTATCGGGGACACAGGCGCGCTGCAAGTTTTTATCACCCCGCGTGGATGCGACGACAAATTAAAACCCCCTGTGACGTCGGAAGGTCACAGGGGTGCTGCTATCTGTCATGATTGCAGGAACTTCTTCCAGGAGCCAGACACAAGTAGTAGAATTCTTAATGATTATAATTCCAATCCCGGGGTGCCTCTTTGAATGCATAATTCTGGACAGGCAATAGGGATTGCTATTATGCATGTAATATGCAATTATGTGATTGGCCACCCAGGCTTGTGGGCTTTCTGGCGCGATACATTTACTTTGTATTGCCGCTTACATATTCCGCCCCAAAGCGCATGTGGCTCGTAGATGGGGCGAAGTCGTCCGTAGAGTCCGCAGCATTCTGGCATGTGTCACTCCAAAACTGCAGCTTCTCTTCAGAAACTTTACTGCAGGCTTGTGTCAGTGGGAATGCCATGCGTCTGTTGTTAGTAAACTACTGAGATACCATAAGTGAAAATGGTTTTTATCTGTATCTATGAGGTCATGATACTTGTGGATGAGATTACCGGAAGGAAAATATGTGGTATTCAGTTCAATGTGTATATATAAATACACTACTCAATTATCTTATCTTTACAAACAGCTCTTTGGAAAAATTCTTACCTTTCAATTCCACAATTGTTTCATTTCTCAAGACAATATATAGTCGAGGAAAGTAAGTAAATCCATGTCTTTCTTCTGTTTGCTTTAACCCTACCAGAGCATCAAAACTTCTCTCCCCATTGGTATTTATTCTGAGTGATATGAATTGATCATTTTCCTCATTCTTGTAATTTCCTTAAACAAAAATAAAGGAACCATTTCATTTATGGTACTCAGAATGTCAGAATATTTACTGATTGCATATCTTAACGCCAGAAGTCTTCCTGAACTTACCAACAGCAGTGTAGGTATTCTTCCCTGTGTTGAGCACAAGTGTCAGGTTTTGGCTGTTCTTGTCAAGGTTCAGACGAGCACTAACCTCACGTTTCACACTCGAACCAGGAGTGTCAAACACAAGGCTTATCAACGTGGAGTCCTAGAACAAACACCAAGGTTTATCAACGTGGGTTCCTAGAACAAAAACCAGGCTTCTATATGTGGAGTCCTAAAACAAACACCATACTTAACAATGTGGAGTCCTAGAACAAACATCAGGTTTATCAATGTGGAGTCCTAGAACAAACACCAGCTTAAAAATTTGAAATTCTAGAACAAACACCAAGCTTATGAATGTGGAGTCCTAGAACAAACACCAAGTTTATCAATGTGATTTCCTTGAACAAACACCAGGATTATAAAAGTGGAGTCTAAGAACAAACACAAGGTTTATCAATGTGGATTCTTAAAACATACACAAGACTTTAGTATACTATCCTGGTACAAAGTCCAATGTAATGTTTATTAACTTGGTTGATTCACAGTAAACTCAGAATTTTTGTATTCAACATTTAAAAAAAGCCTTGTTTCATAGTTGTGCATATCGTGACATGAACACAGGCAGACATACCTACATTAAAAACAGCATTCAACTGTGAAAATAAGTCATATGTCTAAACATTAAAACATGTTGTAAAATGATGTTATCTTGGTAACAGCTGAAATTTGCTTATTTTTATTTTATGCATATTAGAGAAGGGATTTATGTAATAGTAACCTATTTACATTCCTATAATTTTACAGAGTAGCTTGGTCAATGCATGCATGATTTTCACAAAGTACACTACCGTGTTAGTTTTCAAATGCAGAAGAAGGATAAGCAGGTGGCAAAAGGGAGGGCCTAACTTAATCAACGACAAGCCAACTATATGATTTACTGACAGTGGAGGAATACAAATGTGTAAAGTGGAACCCCTATTTTAAACTTTTCAAGGGACTGGGAAAATATGTTGTGAAATATACGAAAGTGAAAAAAGAGGGCAACTTATGCCGTAAAAACAGACATTGGGACCAAAAAATGTTGTGCAAAATTCAGGAACGTGTATAATCAGGGGGTGCAATACAGGGGTTCCAATGTAGTGGAAGTGTGAATGAGGACCACAGAAATCTTTAAATATCATGTATTATATTAAGTTTGTTCAAGGAACATTACAATATATGTAGATGTATGTAGCCTTTGAAGCCTGACCGGAGGAAGAGTCAGAAACATTCAACACTAATATGGATACTAGAAGAGGCCTGCCATTTTAACACATTTTATCCGGTTTTTTTTTTTTTTTTTTACAGATTTTAACACATTAGACAAATCCAAACCCAAACTGTGTGTGTGTGTGTGTGTGTGTGTCTCTCTCTCTCTCTCTCTCTCTCTCTCTCTCTCTCTCTCTCTCTCTCTCTCTCTCTCTCTCTCCCCCCCCCCCCCCCAGAAGGCCAGGGCCATTATTTTAAAGAACCTATGCTGTAATTGCCATTTTTATGCATCAATCTGAATTTGGTGACTGTGTTTTGCATTTGGCATTGATCACAATGGTGAGAAAAAGGAAAATTATCACTGATACAGTCATTGTATAAACAAAAGTATAAGTAGGAGTGGAGAAAAGAATTATCATGGTTTGTACATTCCAAATCAAAACAACTACATTTAATATGTAAACATCTTTCATATCCACTTTTTTTTTGTAATTTGCAATTTTTTTCATTCCGAGGATTTCACACAACCAAATTGCCAGCTAGGTCGAGGGTGCTCCATGTTGGGAAAATAATTGTGGTCTAGAATTCATTAATTGCAATTAAATTAATCCTAATTTAATAAGTGTTCTGAAGGAGCCTAATGGTTTTGAAAATACCTCGCAACCTGTTCCCAAGAGGAATTTTTACGTGAAAGGAAATTATGTTAAGGGAGACTAAAGGAGAGAGACGTCTTCTGTATGAAGTGGTGCGGCGGTGGAGACATCTTCAGGCTCACCGATGGCGGCTGTCTTCTCCAGTCTAGTAATCAGTACTTTAACATTATAGACCGTCCTCTGCTTTATTCTGACTGTGAGGTCAGTCTGGCTGCCACTTACCATTGTTGGTCTAGTGACCATCGCACCCTTGAGACAGTTGTGCTTTATTCAGACTGGAAGAGGGTGGATGGCCGCTTTCTCCTATTGCTCCCTCAGCCTTATGCAGACTGGAGGAGAGCGACGACTGCTCTCGTGCCTAGTATGGCACTTCCTATTTATAATAAAGTTCTTCATTGGTAGTCTTCCAGAGGGGTGCAGGGATGGCTAGCCTCTTGTCACAGGGGTTGTTTATTCAGACTTTGGCGCTGCGCTACCCTTTTCTTATCTCCTGGGGTGGAGGCGTTGACACATCTTATCGCCTCGGCATGAGGCACTAGAGGCTGCGGCGATCTTATACACTGGATGCTGCACTCCTGCAGCAAATCTTTGTACAAGATATATCTGCTAAGGATGTTGATGGTTCGGCGAATAGTAAAAGATGGTTCGGCGAATAGTAAAATCTCGTTGGGGTTAGGGTGCCACGTGATGGCTTTGAGTAGATAGTACAATTTTTCTTAACTACGTGTGTGTACTCTCATTTGCAGTGATGCTTGTAGACCCTGTATCCAAGTGATTAATTCTACTAAAGCATGAATGACTTTCCTAAATGAGCGTAGATGTTTGATGATGGGACGAAGTCGCAAGTAGAGAGCGCATGCCAACTGTGCAGGTATGCGTCACGTATAACCTTAATCATGTAACTTATGATGGATCAAAATTTCTGATCTTTCATTCTTTTATGAACCTGTAAGGGAGTGTGAGAGACAAATGATCATCTTTATCAATATACATAATTTAATAATACACTTGCTGTATTGGTTTGGATGATAGGGCATCCAAAAACCCCTGGTTAGGGGTTTTTGGATTTCAACCAGTTAATAAGTGCTGGTTTGACAGAGTCTTGTACTGTGTATACAATAATAGGGTACAAGCACGGTACATATAGGTCTTTAAGAAGTAAGTTCCATAGAACAAACCATGGAATCTCGGATTGTAATGGAATAAGGCTAAATGTTTTCAGTGTGTGAAAAAGAGATGTTGCTTAGGAAAATTATACAAGTAAAGGGAGATAAGACCACATAGAAGGCCAAGAAACAGGTGGCTGAGGGACTAATGGAAGAGTGTTATCGAGCATTATGAATAGTGAATGGATAAACATAGCTGAACATTGCTAAGCTGACCCAGCCTATCAGACTGGAAACAGATGAATATGATAATGAATTTAATCAGTTAGGGAAAGGAAATAGATGTTCAGCATTCAACAACACAGCTGTAATAGATTCTGTGGGTATGAGACAATGATGAGATGACAAATGCTGGGGTCAAATGAAATGTCAGGCAAAAAATTAGGCAACATACGTATGTGACAATGTAAACGTAAGACAAATATAAAAGTCAACAAAGTCACCTTTACTAGACAGGGCAGGGGTTCCCAACTTTTAGATCAGTGAGTACCACGTGGCTTTATTATGATCATTAGGCACACCTGAATACTGGTCAGTGTAGTGAGTTAACATTTTTTTTTCACATTTTAGTGAGCGAAACAAATGGAAAACTCTTGAGGAAAGATGAGATTTCTGAAGGAAACTTAGACTTTTTAGAAAAAAAAGTAATTTTAAACTTATTTAAAACTTAAATTTTTTTTAATGTTTGCATACAAGCTGAATTGTCTTTGCAGTGGTATGTGGCGTAACATCTGGTGAAACCCCTGAAATGGGTCAAATAAAAGCCACGTCATTAGTATTTTATGAATTTTAACTTTTTACCATCGAAAATATGAATGCGTAAAGACAGAAATGAAAAATAGGGAAATGTTTCCAAGTCCATAGTAGAATAAAATACGTCAACCAAAAGATTAACACTTAAGAATCACTGTAACTGTGTGTTACCAGCTAAACAAGCAATTACAACAATAACAAAGGAATTACAGTGAAAGTCCGATGTAACGAGTATGCATAATAACAAAAAGTCCGCTATAACGATAACTTTAATCGGCACCGTCAATTGCCCATATACTCAGTGAGAAAACAAGTCGTAATAACGAATGCGGTGTGGGCTTATTTTCGCTATAACAATAGCTTAAATAGCCGCACTCAGCAGTTTCCTTCAAAAACAATGCAAGAAGAAATTATTGCGTACACAAAAAAAATTTAAGAAAATGTTTTGGTTTCCATGCGTAAACATCGTTCGGAAACATGGCAACATCGCTGCCACCAGCTGACCGCACGCAGACTTAGCAATGCCACACAGCTTGCCTGCCGTGGCGCCATGTTGTCCAGTCTGGCAGCGGCACTTGGATCAAACTGTGCTAGGTTCGATGCTTGCTGTTGTGCGCTCGCCACTGTGTATTTGTGTAAACGCAAAGCCCAAAGTTTCAATATCGGTCAAAGCTAATAGTGAAATGCAACGTGAATATCTGCCCCTAAAATAAAATTGAATATAAATTTAACAACGGATTAGTATTTTTATCTTACTTAAACTTTGAATCAATCATTGTAAATTACCGTATTTTTTTCATGTGAAAATATAGGATGCTGCCTATACACGAGACTTTTTGGAGGAAAAAAAATGGGTAAATTGTAAAAAAAAGTTTCTGGCCATGATAAAATGACATCTAAGGTCCTGCACTGCATCGTCAGGGAATAAACCTGAGAGCACAAGTAAATAATTTATAGGTGCTATTATTGCACTGAACAGCTGCTAAGAATTGGGTAATCTGATCGCTGGCATATTGTGTAATCAAGTCGCCGGCGAACTTCCGGATTAATTTTTGTTACGGGAATGTTTCTGTCAGTTGCAATTTCCCTGACTTCAAATGGAAGCATTTCTGTGGTGACAGAAAATCCATTATTCCTCGTGGTGCGCACGTGATGAAACAGCTATTATTCTTGTTCCGGGTATTTACACATTTTGCTTCGCAAAGCACTTATTTTTGGGCAAATTTTACAGTGTATATTTTCCCCCACACCAACACCGAACATTTTTATCGTCGACCAGCTGCCCTTTTTCCATCTTCCACAACCATCAATTTAAATTTTGCATAATAACTCACTCATTTCCTTTCCCACTATCACCAGGCCGTGTTCCAATTGGCACTTTTTGTTAGCAAAATGATCATGTGACCTGTTTGTCTACAAAATCTACGATGTATTTTTGTAATTTGCATTTTGACAATTTTGAAGTCAACAAATTACCAAATTGCCACCATATCAGTTTATACTTTTGAAATCATTATAACACCGAAATAATACAGCATTGCATGCTAGGCAGTTAAACGTCGTATTGTTTCGACAAAATCTTACAAAATGTTAGACACAAATTAAAAAAACTGAATCTTAGAAACAAATTGGAACATGGCCTCACATTTGTTTATCTGTGAAGCGGGAAGCGGCACACGACAAAGAGAGAGAGAGAGAGAGAGAGAGAGAGAGAGAGAGAGAGAGAGAGAGAATGAACTGAAGCGATCGATGCCGGCGGCACAGCTGTAAACCACCTCGTCTGCTGGCATGGTCAGACTAGGGTCACATTAGTCATGCACATCACAATTGTGTTGTTGATGAAGGATGCCTGCAATTGCTTTACGGGAGCGTGTAGTTGACAAATGTCAGTTGTTCCCATACGTGAACAAACCTCACAAACCTCCGGCTTTAAGAAAAGTTTCATGCAGCCTGTACGTGCTAAAATATAGTATACATTGTATGTGGTACTACACATCGCAATTGTTTGGGTGACATTATTTATGAAAGTTACCAATTCATAGTACGGAATATGCATTGCTAGAAATTTTTGGTTTGTGGTATGCAGGAAATATGTTATTGTTTTTATACTAATATTAACGTCACCTAAATTAGAATAACAACCTGTCGGGCGATTTTAAGATTGCCAAATATTTTTATGCTATCATACAGTATAAGACGAGTACATATTGAAATTTTAGGGGCCTAAATTACATAACTGCCTTGCACACCTGCCAATACCGCATATAAATTTGGAGAGTTGCTAACCTTCCAAGAGGTCCTGACGTTTGTCATACGGGAAAGCAGTTAAAGTGAAACAAACAAACAAACATTGATTCTTATTTCAAGAAAGACTGATTGAGTGAGTATTTTTAATGTGTATTTTGGTGCTAAACTATAGCACATTTTGCTAATTTATGTTTATCTCGTGAATCAATCTGCATTTTTATATCCACTAACAACCTGGATTTTTTGTTAACTGTTAATAGTGTGATAAAATTTCTTCACTCATTTTGGCAAAAAATGTGCCAAGTGACAGTTGTACGTAATAACTTTGCATGCAAACGTCGCCTGTGTCTGTCTCTGTATTTCCGCCCACAGCCGCCACCGTGGTGACAGGAAGCACCATGACCTTGGGTGACCTTAAACGTGGAGACAGCTGCACGCAGTGTGCGCTGCCTTGCCACCCTTCCCACTCCAAAACCTTACATGGGTCACATGTGTTTTCCGCTAGTGATTGAACTTTACGCCATATAAATGTTATTTTAATGAGAATTATATGATCAGTCTTTTTGCTTTTTTGGGATGTGCCATTACAGTTAATATACAGCATAAATAAAAATTTGTAAATGTGGGATTTTTTTATAACGAAAGTCCATTATAGCGAGAAATTTTTGTGCCGATATAAACTATCATTACAACAAACTTTCACTGTATTTATACAGTTGTTTACAAAAAATTTCAATACTGAAAAAAAATCAAAGAGTATAACAGATGCTTATGCTCAAAATATTGCTGAATTATTCTGAATCTAGTCTGTTGCTATACTTATTTTGCTATTACGAACACAATACTCAATGTTGGTTTTATTCATGTATCTTTCTGCACAAAGATGTGCAGCAAATTATAAAACAAAAATACCTAACGGGCATCCAATTCTGTAAAATTAGCTTTTACATGGTTTTTGTCCTATTTATATACAATATGTCATTCTACATCTGTCAATTTATTGGTTTAACTTTCTGGCTACCCCATCCACTCATGATGGTGTGTACTTCATCATGCACACATGAATACACAATAGTAATTAAAAGGACTTCTCACTGCATTACAGTATTTGGCAAAACACCCAGAAAAGGAACATAAAAAAGCTATTCCAGAACAGAAATGGGGCACTCACGTCATTGGATTCCCACTTGTACTCTAGCAAATACTTCTTGGCAGTGGGGTCAGCCTTCTGGAGGGACAGAGAGAACTTGGTGGGGCCATTGAGGATGAAATCTGAGGCGTTCTTATTGAGGCTGGCATTGGGGAACTGGAAGTCTCCACAAAACTGGAGGCCGAGCGTCTTGTCCAGCCACGTCCAGCTGCAGAGGTGAGCCTCCGTGCGGCCCTGCGTGATCCCGATCTGTGGCTCCTCCTCCCCTCCCCTCACCACTATCAACTTCGACCTAAACCACACACGCACACAGAGTACAGTCTACACTTGGACGCCGCCATGGCAAACTGGGTTTGATTCTGAATTTTTGCATTGCCATTGGCCAGCAGGTTTTCTCAGGGCACTTCCGTTTCACCTTGTCCTAACATTCTTCTGCTGCTCTGTCTTCATCATCGCACCCTCACTGGTACTTACGGACTCTTGTTTAGCACCAAACAAAGAAAGACTTTCAACTCGACTAACAACTGAAGTATTGCATCAGTACACTGGAAATATGTTATAACATTTTTCAAGGGGTCAGTAAAATAAAATGTTATATGCAGGAAAATATTATAAGTAGGAAACAGTATTACACCTGCAGGGATACATCAAGCTAAACAAAATTCTAATGTAATAATTTTATATATAAATAGCTAGTAAGTTCTTTAACAGCTTCATTTAAATCATTTGGTGCAAAAATATCAGTGGTGTGAATTCCATAAACCATAACATCATCAGTTAATGCATAATGACATGAATTCTGGATGCTTGCTCACTCATCTACTCTTTGTTATCTTAGTAATTTTCAGGACCATCACCTTTAAAATCCTTAATATTGCAAGTATAAACAGTTTTCTGTAGCTGTTTGTAGGCTACTGCATTATTAATGTGTCTGAAATTTTACTTAAGAGAAAAGTTGCATTTGAGATGCTGCAAGGAATTGAAAAAAATACAATACTGATGTTATAAGCAGGAAATTAAAAATATGAACACTGTTATAGGCAGGAAATTAAACCATTAAGCCTTATGTAGAAATGGTGGGAACATGAAATAATGGTGTTATATGCAGAAAAAAGTTATATGTGGGAATGCTATAACAGGGTTCCACTGTTATAGACTGACCTAACATTCAGGAATGTACATTAGTAATATACTGGCCTAACACTTGGGAACAACAAGTTCCTTTCCCAGTCCATCCTGATTTTGGCAAATACTGAAATCATTCCTTAGTTCAAGACATGGCCAAATCCCTCCCTACTACTGATTGTCCATGCACCTGATTCTGTCTCTAGCAAGATGTTAATGAAACACAAAAAATATACTCCGTCACCAAAAATATGCATGACCATAAAGAAAATATGCAGAACTGACAAAAAGGAGAACAGATTACATTACTCAAGGATAAAATAATATATACAGTAAAACCTCTTTAATACAACCTCACGGAACCTTATTTCTTGCCATTTGTAATAATGAGGTTTGCATTAACTAGTGTTTGAGACAACTATAAAATGTATATTTAAAAAAAAATGTTAACTCTGTGATTTGGCATGTTTGAAAATAAGACATTCTTATCACAAGTAGGTTTTTTACCACCGAACTCAATTTTAAATTTTTTTTTGTGACACAGTGTTGTGAGTTCCTACAATTAAGTCAGGATTCCACAAATTCATTTGTGTATAGATTGTATAATTCAATGTAAAGAAAGGTGTATTAACCCTCAAACACTATAAAATAGATAATATATGTTGATTTCAAGCCAGTGTAATTAGATTAAATGCATTCAGGGTATTTATATCTGAAATTACTAGTTATAAGGACTAAGAAATGTGGTCAGATTAAAACTTGTTCGGAGTAACGCACAATATATATATTTAGTAAAAGAGTGTACTGTTTAAGTAGTGTTTATTTGAAACTGATATACGTACAGACAAGCAGTCATATGCTCTGACGTACATGTAATTCTAAGAAGTGTTGTGTTGAGCTCATTCATTCCAATATGGGCATAGACAGAGGAAAGGACAGTGATTGGAGGACCCAAATAAGGTAACGAAATAAGGGAACTGCTGTGATTGGGGGAAAGTGGACTTGCCCAGGCGAGTTGAAGGCAAACAATGTGAAGCTGATGGAAAGGTAGAGAGAGTCTATGACTGAGTCTCGAGGATACATGTAGTGTTTTTTATGTTTAGAGCCGCAGTGCGCTATTGCTTGTAATAATTCTAAGTTTTGTATATGTCACAAGGGGAAGAGTAAAGTTGGTGATATTCATGCAGTGGCTACATTATTGCTTTTAATCAATCCACTTACCCACTCACTCCGCAATTCATTTGAGGAGTTACAGATCCATCTGCTCGGGATATGACAAATGGTGTCAGATGTGAGGTTGGAATGACCACTGTGCTGGAAAAATTTTGTTTGGATGTGAAGGAACACTGTTCAACGAAGAAGAACTTGGCATGATATATTATTGGGTGCCAATGCAAATCATACCCTATGCAAATTGCAATAACTAAAGGAAATGAGTTGAAAATAAATTCTACATTCTACGAAACATCGCCTGCTGAAGCGAGTTAACAATATTGGTGAAGAAAGAACCCTGCATATTCCTGGTCAGCATTGCAATACGAAGTAACAAGAAATGGATCAACAGAGGAAAGTCCGGCGGCAGAGCAACGGGGGCAAACAGCGAGGGAAGATAAGGTCGGTGGTGGCGAGCGGCTAGCGGTCGGTGGTGGCAGAGCAACGTCCACTGATAACAGTGAGGAGCTCGACACAGAGACGATGTATATGAGGACGTCACAGCAGCCCAGCACTCTCCACCCACATGTCGAAGTACGGACCAAGGGAGAAGATTGGCAGGGACGGCACTGTAAAGTGTTGTAGAGGACGACTGCAACAACAATTCGGCAAAGGGTCAAAGAGCTCCCGCCTTATCGCCCTATCCAACAAGATGTTACGAATCACTAGTCAGATAAGGTAGGTTTAAGGAGGATGTTAAGAGTGTAAATGTGCTCATTAATTGAAATAGAGTATTTTGAATACTTTAAATATTTGAGAATTTGAAAAAGGGGACAAAATAAAAATGGCCGATAGTGGAGACGAATTAGGTGACCAATATACTTCAATCATGGCTGCATTGAAACTGATGTCAGGATTTTGATGGAGATAAAAACAAACTAAGAGAATTCCTCGATAATATAGATAAAGTGTTTGAACTAGTAAATCCGGTACAACATTGTGTACTATTGAAGTTTGTTGTCAAAAATGTAGGAGATGCCAAGGCGAAATTGTTAGTAAACTTTTCAACTCGCGACAAGGTGTTGCAGAATCGGTTGTGAACTGGGATAGCTGAGTAGATACATACGATGGTAACAGAGTTGAAGGAAGCAGCTTTAAGGGTATGCACTACACCACAAGAATCGGGCACGACAGCTTTAATTCAGCATTTAGCCAGGGCATGCTTTACTCAAGGAATAATTAATGAAAGAATCCAGACAATTTTACGGAGTAAGAGCATGCAGATTGGAACATTAGACAGGGCAGTAGAAGCTGTGTTAGAGAAGAGTCTGACTTGTTGTCCCAAAGGGAACGGGGTCGTGCTTTGTTTGATAAAACAGGTCAAGGTTCAGAAGTACGACTACCTGCTCAAATTGTGGGAAAACTGGGCATAGATCAGAGAAATGTTTCTTGAGGAAACCGGTTATACAAGGACACAGCATCAGAAAGAGTGTTCACATAAGTAGTTTGCAAAAACATAAAAGGCTGGGTTAAGATTCTTCCATACGGACTAGTGGAGCAGAGACAAAAGTAGGATACCCTAACAACTATGCAAAAGATCAGAATGATGTAATATGTTTCTCATGCGGAAAGAGGGGACATTTTGTGAGGTCGTGTTATCGAGCCAAACCAGGGCTCAGATATCCTGATTTGAGAGGTCGGACATACACTAAATTTCAAAATGGCAATTACAGAGACAGAAAAGGAGAGGTAAGCGACAGAGAGAACAACAAGGGGGAACTAGGGAGGGAGTTAGACAAGCAGCTGTCCTTGAATTCCCCTGAGCAAGGCTGCCAGAAGCAGATACCAGGTAAGTGCAGCAAAAAACAGGTAACACCGGGTAATGATAAACACATAGACGGATATCACAATCAGAGTATTGTGATACAGGTAAAGGTGAATGGATTAGGAAGGGAGATAGAATGTTTTGTTGATACTGGATCTGATCTGACATTAATAAATGAGAATATTTTAGAGAAAGGTATTATAGACCAGATGAATACAGAAGAAAAAACTCAAACAAGTGGTCTAACTACTTTGTAAACGTCCACAAAGGGTACAGTAAATTTAACTTTTTAATTTGCACTCGTTAGAATGAAAACAGAAATGCCAAGTGGTGCAAGTATGTCTGTACGACTGCATATTAGGATGAGATTTCCTGAGGTCGACGGAAGTAGTAATAGATTTGAGATATAATACACTAAGGATAGGAAAAGAATTGATTAGTTTTAAGCAAGAACATAAAAAAGTAGGAACTTTGAAAGTTTCTGTTCCTGCTAGATGTGAAAGGATAATGCAATTACCTACTACTTCAGAGGGTGTAGGAATAGTAGCAAAATGTGAACTAGCACAAGGGGTATATTTAGCAAATAGTCTAACTGAAGCCAAGGGAGGTAAATGTGTATGCTCAATAGTAAACACTAATGAAAGAGAGGTAGATCTAGAAATCCCTGCTTTAAGGTTAGAAAAATGATAATCATGGTAGACTGAGTACTACGCAAGGAACATGAAAAAAACAAAGATCAGAAATGTTAGAATTATTGTTAAGGTTGGAGCACTTACATGATAAGGAAAAAGAGACTCTGATAAAATTGTGTCAGGAGTTTAGGGATATTTTTTACCTTCCAGGAGATAAACTGACACATACTAAGACGGTAGAACACAGTATTCCCATTAGTAAGACAGTATTCCCATTAGTAAGGAGGTATTGATTCCACCTGCACTAATCAGTGAGCCAGATGCTTATGACCTGGGATCATTAAATAATTATACTTGTTCATTTTACTTGGAAATACATAAAAGGAAGGTATGCAAAAATACTGACAATTAATGTAATTATTAAATACGTTAGGAAAGCAATGGGATGTGTAGCAGATGAAGGCTTCATGCATAAAAACGTATATGGAGCAAAATGTGCAAAAGTCAAATGCTATAGGGGAAAGTTAAAATGCCTAATAGTCCAGAAGGGACGTTGCTACTGGGGATATGAAAGGATAAGGCTTTCTGGGTAGGGTTTCAGAGAAGGACGTAGAGATACCTTTGGATGGCCGTGTGGAGACATCTGCTTGAAGTGACTATGTGGTGTACTTGCTAAGTCATCAGACTGTACTTTCGACATGTGGAGTCTAGCAGCATTTGCTCTCTCGGATAACTCAAGTCGTTGCAGACTGTGAGAGTTCAAGCAGCACAGCTAACTCCCAGAGACTTGAATCGGTACTGCCGACGCACTTGGCCTAGTGGTCAGAATCTAGAGTATACCAGCTCGAGTCTTATGCAGACTATTGAGCTCAGGATATGAACCACTTACCCTTGACTAGACTAAGCCTTGCTCTGGCTTGTTAAGCCAGTTTGCTAAGCCCTGCTCAGGCTTGAGTTCCCTATCTATAATTGCTCAGGCTGGAGGTGCGCTCTGCTTTATTCTGGCTGAAGGGCCAGCGAAAACTGCCATGCTGGAAACTTGCACTTCCTTAGATACCAAAATCTTCAGCTTGTGGGCTGTCGAAGGGGTGCAAGGCGTGCTAGTCTCTCTTTGCAGGGGTGTGTTTATTCCGACTTCAGGGCAGCAGCGCCCTTTCCTTATCTTCCCCATTGGAGGCTGTTAACTTTTTTATCACCTCGACACGAGGCTCTGGCAGCTGCGTTCTCCTTGCAGCGAAGGTGCTGCGATTTTGCATCATTCCTTGGAACCCTCATCTCTAGCTGACTGGTGTCGATGGCTCTGTCAGATAATAAAATATTGAGATGGAAATATGGGCGACCACATGGCTGCTTCGGTACACAGTACAATTCCTCCCTTCACATCAAGTGTCTGTAATCACTCACTAGGCTGGGAGTGATCCTGTAGGTACGGTATTAATTGCTATGTCATCATATGACTTCCCAACGAGTGTAGCAACTCTAGAGATGGGATGAAGTCGAAACGTAGAATGCGCGTCAGATGCGCAGGAATGCACCATGCACCAACTTTAACCAATACATTTATGTAATTTTTGCAGTACTTGTTTTGGTGAATGCATCATTTACTACCATATGCTGTTACACCACTCATAATTTTTTCCCCCCTTTTGTTACGTACAGCAAATTTTTTCACAAATTGTGATACTAAACAGAAGTAGGCTATAAAATGTGGTTAGGTTTTTGCCAGCACCAAAATACTTAGTAAAATATGTTTTCCCATGAATTTGTACCTTTCGTAACATAAAACTTTACCAAATTAAAAACTTTAATTCTAAGTCTAATCCTTTGTTGAAAAACATTTTTCTCAACTCAGTATAATTTTGCCACTAGTGTAAGACACGAACAAGGCGTCACTCACTCAGCAGTGAAGATCTCAGCATTGTTCTTGGGCAGGTTAAAGTTGAGGCTGATGAGCCGGGCGCCTCGTACCTTCAGCTGGCCCTCAAATGCAGTAGATGTGTACAGGTTTGTCTTCAGCTTGATGGCTGTGCTGGCGTAGTATGCATCAACGCTCATCGTCCCGACCACATCAAGTGCTATGCTGCAAAACACACAGGCGAAGTGTATCACATTTAAACTGAAACTAGAGAAATTACAGTATTCATAGACATCTATGTGACTCAATTGGTAGAGCACAGGCATGGAAACCCATAGTATGTTTTTATATATATATATATATATATATACACACACACACACACACACACACACACACACGCACACACACACACACACACACACACACACACACACACACACACACACACACACACTAACACACAAAGAGTAATTAATATAATGGTTGTCTGTCATTACATTTCTAAAGGAAATCTTAAATTTCTGTGGTGTATGGATTAAAATAAGATACCCTACTTTACTGATGAGTACATGTTACTTAAATGTACTGACCAGGAACATATTACAAGTAGGGTCTAAAGACATTTTCTTTACAATGGGAACAACATGTCTGTAATGAAACCAAAGAGTAAGACGTAAACAAGCATTTTAATATTCTTGCTATCACTACTTAAAATGGAGACCATGCAAGAATGTTTTTTTATTCCTGTGTGTTACAACTCCTGAGTGAAAATCACCAGCACAGACTAGATTCCCCATTGGAGGCATGGATTTTTTAAGTAATCTCACTTATTCTTAGGTTACATATAAGTTAATATACAAGTTTTTTTTTAGCTCATTCATAGTTAAGTGAACATTTTTAAGATCTGCTAACTTTCCTCTAAGCAGTTGAGTTACATTATTTCGATCATAAAATATATTTGGTTACAGTTGCTTCATCACAAGCGGCAGCTACCACAAGCAAGAATGCAGCAAGTGAAAGCTGCCAAAACGAAATGAATAAACACTGGAGGACACTTTCCAACATCAACAAAACTAGGATTTCACCAAGGTCGTCTGGCTGACATGGAGTAAATGCAGCTAAATGTGAACACTTCTCTGCCTTATCTTCGCCCAGGACCCGCAAGAAAACAAGTTGGCAGGAAAGATGTCAGATCTGAGTGGGCAAGGAGGAGAGAAGTATAATGAGGACTCAGAACTAGAACGAGGGGTACAGTTAGAGATGGGATGAAAGAGTGGTTGGCCATCAGCACCCATCACGCTGGGGGTAAGTGACTGCATTTCTTTTCCTAATTTAACAACATTACTACAAGTACCTCAGCCAGTCATTAAGTTAGTGTAATGTATGCAGTTATGGGCAACACTATTATCAAAGGTTGATTTCACAAGCACTTATTAAGTTAGTGTAATGTATGCAGTTATGGGCAACACTATTTTCAAAGGTTGATTTCACAAGCACTTATTAAGTTAGTGTAATGTATGCAGTCATGGGCAACACTATTTTCAAAGGTTGATTTCACAAGCACTTATTTAATTGTGAAACATCTATTCCTGTCATCACAGCACAGAATGAGGGACATACAATTAATATTTATTTTATTTTATCTAAATCAAAAGAAACACAAAACTTGTCCAAGATATAATATAAAAGTTTTATATGTACATACAACTTTTGACTTGTGTTCCACCATTATGCTATATAGGTACAAACCTCATTCAATTATAATTAAACAAGTAGAAATAGTAGTCAATAAATATGGCCACATAAGAGGCCTCTACAAATAATTTAATACTATTTGCAATAAGTTAAACTTTTCAGCATCAGAAATGCTACTTAAAAGTAATTTTCTTTACAACTCAATATGCACAGGCTATATGGTGCCTACTGTATTTCGTTTTGTGTGTAATATACTTAATAATACACACAACATTTCTGAATGCTTATACATCCTATATTTTGCATTTTGAACTAGGACATATTAAATTTCATTCTGTTTGGATAATGTCAATTGTACATTTATGAAGTGAATTTCCTTTGACAAACAATTACGTTTGACAATCAAAACTTTACCCTCCTAGACTAGAGATGAGACTCAGTGATATCTCAACAATGCCAATTGTGCCTCTAAAGACAGTCAGAAACAGAGACTTGACAAATTTCATCATGCTACCAAACACACTCTATTTGTCATTTGTGCTTGTCCCCTTTCAGTTGTCATAAATAGTTTACTAGTGCAATAAATCACAGAATGATGACTTCTGAATCAATATTTTTAACAGCTTAACAGCCAAATTACAACTACATATTGAGGGTTATTAATTATATACATATGTTTATTTGAATAGTGAATCATCACCACAGAAAATACTGTTATAAAAAACACCTGCGGTGAAACTTATTTAATACAAACCTCAAGAGTCCAAAATTGTTGCAGTTTGTAACACTGAAGTTTGTATAAACGGGTGTTTGTGATAATTATAAAAGTTTCTTAACACCAGCATTTTTTTATCAGTGAACTTTACATTACTGTAATAAAATTAATAAATATGTTTTATTAGGCATACAAAATAACATTAGATTGCCTACTTCAATCCAAGGGGAAAGAAAACCACTTTTTTATTAATGAGAACTTAGGATCAACGAGGTTTCAGCGTATGCAAATAATATTACTGTACCAAATTGTGCTTCCATTTGCATAATTTCCTTTTACAGTATACTTTTAAAACTAAAGTTCAGAATTAAAATATTGAATGTCTGTGTTGTTTTATGATCTATTCCTATGTGCATTTTACAATCCTCAGTTGTTTAGTATCCATTAGTGAATGTAGTTCTCATGTAAAAGTTGTTGATGTGTCATGAACCATGGCTACTGACATTCCATCTAAGCAAACTGGGTTCAATTCCCAGCAGGGTGGCTCCTGGATATTTACATGTTGGAATGGGGCCAGATGATCCTGCTGGTTGACTGGTTTTCCTCTGGGACCTACCTTTTAGCCTGTCCTTAAATTCTGGCACTGCTCTATACTCACCTCACTTCACCCTCATCTCTCAAGACCTCAATGTTAAGAGCCGTCAACATCTCTCCACAGCTTCATGGTTTCCAGAATGCTCACCTAGGCTGGATCTTGCTCTCTATGTCCAGATGCTTGGTGGTGAGGAAGTCGGATGCCTTCAGCAGACCAGAGAGAACCAGGTTCACAGCTCCAGTACCGACAGCATTCAGGGCAACAGGCAGCCCCACTCCAGTCGGCACCACATAGGTCGTGTCCAACAGCAGCGCTGCCTTGCTGAAGTTTATTACCTGGTACAAATTCACACAGTCGCCTATGATATAAATAATTTCCTTGTGTAACAAATTATTCTTAATTATATTATTTAAAAAACACAAAATTTGTGGCTTAACTTGAATAGACTACAATATAATGGTTCAAACCAAATTCAGTGTCTACACGTTTTTTTATTTCCATCTGCTTTCCTTCTTTAAACCCACTTTTAGCGTTCTTTTCTTTTTACTTCTGCATTGAACAGTTATTTCCAATATTACACATTATTAATTTAACATTAACTAATTTTTCCACTTTAACTTCCTTATCTTCTGTTTCTGTTTTCTGACAATGACTCTCACAGTTTACTTTGAATAACATGACTACAGAATCTTATAGACATGCACTAGTTATATTTCAAACTATGACAATTTTTCTTTACAAAAACAACATATTTTTTCTTATGTATCTTCTTCCAGCATTATTTCTACCTTTTCAAGCTTTTTTTCCTATTTTCACATTCCAGCAGTCAGCTATTGGTATTTCAGTTTGAATTTACATAATACTAAAGTCAGCAGTTCAACTAATTAAATACCACTGTAAATTTATCATGTTGATAGTTGCCTGCAAGAAACAAGGCATGATTCACACACAATGGTAAAATAATGACGAAAACAATGTCCAATAAATCAGTAACTGGTTCAGCTACTGTAGTTCAACAGGAAAACATGACATGGATTGCTGCCTGTTATCCGTTCTCCACCCACGTTTGCATTTGTACCATTCCACCTGCCCAACCATGCAGCTCACCTAAGTGCATGTGCATGACAACTCACAGAATTCAGCAGCAGTCATTCTTCATATCAACATCTTCTGCCACCTTGGAGTCTGCACAAATTAATCTGAGTTTATGTGCTAGATTTACCCTGATCGTACAGTTGAGCTCAGGGTTGGCTACTGTTTGACCAACACAAAGGAAACCCTGGCAATTATGTGAAACACAATTCCTTACCCACTTTTGGCAGCTTCACGATCGTGTAGACAGTTCAGAAGAAACATGTACAAGTGTGTCACATGTGAACTCGAGATTTTTCTAACTACCTGTAGTCAGTATTAATAATACAAACAGCAAAACCACACATGATGTAATAGGTACCAGTGGAATGGACTAAATTGTGTAATGTAAGAAAAAAATGTGTTGTTACAATATTTATTGGTTTGTAGGTAGTTCGAAAATGTATATTTTGTGAAAGACACTACCCTGTTTAACTCTCCAACCCTCTCACACAGCCTTCAGCCTGGTAACTCAACATGTATCACATTGAAGTTGACTACAGTGCTAAGGCACTAGGTCTTTACATAAGTTTGTGATGCAGTATGGCCAAGTGTGAATAAAATGGTGTCACGTCTGCTGCACACTTCATTTGTTATCATGTGAGTAACATGCTACCTGATCCCAACCAGACTTTAGCATCAGCAGAAGCTCGTGTTACTGTGAGATGTAAGTGGGTCGCGCCTATGCACATCCAGCACCCTGTCCGTAAGTTACTTGATTAAAAACAGGAAGTACAATATAACTGAATTGAGCAGATCTGTACCCCAAGTGCTTCCCATGGGTTAACTTGATGTGCCCTTTCAAAGTTCAAGAACGAAACAAGCTTTGACCCTTAATCCGCAATGTTAACAACCTCGAGGACCAGCAGCACTATGAGAAAATACTGACAGTCAAATTGAGTTCCTGCTGCATGCCTAGACACCACTGACCACAAGGACATAATTGTTATCAACCGGTCAAATAACACCCTGTGGCACACGGTGTAATCATCAGCACCAATACCAAGTTCACCATTGGGGCCCACCTAGGTGTCACCCCCAAGAAGGTTGAGAACATATCTTAATAGATTACACCATACCACACAAATAATGAAGGCTTTACAACAGAGAACATCTACTGGATCAAGTTTTATTTTCAATGGCATTAAGTGTGTTATTAACAACAACTCTGTGAATATGAAATCCAAGCAAAATCATGCAAAGGCCTGAGTTATTATTTTACATTTTTACTAACTTTTTTAATGTAGCACTATAAAACCAAACCTAAATTATATTCTGTGCTGGTATGAACAAAACTAAATAGTCGCAGATTAATTAAAAATAATTTTGCTGCAATGGACTAACCAAGAACATATCACAAGTAAAATATTAGTACACAACAAAGCACAAAATACAACTTAAACTAACATCAGTGTGTTTTCATACCTTCCCCGATAATATCTGCTGTATTTTTGTCACTGGGTTTACAGATGAAAGGGCTGACATTATTTCTTCTGTGCCATCAAAAGTTTTGTAGCTGAACTCATTTCCGAAAATTTTAAATCCCAGTTTCACCTAAAAAGAGGAAAAAGTAAATACAAGTGTACAAAAAATCATATTTTTCCAATGCTATGATAATACAAGACAGTATACTTTTGAAATAACAACACCACTTTATAAACTACAAACCTTCTCATTATTTTCTTATTTTTGATTGATTTTCATGATTATCTGACAAATTTCCACTTTCAAATTTTTCTTTATGTGCTCCTTATTTAGAGCCCCATAAAAATGTTATCATTTTTTCTTTTTCTTATATATAGCTTTAATTCCATTATCTTCCCCCAAGGCCATTCAATGCAATAGGAACAAATTGAAATTTCATAGTTCTCTAGTGCCCAGAATTTCGTCTAATGATTTTTTACACTAATATGACAAGTAAAAACCCTCACATGTGATGAATTGAGTTATTCTGATGTGAGTGACACATGCCGCTTCTACATCTAATCTAATATGATTACGACTCATCGCCTAGAACATCTCTTCCATCTCTACAGAAGTGAGCAACACGTTGCCTACCCTACAGACAACAGGAACTTACAAACAATTCCTTCTCACATGGCAGATACACAACCCGGCAGGCAGGCACCCCCCCCCCCCCCCCATCAAGCCCACGAAGCCAACCAAGCTGCCCAGACCTCGGGCAAGGCAGAGCAGCTGAAACGAGGCACAAAGCAGAATTGCTGATAGGAGGATTCTCACGCCACCCAGGGCCGGAGGACGTCACGCCTCCCCTACAACCCGCGCCGGCAGCCAGCAAGCTTACACTATATAAGTTTGGATGCTGCCCGCATCTGCAGTCGTTCTTTTGCATCTCTAGCAATCTCCCACTGCACTACTAGTGCTCGGGATTTCGGAGAAGTTTGTTACCTTACAAGTATGTCTCCACTGCTACTTACTATGTACACTGACGACCAGTCAACCCGACGACATACAAACACGAACACAAACATTTTCTTCTAACTTCATTTTGTCTCTTCTAGACACCTTTTATTAGCAGTTCAACTTCAACTCATTTATATTTGTCTAGAACCAGCTTTTCCCTCTTACTTAGAACCAGGTCACCTACACCTGGAACCACACAGTTACCTTCAGCTATCCTAGACTTGGTAGGAGGTAGCACAGGTCACGTGTTTATTGAACTTTCAATAAACACACATTGCTCTCTACCTTACATCTTTTGTTTCCAGGGTATTTATTTGTATCCAAGGTTAAAGGTAGACTACGCTGTGCACTTTCAACAGAAACCGGGAATTTTATTTATCTGAATAAAGACATACATATTAGATGGCTACCTGTTTCTTCCCAGTTACACATCAGCACTTTTAGTGCTCGTGGGGGAGAAACAGTGATGCCACAACCACTAGCAACACCTTCACACAAGGAGGCACGACAGACTCAGGTTGCTTCTCACCATCCACACTAGTTAGTGCACAGTGACTGTGGCCTGTAGTTTTGCCGGGCATCCTAGTGCAATCGCACAACCAGTAGAGGTTTGGCGGTCAACACGGCTCCACGTCCCTGATCAGCCCGCCTACAGTGGGGGATCAGTGGGGACTCTTATCGAGCTCAAGTCACTATTGGTTTACACTGTTATTCTTTCTGTCTAAGGTGCACTACACAAGCTAGAGAACTGTTACCCTGTGCGTAACGAGAGGAGTGGTAGGAAACGCAGGGAACAACAACACATGGCTCACCCCGCTCGCAGGCCGAGGATAGCATTACCCCATCCTAAGCAGGATAGACAGGTGGAACGTAACCGTGCCGCCGAACTGAGACGACAAGCAGTTGCGCCTGCTCCGGTTCTAGTAACTGACTTTCCGCTATGTGTCTGCATCCATACCACGTGTTACTCAGTTGTCAACGGACTCCTGACCGGAACTGAAGTGAGCCTAGGCTGGGACAATCTAGTCTTCTGGTCAGTCTAAAGAAGCTCATCTGTGGAACATCTGTTCTGGCATCGACCAAATTCGTCCCGACTAAAGCCATATCTACCTCGACTACAACATCTAGGAGCAGGAGTAAGTAAGTTCTAGTCAACACCCCTCGTCTCACCCCAGTTATCTAAACCCAGTTTATCTGCTTTTGGTCTAACGGTCAAAATCCTCGACTATAATGCCAAGTCAATCTAATTGGGGACCCGTCATGAGAAACAAACTGAATCTATGTTCTAAGTGGTTGGAAACATCGCATCACATTACACCAGGAAATTTACAGGCTCATGGGACGGAGAAGCAAAGAGCTATACACTACATTTATTTCCATGCTCAGTGACCACAGCTTCCTACTTAAATCTGTATTTTAACTTACAAAAGTGGTAATACAACTGCATACACAGCAAAAAAATTTTTTTCATGAATCACACTGTCTTTAAATTAATTTTTCCTCACTAAATGTTATATGTTTGACACAAAATGTGTGAAAAACTACAGCTGTAGGGAATTTCACACTGAATTATAGCTTGTGTGTACCAGGTCTTAAGATCAAGACCGTCTCCTAATAGAGTAAGTTTCATACCTTAGCAGCTCTGCATTAGCCCCTCACCATGGCAATACATGCTCAATCCCTAGCAGATCTGTTTCAAATTTTTCAGCAGTTGGGAAATGAAGCAGACATTCTCAATACACAGTGGATTTTTTCGAGAACTCACGTTTACCCTGCACCTCCACCCACACATCATGCTTCATCCATTCACTAGTCACAGCAGGTAACTATATGCATATACCTTTAATATGGCAACTCCTTCTACGGTACCTATGTCGCCTCATCCATACTGATCTCACCTTAAATGTGGGAGCAACAAGCAGATGTTTATTCACTACTTGTTACAGTCTAACAGTTTATTTAACAAATATTCACTACAGACATAGTCACAGAGATATTGTAGCTGCTCCTGCAAGAAATTCTTTTCCCTAGTCAAAACTTACCACCGCAGAACTCCTTGTCCATTCTTATAAATACCAATTTTGGAATTATTTAATAACGTACTTTCAATCATCAAAATCACACAATGTATTTAGTATTTCTTTTACAACCTCAGAGATTGGACAATGTATCTGGGTTGCATTACTTGTTAATCACCAAGTAGAATAACATGTTTCGAGATTCTTGCAGTGACTCACCGGTAACTGATATCATAATCAATATTTTAGCCCTAGGTTGTTGAGAACATTCCTACTGCAGCATAACTTTCATGTAGCAAGCAGACTAAAACAGTGTTTGTTATAGCTCACCTGAGCTGTATAAAATTCAGACCTAAAAATGTAAACTTTTAGTCTCACTCATAAAATTAATTCACCAGCACAGCAATCACTTTTAAATGGAATGACTATTTTATAAATAGACCTGTCAAAATAATATGACATTAACACTTTGTTATCAGACCCACGTTTAAATATATAACAAAAATATATTTTGGTATGCAAAATATTTTTTCCCATCTGCTGGAATAATAACTGTAAACAAATATCATGTCACTGTTTGATCACAAAATTTTAACACTTCTATTGTCAAACTTTGAGCCAATGTTGGAGAAATGCAATTATGACAAAAATCAGACCTCATCTTTAATCTACAATCTCAATGCTAACATGGATAGAAACACTGTCTGCATAAGCATAGGCAGTGACCATCACTGTTGCCACAGAAGCTCAATTATAGGCTGCTCATGGTAATGTCAGCACTTCTGAGGACCTAGTAACTTTTTTCTTTCAGCCATTTCTTATCGTTCCACCCCACCTTTTTAAATAAATATTGCCATATAAGTAATAAACACAGTGCGTAGATTCCATTGCACTCAGAAGTTAATGTCTAAGGCTAAAATAAAATATATTTATAGGCTATTATTCCAAATAAGAGGGCTTTCAAAAGTACTCACTATACTGCGAATTGTCTACAAAAAATGATCGAACAAAGGCTGTTCATGGTAAAGTTATCGTATGGAAATCTACCATTGAAAAATAACTACTACCTTTAACTACAAATATGAAATAGTGCACACTTGCATGCAGACTCTTAGTTAACTTGGGAAGTAAATAAATGAATTGCATTTTCCAAGAAATTCCACGGTTTCACTTAGATGACTTTTATGAATAGTGATCAGGCTCATGGCAATGATAATTTTACACATCGCAAAATGACATGAAATGAGTGGAAAAGTAATCTCAAGAAGGACTTACATAAGTGCTCAATTAATAGTGAATAGCCCATAACCGACATCTGCACCGATGCAGTGCAAAGCAAATAAAACTGCATTCTTCTTTGTTCTAATTATTTAATGAGAACTAAGATGTATATTAAAATCTCACCATGGAACAATTCATTTGCAAATTTTGCATTGCACTTATAGAAAAAAATATTTTATTGCCACCCAGGCCGGAGGTTCATACCTGCGGGTTGTCCCTGTTCCTTTGCACGACGTTGGTGATGTTGCGGACCTGGTCCGGGAGCGTGTCGTCATTGTGCGGGCTACGTATAAAGCGCAGGTAGCTCTGGATGCGGTCCGTCACCACTTGAGAGCTGAGCGGCCGCTTTGGCCCAAACACAGACTCCACGTAGTGCTCGAAGCCCTCCATGCGTGCAGACACCTGTGACCAACACACACAGAGCTCACATCTGGAAACAGCAGAGATTCTGTTTTCTAAGGGTTATTTTATTTTCAAGCTGAGCCTCACAATAAAAAATGTATAGAACTTGATGCATAACTCACTTTGCACCTAGAGAAAGCGCATTCAAAATGACTGACTTCGCCCCATCTGAAACTTGGCAAAATCCTATGGGCAAGTCAACTACTATTACCAATAGTATTTGAAAGCAGGACACGTGGGGACTACCAAACGTTGACAGAGCCTCAACACACCTCCAGCCCCGTGCTCCTTGCTTGTACTGTCAACGTGACTCTACAAGAAGCCATCATGTCATCGCCCCTTCCAGAAGAAACACCGCTCTAATTCGCCGCGCCCGCTAGAGAGACTGTGCTCAGTTCAAACTTTGTGCTGCTGTAGGAAGCGGGCCAATCAGCAGAGAGTCACAGTCTCCACGAGCACCTCTGGACCAGTTGTGTCAACACAGAGTGGTGAGCACCACGCTGATAAGAATACATGGACATCACAAGCACCACCCCTTGGAGGCGGGGTTAATTTCCCCACACCTCTCCAAGCACCAATGGTCGAGTAAACTTAGTATAAAAGGCAACCCCGACCAGGCTTCACGAGTTGCTCTTCATTCTCTAGGCCCAGAATGCCGAGGACAGCACCTGCTGTGGCAACTCAGTCTTGCTACACCTTCAGGCTATGAAAGCCGGAATATCCTGACTAGGGTCGAGACCCTCAGCCACGCCTGTAACCAGAACTAGTGGTCGACGATGATGCCATCACTCCAGAGGACAGTCGCCCTCCTGTGAACCAGCCACTTCTTTGGACGGCTCCAGCAATCCAAGGTCGTTAACACCACCAGAGGTTATACCGAGAGGTCGTCCTGAAAATCCTTCCCCCCTCCCCCCATTTTACCGTACCAGGAATTACAGGGTCACGACAATGTGGTCTCTTACAGACATCCCCTAAGACTTAGCCCGGCCACATTTTCACTTCGTTGGAGAATCCTATTAATTCCACGCCTAGGTCCATTACGGAAAAACCCCAAATTAAGTCTAAGAGAATCGCAAGGGCAAAACTGAAATTATTTTATTTTATTACATTGTTTTCTCTTACAGAGAACACAGATATTTAGTCTATTAACAGATCGCCTTTGCCTGAGTTTGATTATACTTTTAACTTCCACAGTTAAATATTATTGTGTTGCATATTAATGCTCACTCTATTCCACGTGATAATTCTTTTTGTATTGTACTGTAAACTTTATACATTACGTGAGTGGAATAAAATCATATAATTTCTCCAAGTAATTCAAGGATCTTGTCAATCTTTTAAGTATTAGTAACTTTTGGTCCCCAAGTGTTTTCAGTACGCAATTTGAATTAATTGCATACATAAAGTAACGCTGGTATCTAGTACAAAGCCTCACGGCAAATACACGTAATACTGAGCGGAAGCCCGAGTTTGGTCAAGGTAATGCAAACTGTATTGCCGTGGCTAATCTTCGGAGGAGCCCTTCACTAGGAACTCAAGACACCTAGGTATTACAACTGTCTACGTGAACCTACTATATAACACTTTGGGCCGGAGAACGGCCAGAAGGACTTAAGTGGTGAGTCACGTGTGGCACAGATGTATATCTGGACATACACAATAGGACTGCAACCCTGCCCGGTTTCATTTTACGTTCTCTTTGTAACCAGAATTCTAAAACGTCCTCATGCTGAGTAAACATCAAAGTGGGCAGAAGCAAAAACTAAAGAAAGCACTCCTACTTCTGAAGGCACAGATCAACAACAACCACACTCTTGACACGTCTGAACGTAGTACTTTATTTACACTGCCTACTAGAGGCACAGGTAGAATTTCATTAGAATATCTGCTTATAATATGTTTTGACACAGTTATATTGGGAATTGACTCTTCACCAATAACTGAAACCTATCCCCACACACCTTCACACTCCCTTGACACCTCGTCGAGCAGCAGGAGCACTTCTCTACCACAACCAGTGTCGGCCACCGTTCCGCAGCCGGCCACCCCAGCGCAGCTTTCAGAGGAAAGGAGAGTGATGCTGCCCCATTTACCTCAGGTAACCCATTGGAGAAGTGTTGTGCCTGCTGTGCCTGATTTCATCCCTACATATAAACCAACATGCCCCATGCTATATAGTGGCTTTCTACCCAAGTGGGCATAATCCCCTTTGGTATGATCACAGCGGCTTTCGCAGCACCATATTTTAAGGCCACCACAACCACTTGTACACGAACAGAGTATGATCAACACTGAAAGTCAAATTGCTTGTCAGCATTACAGTCCTCATGTCACTACACAATAAGAGCACCTGAAACCTCCCGATTACCAACGTGACCTTCCAGCATGGGGGGTAAGTAACCCACAGTCGAGTTAGCTAGGGACTTGTGTGTGACCTCCAGGTGACTACCTCTGATATGTTATTTGTTGGTGTTTCTGTAGAAACTTACACGTTGGTATTGAAGTTTAATCCCTCAGTCTCCGCTCACAGTGGAACAACTTAATACAAACACCCACTGCCCCTTTGTGATACACGGGAATAGCTCCCCTTGTATCAGGTGGCTTAAAATGCTTCAAGCCCTAATTAAATTACTGAGTTTTTGACATGACCACATCTTTAAAATCAGATACACGCGGTACCAGGACGGAAACAGTGATGTACTGCTAGCAAGGTCTATTCCAAGACTATAATTTCATGACTTTATGACTAACAGCATAATCACAATAAATGTGGTTTTGTTTGATCTGATATAGAACACTACACAAGCATGAGACACGGGTGGGCGCTTGCAGCAACTGGCTGCAATTTTAGGCATAGGGGAAAATTTCTGGGCCGTGCATTTCATGTTTCAAATTTTCTAGCATGCTGATTTTAGTGCCAAACAAAAGATCTCATCTATAACCGTTGATTCATACCATAAACACCAAGTTTTTACCTCAATTTTATGTGAGTCAGGTGAATAAGAACAGCACATATGCAATAAATTCTTGTGTGTGACAAAAAATTGAGTTCTTAGTCTCGCAGACTATACAATAAATCCTCATTAGCAAATAAAAATAGAAAAGGAAACATTTCTCTGCTTAGTACAGTACATACTTTATTCAAGTATGATGCAGGGCATTTCAATGGTACAATGTCTGCCTTGTAACCAAGGTACAAAGGATTTCCATGATCCTGGTGGTCACACTGTTTCTGGTGTCACTTTATCCACAAAAACAAAAAAAAATAACTTCTGGGTGTCTCACATTTTCACATATGCAACAGTTATCACTATTTGAGGAGTGGACATTTAAAACCAACCAGTACATCAGACTGACCACTGTGCTGAATCTCCAATGAATTAAGTAATTCAAGTTCAAGATGCCCTGACATGAATTCAAAGATAATAACAATTCATAAAATAATTTTTTTTACCTTAATTGTGTGTTTTAACAAAATGACTGCATATTTTAACAATGTTAAAATATAATTACAGCATGTAGTTATTAAACACCTGAGACATACCTCTAACAAAGTTGAATCCCTGCTCCTACGTAACAAATAAGGGAGATTGGCCATAAGTAAAAAACTCAGTGGCAGACAACCACTCGAGATAGGCACATACAGAATAGTGTGGAACCAGCTATCCACCCCTGTTCTACTGTAGTACTGTATACTGATGTTTGTACCACAGGCCTCGTCATTGGAGCATCTGCCTCTGTTACTTCCACCACTTCTGCAATGTCTTTCTGCCACCTCTGAAGAGTCGTAACTACCACAACTATCAGTATGAGGGAAGGCTTTACAGACTTGTAAGCTCCTGCTGATTGCACACGAATCTGCGTGCCCGAGTTGGGTGGATGGTAATGTCCACCCCTTGGACACTCCTTGTGGACAGGGCACCAGACATACATCCTGGCTGCACAGGAGGGATAGCTGGCTCTTGCCTCTAAGCCACTCTCCCCCTTGCTCAGCAAAGTACTTAACAGCCACATGCAGCCCATTCAGGGCAGTGTTTCTTACCTCGAAACTATTACTATACCTCCACGCATCCTTGTAATATACTTTAATCTCCACAATGTCTTAACAGCCAACATATATTGTGCATCGCGCAGGCCTTAGTCATCTTGGGAACTAGCAATGAACATCAAGGAATTCAAGGCCGCCACAGTGACGCTACTTGCTGGCACAGCTGCACCAAACACGTATTTGGCAAATACCAGAGGTCAACTTCACCCAAAAGCTTGCTCCCATTCTGTTGGCAACCTAGGCTCCCCACCCTTCCTGTGTCCCTGGCACAGGCTCAGTATATGACAGTTTATTTCAGAATAAACACATATATAAAATTTCTGACTTTCTTATTTCAATACACACCTGATTCCTGCTCTACATTATGATCTGTCTACCTCGAGCTTAGGCAAAACCTGTCCCAGCAAGCTCTCCATGCTATAGTCACTTCAACCCTGGGGAAACACACTCTTCCTTAGTTGGGCATCTGATTACCAGTGATAGTACTACTTCCATGAGAACCACTGGGGTTGTGTGGACTCTCTGTGGAGCAAAAGGACACTGTCTACCCTCCCATCTTCAAGAGGTTAAGACCTCCCTTCTCCTGGGAAACGTTCTCTACCCTAGCTGGGCATCTGGTTACCAGAAGTAATGTCGCTTCTCTGGACTACGAGAATGTGGCCCACCAATCTTCTCTTTCTGAAGATCCGGGTCTTCGAACGAGCGAGAGTCGAGTGAATACCCCCCCTTGGATCAAGGTCAAAACTCCCAAGGCATTGGCACTAGAGGGAAATTCCAGCCCACCAGGCGGCCTACCCGGACCGCCATCCACCACCTAGACACGCGTTTGCACCACAAAGTCCATGCCTGGAACTGTTTTTCACACCACACCTCATGCTGCATCACCATGCTGAGGGGGGCGGGGGGCAGAAGAGAGGAAAGATAGCAACTGCCCAGGCTCACATGCTGAGACCCAGGGAGCTGGTAGTCCTAACGTACAGAGAGGAAGTTGCATGTCAACAAATCCCAATCCACCACCAACTGGGACCTGGCAACAATGTTATACCATATTTTGGCTGAAACAACCGCGAGATACATACTTGGCTGCCTTGTAATGGCTCTGACAATTTTTTCTCTGCCCTCCACAACATCAAAGCCAGAATATCCCCCAGGGTAACCAGCTAGTTTCTTAACTGCTTCTTCCCAGCTCATCTTTACCTTCTTGCAACCTATCTGCAAAGCTTAATTCCTGTTCTCAGCAGATCACGCACCCATCAGGACCAGTGCTCCACCAGTACATAAACCAACCCCTCCCTAGCCTGGAAGAACAAAAGTCAAACTACCTCATAAACCGCACACCCAATAGCAGAAAAAAGAAAACATTGTTTATAGTGTTCAGAGCCTTGCAGCTCTGAAGGGAAATGTGACGCCACCCAGCAGTCACTCAGGAAGTGCATGCTAGCAGTTTACACTTTCTTATTTATCTTAGCGCAGCTCATATGCCATTCACTTTCCTGTTGAAAATAGTACATTTTAATGGGAGTTATAGGTGTGATCGGTTCATAAAAATATTCACAAAACATTAACCTACAAATCTTACATACCCCATTTTTACAAACCAAGTACCGCAATCATAACGAAAAGTGTGTAAGATTTGCAGATAAATATGGTAGTTCAAGGTACTAGGAACCCCCAGCACATCTGACCTACTGATATACTGATTTGGGAGAGCTCTTCGGAGATGCTGACACATGTCATACCTCCCCTATTTGTACGAACAGAGTCAGACCCATTATCTGCCTTTCCCTTCTCCTTCACACACCTCTATGAGTCTGTTGCTCCAAACCATTGCTTAGAAGGCTCACTGATAAGCCATTGGAGTCCTCCGCATTCTCGTTCAAAGGGCTAGTTAATACAGTTCACCAGTAGTCAGGAAACATAATGTCCATGTACAGGATTTGTTGGCCAACCACCAGACCTACCATCATCAGATGTACATGCATCATGTTGCAAACATAGTGCCCACCGTATTTCTGATGTGCTGATTTTTTCAAAAGATGGGCAAGTTAATTTAGTACGTAACCAATTTCATTCATCTCTTTACAGAGCTTCCCCAGTATGCTTATAAATAGTACACTGTTAATATAGTGGATCAAATTCTTCCATTCTTCATAACTTACCTCAAACACATTAATTGATTCTCCAAACAGGTCCAGGGTGAAATTCAGCATTGCCGAACGAGGTATGTATGACTTTGGAGAGAAAATGACGTTGCTCTCAAAGTTACCTCCTGTAAAACAAAACATTACTTTTAAACAGAATCAAACTCAACATGTGGTTCCCACTGCTGCAACCATCATCAGTCAAAAACATTTAGTACAAAATTCAAAGTTTAAACTCTGTACAGCAAAAACTTCATCATTTCCAAATAATATTATTATTAAAATTGTACAACATAACACATACTGCTATCTCTTTTAAACCTACATATGTATTTCAGTAGTAAAAAATATGTGAAAATAACATTTATTTTCCGTATCACACATTCCTTTTGCTATCGAACTTATATAGCTCTGAATTTAAGCATTTATTGTTAACTTTCTGTATTTAAATTGTAACCTTCTATCATAATACAGAAAAATGCAAATTGGAAACATAAAACATCCATTAATACATGTGAAACAGCACCTTCTACTGAAATACACTGAGTTTTTCATAAGACACTCTATTTCAAGTGTTTACACACAAAAGGAAAAATTTTTTTTCTAAAGAACACATAGCAAAATGTCTGAATGTAGGCAGGCAGCAAAAAACTTTTCTAACCTTATAGAACATAAAGTGCACACTGTACATATGGTGCTACGTGGATGTGGTAATTTAGTTAACGTGTCCAAAGCACATACCCCCCAAGAACTTGAGGCCATGATTAACAAGTGACAGAAGGGACAGACTATCACAGAGCAGAGTCTTGCAGACTAAAAGAGAAAGAGACGTGTGATAGTTACACTGTAAATGGGAGGAAAGCCACATCTGGAACAGACAGAATAGCTTAACAACATTTCAATCCATCAATGGTAGCGTTCGTCCTTCCAAGTCCCTCTCTACTACATGCACCACTCCAATATGAGTTACCTACTGAGGAACACCACAGTACACAGTGAAAGTCTGTATGGGCATTCTGATGGGATGCCACATTACCTATGATGTATCCCAAGTTGACATAACAAAATTTAGACTTAAATGTAAGATAAAATAAGGAAAGGATAAAAACTCTGTTTGGTAAAGAATTTGATCAATATTTAAGTACTTTCAAATTTAAAACTACTGAAAATGTATACACTACTATAATGATATTATACCATTCATTCAATCCATATGTGTAAGGTACAACAATAGCGAAGCCCCTTTACCTGGTATTACAGCCACTGGGACACGTTTATCTATCCTCCAACCCTCTGTTCCTGGCAGTTGGTATGCGGTGAAGCGAACAGATGTTGGTTGCTCAACCAGAGACTGAAATACCACCAAATACTGTACCAGTAGATGCCAACTTGGAATCTCTTCCAGTTAAGGAAAGGACTGTTGCTCTTAATGCATATATATATTCCTGATCTTGATGGACTGCTACATAGATACAGCACCTTCATGAAACTAGTTTGTGTACCTGCACGTGCCATCCGTTTCATTCATAATTGTCGTCACCCCACTGACAATCAGACAACTCCACTCCAACCAAAGAACTGGGAGCAGCCACCTAGAGATGGATATCAATGTACCAGCAACACTCCAAATCAACCAATTAATGTCATCCTCACTATAGAAGTTGCCCCCATATGTGGACTCTGATGGAGTGCTCATGGTGGGCAGTTGCCTGAAGCATGGAAACCTGCCATTTGACACAAAACATCCTGAATAACACAGGTTCACATGACTAGCTTGCATATAAGCATAACCTGGAACACCACCCTGGCTTCCAAGCCCTTGAGGGCATTCTTTGAAAGATATTTTGGTCTTTCCAAGATAAACAAGAAATGTGTAGGATTGTTGACTTCATACCAAGCCTCCTAAATCTTTCCTTTAATGGGCAATTTTCTCACTACATGAATTCAGCAGATCATGCATTTTTCCACATGTGGCAAGGATTATGCAGGACCACTGTTTATCCAAATGTCCCAAAATTTAGGTGCAATATGCCACAAAGCCTACGTTTGTCTGTTTGAGTGGTTTTCAATGAACATGCAACAGATCTATTCATGGACACCTTCACAGCTGCTTACTAGAGATTTATGGGACGATGAGGCTGATACTCCCATATATAAGGCATCACCTAGCACTTCAATCTCAGCAGTGCTCCACACATTTGGTAGACTACAAAAGGTTGAAATTAAGACTGTTAAGATTGCCTCACCTATAAAGAGGTCTATACAATGCTAGTGTAGGTGGAAGCAGTTCTTAATGCTCAACCACTATGCCCTTTGAGTTTCGACACGTATAACTTGTCGGCACTCACTCCATGACATTTCCCAACCCTGAAGACCATGACAGTGGTGCCTGAAACAGAACTGATCACCTTTCCCATCAACCAATGTCTGCATTGGCAACTTGTAGAGCATATTCATCAGGACTTCCGGAAAAGCAGGCATACAGACTTTCTGTACGCACACCAGCAGCAGCAAAAGTGGACCATATGGGCAACACCCTTTAAGCAAAGCTCCATGGTACTGGTGTCAGAGGACCGGCTGCCTTCTCTTCAGTGGCAGATCAGGAGGATCATGGAGTAGCATCCTGGCAGTAATAGAATCAATATAGTGGCTTCCATGGGCACTGTACAGGATGTCTTCACTAGACCAGTTACAAAATTGTGTGTTCTGCCAAGTCATTAGTAAATGATAAAAATGTGCAGTTTTGGTGGGCAGAATATTTGTGTGATAGGTGTTGTAGGATTTTTTTTCAATTTGGCACGATGTGTGCTCCTAATGGTGATTTTTATGGTTTTTGAAGACCAGCCCACAAAGTTTCCAAACATCTCAGAGGTGCTTGCAGACTACACAGATAAACGCTGCTTTGCTTACATGGGCAGCATTACAAAATGCTACTCCAAAAGTAGAGTAAGGTAACACAGTGTAACAGCTGAGGAAAGCAAGAGTCAACCTGGTTTAGGAAAGAAGATAATGTAAATAGCATTATGTGTTTACAAATATGTATTGATTTGGCAACCAATGTAGGTTCCAAAAGAGATTTATCACATTCCACAGCTTCTTTCATTTTCAAAAAATTATATATATAAATAGATTCTCTTATAATTTGATCAAAAAACATAATGTCCAAAAATGCAGCAGTTATACAAGTTGACTTTTAAATAAAAAAATATGAATTTTATCACACATTTTAAATTTTCTTATGTGTGTCTGTAACCAGATGGTCCATATATACTTTCAATTAATTTAATTCTATAAAACTTCTTGCCATTTTCAGTTTACTTTTTGTTATTCACTCAAAAAGTATGTGTTAAAAGTTTTAATCTGACAAGATGCTCATAGCAATTACTCTAAGTGTTTTGGGACAACCAAAGTGTAAAGTTTATTTACAGAGTAAAGTTTCGGAACATCGCTCTGGACAACAACCATTTACTCCAGGAAGTGGAAGGAGCACCAGAATATTATGGGCTTCTGTTAAGAATATCTAGCCAATCACAAGCTCACATATAATATACTACGGAAATGCTATTATGGAAAAAAGATAAATCAAATATCTGGGACATATGGTGTAGCTATAAGGTAATGATGCAGCCCCTGAATCTAGTAAGAAAAAACTGGAAGTGGAGCCTCCACAAAAGAGAAAGCAGTTATGGCAGTTCATAAGAATATGCAACTGGCTCAGAGTTTATGTACCTACACTCGCTGAAGAAGCAACACCATTCAAAATCCTGTTACAAAAGAACACCAAGTTCATGATTTGATTCCATACAGTACTAAAAACCAAAGTGGACGATTGGCCTCTACTACAGTTACACAATTAAGGAACCAACCCATCTTTGTTAGGTGGAGGGTCATTTGACACAAATCATATGTTTTTTTTTCTCCATGGAACTACAGTACCCAATCCACCTTTAACTGGGATATACTTCAATCAGTTTAACTGAATTACTAGAGGAGTCGGCAGCCAGAGTTTTCATTGATGAAGCTGGGCCTTCTGGGTTACCATGCCCTCTGGCTTCTCCAATTGCAGATGCCAGTCCACACGATGTGTATTCGGAAAGAGCTTTAGATTGGAATAGCGATTACGACTACGAGGACTGGCCATCCAGCAGACTGTCTGGTGTTAGACGCAAGCAGAAGTAGCAGTATTGTTTGCAGTGTAGGTCGCTGATTTCAAATTAGCTCAATTACTGTGTACAATACATTACGTTAGTGTGTAAGAAAATGATATAATATGATGTTTACTGGAATGTGATGTCTTGTGCGAATATTTTGAAAAAAATAATAAGTCTATGTTAAAAGTGATATGTTCCATTCATTTGTTTAATTTATAGTGTCAAATGTGAAATGGTGATTGCAGTTACCTAAGCCCACCTATAATGTTTAAGGTTACCTAACAAAACTGACCGAACCTAACTTACCCTAAGGTAACCTAACCTAATCTAATCCAAGTGTAATATCATCCAGTACTTTCTAGCCACCAAGTCCCAGATAAATTCCAGATTTTGTACACAGATTGAGTGGGGTCAACATGGGGACTATACTGTTTCCAGAATAACTCATGAGGACACGCTAGTGAGATGAACAGCTACACCAAAGAATGAGGATGATAGATGCAGAATAGCACACACAGGCAAAATGGCCTGAGAGAAAAAATAGATATTTAGTAAGTAATGTCCTTTTACAGTTCTACATCCCAAATTTATTACCAGAACCTATTTCCCATGTAATATTATTGTCTCAGATACTGTGGTGTGGTAATTTCATATTTCAACCACATAATTACTATTTTATTAATTTCCTTGCCCTTCAACAAAAATGAAATTTATTTCTTAACTGCATGCTATATGACAAGCATACAGGTTCTAAAGTTCACTTATTAGACTACCCATTGCACAATCCCATAATTGCTTGGAAACTAACACAGTGCACATAATAATGTATTTATCCATTTACTATCGGCACATTTTTTCTCAGAAACAATTTTGAAAAGTGGGGGTGGACGTCTTACATGAAGATTAATATTTTTGAGAAAAATACAAGACTGGAAATAGTTGGGTTTATCATAACATGGACAGTTGTTCCCTTCTGCCGACTAATGTGTGGCTACAGCAAGAATGGTGTTAATCATGACATTTGTAGAAACAAACAAGATAACTACTAGTAGGGTGGGGAAAGTGGGTTGCATTCAAGCCAGTTTGTAAGCATGCAGACAACTTGGCAAACAAGCATTTTAATTTTTTTGTTAATGCTGTTCATAGATTCCATACACAAGCAACATTTTAAATAGTAACAGCAATAAAAAAAATAATGGTATGTTTACCATATGTATGAAAATTAATGTTGAAGGTGAGACATACCATGTGATATGTAGCCTTTTGTGTTTAAAATATTTTGTCAATTTGTGTCATGCTCAGTACCATCCTGCCGAGTGACAGTTTTTCCTCAGACATCAGCACATGTTGCATGGTGACAATATGAACTAAATCACAAATACATGCATATAATGCTCCCCCTATTTCCAAGATGCCAATTTTTTTTTTAATTAGGGGCATTTATTTTGAGGACATATGATACAGTTTGTGACATTTATTTCTGTAACATATGTATAGCTTGTGCAACACATGTGCACTGAAACACACGTTTTTAGAACTGAATATGTATATATTATTTTTCTGGGATGATATTTAAAATATTGAATGTGGGTCTTATATGGGGGCAGATGGTACACAGATGAATAAGTTACCTATAATAGGACGCCAGAGATATTTCAGCCCCAACAATGTGAGATTATTCATAAGTCCAGTGCATCATCACAAAATGACTGCCAATCAAACTTAGCAGAGAATTACATAATTTTACAAAAAATTTGCTAACAGTAGATTACTTAATATTTGTATATGTGTTTCTTCAGCATACGGAAACAAGCAAAACTGTTCCACCACAAATTACAAAATAAGTGAGGAGGGAAATATTTCCCTTTTTTGTTGCTGCACCTTTCCTTGTTTGGCAGTCACTCTCTTTGTAACCGCTCGTTTTTTTTTTTTGTGAGTATATTTAGTGACACACTGCTGCAGAAGTGCTCACCTGCATTGTACTCATCAAGGAAGACGGAGCCTTCGAAGTTGTGGGAGAACTTGCGCATGTCCCGGCTGAACTTTCGACTGAGGTCCTGGTCCTGCAGCAGGCCCTGTATCTCCACGCGGCTGGGGATCGACGAGCGCAGCAGGTTCTCCAGGTGGCTCCATACAAACGACCCCACTGAAACGACACACATCTCATTAACGTTCACACCACCACATAGTCATAGGCTGGAGTGAATGAGTTCTTTTGAAAGCCCTGCTTACAATTACCTTTAATGTCCTTTAACAGGCCATATGTAAAACTAACTCCACCTATGGACATGATGCCGAGTAATGGTGCGGTAAAGTTAGGTGTCGCAGTGATAAAATGCTGGTCTTACTTTCAGGACCTGTGTTCAATTCCTGGTCACATCCTAATTTCAGTTTTCCAAGATTTTCAGAAATCATTCCAGGTAAATGCTGGGCTATTTCTTTAAGGGAACCTTCACCCGCCAAATTGGATTCTATTTTTTTTTTTTTTTTTTTTTTTTTTTTTTTTAAACAGAAAATTCCTAAAATATTCCTTTAGACAGACATAACGACTCAACAAGAACTCGTATTTATGACACAATATTGATTTTGCCAAATTTTGATAGAACTAAAATTGTGTGTGAAGTTGATGCATGTCACATACTGTCATAGTAATTATTTACGACTCTGCCTCATCTTCATTTGATATCATGTCACCCTGAGCAGTGTTTGAACCCAGGACGACTTACTGCCAGAACCAAACTTCTCACCCCTAGGCAAGGGAGACCCAAGGATGCGGCAGCCAAAGCTGTCTATGCCATTATGTTGGACGTCACGTGTCCGGTAATCACCCCCACGGGCAACAGAAGCCAGTAACAAAGACCAGCACTGTTCCTAAGCACGCGGTAGCAATGCAACTTGCAGAAGAGGAAAAACGCCACTTCCAGCCTCCCCGAGAGAATGCAGCCTGCACTGCTAGGGGTGGAGTCAACGTCCAAAGATACCCGAACAGGCGAAGGGAGTCAAAGGACCCATAACCAGCCAACTATATACGCCGGCGTGCATCCCCACGTCAGTCGTATACTCAACAGCTCGCTCCACCATCTCGTATGCTGGAGCTCTCTACCTACAGCTTTCCTCACAAGAGATCAGCCAGCCTTCCAGAAGTCTTCCAGACCTGCATCCAGCAACCCCTGAAGAAGTCTTCATCCCCACTTACACTCACTACCCCTTTGGTAGTGAACACCGAGTCCTTTCTGGACAACAGCATACATTAGTTAGGGTCAGTTGTTATTATAGCTAACTAGCCTTTTTCTGCTCTTGTTTAGTTTAGCTCCAGGTCCCCTTCACCTGGTTTACCGTACTCTTCTTCTGCCAGTTCCAATTCAATTGATAGCTAGGAGATAGTACGGGCCACTGTGTCTATTTATCTGGGGAATAAAAATGTATTCTTACCTAACCCCGTGTGCTTATTCTAGGGTGGTTCAGACCTTGTAGAAGTCAAACCCACAAAGGAGAAGCAGGAAACAGCATCTTGAAACCACTTTGCAAAAACTAGTGTGTAGGACTGCGGGATACCAACTAACCGAGTGCACGTACGTTACCAAACATAACCCAGTCGACGGCCACCTGTACCTTGAACCAAGTACTCTGGTACTTGGAACATTGTAAGGTAGAGCCACAACTACTAGAAAAACACGTGACGAAGAGGCTAGCAGTGGCGTCACTAGTGTAAGTTTAGGGGGGCTTAAGAAGGCCAGATCAGGAGTGAAACCTGAGTCCTCCTGATCCTTGGTTTTAACGCTGCGCCACCTACCGATCCGGGGTTTTACCGCTGTGCCACCTTGTTCAGCAAAAACATAGACATTCCAAAATAAAAATAACAAGACAAGACTACAATTCAAGGGTGAATCCACAAATTAATTTTGCCTTAGAGTTAATGATTTTATTTTTATTTGTTTTGTGGTGCTTAAAGTATCATCAACAGCGACAGCTGTACTACCAAATTTCTGCTCTATTTTTCCATCATTGTCTGTACAATTAGGCTAAACATTTAACTTGACTTACATTACACACATTTTACACCAAAAAAAAAAAACACAAAAAATATTGAGTGAAGCAGAAAATTTCTGACAGTTTTATGAATGAATATCTTTTTTCTCATTTACCACTCCTTTCACATCAACTCTTATTCAGCTAAAAGCAATTTTTATTTCCACAAACAATATAAACTGATACACTAGCAGAGGCTAAGATGAGCAACCGATAGAAGGCACACAAATTTTCATAAAATTCACATCTTACATATTAGAAACCACAGGCAATACATCTACTTATTTATCCCTTACTAGCATTATTTACACTTAAATAAAACATTGGTCACAGAGACAAAGTTTTTTGCATATTTTATCTATCATTGTGAGGTATTCAACTAGCTTTTATACCTATCTAATATGTAAATATTTTTTTAATGAAAATTTTTTAAAACTGCAAGTTTCAGTAGACATTCATTACATTAATTTTATAGGTTTGGAGAGGGGTCCAAGGCCCCCTGCCACCCTCCACCTCTTTGGGTTCGCCCTTGGCACAAATGTTACGCACATTTCATTGTTGAAACAATAAAATGCACCAAAATATACTCACTTAGTTCAGATGCTGAAAACTAGGATGGGTGAATACCAGTCTTCTGTTGGATTTGAATGCGAATTCATTGATAATGCAGTCCCGACACACTTTCTTGTTGTCTTCTTTTTCTATTGCCAGCAGAGCTTGAGATGCAAGCCACTCCTGTCCCATGGTATTTCTGAGGTACGTTTTAAGTCTTTTTAGTACACTGAAGGACCTTCCACTTGATGCCGATGAGATGGGAATGGTAAGTGCGATCTGGAGAATTTTTTTGAGCTTCGGGAACGTACTTGAAGGCAAGAGAGTGTACAGATTAAGTAATGAAATATCACTTTTTTGCTTTGTATTTTGCAGGTAGCTTTAGCGACAACTATTTCAGCTTCAGAAACTTCAACTTTATAGTGCTTACAAAAACCTTGCAAATGATCAAGAGATAAAAACTTTGTGGGATTATTGACGACTAGTTTCGGTGACACCACTTCAAGGGCTTTCAGAATTTCTTTATTCGGCTCATCAGTAAATCACCTTCTTATCTCAGAGTTCATGAAGTCTATTATAGGATAAAACATTTTGTTTTTGGTTTTTTCGAAATCCGAGGACTGAGAGGTATATTCAACTCGAGGCCTGTCGTTCCCATGTCCGGCAGTTTCAAAAATAATACAATCATCCATGGCAGAATATGTTTTCAAATTTTTTTGGGGACGATTGTTCTCAGCAACAGACTTACAAAAAATTCCCAGGCCTTCTCCAAACTCCCTAGCACTGTCGTACACTGATTTGAAGTGTTCTTCATTTTGAAGCCGTTGCAGTGTGTCACTCACAGAAGAAACAGCAAGAAGAGCTTCACAAAGGTCATAACTAGGAGACTGAAAACTCTTGCTAATTATATCAGTAATTCCTAAAACTTCAATAAAAATGTAAAGTGTGAATATTGTAGATTGCTTTTTTAGGAAAAGACCGAGACCCTTAGCAGTGAATGGGTCAGCACCATCATCAGGATTTTCAAGGTATTTTAACAAAGCAGTAGGTATTTTTCACTGCTTTCAGAGATCTTAACTGAGAGGCCCATTTGACAGAACTGGAAGCTGCTAGTTCAGTCTTTTTAAGATTTAGGTCTTTATGTATTTATTGTGAGCTTTTGTCGATCTAGAAAAATAATTATGTAAGATATTCAACAAATCAAAAAATTCTCTGGCTACAGGAATCGACTTGCAAGTATCAACTAGTACTAAATTAAGTCTGTGTGCATAGCAATCTATATAAATTGCCAGAGGATGCTCATTCACAAACAGTTGTTGCACTCCATTATAATGGCCACTCATTACATTAGCCCCATCATAGCATTGAGCCATACAAGCCAGATTTATATAATATTCTTTCATCTTTTCAACCATTGTATTGTGCAATCCGGAAGCACTTAGGTACCTAACATTACAGAATGTCAAAAACTTTTCCTGTACTTTATCATCGAGGATATAACGCACACAGATACTGAACTGTTTCATCTTGCTTACATCTCTGGTTTCATCTGCAATAACAGAGAAGTAAAAAGAACTCTTCACGTCAGTTAATACTTTATTTCTTACAACTGTTGCACAGGATTCTAAAATTTCATTCTGGAACGAAGCTGATATATAAGTAGCATTTCACGACATAAAATTCAACAATGAGGTTTGAAAAATTGATTTAAAGTCAGTGTCAAATTTTGAAATCAATTCAAGAATTTCTAGAAAATTTCCACGATTTTGACTATCTACATTTTCGCAGTGGCCTCTTTGAACTATACCCTGACGAATTGTGAGTAAAAGCATGTCAACTTACCTTACCAAGTATGCTCTGCATCTTTTTATGCCCCCTAAGTTTGCATTTACCTGCTGTTGTGCTACTGTGCCGGAAGTCTGGGTTATTTATTTACATCGCCAACACTGTTATTATTTTGAGAATTACGTTTACTCGAGTTGTTCATAGTTCTTACATCTATTAAAGTTTGAGAAGACTCAGATTTCTTCAGTTTGACTACAAAACTATTCATACTTACACAATTGAAATTCAACAATAACTGCAAGACAAACGTACACAGAACTCTAACACACAATTACATTTTTAAAGTGCTGTTTTCTCAACAGTGCAGCAGAGACGATGTAAACCAAAACAAACCAACACGCGTACTAAACTCTCAGAACATTCCATAGAACATTCCATGGGGAGGTTTTTCTTTTTTTAGAGATAGTCAATTATTTTGTATAGAGTGTTATTTAAAACCTTTGTAAGAAGAACTGCAGTGGCAATATTATATTGTTTCGCTGGCATTGCATTACCTCTGCGTGTCCGTAAACGTGAGCAAATTCAGTGTTATCAACTTCTCAGCAATCAATCTGCCTTCGTGCTGGCTCTACCCAGCAGCATGTATAAATACAACTACTGATAATCAGTGAAACCTGAGAGTCTTTGATGCGGCGTCGGCACCCATAAACAGCGGCACCCATAAACAGCTACGAAAATAAACTGGCAGTGAATACATTAGCTCAGAATATTATCTGTAGCACATGTTAACAATTTACAACACTGACTTACCAATATCACATTCATATTCAATTATGTGATTTTTATGTTAAATACAATTTTCACTATGTGGTTTGGGGGGGTTTAAGCCCTCCCAAATAAGGTCTAGAGGCGCCACTGGCGGCTAGACATCCAGATCAGCTAACCCACTCTATTAACAGCGTTCACGTTCAAATTTGCAGTTTGGAATGACAAGACTGATTCTGGTTGGCCTAACCCCTTCTGGTTACACTTTAAGCCAGGGAACTCGTCACCTGCTCCTTCTTCATGTGGTAGGCCATAGAACCTTCCTGTATGCCCTTCACTCATGGAAGCGGTACAAGATGGAGAGCTAAGAGGGTAACTACTGCCTCTAAATCTAGTCAATTTCAATACAACCCATTGCCATCTGCCCTCAGCAGCCTCTCCCCGTGGGACTGAGCTCAAGCCACCCGACAACTTTCAAGGTCTCACCTCCCAGTTCCCCTAGCTCCCTTTTCCAGCCACCACAGGCGATTGCCGGAGAGCCTCATCTGGTCATAGTGCATCTATGACAGGAATTTCCAGTGCCCTTGGGTATTGCCTGACCATACTTCCGGCCTGCAAGGTCCAGCAGCCAACCACGGAGCAACCAGCCCAGCCAACAGCACCACTGCCACCCCAGGACAGGGACCTAGGTCCAGCCAGCAGTCGCCGAGCCAGGATCTACCTTGGGTGAAGCCCACTGCAGGTAACAGAGTGCCCTTGTCAAAACCAACTGTGCGTAGAGCCATCATCACAACCAACTTCTTGCTGTGTTGAAGGGCAACATGCCCCACCCTATACCTCAGCAGGGTTACCGCAAGGCAACAGATCATTCAAACTCCCCCTCAATGAGTTATAGCCAGTGTCTCTATCCAGCACCAAAGGAACCTTTATATGATGGTGACATCACTGTCATTTATAACCAGATGTCACATGTCAGTCAAAGTAAAGGCTGTTTACGATAAAGTAAGCACTTTTGAAATCAACCTTAGATAAAAGTCACTATCCCTAACTGCATATAATTTAACGGGTGCATTGATTGACATACGCACAGTAAAGTTGGTAGCAATGAATGAAAAGTAGTTCCATATCTTAACGTTGAATAAAAAGTGTCAGATAACCATTTGTAATAACCTAAATTATTTATTTCACTTTGTGTTTTTTAATGCATTGAAGTGTAAAAATGAGCAGATTTTCTAAATATTTTCTTTTGTAATAATTTCAGAGTTGCACTTGACCGACACATGAATAAAGTGACGAGGCCCATGGCAATGTTAATTTTGCATACGGCGGAAGAATACACAATGTGCATACATGTAGATCTTAAGCAGGGCTTTCAAAAGTGCTCATTTTACCGTGAACAGCTTATAATTATGAGTTTGTAGCTTTCTTGTCTTGTCTGTACAGTGGTTAATGCAGACCCTGACAAATTCCTTTTTCCATTCCTGAATGTCTACGTGTTTACCTACAAAGGTCTTGCCACCACATGGGGGTACTCTAAACACTTAATAAAAAAATAATAATAAATTAATTAAAACTGTGAACATGTTACAAACATAAATATAATTAAAATATGGCATTTCTTACTTGCTTGTCCAGAAATTAAAATGCTACCTTTTAATACAACTTTAAGACATGTAACTACTATCCTTGTGTTGTTAGCTACTTTACTGGGAGCATGCCAGTCAGTATACCTATTAAAACACTTGCAGTTATGAGCATGGAAATTACTGAAAGATTGATTTTAGTTAAAAGTGCCTAATTATCACAATGTAAGGGTAGGGGAAACAAGAGTAACCAGAGAAAGCTCTCCAGCCAATGAATGACAGTTACTACATTTCTCACATACAAAAATATGGGCTTCCTCCCATTGAAGATTGAGCCTGGATCATTTTACTGGGAACTCAGTGCATTGGTTATGTGGCTGCCACAGCCCCATTACAGGTTTGATAAAAACTACGGTGTGGTACTGCTTTTCAAAATTCAATGCTACTCCTTTAGATAAGTCAGTCAAGTTGTGAGTGGAGAGATTTAAGTGGCTCTTTACATCAAGGTCATGAGCGCCGATGAAGGGTAAGGGTGAATATGAAGCAGCGTTAGAATGAAAGAGCAGGGGAAATGGAAGATCCCTGGGAAAATCGCCGACCAGCGGTATCGCCCTGCACACTTAAGCCAGTCTAAATTCACATTAAAACTATTTGCATTTTTTTTTAGGTTGAATTCAAATGTATTTAACCAACCATATGCTAACTACATGGGCATGGGGGTAGAGACAGTGTGAATGTGCTTGACCAACCTACCCTGGTTGACTTCCTCAGTGTTGAGGGAATGCTTGATGGTTTTGATGACAATGTAGGTGGGGCACTTCATCACCTCGAGGTAGGAACTGATCCGCAGCTCTGGGTCCAGTGTCTGGTCCCGGAACTGCTCTAGGAAGTAATCCCGGTGATCTTCACATGGCATCCGCCTTACACACATCACAAAAGTGCCTTAGCATGTATCCCATAACTATGACATCATATTACTGTAAATTCTATAATTAAGGATGTCTGTTTTTCACAAGAAGGTCCTTATGCACATTGAGAGTTTGTCTGTGATTTACAGACAGTCAGCATCAGAGTAACCTAATTATGATTGGCCCATTTAAGAAAGAAAATATCTTATTAGGAAAAACTGAAGAAGAGATGCAGGTGTACATAATACAACACTGAATCCTTACCTGCGAGGATATTTTTTCACAAATAACAATTATCCGCATGTATGATATACAAACATCTTAAAAGATTAAAACACACCACCATACATGCTCACAGGTTGGTAAATGCAGATAAAAACAGTCAAATGAAACAATTTTCTCAAGTAGATGTGCAAGTATCATATGTCGCTGACTGAACCAGCTTCCTCAATCTGTAGACAATGACGTATTCTAGTTCAGCTGGTTGTGTGCTGTCACCATACCTAGCTGCTGGGTGATGAATTAAGATGTGGTGAGAAAATTTAAATTGTTGAAAATATAACTGCACATGTCATGTAGGTACTGTTCAAGATGTGGAGATGCCAGGGAGTTACTGAGATCTGGAGGTTGCAAGAATTTTGCAATTTAAAGCTAATTATATATTAGTGGCCTAGTGGGTTATTTCCTGCCATTTTCCTATTATACATATATATATATATATATATATATATATTGACTGTGACTGTTGCATTCCCTGTTCGGAGGCTTGGTGGGGGACTTGCACTGGCTGCTGATTGGTTGAGAGTCTGAAAGGGTGGATAACGGCACCAGATTGTTTCTGAATGCTGCCACTGTTGGATCCTTGGGGTGGATTTTGAAGGCTGGACTGTAAATTTAAAACATAAATCTGCACATCTTCAGGCAGGATCAACTGGGACAAAAGAAAACTAGTGCTGATGGGAGCCAGCTGCCCTACCTGAAGGACAGACCTGTCGTTCCTACCAGTATGATGAATGTATGTGGTCAGAGACAAGATAGAGATGGAGTAGTGGTAGAATGAAGATGGAAAGAGAAGGAGTGAGTACCAGGAGAAAACCTCCACACTAAGACAGTGTCCACCGTGCTCCCCACATGAGAATTCCCCTCTAAAATATTCCAACCTATCAGAGCCTGAGACTGAGCTATGAACTGCATTGGGAGGTTAGTGTGTAAGAACTGAACCATCCATTGGTCTTAAGGAGGGACTCAAAGTGTCACCGTGTCCATATACTGTAAATGACATCTATATCATATTTATTATATTGTATTTTTGTGACTCATGTTTTTTGTATTTTGTATTGTATTTTTGTGACACAACCTACTGGTTGTGCATTCAGGCAAGGTTGAGCGGCAAGCCTCAGGCTATGGTCACTTAGCCCCTCCTTGGATGAAGGTGTTACTAGTGGTTGGGGCTCTGCTGTTTCTCCTCTCCAGCACTGAATTAGTGCTCGGGTTACTGGAAAGAAACAGGCGGCCGTCTAATGTGTATGTTTTTAGACTCACTGGCTCCTAAAGGGGGTCCGTAGTCAGACTAATTCAGTTAACTAAAAATATCCCAGTTCCTGTTGGCAGTGCACGTCGTATCTTGTTTCTATCCGGTGAAACAGAAAAGTACTGTAAAGAAGAAGAAAACGCTTAAGGGTAGACAACAATAGATGTTTACTGAGAACTCAATAAACATGTGACCCGTGCTACCTCCTATTGAACAGTGAAGGTAACTGAGTTATTCATGTGTAGGCGATCTGGTTATAGGTTACAAGGGAAAGAATATAGTTCTAGATGAATACAAAGTGAATTACTGTTAAACTGTACTAAATAAATGGGGGTGTCTAGAAGAGACAAAGTGAATTTAACGGATGTTAGAGTGTTCGCTGGATGACTAGTCGTCATAGTTGGAAGTAGCCACTGGAGCCGTACTTAAGACTTGGAAGATCTCTGTAGGTCCCAGCACTGGACAGTGCTAGAGATGTCACAAGAGAAGAAACAAGAATGACTCTCGAGCCCCGCTGCATACTGACTTATCAAGTGCTCAAGTCTAGGCTGCCGCAGCGGGTGCGGGGAAGGTGTGTGACGTCCTTCTGCCGTGACGTGGGAGTTGAAAATCTCTGGTCAGCAGTAGTCAGCAATACTGCTTCATTCATCTTCGGTAGTGCTCGGCATTGCCCAGTGGCGGGGGCTTGTAAGCTCTCTGCGTGGGGGGAGGAAGAGGCGGCATGCCCACTGGTTGCATAACCTTGTGGCCACGTGCTCGGCTGCCCAGGAGATTTAAGCGGCTGAGAAATGATGTGCAAAATGTTGCATGCACAACTCTCTTGTGGGTGGTTGATGTAAACAACTCTTACGTAGGTTAAAGTATGGGTATACTTCATGTAAAGAGCGATGAGCCGTAATTGTAGTTGATTAGTAGTAGGAGCGGCACGCGTCAATTGTTTCAGTGTCAAAGTCAGATCTCTTCCTGGGTTTTCCTACACCTATTTAAACTTTTGAATAATAATTAGAGATGGGAGATTTGATACTTTGATACATAGATGCCCCTCGATACTGGGCCGTATCAAAAGTATCGAGTATCACAATGTTCATATTGATACTTTTATTCAATACTTTTTATCCACACGTGTATATGGCTTGCTCCAACATTTTCCTTATTGTCGTGAAGTGGCACCACTTATTTTCGTTCTGCAGTTTACTAGTTCCAGTAAGCCAGCGAAGTGTAGCATTTATTTAATGATTCAGTTAATTATTTTGTATCTATGGCAGAGAAAATGTAGTAAGGGCTGCAACAGAACAACATGTATTCAGGAGTTGCAAATAGGAATTAAAAACAGTAAGTCAGTGTGTAATGTAAATAATGTATTTTGAAATGGTTATTAAACTGTTTGAAATGTACATGGCCTAAAAAAAACCACCATTTCAACTCTGTTTTGCAGTGTAAAAATAACACATTTATTGTATGGAAAACTAAAATGTTTACGCCCTGAATATGTTTAATATTTTAATTGGTACGAACAACATATTTATAGCATTTTCTTTCGGTGAGGTTGAAACATGACAGGTTGTATAATAATTTGAATGTTTCTTTCATATGAGCAAATTTTACTCTTGTCCATTAAAACAATACGTATTTAAAAATTATAGATTCACATAATTGAGGAGCAAAACAACGCAGTCTCATGAAAGACGTGAAACTAAAGTCTCTCCCAATCCCAGGGTTACCAGATTGTTTTTGATGAAGTCACCTAAATAGCCAATATTTTGTTACCCAACGGCGCCCAGTTTTTATACACTTTATACTATTGCACTATTATAATAAAATGTAAATTTTTCATTCAAAATTTGATATGCATTAAACACTAATGGATATCAATTTAAAAAATATATATATACATGTCAAATAAGCACAAATGATCAAAATATATTCTATTCATCTATACATTAACAGCAGCGAGCAGTAGCAAGTAACAAGAGTCAGTCATGTGTCCCTCTTCCAATGCATCCACAGTGATCACTGTTACCGAAAACCAATCTTACATATGAGAATCAATTATTTTGCTTGCAATCATAAAATATATCAATAATACGTAAATTATTCCAGATAGCCCAAAACTCACAAACTCATTACGAAAATTGCCCAAACTGCGATAGTCACATTTTCTGATATTTTGGTCACAAATTTGGCCTTGGAATAGCACAAATTGTGACAAATCGCCTGATCTGGCAACCCTGCCCAATCCCATCCAATCCATGGGAAATAAAATTAACAGAGCCCTAGCAGTATGACTTTGCCATAACAAACATAAGTTAGGTTGGAATGGTAACCTACATTGATCATGGAATTTGTTTACAATCATTTTATTCATAGACAGAACAGCTGTGGTGCATGAATACATTATGGCCACGCTACGTTTCTATAACTGTCAAAATTTAGTGAACTTGATCGGTATTCTGAATGCGAGTACATTTTTCGATTTCTTACTTGCCATTTGTGTTTACAACCGGTACCATTTCACATTATTTGACATGTTTTGTGTGTGCACAAACTGTAAAAACTACCAACACAAAACAACAATCAGAATAATAAATTTATCTTACTTCAGGTAGCAGAAGAATTGCTATTGTTTTTTATCCGGCAATAAACAATTCCCACATCTCCTCTATCTGACTTAATTAAGAAAACAAATGTAATGCTTGTTTTTCTACATAAAAGTTTTTAAGCTTTCCGAGTTCAAAAATTGACATCCCTGATGTGTTTTTTTAGTATCATATACTTACACATTTATAATTTTTTAACACTTTACAGGCTTACGATAGATGCTAACTTACATAAATTTCAAATTTGTTTCCATTATTTTTTATATTGTCATGCGTAATATTTCTTTGATTTTAAACTTTATCATAAATTTGGTTGAAAATAATGAAAATACAGTTTACAAAAATTTGATTGCATTATTTAAATTTTTTTACTCAAACGTATTGAGTATATCAAGCTGAAAACTGTATCGAAAACATGGTATCGTCCCACCCCTGGTAATAATTTAACACTTTTTTTATGAACCTGTCTTCACTTGTTCTCTGCATGTGATCCAGCCATTTATATTTGTACTACTGTATGCTTTCATTAAACACATAAATATTAAGAAAATATATTATTTTTAAATTACATATTTTATGTTGTATGTAACAATTTTGAGTGAAGAAGTTGTAGTACTGTATTGTTTACATATGACTCTGCATAAGCGCTGTACATGATGCCATGTGTAGGTGTAAGTTTTTGAAATGGCAGTGTGCTATGTCGGAAGTGTGTTCCGCTAGTTTCTAAATAAAAGTAACTTTTAAGAATGAGTTATTTTCACCACAAGTATCCAAGCAGTGTTGCCCTAAGAAACTGTAAATATGTCTGTCAGAATAGGTAATGTAAGTGAAAATTGTGGAACTTTTTTTTACTTCAACAGCCTCGTTTCAGAAACAGGTCGGAAACATCAAACTATTTGATGGTACGAACTACACTTTTTGAAAGCAGAGAATTATGCTGATTTTAGAGCAGTCCTGTGTTGCAGAAGTACTTATGAAGAAGCCTCCTGAAGAAGAAAACTAACTGAAAGAATATAAAATGAGTGATATCAATGCTAGACATATAATCACCCATTGGCAGACGTGCTGGAATCCTTTATGGACAAAACAACAGCCAAGGAGTTAATAGATATGTTGGATTCTGCCTATATCAAGACGGGAATCAGCCGACAAGTTGATCTTCACAGGAAATTAAGAATTTCAAGTTCACTGCGGAAAGTTTAAAAAAATTCATCAAGTCTTTGAAAATACGATAAACAAACTCAAAAGTTCAGGTGGTAGCATTTTAGATGCTAAAATGATAACTCTTCTCCTTTCATCGATGCTGGAAAGTTATGATGCGGTGACGCGGGCCATTGAAATAAGCTTTACTAAACATCCGGAAGATGTTGACTTGAATTATGTGAAGAATGCCCTTCTTCAAGAATAATTACGGCAGTGTGATAAAACAAGTAATGAAGAGAGGTTAGTTGCATTAAATTCAAAGAAAAAGTTTGTCTCAAACAGGTGGAAGAATAAAGACATGAGTAATAGTGGAAATAAAACCCAAACAAATATGCCATTTAGATTTAACTGTTACAATTGTGGACGCAAAGGTCATAAGAAAAGTGAGTGTAAATTCTCTTTGAGAAAACGTAATGTTAGTTCGACCAGTGACCATCAGGTGTGTGAACCTGATGGTGGTACAACCTTCGTTGCGGCTAACCGCGACCAGAATGTAAACAAACAGTGTCTTGTGTCAAATAGCTCTTCAGTAAGTTTTGTCATGGATTCAGGTGCTACTAATCATATGATAAACAAGAAATATGAAGAACACCTGGATGTGAATTTGAGCATTGCAGTTGCTAAAAGAGGTGTTCATCTACAAGCACACACAAGAGGGGGACTCTTAAAATTTACATCTCAAGAAGGTAAGCCTATCACTATAAAAGATGTTCTGTATTGTGACAATTTGGAATTTAATCTTTCGTCAGTTGAGAAAACTGAGAGTCACTCCTTTAAAGTATTATTTGATAATGCAGAAGTGAAGATTTTGATTAAAAATTCTGATTGGTAATCTCTATATGATTAAATTCCAAAATGATACTAGCACTGCCTTATTGATGAATAATGTTTATCTTATGCACAGAAGAATGTCATTTATCTTGTTTCCCTCCAAAGAATTTTTGTAACATCTGCATTCAAGGAAAACAAACTAGAAAAAGTTCCACAAGCTTACCATTAGAAAAGAAACCTACTAGAATATTTGAAGTGGTCTCTTCAGATGTAATTGTGCCTATTACTCCCCTGATCTACAATTCTAAGAGGTATATTGTTACATTTATAGACAATTTTTCCCATTTTGCTGTGGTTTATTTACTCTCTTAAAAGTTGGAGGTCCTTGAAAAATTTGAAGAGTGTGAGGCTATGGTAACAGCAAAATTTGGAACTAAAATATCACGTATTCGTTGTGACAATGGGAGAGAGTATAGCTGAAGGCAATTTATTGAATTTTGTAAGTCAAAAGGTAACAAAATAGAGTACACTATTCTAAGAAATTCATAGTTAAATGGCTTGAGTGAGCGTTTCAATAGGACCTTATTGGACTTGGTCAGATGCATGTGGCTAGATTCTGAAGTTGAAAAGAAATTCTGGGGATAAGCTGTTTGTGCTGCAACATATGTATTGAACAGAACACCAACTAGAATTCTGAAAGAAGGATGTCCTGCTGATTTATGGTATGGTTACTTTGATTCAAGTAATATTAGGGTTTTTGGAACGATAGCTTATGCCCACATTCCGAAAGAAGATGTCAAAGGAAAACTAGATCCAAGATCAAAACCACTAATTATCATGAGTTACACTACACTGCTAACGGATACTGAATGTGGGACAACAGCAAGTGCAAGATAGTTACAGCTTGCAGCATTAAATATTTGGAGGAAACAGAATCATGTAATATTGGGAGTAAATCTCATGAATCTGTTATACCTGTATTAGATATTCCTCAAATGGATAAGAAAAGTAAATTGACAGGCAGTACAACTCTCGAAGGAGAACCTGGAAAAGACTTCCTCTGCTTTCCGGAAGAAGAAGAAAATTTGGTCCAAGTGGATTTACCAAAATGGAGTCTATGAATGTAGAAACAACCAGAAAAATTGCAAGATTTTGATACTATTTTTGTAGTGGCCTTATAAGTGGATCTTCTACCATCTGAGTTACCAGATACATTTGAAAAAGCATTGGAAGTCAGGTGGCAGACAGTTATTGATGAGGAGCTTCAGACTATAGAAGAAAATAATGTGTGGGAACTAGTTTCAGAACCATGCAGAGAAAACATAATTGACTCAAAGTGGATTTTTACTGAAAAGTAAATATTGGGCCAGAAGATCAAGAAGGCGAGACTTGAAGCAAGGGGGCGTTTCCAGGACTCGAAGACGATGGAAAAAGTTTATGCACCAGTTGTTCGGATGACAAACTCTAAGAATTCTACTATCAATTGCAAACCAGAAGAAATGGTTCTTATATGGTGAATTGGATACGCCAGTTTACATGCATGTAACTGAAGGTAGTGTTGTGAAAGTGGAGAATGATAACAAAAACATGGTTTGCAAACTGTTGAAATCTTTGTATGGTCGTAAAGAATCATCTTACTGTTGGAATAACAGGTTAAAAGAAATCCTAATTAGTCTGGACTTAAAGAAGTTTAATTGATCCACGCATTTTTATGAAATGTAATTAAATCATAATTGTGTATGGAGATGATTCATTGATTTTTTCTGACGACAACTCGAAAATAGTTTGTCTTAAGGGAGAATTTAAAAAAACAACAATTTGAAATGAAAGAAATGTATGGCAACAAGGATTATTTAATATTTTGGGTCTTGAGATAATTTTTGAAAATAACTTGATTCAGATATATCAAAAGAAGTTGATTGAAAAAATTCTGCGGAAGTTCAATATTTGTAATAGTAAACTTTCAAATGTCCCTACGGAACCCAAATTCAATTTAAGTCCATCTAGTGAGTGTAAAGAGGAACTACTTTACAAAGAGTTATTAGGATCTCTTATGTATCGCATGTTGGGTAGTCGTCCCGACTTTGAGTTTTGCCATTACATATTTTGGTAAATTTCAGAATAGTTATAATGAAATTCATGTTAAACACTTGAAGAATGTTTTAAGATACATTAACAAAACAAAAGGTTATTGTCTATTTTATTCTAAGTCGGATGGTGGAGATGTGATAGATCTTATGTTGAAACAAATTTTGCTAACGACACTGTTGACCGAAAGAGTGTTTCAGGATATTTTGTCTCAGTTTTTGGTAACAATGTCTCTTCAAAAAGCAATAAACAAAGTTGTGTGAGCCTTTCTAGTACTGAGGCTGAATATGAGGCTCTTGCTAGGGCTGCCACTGAGTGTTCGTATGTTAGAAACATTTTAACAGAGATTCTTGCTCTTCCTGAGATTGGTATTGTAATACTCGAGGACATTCAGTCCTGCATTAAAAAATGCAGTACTTTAGAAACAAAAAGGTCAAAGCATATTTCTGTCAAATAAAAAAGACTTGGTACTTGAAATAAAGATTTTGAGGTTGTCTTATGTAGAAACTTCTGATCACTTTGCAAATTGCTTAACCCAGGCCTTAGCTTATTGTAAGTTAATAAAATTTGTTGAGGGCCTAGGTATAAAAAATTGGGGGCGGAGTGTTGTGCATAACAATTTTGAGTGAAGAAGTTGAAGTACTGTATTGTTTACATATATGACTCTGCATGAGCGCTGTACATGACGCCATGTTTAAGTGTAAGTTTTAGAAATGGCAGTGTGCTATGTCCGATGTGTGTTCCGCTCATTTCTAAATAAAAGTAACCTTTTGGAATGAGCTTGCATGTTATTTTCACCACAGTATCCCAGCAACCTATTTTACTTCTTTAAAAAATGGTGTTATATATATTTTATTTCCAAGCTGTGTATTTGCTACTGTTCTGAGCATATGTTTCACAGTCATCGCTTTGTAAAAATTTTAGCTAGTTGGGTTTGTCAGTTCTCATTCATAGAGATCTGAAAACAGTGCCGAAAATATGTTGCAACAAGTGGAACTTATTTATTCTATTTTTACCATACTTATAGGAGATATCACAATCCCTGTATCATAAATGGATAAACTTTGTGTTCCATTTTAGTATCATTTAAAACATTTTTATGCATACATGACATTTTCCTGAAAAAAAAAAAACCATAGTGTTCGTTTTTTTCAACAATATTTTTACATATTTCAAGCACAGCCTATGCCATTTAAATATACTTCATTGGAGGTCATCATCTAGATCTTGAAATATCACCAAATCTTCTACAAAAAAAATTGTATAAATCCATAAATAGTTTTGTATTAATGAGTATCCCAGGATTAACTCTGCATTTCCATTTCACTAACATGCCACTGAAGTATACATCAAAAATGGCTGGGGACATAACACATCCCTGACTTACTCCCTGATAAGTATCTTCCATGACAAACCAACTCCTGTGTGAAGTTAACTTCTTATATCCTTCTCCATAATGTTAACTAACTTTTATAAAATTTGTTAGAAATCCTTTCTTGTACATTATATCCCACAATTCATGTCTAATATCTGCATCAAAAATCTTTGTTACTATCTTGATCTCTCATATTTTCTTTACTATACATTTGAGAAAACACAACAATCACAGCAGGTTATTCCTATAGGGAATCATGTCGCCAGGTTCCTCTAATAACATCAGTGGTTGCCTGAAGTCATTTGGCAACAATATTTTACCGTATATTTTATCTGGCAATCATAAGCAATAATTTTCAGTTTTATTCCTGTCTCTTTTCTGAACATAGATAAAATATTTCTTCTTTTCCTCCATTCGTTAGGTTCGTACACATCAGGACTTCCAGCAGTGAAGTATTAAGTTGAGTACACTTATGGGGGATTAGGCCCTGCCATCTTGGATTTTTAGATTTTTTGCAAATACCTGCATTATAGATTTTGTATTGAATTTTATGGAACGACACAAAACAAAACATTCTTTTGTAAATTTTCTGAAGTTGCCATTGCTTGACTACAATGCATATGTTTAAGTGCTGTAGTCACTCGCAAAGAATAATCATTTACTTCTCCCCACCTCTTAATAGTTAAAAATTAATAAAAATAGTGAAAATGTAATGTTTTCATAAAGCTTGAGAAGCTATTATTTATGCTGCGTCATGCGAAAAATTTTGCAAAACCAACTTAAATATAAGTTGCGACAAAAAAATAGATAAATTCAAGATGGCAGTGCCTGATCCTCCTTAATTGTGCAGGCTCCTCTCCATATTTTACCAGTTCAAAACTGATCCCATCCAAACCTTTTGCTATACTATTTTTCATATCTGCTAGATTGGTTTGTAGTTCAGAAATATACTGTAAACTGTATCAAAAGGACATTTACAAATATATTTGGTTGACAAGGGGCTCTAGATACCCAACTATACTGCATGCAGTAACTGTTAACGAGATAATAGTAGTTGAAGTTATAGATACACGAGCTTATAGAGGATATGAGATTTACTGTGATCATGAACTCATGAGATCAAAAATCAGTATTTTGATCAGATGAAGGAAGTAGAAAACATTTCATGCTGATAGAAAATATATACATATTTATAAGCCAACTGTTTTATAATGAGTCAATAAAGCCGCTGTATCAAACAAGAGTAACTGAGAAGTTCCACCAATGTCTTGTTAATAAGGAAATCAGTGACGAGTCAAATACAAGGGGATTTTAAAAAGGAAGAGCAATAATAAAATCTGGAACAAAGTAATTGAAGAAGTTATGAAGCAGAAATAAGGCTTACAGACAGTACCTGCAATATTCCAGTGAAATAACTAGGACGTATTAACTAAGAAAGAATCTTACATTAGTTAAGCTCATGCAGAGTTATGGGATTAAATCTAATAATCTAACAGAAGGTAACATTGGAAGACAATGTTTTATATGAAATCGCAAAGCATTAAAAAAAAAAACCTAGGCCTAAATGTAACGGCAAAGGAGGAGCATGTGAACCATCACAAGAGCTCATAGTTGAACCTTTGTAATACACCTTAGGAATCGAAGATAGATGAAAATAGGTGTAACGCAAATAAGGTTGGTAGAAAATATTTTTTAATGCAACTTAAAAAATGAATATAAACCTGTGAGAAACCTCTGCAGGCAGAAATGAGAAACCTGCCTGCTCCTTCAATGACAGGATGTCATTTACACATGTACAACTTGGTTGACCATTTGAAGACCAACATTCACCTTTAGAAAAACTCCTAAAAAAAGGTAACTGCCAATGGATAAGATAACTGAAGACTAAGTCTTAACTATCACCAAAATGAGAAAGATAATTTTGGAGCACCAAGTTTACCCTATACATATAACAAAACAAATTATTTTCATGAATAACATTGATATTAAGTTTGTAAGCTACATTATCAACATTGGCTATGTGATCAGAAGGCCTAGAAAATCTGAAGGCCTAAAAATACCCAGATAATCAAGTAAAAGTTACAAATTTATACAAGAATGTGTAGATGTAATTTTTATGCTTCATGGGAAAACAATTTAGCATATGAGTGAAATTTTGTATTTAAGTTCACTATTACATACATACTATGGGCTATTCACAGTAAAGTGAGCACTTTTAAGGCCCTAGTTATTTTTTAATTTCAGCCATTTTATATCATTTAAAACACCTTTTTAAAAAAATTATGTTGTGTAATTAATAAACACAGTATGTATATTCCACCTCACTCAGAAGTTAACGTCTAAAGCTAAAATCAAATATACTTATTGACTATTATTCCAAATGAAAGGGCTTTCAAAAGTGCTCACTTTACCATGAATAGCCTATACTTCCATACTTACATACTAAAATCTTGAACTAACTAACATGGAGAACAAAGTGAATAACTATTTTGTTGGACTGTGTTGGCTTATGTTATGTCACATAGTTGTGACAAACTAGAGAGAATTTTCAACTCTTGAACTCTGAAAATCAGCATATGTCACAAATACATAACACCATTTTCAGATCTCCTGTTTTTATTAACTTATTTTTTTTGGTCTCATGCACGGCTTTTACAGCATAGAACTCTCTCATTTAGACTTTTTTGCAGTTTGCAAAAACTATTTCCTGGTCCTTTTACAAATGGTAAAAATATATAGTTTTTGCTGCAAATAACAAAACAATCAAACAGGGTGTAAAAAATATTTTTTCTCCATCAATGTATACTCCTGAATGTTGCCACATTTTTTTTCCACAAACACAAAATTTTTTGTGAATCTCTACCATTTCAGTCATAGTCTTGACATCCTGTAATGGGGAAAAATGAATTGTGGACACGCTCTACATTCACAGAGGACCTAAAATATAAACACACTTTCACTTCAAACTGTGAAACCTCAAATGTTGAACACGAAATTCATTTGAATAAAAATTTAGCAACTTTGCAAAAATGTAAGTGATTCTGGAAAAAAAAAGTCACACAAAAATGTGTCAAATAACTTTATCAAAAATTATAAAAAGATTGGCATACTTACAGTAAGAAAGCACTAATCCACTAACCAATAAGTACCTGTGTGCTTCGATGGCTGTAATTCTAATCTCTATTGGCAATGATGTATCCTCAATGCACTTCTGAAGCGTTGACCTTACAGAATCAGTTGCAATGCCAATATTCCCCAAAGCTTTCATAGCCACGATAAGCTGCAGAGGATAAACAAAACAAGTAAGTCATTAAAAACAGATACATTCACAAACTCTTCAATGACTAAAGTCATACTAATTTGTTATTTTTATTTCTCTCTAATTTTTTGTCAGATAATCCTCTTAAACTTATACAGCAAAAGAAAACCTTGGTACAGTAGTAAATGTTTAGCTATTTCAAACATACCAATTTTCATTCATCAACTCAATTTTAGACTTTTCACACAAATGGCATGGCATGGAAATCATAGTTTATCTGTTATTTTTGGTCCCACAAGTTATTTGGTTAGACAACTGCCTTCTGCAGTTACAACTGACAACCCATGAAAGGCACTTCCACGCAGTACCTATCTGCAGTAAACAAAACGGACACTGAGAAATGCATATTTTCCTGAAGATGCTTCAATTTGTGCAGCCAATATTTATACAACAGTTGCGCCATCACTAGCTTCATTCCTGCTCTGGTGGATCTCACTGTCCACTCCTGACTAGCGCACAGTGCAACAAATTCCCCATCCACGTTGCGCAAAGCAAAGAGCACTGTGTTCCACAGTCATTCGTTCTTGTTTGAATTTATAAGTGATAAACTAATTACATTGATTATAATTACAATCATAAAGGAGATAACAGATAAATATCAATATCACAATAAAATATATTTTGCTCCACATCTCAACATTCCTAAAATTTGAATACACAATATTAGTTGAACACAGTGGAAAAGTATTAACTTAAAATTAAATAGAATGGTTTTCACACTGTCATATTACGCTACCAAAGTAACAGAAGAATTCGAAAATCTCGTTATTCAACCACTGACATGAATATAAATTTGGTTATTCCAACAAACACAAGCATTCACAAGATATTATTTGCACTGCATGAATTCCATTTTAGCATTTGCCTGGAGTGATTTTGAGAAACCATGGAAAAATGAAATCAGAATTATAGGACTGGGACTCGAATCCGTGTTCTCCGAAATGAGAGTCCAGTGTATGACCTTGCTTGGTGCAAAGTCCAAGCCTCGTGGTTTTGATGTTTCTTGTGGCAGAAAGCCATTCAATATTGGGACTTGGAAACTACGTAATTACTACACAGCTGGGGACAGCAGTGGTGTGACGGTCGGACTACTCGCCTACCACCTAGGTGAACCACGTTCTATTCCCAGTGGGGTCGCTCCTGGATTTTCGCATGTGGGAATTGTGCAGGACGATGCCACTGGTCAGCGGGTTTCCTTGGGAATCTCTTGTTTCCCCCACCCCTGCATTTCAGGGCTGCTCCATACCTCACTGCACACCCTTCGGCTCTCAAGCCCTCTATGTTAAAAGCAGCCCAAATCTCTCCACTCCACTAAATTTAATGTAATTATTTTTTATTTTTTACAATTATTTATCATTGATGTTTCTATTCCAGTGCAAGTGTAATAATTACATTTAATTATTAAAACTTTTGAAAGAAATTTTGACTTCATTTGTTGTTTCTTTCACGTGATTATGTGCTGATGAAGTTGTGAATTATATATTCCAAAGACATATTGGTTTAGCACCTGAAAACTGAACTTATTCCAGTTTAAATTCAGTTATACTGCAAGTAAGGAAAACATTTAATGGATATTAAATTCCTGCAATGAAGTTATATATCAAGTTATGTCTGCAATGTAATTTTTATCATTTATCACAGACATATGCAAACAAAGTTTATGGAGGAAACAATTTTCATAAAACCCCTCGTTTGGCCAGAAAACAGTTTTTTTTTCTATTTCCCAAAAGTTGATGTGAATGGAAAGTTTTCCATTTAGCTCTCACCTGTCCAATTAACCTGTAAAAATTTATAGTGCTGATTACAGTACAGTATTTAATACTTTTTGTTATTTGTTCAATGACTACACAATGGACACATGAGTCACTAATGTAAACACCAGCTGACAGTCAAATGGCAATGTTTATTTTATGCGGAAAGATATGCAAGTAAAAATTTAGCACGGCTTTCAAAAATGTTCCCTTTAGTTAAGTTGGTAGCTAACTAATAAAAACAATTCTAGGTCTTGATGTTGTGCTGTATGTCATTTTAATTTGTGGTAAATCATGTTTGTGTTTTCTGATATAGCATGTTCGTGGATTCTTCATACTTTCAGAATCTAACCTTTGAAAAAAAACACCCCATGTATGATGTGTTTAGTTCTTTCCTACCTTATTTTTCATTAAATTGAATTTTTATTTATATTTTATTTACAAATTATATTTTATTTATAATTAACATTAATAAAAGCAGTAATAAGATAGGTGTGTTGGTAATACGTAGAAAAAACTGTTCTTATTTGAAATATTATTACACTCAGCAAGCATCAATGTGATGCATTGTCCCTTTAGTGTAATTTTCTAGACTTGGTTAAACTTTGTTTGCATCAGGCGGAGGATTATCCTGGAAGTAAAACTTTAGCAGGGCTTCAGAAAATTGGGGAGTAACTATGAATGGACAATATATATACACATTACAATATGAATTGATACTGTAGCAACACATTCATTTTCTTAACAACTGCATGTTTTCTCTTGATTGATGTATGAATGATTCTTAGGCCCATGAAAATGTAAATTTCACGTATGGTGGATGGATAGAAAATGAGGGCTTTCACTTAACAGTGAACAGCCTATACGAGATAGTGACGTGCAGCAGTGGGTGAGGAGGTAGAGGTACCTTCTCCTGAGAGATACGGTCATCGCGGTTGGCAGCACATCCAGCAGCGACCTGCGCAAGCAGTCCTCCCACCACGGCAGAGATGAGCTGCTGCTTGTGGCAGTCTGGGTGCCCGCGGCAGTACGAGTGCACGACAGAGGAGACAGCCAGTATGTGCTGGGTGTCTGCCTTCTTGCTCTTCAGCAGTGGCGCCACCAGCCGCACTGTGTTCAAGTCCGGTCTGCAAACCACACAGAGCCACACCTCACCATAGCACTTCCATTCCCTAAACATGATGCTAAAGCATTGCTCAAACTGCTAGAGCTTTTTAAAATCCCCAAATCAATAACACAGAATAATGTCACATAACTGTGACTTCTCTCCTGACCACCACAGCTGTACAATATTCCCTTTTGACACTGTTTCGGTGATAATCATATCAACATTATGTGATATATATCACCTCTATAGAGTACTGATATTTTATGATGATATATCACAAATATTACTTATATCGCCATCACAAACTATACTCATATATACTGATACTTCATATATCAACATTGCAAATATGCATTCTCCAAACTGATGTCATAAACATCAACATAGTAACTTTTGCTACTGTAACTGCACACACACTTATAATACAAACATCAGAAATGTTGACCCTAAAATATTTTAGCTGTAAATACTTTTAACATCAATATCACAAACATTGTGCATATTATAATATTGTATAATCTCAAATATTGTAATACTACAGATATTGCAATACTGTGAGGAGCTTCAGATGCACGATAAAGACTTGTGTAACAGAAAATAAATTTTTTTGATGGATTTTAACAAACCATGTGCACAACAGCCAACATGTACAAGCAAAAAGATTCTCTTATCCCCATAATGAGTAATTCTAGACATAATTAACTCATATTTAAGGTGTGTTGGCTTCAATTCTGGCTGACTGCACTAAGGAGTGGTTTCTCCCAATAGCCTTGAGTATATTAAAGACCACCAATAAAATTATTCAAATAATAATAATATGAATATTATATACTATGACTCTGAATTACATTTACAGGTGTCAAAAACATTTTTATACTGTTATGTCTTAGGGTATTATGTTTTGGTGAAAAATATTGGTGGTTGGCAGCCATGACAGTTGTGTTATACACAGCATTGTGTTGATGCCTAAAGTACAGTAGGATGGCAGACTGTGTGTGTTGACATATCAATGCAGTAGAGGAAGCATGAATTAGTTAAAATGTAATGGTATTTAACTGGCGATGAGGATAGGATTACTTGTGGTGTGAGTAAAGTGAACTGTAATTATCACAATAGCAGCACAGTGGCATCTTTGTTAGGCAACACTGAAAAATTCGAAATGATGAATCCACAAGGCTGGGATGCATATGCAGAGTCTTGAGTTTTACTTTCAAGCAAATGATGTCAACGGCGAAGAGAAGAAGTGTGCTGTACTGCTTAGTGTGTGCGGGCCTAAAACATATTTAGTAGTGTGATCACTATTCTCACCTGCTACCCCGGTCACGAAACCGTATGCGGAAATCATAACATTATAAAAAAATAATTTTGCCTATAGGCCATCAGAAATTTACCAAAGGTTTATTCCATCGTTGTGATCAGAATGATAAAGAAAGTGTTGCAGAATACATTGCGGAGTTACAGCGGTTAGCAGAACATTGTAATTTTGGAGGCGACCTGGATCTGATGCTTTGGGATTGATTTGTATGTGGTATGAAAGACGAGACTGTGCAGTGGAGATTATTGTTGGAAACTGCCTTGACTTTTTCCCAGGCACAGGAAAAAGGCCTTACAGCAGAGGCAACATACCAGCACACCCAAGAAATCCATGAGACTGCATCTAACCCTGTGATTACTGACTACCTAGGGCAAACAGCACCACGTAATAATAGTGTACCGAGCAACTACCGGAACTGACCAGTTGAGCAAGGCAAGGCAAGCTCCTAGATACAGTCAAGGGTTAAAGTGTACTAGTTGTGGTCAGCTACATATTCGGTCTATTTGTCGTTTCAAAAATGCTGAATGTTAATTTTGCAAAAAATTAGGCCACCTTGAGAAGGCATGTAGAAGTAAGGAAAAGGATATGAAGTCTAAAGGTAATGTTAATACAGCTGAACGCTTGCTAGACGCACAAGTAAACACACCTCAGAGCAGCATTGAACCAGTAGTCTACCATCTTCGGAATGTTACAGTGGTAAGGTCTGCTGAGTTATGCAGAACAGTAATAATCTATGGCCAACCAGTTGAGATGGAACTAGACACAGGACGCAGCAGTATCTATAAGTGATGAAATTACCTTCAAGACAATTTACACACATAGTACACCTGCCCTTACTAAGAGCACTTGCGTGCTATAGGAATATAGCAAAAATGCTATAGACACTGGGTGCATGTAAGGTCAATGTGACTCACAGCACACGAGAAAGTTTGCTTCCATTGATTGTCTCCAAGGGTCACCATCGTTCTCTCTTGGGTAAGAACTGGATGGATGCTCTAGGAATAGAAGTGAAGGGTGTGTTGAAGGTGGGCGGTGCATTGGCACAGTAAGTTTCAGAATTTCTAGCAGTGTTTAGTGAAGAACTCTGTGAATTTAAGGGGCATCCTATCAAATTTCAGCAAGATCCTACTGTTACACCACTGCGGTTGAAACCTTGTGCCCTCCTTCCAAAGATTGAAAAGGGACTGGAAAGATTAGTAGCTCAGGGTGTATATATCCCGGTTATGTATTCTGACTGGGCCACACCTATTGTTCCAGTGCTCAAGCCAAGCGGGTACGTGAGGATTTGTGCTGATTATAAAAGCACACTGAACAAAGCGTTGGAGGACCTGCATCCAGTTCCGCCCATTAACCAACTGCTCGACTTTTTGGAGGCAAAGTGTTCGCAAAGGTCGACTTAGCACAGGCATTTCAACAGCTACAAATTGACGAGGAAGTTGCAGTGGCTCAAACTATAATCATGCACAAAGGGGGTTTTAAAGTGAATTGTCTACAGTTTAGAGTGCGCAGCACTGGGAAAATTTCTAAGGTTGATGGAGGACGTACTGGCTGGTCTTGATAATGTTGCGCCATATTTTGATGATGTGCTAGTGAAGGGTACATCCATGGAGGATTTGCTTACAAGTGTGCAATAGGAGCTGCAACATTTCAGGGATGAAGGTAATCATTTCAGGGATGAAGGAAAAATTGTTTTGAGTACCCCAGAAGTGGCATTCTTGGGGTATGTGGTGAATCAACACAGCTTCCGGCCCACATCTGGTAAGGTACAATCCATTCACGAGGTACCAACACCACCAAATAAAGAGGAGTTACATGCTTATCTTGGTCTTCTTAAATTTATCACACATTCCTGTCAAATAAGGCTAGTGTTGCTGAGTCTTTGTATCAGCTATTGCAGAAATCCGCAAAGTAGAAATTGACCCAGGTTCATGCTCAAGCTTTTTCAGCTACGAAAGATCTTCTAACATCTAACTCCTTGCTGGCACACTGTGACCCAAATAAGAAACTTATTTTGATATGTGATGCAATCCAGTATGGGAGTGATGCTGTCCTGAGTCAACTGAACAACCATGGGGAAGAAGTTCCAGTTTACTTTTACTCACGTACCATGACGTCTACTGAATGGAAGTATGTACAGATAGACAGAGAAGCGTTAAGTATCATTGCCAGGATCAACAAGTTCCACAATTATGTGTATGGACGACAATTTGAGATACGCACAGATCATAAACCGTTATTAGGGTTGTTTACTACAGACAAGGTCACTCCAAACAACATTTCACCCAAATGCTTCGCTGGAGTGTTATACTAAGTGGTTACGATTTTGAGTTACGATACAAGCCAGGGTCTAATATTGCTAATGCAAGTGGCCTCAGCTGTCTTCCATGATTCACCCCTGAAGCAGAGATACCCCACCCAATGAAGATCTTCTTCGTGAAACATTATATGCCTCCCCCCCCTCCTCGACAAACCCCCAGATTTCTGACATGACTAAGAAGGATCCTATACTAGAGTTTTCTCATGGGTGAGGAGGAGATGGCCAAGTGATACGTTATGGCAGGGCTGCCACCAGCCCTGAAGTTGAAATCCTGGTTCCTTTATATAAAAATCCTGTGAAATCCTGGAATCATTGGGTGAAATCCTGTAAAATCCTTGAAATTAAAAAAATTACAAATTACATTTTTAAAAAAGTGGATATGAAAGATGTTTACATATTAAATGTAGTTGTTTTGGTTTGGAATGTACAAACCATGGTAATTCTTTTCTCCACTCCCACTATACTTTCATTTATACAATGACTGTATCAACGATAATTTTCCTTTTTCTCACCATTGTGATCAATGCCAAACGTAAAACACAGTCACCAAATTCGGATTGCATACGTAAAAATGACAATTTGCGGCACAGGTTCTTTTCAATAATGGTCTTGGCCTTTGCATGTGATCGTACAGCTAGGAACAGAAATATGTACATAACTGTATACCTGCGCCACCGAATAATTAAGGAAAATATTTTGGACATACAATATTGAAGTAATGATGCATGTCGAAAATATTTCACTTAATTATTCACCTCCATTGTAAGAATCTTTCAAACAAATGCATCAGTGAAACTGACACAATCGCTGTGGGTGAAAGTGTCACATGAACGCAGCAGCGGAAGAGATGGTACAGCAGTGTTTGTCAATTTATACGTAATTCTCTACCAAAGGCTCTTAATCATCCATGGGAATAGACCAGCCAGCCATGGCCACGTCTACATGTGGACTTTGCTGATCCTATTCAGGGAGAGGTATTCCTGGTTGTTGTTGGCTCATAAGAGATGCTGCCAGTGCCATCCACCGATGCTAGAAGTGACATTACATCAATGCAAACCGTATTTGTTTCTCATGGCATTCCAGACATGATTGTTAATGACAATTGGAACAGCGTTTAGTTCTGCTGCTTTCGCCAACTTTGCAGACAATAATGGTATCAGGTTTATTAAAATAGCTCCATACCATCCTTCATCTAATGGACAGGTGGAGAGGATGGTTCAGTCAGTAAAAGAGGTGTGCTGAAACGAATAAGTAGCAGTGACCTTTTGCAGCGTCTAGCTAGAATGCTGCTAACACAGCGTATAATGCCTGCAGTTGCTACGGGACCAGCCTAGCATATCTTACACCCAGATCTTGCAGAGGAGATGAAGTAAAAGTAAGTGGACAACAGGGTTGCAGTTGCACCTCGCAGGTTCTCATCGCCTGGATTGGAATAGTATAAGTGTGGTGTCAGTGGACCACAGGATGAATGAAGCAGATACAGCAGGGAGGGAATAAAGGAGAGAGTGCTAAAAAGACTACTACGTAAGTGTGCAGAAATATTTAATGGGGCCTTTGGGGAAATCAAACAGTTTGTGACCAACTTTATGTCCAAGGAGGGAGGTTTCACCGCTCTTCCTCAAGGCAAGAACAGCACCTTATGCACTCAAAGAAAAAAGTGAAGTAGGAACTGCAGTACTTGTAACAGCAACAAATCCTGGAAAAGGTTACCTACAGTAATTGGACAAGAGCCCTCATAGTGGTATCTATGGCGAATGGCACGGTAAGGTTGTGTGCTGATTTCAACGCTACTGTAAACCCTACGATACAGCTAGCATGCCAGCCACTTCCATGTAGAGATTATATTTTTGCATCTTTGGGGGATGGTAAGGTGTTAAGTATGCTGGACTTGTCAAATGCTTACCAGCAGCTGATGGTGGGGAAAGAGTCGCACGAGTTGGTGGCAGTTAATACCCATAGGGGTCTGTACCGATGCTGGAAAATGCCTTTTGGGTTGTCGTGCTCTGAGCATATTTCTAGCAGTGATTGAATAGATTTTACACGACATTTCGGGAGTAGAGGCATACTTGGATGATATCCTCATTACCAGGTGTTCAGTAGAGGAATGGGTAAGAAAATTGGACTTGGTGCTGCATAGATTGCAGGAACATGGGGTAAGAGCCAGAAAAGAGAAGCGCCATTTCCTAGAAAGGTACGTCAAATTTTTTGGGTATGTCATCAGTGGCGAGGGCATTATGCCTGCCAAAGACCTACAAGAGGCAATAAAGGAGGCCTCAGCACCAACTACAGTAACACAGTTAAAGACTTATTTGGAATTGATGCATTTCTATACCAGATTTGTTCCAAGTGTCAGGCAAGTTGAAACATCTAATCTATATAATTTGTTGCCACAAGGAGCTTCATGGATATGGGACACACAGTGTCAGCACTTATTTGACAAAAGTAAAGAATGTATTCTCCAGGCTCCAGTGTTAGTGGCTTTTGACCTACGGAAACCACTCATAGTAGCAAGTGATGCCCCGCAGTATGGATTGGGAGCAGTGTTGTCGCGCGGGATGCCTGATGGCTCAGAGCGGCCCATTTGCTTTGCATCGAAAACATTGTCCAACGTATAGCAGGGATATTGTAAATTACAGAGGGAGGCCATGAGCATCATTTTTGCTATGCAGAAGTTTCACAGATACCTATATAGCAACCATTTTACAATCTACACAGATCATCGTCCCTTCATGAGGCTATCATGGCCGGAGACTTCTCAAATGGGAGAGTGGGTACATGTCAATTTTGCAGAAACGGAAGGAAAAAGGATATTGATCTTGGTGGATGCCTATTTTCTAAATGGGTGGAGGTATGACCAATGCAAAGCACAACAGCTGAGAAGACAATTGAAAAGTTGCGAACAGCCTTTGCGGCATATGATTTTCCCAAAACGCTGGTGGCTGATAATAGGCTGAAGTTTCGGCCGGAAGAATTTGAGCAGTTTTGTAAGACAAACGTGATCACACAGCACCCACAATCCAATGGAGCAGTGGAGAGAACTGTGCAGTTGGTAAACTGCACTTTTGAAGCAAGCAGTTGAAAGTGGTCTAACAGGGGGGAACATCATCTCTGCAACATATCCTCGATGAGTGTTTGTTTGCACACCAAAATACACCACACACTGTGACTCAGGAAACCCCAGCAGAAATGTTAATGAGGAGGAAACAACGTACAAAGTTGCTGTTAGTGAAGCCAAACCTGCCAGAATATCATGAAAAGACAAGCAAACTTAGAGTTGGTCAAGAAGCATGATTCAGTGTGAGGAATACAGTATTGGTGAAAGGTGTTTGTGGGGAACTGGCAAGATGGCTAACAGGGTGTATTGAAGACGTGGTAAGCCCGGTGATGTACAAAGTTAAGGTTGGGGAAGTCATAAGATTTTGTCATCTAGATCACTTGTGCAAATCACCTGCAAGAGGGGGTGTCCTTGAGAAAACAGATGAACTCACTCTGTACTGCACCTAGGCAAGAGGGAGGGTGGCACCACGTGTCTTCTAGGGAGACAGGAGCAGCATCAAGAGTCGGAGCAGCATCAGCACCAGAGTAGCCAGAGACAGGAGCAGAATCTATGGTCAGAGCAGTATCTGCAGCAGGGCAGACAGTAATTGGAGCAAGGTCAAGAGCTAGATCAACATCAACACTAGAAGCACCAGCGACAGGAGCAGCAAAGTCAAGAGCCAGAGTAGCATCTGCACCAGAGCGGCCGGTGATAGATGCAGCATCCAGAGTCAGAGCAACATCCATACCAGAGCGGCCAGCGATGGATGTAGTGGAGGACCAGGCAGAGGAATAGTTACAAGGAGCTTCGGGCACAGGAGACAACAGCAAAGGGGGAAAAAGATTTTTGTGGTTTTGGTGTGAAAACTACAGCTCCTTGGGGAGGAGGATCTCACAGGCGTAGTAAAAGGATGAAGTGTCCTCCAACATGGTGGGAGTGGTAGACATAGAGAAAAAAAACACTCACTAGACAAGTTACGAGCAGCCATAAATTTAGGAGGGAGAAGTGTAGTATTGAGTATTTGTGAGGCCAAGGTTGGCAGCCGTGAATGTTAACATGATGGCATCTGGTTTCGGTACATAACAGTTTCCCTGCTTTAAAAGTGTCATGAAAGGCACACGCTTTGCGGATGTGGCAGCAATTGAAGAACATTTGACAATGGTTCTGCCCTTGCTGAGAGTTTCCAGAAACTTTATGAATGTTGTCAAAAGTGTGTTGTAAAGGATAGCAATTATTTTGAAGGGTAATAAATGTAAATTGTTTGCATCTTCCATTTTGTTTATTTTTTTGATAAGGATGGCAATTATTTTGATAACTGTAATTTGTTTGTATCTTCTGTTTCGCTTGTTTTTTGATACTATTCCCCAAACTTTTTAGATACACCGCATATTCTTACAATGGATGTTAAATGATACTGTATGAAAATATCAAGAGATTCTCAAGGATGTTCTGCAAGAGGCAGATGGAGGTAGGTGGAAGGATGCTGCTGTATTACCTCGGCAGAAAGGAGACGAGGAAGAGCCACTCCTGCATAGTCTCCTGGGACACCCGCCCCTTCTGCACCAGGTCCATCATGACGGCGACTGCTGCATTGCTGCCCAGCAGAGGGAGGGCGTCCGTAACGTGCTTCCTGGCAACATAACACAACACAATGCTCTGCTGCTCTTTAAATATAGACATCATTGTAATTAAGGACACCAATTTCTGCAAAACATTTAATGACTAGTTGTAATTCAAAACACTTTAGAAAATACAAACTTCTTTATTGCATTTATTTCATTGGTTAAGCATTTTACATGTTTCCCTGCAAATACTACACATTCATTATTCGATTAAGCTAACTGAAAATGCCCCAGTGAAGTGGAAAATATCTTCTCAAAGACACAAAGCAAATACTCAGATGTCCTTACAATATGAATATGAAGGATGCACACACAATGGCAGGGTTAACAAGTAAATGTAAATGATCAGACCTGTAAGTGCCTGTCATGACAACCTACGACGGAGCTGCAATATAATGCAAACAGCAGAAGGAAAGGGAGCAGTCCCACAAAAATCCAGAAACTAATGGCAACATCTGCCACATTTCTCAGATGCAAAAATTTGGGTGTGACCCCTCCAAGAATCAAATTCCACTGGGTGGAGAGGGAAAACATTATTCTACCAAAAAAACTATTGGAGCAGTTAAGATAAAGTTTGCGCTATATGGCCTATGCCACACATCTATGCACACAGGGACTACAGATAGGCTAATTGTGATATGGGTTCTGAACCGCTTGGTACTGGCTAAGTACTCACAGGCTGAGTCATGCCAAAGGTTAGGCATGAACCATTGCCAGTCCACCCTCCTTGTCACATAGTTGCATTTTGAAATCCCCCCCACATATAACGAGACAAAGTGGTGCAAAGATGTAGAAAGGAGATATCAAGTTAAGTATATGTAAGAGATAAACTCAGCTGTCTACAGCAATATCACTACTTAAGAGTAACTTTGTATTGGTACAGAGCTGCAATCAATTTAATTTTTGCACAAGGATGGAGTTCATAGTAAGGAAATAAGTATATGTCCAGAAAAAATTATTTTCTCTAACAGATATAAAAGTTATGAGTCAAAAAGTCTTTTGGAATAATTTTTGTGTGTAGTTTTGTATCAATAATCTGTTTCGAGATGCATATACTAATGGAGCAGACACCAGGGCCCTATTTCATAAAACGTGAGAGATGTGACAAATACAATAATTATGTAAAATCTGACAAATTTGTCAACATGTTATGACAATGTTATGTTACATAAATAATATAAGTTCCCCTTATTTGATAAGCAAAAATATGTAAGTTGTCAGCCTCAAAGTAACAGTTTCATAAATATGACAATTATATTTCAAACCGTAAGTTTCATTTATTAAACGCTAGATAGCTCTCAAGTGCGCTTAGGATAATAGATCACAGCCTTATATGTGATTCATGAACAGTCGATTCCTACCACAAATAATTATGCAGTAAATAATAATTCCACCCATATAACTTTGTTCACTCTAGCAGCAGAATGTCGAGTAATGTGGATAAGAGAGGAAAAATGTGTGCTATTTGGCAAGCAATGTTAATTCGCACAATATTGAAACACAATTGCACTGCCATGTTATATTAACATTACAAATTACTGGTTACATAGAAAAGCTTGCCTGTCATTTCTGCAGTGACAATTCTACAAATTTATAAATATGTCACCGAGTGATTATACTTATCTGTTTCATAAGACAGTATGTAGTGTAATATTTGACACATTTGTCGGATCTTTACATGTCCGCTCAAAACTTTTGTGAAACAACAATTTGACAAATTGTCATACAATTCTACAAATTTGTTATGAAACACACATTTGTCGGATTGTAAACCTGTCTGACAATTTCCTGTCACCTGTCGAATTGTAACTTTTATAAATAAGCCCCAGACTACACAGACTAATGACAGATTGACGGGAAGGAGACAACAGGGGCATTTTACTAATTCAGCTTACCACATGCTGGAAACTGTATTGTACAGTTATTATTTATGGCACTCACTGAGAGGTTAATAATGGGATGACACATACACATCCTTATTACAAACTAGGGGACCCAGACCGTGACATTATTTTTTGTATTGTCACGGGGCTAGAACAGTTACCATGTTAAAAAATTTGGTTATCATACAAAGACTGAAAAAAATATTGCATAGATATATGTAGGTAATATTGAAATGATATGAAATTAACTCAACATTGATGCGACTGCCGTCCCATTTAATATTTCTCTATCCACTGAGCCACTAAGGCCCCACTTGGAATCGCTCTATCCACTGAACCACTAAGGTCCCACTTGATATAGTTCTATCCACTGAGCCACTGCGGCCCAACTTGAAATCTCTCTATCCACTGAGCCACTAAGGCCCCATTTGATATACAATATATCTATCCACTTGGCCACTGTGGTCCCATTTAGAATCGCTCCTATCCACTGGGCCACAGTGGCCCCACTTGGAATCTGTCCATCCACTGAGCCACTAAGGCCCCACTTGGAAATTAACTCAACATTGAAGCGAGACATTTAAAGTAAGCAAAAATTATATTCCATTACCTTCATATATTTATTAAATATTCTCTATGCATTAATATAAAACTTCTCATAGGAAAAAAGTAATTGAAAAATGAGTTTTAGGGCAAAAGGTAATGATTGTGTAATCTGATCTTTCTGAAATTTGAACTTGACCTGTACGTTACCCTGAGGATTTGCTCAGCAAAATTTGGAGAACTTCTGTTGAGTGTCAAGGGACTTAGAGGTATTAAAGATGGACAGACAAACAAACAGAGATTGTCTAATTATTATATAAGTAGATGATGCAAGCCAAGCCATTGCTGGGGGAAGAAAACTGCCTTGTTACCATCTGGACAGCTCAATTTACTCTTTCCTGCGTCTAAACTTCTTGTCAACAAGTCAAGCGGCCATCACTACACGTACCAATTTCAGGTGAATCATGAATGTCCAAAGACTAAATTCTAAATGAACCAGTCAAATGAAAAAAACATTATCCACCAGAGATGAAACACGTTCAACTTACAAAGGGCATGCCTTAAACATTTTCACTTCTGGGTTGTGTAGACTTTTCCCTACACTTTATGCAGCATGTAATTTAGGTTTGGACTGCACCAGAATGAAATTTATAAAAGAAGCAAATCTTCTCAAGAGGAGCATCCAAACGCTGGCCCTCTCCAAAGTTGGAGATGTAGTTTTACCACTGATCATCCATGCCAAACCCTCTGTCTGTCTCGTGTGACCAGTGGTGGGGATTGGGTGCCAAAATTGGTAGGAGAAGTATCTTTTTTTTACACCTTTCATTTTCCTCACTTGCAACGCTGACAACTGAATTAGCAATCAAAAATACTATCACATTTACAACTGCACAGATATTAATAACTAAGGATATGATAATTATGTCTCTACAAAAAATTGGGAAGTTACCACAAAATTGCAAAATTACTGGAAATGCCATGCTAAAATGAAATAAGCCGCTTTTATGATCATTGCATTTATAGGAAATTTGTCCTAAACAAGTTTAAATTACTACATATATGTTTTCTGGAAAATGTTTAGTTTCCACTGTCATTTTACATTTTTTAGGCTGGTAGTGCATTTTTATAGCTTGAAATAACGCCTCTGCCCAATACATGGCAGTGTTGCCTCTCCTCTTAGTTGCTCTTTAACTATAGATCTGTAAGAATAGTTAAGTTTTACAAATCTTTTACTTTGCCTAAGCATAACTAAAATAATAAATGCCAAGTGTGAGGGGCAACTCGCCAACATTGCGTGTGACATTATGTCCACTTATTTTACCTCTCAAAAATATAATGCACACAGGCACTAAAAAACTCATGTATTGGCAACGTAGTCCGCTAGTACTCCTGAACTAGTAAACACAGGATGCGTGATGGTACCTTCCACTGCGGCATATCCCATTGGCTCTGTTATAGAGCTGCGACAGGGCCTGCGATGACAGCAGCCGCGCCGTGTGGAGGAACTGCGTGAAGACGCTCGGGAAGTCCCTCTGGATGTCATCCTAGGGTCGGGCAGGACACGTGAACACAAGCGAACATGTCAAATCCTGGTAACATCAACTACTTAGTCGTTAAAAACACTTCATCATCTCTGCGACTGCCCATCCAAAAACATCAACGTGTACTAGTTGCATAATTTTCACTGACCAAGTTCTAGCCTGGGACTGACCCAAGAGTGTTTGTTGCTACTTAATTGTGGACACAACTTTTTGAGTAAATTGTTACTCTCTGAAACATGGCTGGTGTGTTCTCTAGACACAGGAGTAACAACAAAACCATAGCCAATAAAATTTTAACAAAAAGGATACCCATAATTAATAACCATATAAAACAAACACATATACACTCCAGACTGTCTACATTACATTATAATACACATGAGAATATGAGAAAAATCACATAGAACTTTTTCAGATAAAGATTAGTACTTAAATGATAAGTGATCTTGGGCTTGAGAAAGGGTGCTTGGGAGTGCTTGGGACATTCCTAACTAAAGGGGTAATTAGAATGCACTTGAGCCATTAGTTTTCATTCCAATACAGCATACCAATATACACACTTTGATCTGGCATACCAATATACACACTTTGATCCCCATTTAAAATGTTCGCAGTATGCCTATGCTTAGGACAGTATAGACTGTTCACAATAAAGTGAGCACTTTTAAGGTACTAGTAAATATTTTCCTTTCAGCCATTTTTTTTAGCCCTTAAACACCTTTTTTTTTTTTTTTTTTAATAAATATTGCCATTTAATTAATAAATACAGTGTGTATATTCCACCGCACTCAGTAGTTAACCCCCCCCCCCCCCAAGCCCCTTAAACACATTTTATTTTTTTTACAGCAAACTACTTGAAGCCCTTCAAAAATTCCTAGTAATTATGATTACCTACTAATAAACATATCTATCACATCCAGGTATTACTTTTCCCATTTTCAAAAAGCCCCTATTTTGGAATTTTACCGACATTCTAAACTGTTTATTACAGCTTATAAAACTTTGCTTGTGTCACTTTATGCCTTTCCTTGCCCCAATATCATTTCACTGTATGGTGAGTATCGTACGACATTTCCGACGCTTCATTTAAAGCATTGTGCAAAACTGACAAGAGTACAAGAGTCAAAGTTAACTAAAACTATGACTTGAGCTCTTTTTAGAGTGAGTGTGCACTGAAAAGTATACATTTTCAGGTAATGACCATCACCAAATGACCAGTGCTAAAGCAGGTAAACCACAAGTTCCAATGTCCAATCACTACAATAAATTGTTTGAAGGGTTGAAGTTGAGTTCTTTCCATGTTGTGAAAAGTCTGAGTTTTATGGTTTTTGTAACTAATTTGGGAAGTGATTTTTTTAATGCTAAAAAAAAATGCACGACCCCATGTCTATGACCCACAGCCTACAGAAAGTGGGGAAAATAACCAAATTTGTCAGACACGTACCTGTTATTCACCATCGTCTAGCCTGCTTTCCGTTCAAGGCACAGGGTAGTTAAAGGTTAAATAATTTATTGGCTAGGTTCTTTCCAGTACTGTAAGTTTATTAAATTTTCTGATAATGCATTTCAGGTAAATTAAATATTTTCAAATTTATTTAACACTGTTTTCTAAGAAATTTATTTCACGACTTTTATAACCTTCGCCACTATTGCATTTCCGAATTATGATGTATGCATTTCAAAACTGTCGTTTACAGAGAGCATTCATAATTAACACTATTTTTATTTTTTATATTGTTATTTTTTCATTTCCGGTGTTCAAACAATACATCGATCATCAGAAATGATTTAACGTTTCCGTTATACGTGCACAAAATCTTCGTATCAATTACTCGATTATTGCGCACAACTGCGCTACATTTGATCGACACACTGTGGCGCCAAATTCACTTCAGTGCGTTCAAACTACAAAAACCGTTTTGATTGGTTTACTACAATTGATACGTCACACTCGTAAAGCCTAGTGATGGGATAATTGCATTAATTTAAAATTAGAATGAATCGATTACGATTATTTTTAATCGAATTAATTATCGGCAAAAATAATCGATTGTCTTATTCTAATTCATACATAAAAATTCACCGTAAATAATGTATTGGTATTTCTATAAATTTGTTTAAAGCTATTCCCACCAAAATTTTTTTGTTTATTTTTAATAATTTCTATTTGAAAACATTTGTTGTTTCAAAATTACATTTTATAGTTTTAATAAATATGAAACGAGTAGGTATCTTGCATTGTTTTGTTTTGTTTAAGAATAAACAGCTAAGACACGTAAATAATCGAATTGTTTTAAAATAGTCTAAGAATTGGATATTATTAAAAATTCGAATAAACTATTATTTAACGAGCGATTATCCCGTACAGTTGTAAAGTATTGAAACGATAGGCTTAGCCATCACCGGTAACTTACATGTTTAAAAGTACTATTAATCGATATTCTTTCTGTAATAATTCAAAATTACACGCTGCAGTTCAAAAACAGTTTTCAAACGCATAAAACTTGTGGTAGCTCGCATGAATATAAACGCATAATTATAAATAAATTATACACTTGTGAATGTGACTATAGTTACTTGCAGGCGGTGGATAAGGTCATTTACTATTATTTGATTATGCATGGTGGTATTGAGAGGCTACTAAAGAAATAATAATAAATACTATTTTACCTTCAAAGACTCCCTCGAGTGCAGGACAGAAACGTAAAACAAAACACAGCGCGATGATTCATTCGTACGAGTCACGGAGCGTGATGCGAATCAAGTCGAAACAAAATGCATCCGAATTTGCAACAAAGACACTCCACTCCTCCACAACGTCCACGCTTCAGAAATACAGATCACGTGGATCACAGTATAAGAAATCGTTTCAAAGAGAAACAGCATTGAATTTATTGTATGTGTAGGCAGCTACTTCAAATTGGTAACGCGGACCACCGCATAACTCTAAAAACGGGGTTGATTTTAAACCTTGATAAATATGTATATTGCAAGAAAACGGAAGACAGGTAAAAAACGGCAGATACACTAGGCTATTTCTTTTATTACTAATGAATTAAGTCATGGTGACTGCAGGTGACAGAAATTTCACCAGATTCTTGATGTTGAAACGATATTTAAAAAAATGGGAATAGGCTGTGTTGGGGATATGGCCGTTTGTTTTGCGTGAATACGTCTACTTTGACGCGCTCGGAAGCTTTGATGTCTTTTTTTTTTTTTTTTTTTACGTTCCCGGCACCGCTTCACTCGATCATATGGGGTTTTGTGGGTATAGGCTGTTCACGGTAAACTGAGCACTTTTAAAAGCTCTGCTTAAGATCTACTTACATGCATGTTGTGTATTCTTCCGCCTTATGAAAAATTAACATTGGCATGGGCCTCATCACTTTATTCATGCGTCGGTCAAGTAAAATTGTGAAATAATTAGATAAGTAAATATTTTACAAATCTGCTCATTTTTACACTTCGATGCATAAAAAAAAACAGAAAGCAAGATAAATAATTTAAGTCATAACAAATGGTTACCTAACACCTGAAATTCGAAGTTAAGATACGGAACTATTTTCTATCCATTGTTAGCAACTTTATTGGGTGCATGTCACTTTCTGCGCATAAAAATATATGCAGGCAGGAGCAGTGCCTTTTTTCTAAGGTTGATTTCAGAAGTGTTCGCTTTATTCTGAACAGTCTTTATCACTGGATTGCTTTTGAGATGCTCTTTCCAACCGTATACGATTTCTGTATTTCGACTTGGCTTTTTGACGAGTGTAGGTCGAAACTGTGTTCAGTTTTTTTCAATCTTTACATTAAACGCATACAATTTCACCGTAACCAAGTCACGCAAATGTTTTTTATACACGAAATCGATTGATCTTGACGAGAGCTGTCGATTGAAACTTAAACGAGGGTCTTAGCTTCTCCTAGTCAAAAGTTATACTACGCGGAAGTTATGAGACTCGGCGAAGCGAACTCAAAATTGCTGCGCCCCCCCCCCCCCCCCACCCCCCATCCCATTCAAACGCTCACGATACTTCGTAGTCCTCACTCAACGTACCAACACCACACACTTGTCGCTGTCATCAAATTATTTTATGTGATTGAACACTGTCACTACCCCTATTTCGAACTAACATCCATGTTCCAACTAACAAATGTCACCTTGTGTAAATATCGTAAACCTCGCCGTTTTCAAGTGTTTCACTTTCAAAATAATACCCAATAACCAACTTTTTATGCTATTAAAGGGAGGGGAAAATTCCAGAGAGAGGTACATTATAGTGGTAATGTAGTAAACTCTTTCTTCTACTACGATCAAAACTATGTATCTCCCTTATAATTAATTTTAGACCATATGTTGTACATATGATTTCAACTAATTTTCTCGTGAGTAGCCTACGCCCAAAGTTTATTCTATACATAATTATGTCAAGTTTTATTAATTGTGTGTGTGTGATATATATATATATATATATTAGTAGCAGCAGTGAAGTAAGTGAAGGTGTACTCACAGAGGCCAGCCTGCACATGGCCTTGACGAGGTCACGTGAAGCCTTGAGCTCGCCAGTGGTAGGCTTGGGTGTCAGGTCGTGGTCGAACAGAAGGCTGGTCCGTTTCATCACCATCTCTGCCACAAGAACACAGCGGGTCAGCACACAGAACACGGAGTTGCGTTCCTTGGGTTGGAAAGGGGTTATTTACGTCCCCCGTCGTCATGCCTGAAACTTTATCAAGGAAATGGTTATAAACTAACTTATAACTTAACTTCAGGTGGCCGCCTGGGCAAGCCGTCGAAAGGTGTGCAGAGCTCCAGCAGAAAACGTTTTATTGCAAAAACGTTACGCGACTGTATGCGTTTTTCAGTTCCTCCAATTCTCTCTAAAAAAAAATGCTTTTGCGGTAGTTAAAATGGCTCAAATGGGCGTTTTCGCGGTCAGTTTTAGGTATGAACATTCCGATAAAAAAAAAAAAAAAAAAGGGGGACATGCATAAAACCTTTATTTTATTATTACGTCATAAAATGGTAGGGTCTCCGCTGAAAGTCTCATAGAGGTGCGTTATCAACGTCAAGACTGCACGCCAGTCCAGTGCTTCGCGCGTAGAGGCGATGAGAGAGTTGATGCGCATGGCTCGGTCGCTCCTAGCGCTCCGGAATGGCGTGAGGGCATACCCGATCCCTGATTGGCTGCGGGCGACCCTCTGTCTGGTTGGCTGCTGCATGCTGCGTGTTGACCGGGCTGCCAGCTGTACAGTAGGTAAACCAGGCGCTGATTGGCCGGCACGTTATTGGCTAGTCACGCCACCGTGCTGGCCAATTTTTACATCCAACGGCCACAAACGCCAACTTCAGTGAAATAGTGGCGGGGATTCAGCGCACAGAAGCACCCCAGCTGACAACCCCCCCCCCCCCCCTTTTTTTTTCTGCGTCCTAGGGAGGATATAATAGCAACTGGTACCAGTTTCACAATTTACTCGAATAGCGTACGGCCGGCACGCACTTCATCCTCCTGTAAAATCACCCCAAACTTACCCGGAGGTGTCAGTAAGCAGGTTGGAAACCACAGTATTTCGGCGTGGAGGGGCGGCATACGAACAAAAAAATTAATAGGTTTGGCTGTGTTGGGGACACGGCAGTTTGTTTTGCGTGAATACGTCTACGTTGACACTCTCGGGCGTCTCGATGTTTATTTTACTTTTCCCGGCGCCGCTTCACCCAATCGTATGATGTTTTATGGGTATCACTGTATTGCTTTTGAGATGCTCTTTCCAACTGTATACGATTTCTGTATTTCGACTTAGTTTTTTGACGAGTATAGGTTGAAATTGTGTTAAGTTTTCATAATTTTTTACATTAAACGCATACAGTTTCACCATAACCACGCCACACAAATGTTTTTATGTACGCAATCGATTGATCTTGACGAGAGCTGTCGACTGAAACCTAAACGAGCGTCGTAGCTTCTCCTAGTCAAAATTTATACTACGCGGAAGTTATGAGACGCGGTGCGAAACGAACTCAAAATTTGCCCCCCCCCCCCCCCCCCCCTTTTTTTTTCCATCCACGCGCGATAATTCGTAGTCCTCACTCAACGTAGCATATTCTTTGATCCTTTGGCCATAGAGTGGTGTAATTGAATTTTGAATGTAGACGATAGATTCGGAGCCAAACTGTATGCCCCGATTTTGTTATCATCGGATTATCTGGATTTCCTCCCAGTATGGTCGCAAATTTAAAGACGTATTACGTCAAAAATTCACTGTGCTGGCGTGTGCGACTGGTGTTCGCGACGTAAGCGGCTGCTCATCCACACAGTCTGTCCCACGAACGAGTACACTTTCTTGTGCAAAGTCTATTCGCGGTTTATTCGCACTTTTTGAATCAAACCTTTGAAAAATCACTCCATGTTTGACGTGTTTGGTTGTTTCCTAAGTACGTGACGTATCACAAACGTTTTATACTTGTGCTAACATAAAAACATTATTTTTAATTAATATCAACTTTTACTAATATTTCTTCTATAAAATAATATTTATTTTCATTTATACTCAATATGAATAAAAACAGTGAGAAAGTAAGTATGTTGGTAATGCTTGGTAATAAATAGTTGTTATGCGAAATATCATTACACTGAGTGCGCACGAATGTGGTGCGCTGTCCTTTCGGTGTATTTTGCTAGACTAAGTTGAGCTTTGTTTGCATGATGTGGAGGAATATCTTGGAAGTAGAACTTTAGCAGGGCTTCAGAAAAGTTGGAAGAATCAGCCAATGGACTATTCAGTTATTTCCGTGGCAAAATTTTCTGTTGGCATCCTGGGTATTCTGACTACCCGCTGGGCGTGTCTATGGGGCCTCCCCTAGTTGCCAATTGGTCCTTATTATAAACAATTGTGTATATTCTAATTTAAAGAAAAACTATGGAATTTTAAAATGTAATTCTTTTTTTTTTTTCAGGACATAGAAGAAATTTGATAGTTTGTTGCCTATTTATAAGATAGGTTATGGAAACATAAATGTGGGCGTTGAAAAGTGGCAAATGTTAGCGATAATAACTGCAAATCTTGTTTCTGAAATTTATTCTTCTGCCCAATAGTGTTTAACACTACATAGGCTGTTCAAAATAAAATGAGCACTTTTGAAAGCCCTGCTTGAGATCTACTTGTATACACGCTGTGTATTCCTCCACCTTATGTAAAATTAACATTCCTATGAGCCTCATCACTTTATTCATGCGTCGGTCAAATTGAACTGTAAGATTATTAAGAAAGTAAATACTTCACAAATCCGCCTTATTTTTCACACTTCGAAACATTAAAAAAACAGAAAGCGAAAGAATTAATTTTAAGTTATCACAAATGGTTACCTAACACCTTTTATCCGACTTTAGGATATGGAACTATTTCCCCTACATCGTTACCAACTTTACTGGGCGAATGTCACTCAGTACACCGTTAAAATATATGCAGGCAGGGGCAGTGACTTTTTTCTAAGGTTCATTTCTTAAGTGCTCACTTTATCGTGAACAGCCTTTAGTGACATTTCTGTATCTTCTCTGAACAGATTGCTGTATTAAATAAACCCTTATAGACACCACTGAAAACTCTGAACAAACATAACACACGCGCAACCTGTTGATGCGATTTCCATCGCCGGCGCGACCTTGAGGAGTAAAAATTTTTTTTACTAGGACGGCCACTTATGTTAACATTATCTTTTGGGGAGAAGGGGGGTAGGCACGCCGATGTATTCATGGAAACAGCTGTAAACAGGACTGCCTTCATAGCTGTTAAAGTGCATTCGTTTGTGAGAGAGACTGTATTGTGTCACTGCAATAGCCTTTTTCTCTCCCGCGTGCCCATCTTATCTCCTGAGACCCTGTCACACACCAGTAAGTTATGTCAAACTAATTCAAACGTCTTAACTAGAGACTTGAATTTCCCGGATTCATTTTGAGACAAGCTAGAATTCGAAAGACGTGCGTTTATATAAACTCAACCATCGGACCACACGGTGTTTGGCACCTCCTGGAGAACGCTGGCGCAATCTGCGCCTTCGACTGTGACAGCAGATAACCAATGTGCAGCTAATATCGGAATATTTGTACACACGACTGTGCAGGTTAGCCTGCAGGACATTGAAATCGCGAATTTTCAGGTCTCTAGCCATAACTTAACAGAGTAAATAACAATACAGAGGTGAGATAACCGTTTGTTCGTGAACTCCACTGCACACACGCCACCAAAATTGGGAGAGTGAAGAGTGAGCCGTCTAGGCTCTCAACATCGAGGTCTTGAGAGCCGATGTGGGTGGCTGAGGTGAGTATGGAGCAGCGCTGGAATGAAAGGGCGGGGGAAACTGGAGATGCCTGAGAAAACCCGCCGACCAACGGCATCGTCCGGCACAATTCCCTCATGCGAAAATCCGGAGTGACCCGGCTGGAGATTGAACCCTGATCGCATTAGTGGGAGGCGAGCAGGCTAACCGCTCAGCCCCCGTTGCCCCCAAAATGGTGTCACAAGCCAAAAACACGTCGGGACGCCGTACGCCAATCGCAGCCTGGTAGCATACCCACCAGCCAGTGGCACAGCCAATAAGGAGAATCGCGCGGCACACGGTAGCCAATGAGACACAAGGCGGCCTGCTGTTCCCAGCCCTCGTACAACCAATCAGAACATGAACACACCCACGTCAAAGCAACTGCCATGCCATTTCGTCTCGGTGTATTTATTTACTGTCTGGTGATGTCATAGGCGCCGCCATGTTTGTATGGAGAAGTAAGACGTATTCAGATTCCATCAGACTTTTTGTACATAAACATTTATTAAATCTCTTTCATGTATGACGGACTCAGCCAATCATAATCGTGAATAGCATAAACAATTGTACTCCGAGCCAATGAAATTTGAAAATTGCAAAAATAAAGAGAAACGTTACTAGTCCATGGAATATGCACTCATCACTTATGCTGTCAATGAACTTTCATGTTTCACTTATTCAGGATATAAATCTGCCAGCCTGTGTGACAGCTAGGGTTCGTGTCTTGCCGGGTGCGAACCAGATTAAAGTTAATGTGGTTGAAAACTAAATACTATATCCTTGTGTTAAATGACAACTGCTGGCCGTGCTACAATCGACATTACTATAACCATACCAATAAAAGTAATTTTTGAATACCTTCTTTTTAATGGCGTTTACTACGACTACGCATTACAATAGCCATAACCATTGCCAACGCCTAGCTGCATAGCAAGTTTGCGAACTTTCGACTTTATTGTGTAAAATACTGTGCGTAGCCAATCATAATCCACCTGTATTACTACACGCGTCAACTTATCTTTCAAAACTATACATATCCGGTCCTGAAAACTGTAGTACGCTTGAATTCTGTTGTTTCCTTTTCGTCTTCATTTGTTTACTTTTGTTTACTGTAGCACGTGAAAAGAGGGACGGCAAATATTCTACCATATTTCGGTAGAAGGGCTGTTGTGGAAATTAGTAGCTACAGTGAAAATTCGACGCAGTCGTACTTTCTCATGTTGAATAAATTATATATATATTATATATATAACATATATAACAATTTAGCCGACATGCAGGGGCAAAGATTTGTATAGCTATCAACAAAAAGTTCCCATTTGAAACTGAACTCTGAGTGGTCAAGAGACAAAAACACCCTGTTCTGTTATTTCGGTTGTAGCAAAGAATTTTTATTATGACAATGGTTGTGGGTATGGATATGGCTATGGTAATGGTTATGTCGATTGTAGCACGGCCTTAAGGCTCTTATACAATAGAAAACTTTAGCATTTGACTTTGCAGTTCCTTTCGTTTGACGAAACCTCCAATACACGAAACAATTGTAAAGTCACAGTTGAGATAATTGAAAATAGGTTCTGCGAGATTTGTAAAAATGTGTATCTTGTTATGTTAAGCATTATCATATTATCCAAGAATGCATTTTAAGTATCTTTTTTAAAATAGGCTTAATAATTATATTTAAAGTTTATTTCAATACAAAATCTCATTTGTCTAATTTATTGAAAAATATCAATTCGTATATTTCTTCTTCACATTATCATTTTCCATATATTTGATTTAGACGAGCTTGGTTTAATATACCGAGATGAAAATCACCCTAAAATAAAATTACACTCATTTCACATAACCTCTGTTAGATTCTTGGAAAAATGGCTGCTTGACTGACTTTAAATTTCAACTTTTCTAAATCGTAAAGTCACGAGTGCTTGACTTTACCTTAGGCAGTTGCATTGTGTCAAGCTCCATAAGAAACACCATGTCGGAAAGCAAACGTAAAGTCAACTCTTAAAGTCGAATGTTAAAGTTTTCAATTGTGTGAGGGACTTTAATGTGTGTGTTTGTGTTTATCTCGGGCAGTAGTAAAGTTAGCAGCTGGAGTGCGTGGTGGAGTTAAGGTGGGTTTACGATTGACTTAACAGAATGAGTGCACCGTGTACTTAAGATATGATTCAATGTATTCAATGGTATTAGTTTATAACTGTCGTGTGCCGGTCTTGGCCTGTCGTGTGCGATCTTGGCGTGACTTAACAGATCGTTATATATATTATATCTTAAGTACAAGTCAGGACGAAGTAGCCAATCAGAGCCCAGTGTCATTTGTTTTTGGTGGGAAACTGTATTTACATCTCGTATTTAGGTTATGTCGTTTTGTGAAATCTTATGAAAGTAACTATTTTAGTCGAGAGAAAATATCCTCTTAATTTAAAGAACTGTCCATGGTCACGTTTTGTTTCTTGGAAGAAGTGATTAAATCACTTTAATTGAACTTTTCAGAGTTATTTAAGTAGATGCCCAATGTTAGCTTCGGCTTCCCCTTCTATAAGATATCGCGAGTTTTTCAAAACGATTACACAAGCAGTAACCGCAAATGATTTAATATATGCCTAGTCTGTTCACGGTAAAATGAGCACTTTTGAAAGCCCTGCTTAAGATCCACTTGTGTGCACGTTGTGTATTCCTCGACCTCTTGTAAAATTAACGTTGCCATGGGCCTCGCCACTTTATTCAAGCGTCGGTCGATTGGAACTGTTTAATATTTGAAAAATTAAATATTTTGCAAAATCTGCTCATTTTTACACTTCGATACATAACAAGGGAAAGTAAGCGAAAGAAATAAATAAATTTATCACAAATTTACCTAGCAATTTCTATTCAACGTAGTTACGTGGAACTACTTTCCTTCCATCGTTACCAACATTACTGGGCGTATGTCACTCATCGTGACCGTTTAAATATATGCAGGTAGAAGCAGTGACATTTTTCTAAGGTTGAGTTCAAAAGTGCTCACTTTATCGTGAGGAGCCTTTAGATAATCTCCACTCTAGTCCATATTTCTACGTTATGTCGGTTTCTTTCGTCTCCTACGATTCTGATTGGCTAGACTTAACTGCAAATCTTGTTATTGTTAATTTTCCCGTGTGTTTATCGAGTCACTAAGCACAGTCCAGCATGTAATCGTGATCCCACGTTCACCTGGCTCGTCGGACAGGGTGGCGTTGTTCTCGGCGACCAGCTTGAGCCGCTGTGTGGTGAGCGTGGCGGCGCCGCTCGCTTCTCCGCTGAACGGCAGGAACACGTGACGTTCCTCGCAGCTGACGTGCGTGTACACGCGGTGGTCCACAGTCAGCTTGCAGCTCGAGCCAGAGCGCATCACGGGAGGCGCCTGATAGTTCTGCAACGACACACACACGCAACAACATCACGGCCCGCCTTCCATTACTCGCGGATTTCCCTGGCCAGTCGTTTCAGGAACGTCAGCTATTGTTCCGATACTGCTGAAGGCACTCATGGCCACTGATGGTCGTATCTGAGAGATGCCCTGGCTTTTAAAACGCCGGTGTTGTCAGGTAAACCCTGGGTTTGGCGGTGAGTTCAAGTCATGTTTCTAGAAAAATTATACTAAAGGAAGTTATAGGCTGTTCGCGGTAAAGTGAGCACTTTCGAGGCCCTAGTTACTTTTTCCTTTCAGCTATATTTAATTATTAGACCACATTTTAAAATAAATATTGCAGTGTAGGTAATAAATAGTGTTTATTTTCCACAGCACTCGGAAGTTAATGTCCAAAGCTAAAATAAAATATATTTAGTGACTATTATTCCAAATGAGAGGGCTTTCAAAAGTGCTCACTTTACCGTGAATAGCATATGCAGGTGCTGAGGCTATCACTTATAATATTGTGTGGTGCCCTTAAAAGATGCCCAAAAAGCAGTAGAAGTTGAGTAAGATTTTTACTGTTTTAGTCCAAATGTTGCATGAAAACTAGTGAGGTTAGTGTGTCCGCCATAGTTGATGTTTTCCTGCACCTGGGAATGCCCCCGCCAGACGCTCCGAAACAGTCAGTTTACTGACGAAGAGAAATATTGGCTGATTACTGACTACTGTTCCCTTATTGCTGGCGAACACTGATAAACCGTCAGTGATTTCAGTGCTCGTCAGCAGTAACGGCCCATACAGCCGGCCATCCGTCAGTCGCCCGTCCGTTAGTCAGTCATCCGTCCGTCAGTTGAAAGCTATTCGCAACCATAGACTAAATATGAGGTAGACCGATCTCGCTGGCTGCGCACAACCAATCTCCGTGTCCCAACAATGAACTGCTTTTCTGCCTACACCTCTCGCAAAAAATGGCGTGGTTTGGGTTCAAGGCTATAACACTGTTTAGTGAACAAGTGCTTTGAGGTGTTTTTATACTTCCTCTAATCAATTTGCAATGCTTCTTTGATTACATTCAAACTGGTAAAAAATACTCTCTTAATGTAACAGTGCTTGTCATTCAAAAATTAAGATATAAAGAAACACGTTCATCACTGTTGACCATGTGACTTCGACATTTGTGTTCTTTTGGGGTAGGTCGATGTTGGGTACATGCGCAGAAGACGAATAAGCGGTCTACCTCATATTTAGTCTATGCTCACGACTATCCATCGTCTGTTGATCCTTCTGCCCTGCAAAATTCCAGCGTGACAATTTAACATCGCGATCTTTCTTTCGTAGAAGGTATATTTTGGTTGGAAATACATTTTCAATGGAGAAACTATTTGTGGGAGTAATTTTTTTAGGTCATAAAAATTTATAATGAATTATTGTTTACATTTTAAACTCCTGAATTTACCACCAAGATAAATAAACCTTGCATTTTATTTCAAAGTGCATATTCGCGTCTACGGAATGCCGTGAGAAGGCTGCGGTCCAACCAGTTTGAGACATATTTGACGGATTGGCGGATATAAAAAAAAAACGTCGCCCTGCGATTGGTCGAGGATCACGTGACCGTCTGACTGACGGATGCGACTGATGGGTGCGAGTCCAGCTTTACTCCACACTTTTCTGATGGCCTGCTGAAGTTACACTTCCACGATATCCCTACGCCTCGTACAAACAAAGCTTCACCGAGTTAAGGTTGTTTCTAATACAGGCTCGGAACAAAACTTTATTTCTCATACGAGAGCTTGCCACGACGAAAATTTCCGCTGCGGGTGCGCCGTGTTCCAAAAAGGTAACTTTTAATTGATTTTTTTTAATTACGTAAATATTAAAAGAGAAAGGTTTTACTTAGTTAAGAATATATTTTATGTTTGATTTATGATTGTAGTAAACATAGTTTTTTTTTTAAGTATAAAACAGAAAGAATCTTATACACATGTGACACTAGCGCTTACCTAGTGGCGAAAATGTTCCCTTTGCCAAACTTTTCACAATGATATTCTCAACTTGTAGAGTATTAAAAAAACCCTTAACCGAGTATAGAAAAATACACCGAAGGGACATCGCATCACATTCGTCAGCAATAAGTGTAATAAAACTTTGCATAACAACTATTTCTCACTGAGCATTACCAACACACCTATTTTCTACCTGTTTTTATTCCTATTAATTATAAATGAAATATAAAAACTTATAGATTTAAATATAAGTAAAAGTTAAATTTAATCATAAATAAGGTTTTTTTTTGTTAATAAAAATATGAAACACTTGTGATACGCGACCTATTTAGGAAGCAAACCAATCACGTAATTCACGTGGCAATTTTTCAAAGGTTTGATCCAAAAAGTGCGAAGAAACCGCGAATAGCCTATAGTCCGCTACTCACGTGGGGAGGCGTTCCCGGTGTAAGGTCGGTACATGCACACACATTGGCATCAGGCACGTGCGTGCACTGGATTTGAAAATGAGAGGTGTCGTTCTGGTTGGGACAAAGCTATCCCAGCGTGACCTTCGTTTCCGCAATGAACATGATTTTCTGGTAAACACGAGTATAAAATGCTCGTGATCGTGGCATATTTCGGAAAGACCAGACACGTCATAACACGGGATGAATTTTCAAATGTTTGATTCAAACAGTGTGAATAAACCGCGAAGAGACTATATGCCCTCTTGTCTGGCAGTCTTGGTTGTTATAGTGCGCTATATTTCAATGAGTTGTGCGTTATGTACAGGCAGATGCAGGACAACACTGGAAGCCAGTCATATTTTACCTTAAAGATTCTTAGTAAAGTCTATTCGCCGTTTCTTCGCACTTTTTAAAACAAACCTTTGAAAAATATTCCCATGTATGACGTGCTAGGTTATCTCCTAAATATGTCGTTATCACGAGCATTTTATTCTTATGTTACCAAAAAAAGTGCCTTATTTTTTATCAAATTGATTTTTTTTTTGATATTTTATGTATAAATTGTATTATTTATTTTATAATTTGTATACTTAAAAACAGAGAGAAAATAGGTGTGTTGTGCTAGATTTACAATGCCACGGCGAGGGCATCCCGACAGTCAGACACGGCGTTACAGCCAGACCATTTCCGCCACCAAAATTAGTTCAATGTTTACAATACCCCGACAGTTTCCTTCCGATAAGTGTTGCGTGACTTTCGGCCAAATTATAGAATGGAGTGTATCACAGATCATTGTACACCATTTCGTTTTGATAACATTGTAAACTAAGTATTTTTTTGGATTTTGAAGCAGTTATTTTTCCACGAATATTTATTTTCGTCACTTCATTAGCTTTATGTTACAAGTAAACCTGGATGTAGGACTACACGTAAAAAAGATATGTTTAATGTGAAATTTACCACAGTAGTAAAATCTACACGACATTTTATTTTGCAAGATTGTGTTTTTTTTTTTTCTACTGCCTGGCGAGGCCGACCGGTCCGACGCCCGACGAAAGTAGAAATATTATCTACTTTTGTCGAGGCTGCGTTTGTCGGGGTGACCTTGCTCCTGATTGGCTGATAAAAAGATTTTCGTCTGTGTCGGCGCTGTTTTGTCGGACTGTCGGATTATTGTAAAGTAAGCTTTTTTGGTAATGCCTAGTAGGAAATAGTTCTTATGGAAAATATTATTACACTGAGTGCGCACGAATGCAGTGCGTTGGCCCACTGGTGTAATTTTCTAAGCTTTGTTTGTATGAGGCGGAGGAATATCCTGGAAGTAGAACTTTAGCACGGCTTCCGAAAAGTTGGAAGTAACCGCGAATGGTCTATAGACACTTATTTTTTTTGTATCCGCTGTAATTTGTACGCCAAGTTGTCGATTAAGTTACCGTATACCTCATCACAATAGTCTGTAATGGGGGAAAAAAAAACAAAGCGATTGGACCAGCAAAACTATCCCTTGAGTCGGGGAAAAAATGCCCGTGCTTGCAAATAATGTGCACCAGAGATATATATATATATATATATATATATATTCCTTGCATATACTGGCAACGTGTCCGGACCAAGAGAAGTCGTTATTTATAACACCTAAATCTTTTACCTCTTTGCTGAAACGTACGTACGCCAGCCGAGATTACTTCCGGAAGCAAAGTTAAATTCAATCCAAGTATAGGATATTTCGCGTTCCGATTATAACGCGCTGTGGTTTAGACGGACGGCCATCGGTGTGTAGGTTGGAGATCATCAATGGCCTTGACAAGTAGGTTCGTGGGGAGTGAGTATGCAAGTCGTCAGCGTAGAGATGATGCTTGCCGTTTGTGCTAGGGTATTCCTGCCGGCAAATTACTGATGAACAGGGAAAAATATCAGAGATTACATTTCTGAGCCCTACGGAACCTCGGCAATCACATATCGCCAAGAGATGGCTGACTTCTACACGATGTTCGCGGTAAAGTGAGAACTTTTGAAAGCCCTGCTTAAGATCTACTTGCATTAACGTTGTGTATCCATCCACCGTAGGTAAAATTAAAATAAGGCATGTGCCTCATCACTTTATTCATGAGTTGGTCAAATAAGATTGTAAAATAATTAGAGAAGTAAATATTTTGCAAATCTGCTCATTTTTACACTAGAAAAATTAATAAAGCGAAAGAAATAATTTTAGTTAACGCGAATGGTTACCTATCACCTGTTATTAAATGTTAAGATATGGAACTACTTTTTCTCCGTTGTTATTAATTTTACTGGGTGCATGTCACTTACTGCGCCCGTTAAAATATATTCAGGCAGGAGCAGTGACCTTTTTGTAAGGTTCATTTCAAAAGTGCTCACTTTATCGCGAACCGTCTTTAGTAATTGGAACACAATTCTGCCAATCAGAGAGGTTAAATCGTAGCCACTATATCGCACTTTCAGAAAAACCAAAATATGACATGCGACAAATTGACGCTCACAAAATAAATTACAAAATTATTTTCTACATTATTATTACAATTTTTTTACATGCAATTACAGTAAATATTATGATGATATTCCATGACGAAGATTTTCTTGCAAATTCTGCTTTCTGAAGCACCCAGAATGTAAATGCGCTTGAATTCTGTTAAAATATAAACTATTTTATTGAATTAATTTTTTAGATTTATAAAGTATAGTTCTTCTTCATATACAGCATAAATCACACTTTTCTGGCAATTTTCATGGTGTCTGTACTACTTTTTAATGCATTCTTCAAGCTGTATAGTCGGGTGCAGTGCTCCATAGGCAGTTGCTTTACTTCAACCTTTAACAACTGCCCCTGCAGGCATATATTTTAATGAGCGCACTGAGTGTCATTTGCCTAGTAAAGTTGGCAACGATAGATGGAAAAGAAATTCCATATATTAACGTGGAATAAAAATTGTTAGGTAACCATTTCTGATAACTTAAAATATTTTCTTTCGCTTTCTGTTTTTTTTAATGAATCGAAGTGTGAAAATGGGCAGATTTGTAAACTATTTATTTTATTAATAATTTCATAGTTTCGCTTTACCGACGCATGACAAAGTGACGGGGCTTATGGCAATATTAATTTTACATAAGGTGGAAGAATACAGGACGTGCATACAAGTAGATCTTAAGCAGGGCTTTCGAAAATGATCCGTTTACCGCGAATAATCTGTAACTGTGTTAAACGAACTACTGTAATCTATCAAAACTAAAACCGTACACACATGCCATCCATTGTTAGACCAATGACGCCAGTGACGTTTATTAGGTCCGCGTGTGTTCTATGATTGTTGTGAAAGCCTGTAGTTGTCTAGGAGAGAGTTTTTCTGGATAAATTACACATTTGTCTGTGTTAATGGATTCGAGAGCTTGGACAAAGCAGGTAGTATGCAAATAGAACATACATCATTGAGCTGTGAGGCAAGTGATTTTACTACTGCGAATTTTTAAGCGTTTGGGAGAAATATTGGTATTCATGGAATAATTAAATATGTACGTTGTAACGAAAAACAGTAAGTGAATAGTTTTTTGAACCAACAGGATGCTAACTCCATTAGTCCCTTAAGGGGGAAATATAGTAAAGATTGTGATGGCATTTGAGTCATCATATGTTTTCAGCATTCATTTTTTTTTTAATTTTCATCTTAGACAAAGCATATTATATCACTCAGATGATTGAATCACTGCAATATCATTGGAACACATTTATTTACAGTGTGGAATAAACTAAGTGTAAGTCCACAGCCAGGCTGACGGGGCTTACGGTGTTCTTTGGATACAGGGAGGCCGGGACGGGTGGTCTGCCATTTTACATCACTGGGACGCTACTCCCTCAGCGCGGGGGTAGATCGGTCCCTTGTGAGGGACCTTGGCCACCCAGTTGGTTGTCAGTTAGCTTGCGGAAGCGAGGAGAAGCTAACCCCCTCCCCCCTCCGCACCCATCAAACTTACTTCAAGCTGCAAAGCAACATTATTGTACAGGATTCCCAGGGTAGCGCCTGGGAGCTGTTTCCATAGCTGAATTTTACTCTCTTTTTCCCTGCCTGTACGGGATAAAAGAGAGTGGTGAAGTTAATTGAATTTATCATCGCGGATTTTAAAGTTCAGGACTTGAGAAGTACTGTCACGAGCTCCCTGTGAGAGAGCTAGCGACAGTTTGGTATAAAAAGCGGAGGTTAATAGCCAAATGAAGTTAAATTTTCGATATAAGTAGCTTTCCCATGACTGGAGGGGCAAGGGTTTGTATAATTAAATTAATTATATGTATATTGAAGTGGTGAATTTAAGTTGCGCGAATATTTAAATCAGTGTAGTTGTTTCAGTTTCAGTAATTACTTCATATCTTATGAGTTAATGTTAAAAAACCATTAAATAATCTGAGTGGTGTGTAAATGCATGTCTGAATGTACCGTGACGAGCGGCTAAAAGTGAAGTAAAACATGTTAACTCGGGGAGGTCCGAGAGCGATATGGCTGGCGCGATGCTAGCGCCAACTAGTTTTGTTAAACTTGGTCGATTTTTGTCCCGGACCGATCGGAAAATTCCGGCCAGTTTCGGGGCCTTATTTCTATGAAATTGGGCGGTATAATTACGCTGAAGGCGTGAATTTATATTTTTAAAGTTGTTTTGAACAATATTCCGTATTGATAATTATTTAGACTTGTAAAATTCGAAAGCAGAGCCATGAAAACACGTCGCGTGAGTGAAGTTAAACAGTAATATAGGTCAGAGGGCTCTGATTGGCCGAGAGAACTTGGTGGGGCGGAGCTTATGAAGTTGCTCGAGATATGGCAGCATGGTCGTTAATTTACCGTCAACAGCTTTTATTTGACACGGAAAAATTTTAATAAATTAAAAGCTGTTGTAATTAAAGTTATTAAATCGTCTTAAATAAATTATTGGTGCTGCAAGACTTAAAATGTTCAGTTGTGTACGACTAGAATATATACGCGATTATTTTGCTCGTCATAGTTATTAATATTTGTGTAATGTGTTTCGGAGTCGCTCCAGTACAGAGTAGGGGTAATTGGTATATGCGGGTCTAGTTGACGGGCTAGGGGGCCGTAAATGACGCCATGGCTTCGAGAAGTAGCCAGGTTCTCTCATGTTTCTCTGTGATGTTGCGGAGTTTTAGTATGTAGGGGTGGAAATGAGCCATGAGCGAGGCGAAGTCGCATGCTCTAAGGAATTCCATGAGTTCATGGAAATCCTGAATTACGCCTCGCATCTCTCCTGGCGAATTGCGTTGGCGAGGGCGGGACTGAGGTTGTGTATTTGGCATTGCATGGGTGTCAAGAGTGGGAGCTGGTTTGTGAATAGACGCAGAGAGTGCCTGCGAATACGTTTTGCCGGGCTGTAATGTCCTGACTGTGAACCTGGACGGGGCAGGAGGTTGTTTTGCAGTTTTTGGCGCGATTTTCGTAGCAGCAGCAGTAGTTCTTTTCTGCACCAAGTCCAGGAACTTGGGGCAGGCTTTTGAGAGAGCTGTGTGTTCGCCTGCGCAGTTACTGCATGTCGGCTTGGAGTTGGTTTCGTTTTTTTTGCAAGCACTCTCGGGGTGAGGGTCTGCTCAGTGAGGGCATTTTGTCGGCATGGAACAGTGATTTTTGGTGTGTCCTAGAGCGAGACAGTTACGGCATTGTGCCACGTCTGTCGGCCGTTTCTGGTATTGTCGGGGATGAACTATTGTCATATTTATCCTCGTGACATAGTGCAGAGGAGGGAGAGAAGTTTTCTGCGCCGCCGTGACACAGAAAAAACGTTGCGGCTCCAACGTGAATTTGGTGAGGTCTGTTTGGTCTGGGATACGTTTTTTAAATTGACAAATGTGCTGGATTGAGTATCCGGCACATTCCAGGTCCGACTTGATGTCCGCAATGTCGGTTGTGGGGTGGAGGTCAAAAACGACTTTCTGTGGGAGCTCGGAAGCTTGGCAAAAAGTAAAGTAATGGATGGATGGATGTAGTTCGCTTCTAGCATTGTGCGAGCAGCTGTGAAAAAATCAAAGTTTTTAGTGAGTATTTGCGTTCCCCGAGCCGTGAGGAGAAGGGAGAACCCGTCCCTACTAATAGCTCGCAGTTTCTGAACAAGTAAGTTGTATTTAGTGGCGTCAGGAACCACTAATCTGTACTGGTTTTGTTTTTTCTGTCGTGTTTGTGGTGCAGCCGTTTGTGTTTTGTGGGTGGGGATACTTGAAGAGCCGGGATCGTTAACTGCTGGGGTTTTTTCTGTTACCTCCTTAAGCGGGGAAAACCTATTTTGTGTAGGAATGGTGTTTGTATGTGCCTCAGACGACACAGAATGGAGACGCTTGTTCTCCTACGTGGTTGTTCTGTCCCCTTTACGTTTTACTATCTGGAAGTCGGTTTCCATTTCAAATGTTTCATTTCCTGCGGCCGGTGTTGACGGTCGGGAGGAAGTTGGTGTGGTGATTGTTGGCGTCGTTGGTTCCGTAAGAGTAGCCAGGAGTATGTCAATGTGGTCGGGGATGCCTTGAGGAAAAATATCGTAAACAGTTTGGTGATTAGGTCGTCTCTTTGCCAGTTCTAAAAATCGCTTGTTTTCCCGGAGGTACTGTAAGGAGTACGGGCCAGTTTCTGTCATCCACGACGGCTCAGTCGGTTCCCCGCCCGCCGCCATGCCCCGAGAGGGTGATGGGGGAGGGGTAGGCTCTGTGGGGAGCGACTCTCGATGTGGTGTTGTTTGCAATTTGCGAGAAATTGTTGTTAGAAAAGTACCTAAATCGGTGCTATACACTGTGACCGCTGACCCACTAGGGGCTAGGCTCAAGATGACCTGTTTCCAGGCCGATCACAGTGTACAGGGTGTGTGCCGCGAAGCTATTAGTCGTATGCAGCCAGAAGAAGCAGAGACGCACCCTCCTTAGTCGAAGGCGAAGGCAACACTGACGGGTGGTCTTCTCGGCCTCCCAGCAGGTAAAAACCCCGGGTGGCCACACACACACACACGCGCTTCTCTCTCTCTCTCTCTCTCTCTCTCTCTCTCTCTCTCTCTCTCTCTCTCTTCTCTCTCTCTCTCTCTCTCTCTCTCTCCAGTGCGGCCCTGCGGGAACAAAAGCCCGCATTCTGCACTAGCCTGGGCATAATTCCGTGCCACAGGTTCGCGAACTGCACTGGCCAAGGAGCAAGAGGCAAAATGGACAAAACACTTTTCACAGAATTGAAAAATAATGAATAGAAAATAAACTACATAATCTGAAATGTAAAGTTGTCACAGAGATCAGCCGTCATCTTTCAGCGCCCTTTTGAGATGTGAAGCTACCGATTTCGATGTCAGTGACATGATATTCATGTTCAGCGGTATTGAACTGACAAAATATTTATGGCTCTGCTTTACGCTTCTAGTGGAGCCCACATTTGTCATTGGAAGTGTGCAAAATGGTAAATTTTGTTGACAAAATGATCACTTGACCCGGTTTAGTACACAAAAATGGTGACGTATTTGGCAATATGGTATTTCGTATTTTGTATCTAGCGGAGGTTAGCAAAAATATAAACTGACAAAATAAGCACCATCTTAGTTCTGATCTTCAAAATATAAACTCAGGAACGGGTGATTAATTTTTTTTTTATAAGTGTTCATATAATTCTCTATGCATGTTTTAAAAAGCAAGTAAGTGTTGTGCTTTGTTTGAATATTTCTCAACTTTTTTTTTAAGTCGTTATTGCATAAATAAGTATTTTCTTATTTATTAACATATGAGCAGCATTTCAGTGATGATTGTAGAATATTTCGTCCGTTTCATGCGTTAAATTGAGATAAAAATAATATTCGCTATCAATGTAAAAATGCGTGGCCGCGAGTGGTAAACAACTGACTGTCGACAACGTCCGAATTGAAACTTACGAAATGACAAATTACAAAATACCGACTTTTTCATTTCGGACACGGCTCCTGGCTCATAGACTGTACGGCTATTTGAGAGGAAGGAAAATGATAAGAGCTCTTAAACATCTTCTATTCAAGTGACATGATAGCTGAAAAGTAAAAAAAAAATGTGTCTTAAGACTCTTACAGTTTGTAGGGAAGTCGGCAGCTAAGTTGCAGGATACAGTAGCAGAGAGTTGGTAAGTTCAAACACACTGTCGCAACGCCCATGCTTAATGTCATATCACAAAAAAAAAAAAAAAAAAAAAAAAAAAAAGCCAATGAAACGAAAAACATCGCCCAATGGGTTGACCTAGTTTTATGGACGTTTTTGTTTTGTTGTAACTATAAAACCAAGCTAAAAAAAATAGAATTGTGGGAATTTTATTTTGTAATCATTCCAACAAATAAGCTTCAAAATTAAGTTTAATTTAGTTCAAATTGTCACTAACACTTAGTCCTTTAATTATCGTGAACAAATAAAATTTTCATTCATATACCTTCAAATTTGTAGTGGACAAAATTTTGGATGTTATCTTTAGAATAATAAATAATAATACATTTAATAATTTGTAAAATACACGTTATACAACTTTAAATATATTAATAGATGTTATGCCTATTACGTATCATTTTAAACATAAAAATATGAGCTGCACCGATGGCCTTAAATGCAAAAAATATGCATTATCGAGCTGTCTCATTAGCTCTGCTGAGAGTTAGTATGCAGGGAGTTTCATTAGGACTGTGTTATGCATCAACCGGCCACGCACCAATTGTTAGTTTTAAGAAAAACGTGGTCAAAGGTTTTTAGCTTTGAAACAGTCTTACAAGAAGTATTTCAGTCCTATAAAAGTGATATTTTTTTACAACAGTGTATCTATGAATGGGTTTTTCGATTATTCACAATAAGATCCATTATTGACAATATTTTCCATGATTTTCTTTTATCTCACTTAACCGAATTGCGATTATGGTGGCCAAAGATATGCATCAGGCAGCTAAGTGCCAAAGTGTGGCTGTTAACTTGTTGATACGCAATGTTGGAGATGATTGTGTTTTGCAACAACAAGTTACTAAGTAAGTTTACCACTGAATTAATATCATTGGCATTATTTTAGTCTTAGTTTTGAAGGACTTATTTTATTCATACAAGAATTTCAGGGAACCGAACATAATGTATCGATATTTTTCAGACATTATGTGTTTAAAGGACCGCCAATGTTCAGCTCCTAAGACAAACGCAAGTAAATTGACAAAATAAACACTTATAGTTACTAAAAGGCACAATCTTCAGTCTGATTTTCGTGAAGTTCGGGGTACTCCATCTATTGTCCAGGGAACCTGCTTGAGATGTATCATGTCAAGGAAGTTGTGCGGCTAACGAATCCAGTGTATACCAGTATCAATGACATCAACATGTCTGTACGTAATGATCTTAGGAGCAGCGAATATGCTAAGTAGATAAGATCATGATGAGACAGTCCAGGCCCGTAGTCTGTCCGTAAATTGCTACGTCAAAATGGGACGTGAACATTAAATCTATCCCAAGATTGCGAAGTAGCGTTATGACGAGTAGTCGCAAAATGACAGTTTCTTGCGATTAAACAATGGAAATTTTCTAAGATTTTCTAGATTTTTTAATAGTAAATTAACATTTAAATCGACCTCAATAACACCGTGTTCGTAACTTGCGTCGCAGTTCGCGAGAGCTTCTACAAACTCGGCCAAGTCCCCAATCTTCGGAGGACGGTACACAATGTGGAATTTAGAATTTTCTGCGAAAAGCGTGATAATTCTAGATCACACTCTCCGATTTTGCTGGGTATTTGGAACAGGACGGAAATGTTATTTTATGCTTATTGCAACCCCCCCCCCCCTTTTTTTTTCTTTTCCTAGATTATTCGTGCTGCCATTGCGTAAAATGTGAGATCCCGGAAGATGAAACGTTGTAGATTAAATACCGGGTTTTAAACAGAATTCACTAACAAGGGTGGTATACAGTGAAAGTGGCTGAAAATTCCCTCGTAGTTCAAGAAGACGACTTATACTATGCATAAAATATCTTTGAGCCTGAACTAACCGGTCACAAACTACACTACAATAATAGCCACATTTCATAAACTTACACAGTAGTAGGACTGGAGGGATTCTACTTCACTTTTGATTAATCGGATTAACCCTTTGATATAAAATTGATTGAAATGGTTAATCCTTAGTACGATCTTAATCTGGTTGTGACAAAATGTACAAATATTACCTACTCACATTCTAGGCGAACAAATCGAATGAATAATCGCATATAAATTTCTCACAAAATGAATAAATCTAGGAATGATTTGAGTCCCTGCAACTTCGTCGAAGAAAAACTATGAATTAAATACTAAGATACTTAACACGAATGCAGTTTATCGACCCGAAATAATTTTAATAAAAACTCCATCGAAAACCTATCGCAGAGAAAGTTTTAAAAAAAAAAAAATCTCATAGCGAACACACACAGACTAGTTTCGGAAAACCACATTTACGAATCCTAGTTGAATAATGCACTGATTATTTAAAAAATAATAGATGCATGCAAACTTCAAAATAATAGAAACGATTTCTAGACTATAAGCTATCAAAATAAAATTTTAACAACTCCAATGGTTAACATTCGTAGAGAAAGAGAATTAAAATGTTAATCAACGATTATTAAAAAATAAATAAATTTATTAACACGCATAAAAATGTTCTTACTTCTATCGCATGTTATGTTACGATGGTTAAATACGCGAAAAACAGATATATTTCGAAAAATACTGCTACAAAGACTGTGAGCGAGGTGTGAACACCGGCCAGATAGATGAAGATAGAACCTAGCCAGCCTTGTGGGTTGTCGCCGCAGCCAGGCGAAGCACAGAGTCCATGCTACCGCAGGCAGCCGGCCGTATTCCCAGGCGAATTCCGGGGTGCCTTCTCCGACAGGCGAGCGAGCGGGTGGGTGTATGGTAAGCTGGTCCTTTTACCATCACGGCAGAAGCATAGCAAGCGATGGGTTCCCGAACACGAACGTTGAAGTGATACTCCCTAGCAGCCAAGAGCGGAGATATGTGTAGAACCAGTAGTAAGGAGAGACTAAAATGGGTTTTCCTGACCGCGGCTGGGGGCATGGAAAGACGTTCCTTTGTCAAGGGGAATGCAGCACCCTGCCAGACCGTCTTCAAGTAACTAGCCTGTCTCGCTTGGGACAAGGAATGCTAGCAATGCTTTGATTTTGTGGGATTCATGAACACATCCTAACTTTAGGAATCCTACAGGCTTCATGCAAGTCAACATACACATTTGCTTTCTGAATAAACACAAAATTAACTGATTTACACAATAAAGGCAGATATAGAGTAAATGTCATTTCTATGGTGTTTTAAAAATGCCAATGAAAACCGCCTGTGTTTGCTAATACCCATTAACAGCATTTTGCATTTGTCTTTAAACCTCGTATACTGTAAGTAAAATGATTTATTTCGTCTTGTTTTCTGTTAAGACACAAAATCGTTTACTCATTGTGAATCTCGATAGTCTTTATTGTGTGAAATATTAACGATTTCGCAATTTTTAGGTGATATTCACGCAAACTGATTTCACAGCGAGGCAGCACTGTTCGCTGTTATGGAAAGCGCTCAGACAATGTGATTCGCAACCTGTTAAAGCGACTGAAGGAAAAAGTATGTATTCAGTTCACATCCAAATATTTCAGCTCACTTAAATCATATAAATTAACCAGGTAATTTTGGTTTTGTTATGTTGATATGCATTTTTCAACACACACACACACACACACACACACACACACACACACACACACACACATATATATATATATATATATATATATATATATATATATATATATATATATATATATATATATATATATATATATATATATATATTTATATATATATATACACACACACACACACACGTAATACCCAATAATAAATAAATGTTCTTCACACAAACAAACTTCAAAGCTACTACCCATGGTGGATAAAGTAGTAAAATATATATATTTTTTGTGAAAACATTGAGTCACCCTTTCTTTAAGATATATGTTTTATAAACTTCCAGATCTACAATTTGGAGATTCATGAAACACACATTAACTTTGAAATACACCTGTAATACATCCCATTTAAAAAAAAAAAAAAAAAAAACACAATATTAATTTACATATACAAAAATCACATTCTTCTTAAAATATTTATTTACCTATACAAAACACATTCTTCTTAAAAATATTTATTTATATACAGAAAAAACACTCAATCTTCTTTTCTGGGAACGAGGTTGATAACATTTTGTTGATGTTGCAGGAAGACGAACTCGTTACTCTCAAATTTATGAGAAGTTGTTATTCACAGCAGATTCTAGATTAGGTGTTGGCTCGCTGGCTGTTAGAATTTCAGATTAGTTATTTTATAACACTATCTGTCAGTTGATTGGTTCACTCTTGATACGGCTGGCAGTTTGGTCGACTAGTAGATGCTATTGTGCCATTTAACTACCTCATTGGTGGTATTGCATATAGCAGAACTGAATTTATTATGTTATTGAGTGTAGTGTTGTGGGAAAAAATGTAGACAGGAATTCTATAACATTAAACAGGGATCCACCAGCCGATTGAATGAAGTGCTGAAATACAAGAAGTGTAAAGTTTGCGGAGAAATTTTGACATACACATCGTACTGACATGAGGGAAGGCTCGCAGTTCAGAGGCTCTACACACATTCTAGTTTTCGTGGAATAGGAAATTTCGCGTCACTTTTAAGCCAATTGTTAACTATCCGCCCATCAGTTAGCCTGCGGCAAATGTGCTAGCCAGTATCTCGTATCTGAGATTGGATAATGAACTTTTCACTGAAGCTAGAGAGGCGGAAATGAAATTACTTTTCATCCCTGAATTAACATATCGAATTTTTGGAAGTAATTCAGTGGGTGGAGCTGGAAATGTTGTGTTTTGCAGTAGGTGGATTATGTGAAGCAGATTGTGGAGCAGATTGTGGAGCAGTTTGTGGAGGTGGAAAACCAGTGTTGCAAGTTTTACAATGTCTATTTAAAGCATCACTCCGAGAAAATTGTTTCTGGCGGAAATCACACTGAAACTGTTTTCTTGAAAATTTAATTCCACAGCTAGTTCTTTCATGTCGTCGTAAGTTTCGCAGAACTGTCAATTCTTTACTGCAGAGCAACACAGCAAAGACATCATTGCTTCCATACTATTCCGAGATTAGAATGAAACTGCAAGGTGTACACCTTTTATAGGTAGTTATAGGCAATTCTAGGAAGCAACAAAATTATATTATTGGTTTTAAAAACAATACATCTGAATTATATAATGTTTAAAGAGTTTTATGTATTAAATGGCTTTAAAATTACTAAAGGTTTATTTAATCATTAGCCAGCACACAAACCTTTATGTACAAACACTTTAGATGTTATTGTTAAATGCGTGCAGACAACGTTTACATAACATTTGATTGTCAGAATATGGGAATATAATAATTAATGCATTTGCAAAGTCAGTAAAACAGAAATAATAGTTTCAAAACATTAACGTCATTACATTTGTCTTACATTTGCTTACAGAATACATTTTCTCATCACTGCGTGTTAACAACTACATTTTTTTACATTGTATATTTTCCATTCTCTCCTTGGCAATATTTGTAGCATTTTAATCTGTTTGATTGCTATAATTTTTCGTGTATTCGGGTGTGTGAAATATTATACATTCTGGTAAATCAGGAAAAGTTTCATAAAAGTGCAAATATAGTTCTTCGATGCTCGCTGGTAGACTTGTATTTGGACACATATGGTATACAGGACATTTTTTCATATCTAGATAAGATATTAAATCATTACATTTTTCACCCTCTAAGGGACATTGGATATTTTTGAAATGAAACAATCCATCACATATCTCTCCAAAATGACATATTATTTCATTAGACAAACAAGAGTAATTCACACTTGAGTTTCCAGGGGTGACAGAGATACTAGTTGGGTGGAAGGAAGACATGTTTACAGTGGGAATGTCACAGAGATACTAAAATTATTTCTTTCCAAGACAAACATTAAATGATTTACTTCAATGTGTTAATAACTTGCTGATATTCACTTTACACTTCGATTTCTGTATGCAAGAACAGGTGATTTTGTTGTCTTGTTGATCCATCTCTAAGAAATACTGGATTACATAAAACCAAATACTTTTTGCTAAATTATACTCATTAGTTCTCTAATCCCAAATAGTGCCATATTACTCAAATAATATCCACAGGTGATTTAGGAGGAGAATCATCATAATCTGTTTCACCACAGTCAGACATCATTGCCCAAGTTAGCATTTATTTAGAGTTTTTGTCTGCAGAGAAGAATGTTGAATTAGATCTGTGTGGTTTTCATAATTGTTTGAATGATGGGCAATTCTATTCTTTTCGAATATCTGTTACTTTCCCATTCTGCATACTTTCTAAAATGTATATTTCACAATTATTTATGTAATTCTTGCAAATATCTTCATTATTCTCATACTCCATACACCCACTCTCCCATTTTAAACCATGGTGATGGCTAGTAACACATCTATTACTTTTCTTGTATTTGGGAGTTAGATATCTTCAGTAAAACAGTGCTTTAAAGTTGAATACATCTGTATTCTCGTTCATATCAGTAATAGCTCATTCTTTAATGATACATTTTTCTGGAGATTGAAAACCTTGTACATTACAAAACATCTTATCGGAATCGTGGTTCAATGCCTACTGACTCAATTCATTATCTTCACCAACTTATATCTTACACTGTGACTTGCTAATATATTGTGAATTATCATAGTGAAAGCTTGTGTATTTGCAATAATTTCAATTTGTGAATCAATTACACTATTGGTAATTGTGTTGTCTTGTTTGCTTACATCTAATACGAATAACATTCCTCTGGTTTTAAATGACTCCAGTTCGAGGATCTGTGGGCTGATTTTGTTATAATACATTTCCTGAAACTACAAGTACATATCATAGCAAATAAGGAAGTCCCCATTTTCAAGGTTCAAATTTAAATCCATGTAGGGGTAAACTTGACTGTTTAGATACAGTTCAATATTTTTCATATCACAAATATCGAATACTGATATATCATCATTAATTTTTTTTGTAGTTGATTTGAAAACAAATAACAACAAATCATGGTTTCTGAGATGAAAAACTTGGTTTCACATTCCAAATGCCTTTTGTGATGTCGGTAGCATTGGAAATGTCTCCAAAGTCCACAATCTGAATGTAGTATCTATATTTTTCCTTTTTTCGATAAATTTTAAAAACTTTACATGTTCACAAGTGTTAATTTCAATATGTGGTATTAGCAATTCCACAGTGGGTAATTAAAATGTTATTAGCTGTATCATATATGGTGTTCAAATGCCTATTACAGAATAGAATAACTAATTCTTGTTTAGCATTTAATATTACATATTTATAGTCCTTGGCAAAACCAAGTACCATACTTAATGGTATAACAAATTCGTATTTTCCACATTGGTTTATTTGTAGTGTAAAATTATTAACATTGTTTCACCTAGCCATAAACCCTGTATAAATATCATTTACAGTTCCTGAGAAATAGTTATTTAATGTAGAAGTAATTCCAACATCCTGTCTTTGGTTAATTTCAACACCATTGAGCATATATGCAATTTTATCGATTAAATGAAGTATTCCGTTTCTCACTATTACTGTAGTTACTAGATTAGTTGCATCGACTGTCGTTTTAATTTTTACCTTAAACATTAAACTTGATTTCGATGGTAATGTGTAAATATCGTGATTTTGTATAGCAATCCTTATTTCCGATGGAGATGTATAGGGACCTGCTCGGAATAGTTCATACACATGTATTTGCGCATTGGTGATTACATCTTCATAACTGATTGGTTTTTCAACATTAAGTATGTCTTCTTTTCGATTAACTGTATATCCTAATGCCTTTAAAAACAATTTGTTTCCTTGTGATATGTACTACATGTAACTTATTTGAAGTGAATTATTATGCTTGTATTTAAGTCCTTTTATACTTCCTTTCTTCGAAATACGTTCCTTAGTGAGATACTTCTCGAAAGAACCACCTACTTTACATACATATTGGGTGTTATACACAATACCCATTTTTATTGTAATGCACACAGAATGCAACTGTATATATAGCTTTTTAAAAATGTAAACAAACTGTAATTTCTTCACTTCTAAAATTAATAAATTTACTGTCTTGATCGACATTTGTAACAACTATTTCATCAACACAATTTACTATTACTGGAAGATATATCAATGCAATGGTATTTAATTTTTTTATATTATGGAGCTACCGCACATGTGAATTCATGTTGTGTATTTGTCGTTTTCTCATTCAATTATGAACTGCCTACAATATTAACATTTACATGGCATACATTTACCAACAATATATTAATCTGTTTTGACAATTTGTGAAAAATTGATTAGCTGGATATACTCTCCGTTCATAACCCAACATATTTGCAGTTGAATTGTCTTCCGAAAAATCGATATCAATGATACTATACATTGCACTAGTTAACATATTTGGATCGCCACGTAATTGGAAATGTACATTTTCAGGTAAGCTGTTTTAATGAATATTTCTATGTCGTCCAACTCATAAGATCCGACTGGTATCACAATCTGGTAGGTTTGTTCGCCAACGTTAACCGTAAATTATTGGTTATGTATATTAATGTTTGGTATGCTGTTGTAGGTTACGAATTTGATTAGACTTAGTTGCCATTCCCCATATAACTCCAATGAAGGGAAATAAACAGCTGCAATTGCGATGAATTTCCACTTAACACCAATGTAATTGACATATTATTATTATATTATACAATTACACTTACTTATATATCCTATTTATAGTCAAAAAACTTAAACATAAATGAATACAATTGATTGTATTAAGTAATTGTTCCATTTGATAATTGTATCTTAATTACTTGTTTTTTTTAATAATTACGTATTTCAATTGGAGGACGTAAATCACCAAAGCTGTTGTAATAAAATGATTGATTTTCGTTTTCAATTAATGCAACCCAATGTGTTCCTTCGTTTTGTTTCGAGTCTAAATTAACAATCATACATTCATGAAGATTTGGTTTCTTACAAATACATTAATATCTTTGTTTGTCAATGCATGTTTTGGATGACTATTTAGGACTTTCTGAATTTTTTTCCACGTTTGCAGTTTTTTCATCCTTGTCCAACTTCATAGGGTTTCAAATACATTCCTTTACCTTTTGATTTAACTGCTCTACTAATTGCCGAAATTCACCTGAGGATTGATCATAGTGCTGTTAATGCTGGAAATAGGAATGGAATGATTCTTCCTTTCTTTGTATTTCGTTTAGTTTTACGTATTAAACTTATGGCTTTTTTAACCTTTGCGTGCCTGACTTTGTCAACTACCGAGGCGCTTAGATTTTCACCTGTCGATGTAGATGGATACTTCCTAATATTTGTCGCTTTATCTGCTAGAATCATATCCGCTATATGTCTTTCTTTCAAATTGTTTGTTCGACCATAAACTATATTGTGTTATTTACAAGCATTGCCCAGAGAGTTTATTCTTTGATTGTTCCACACGAAACATTTGGCAAGTTTAGTACCCAGTCTACAATAATTGTATTTCTGTAAATGCAATTCAAATGGAAATTTATTAATCAATGTATTCAATACACAACTTCCTTGTTTAAAACTATATATAGACTTGCATTTATAGTTTTTACGTTAGTATTTTACACTAGTACATTATATTTATACTACAATATATTATGTTAGTATGTTACATTACATTACCTTACATTACGATATGTAACATTATGATACATTACATTATGATGTTATACTGTGTATTAGTGTAAAAATGAAAGTTATAAAAGAAAATGTACATCTGCTGGTAATTGTAAATACAAAAGAAATCATTATTGAACAGAATCATGGCAGTCGTTTACCATCAAATATACAATGTATAATAAGCGGTTCTTCTTCATGTGGAAAAACTTGTGTTATTATGTCGCTGTTGGAACATCCAAATGTACTTAAATTTTAAAATGTAGACGTGTTTTCTAAAACAACAAAAGAGAAATATCAATGATTAGCGACCATTTTGTCGTTAATTGAAGGAATGTGATATTTCCCTTTTACAAATAATGAAGATACAGTGCCTCCGAATGAAGCATTACCCAATTCCGTATTTATTTCTGATGATGTTTGGTGTGAACCACAGGGTGAAATACAGTAATATTTTAGTTTTGGTTGACATTTAAAAGTTGATTGATTTTATCTATCACAAAGTTACGCATATATTCCAAAACATGATTTATGCAATAATGCAAATATGGTAATTTTGTTTAAATGGATAATATGAATCTGCAACATATTTACAATAACCATACTTTAGGCGATATGACGTTTGTAAAGATTGAAGATATGTATTTGTACTATTGTGAAAACAAATGTGGCTTTCTGGGGATTATACTAATGCTTCCCCTATATAAAGGCAGATGTAGGTCTCATTTTGACAGTTTTTTATTTTCAGGTGAAGAATAGTGAGTATTTAAAAGTTTGGACATCACAGTATAAAAAGTAATCATTACGATAGCTGTTTAACCAATAATTCCTATGGAAATTTTTATTTGAACGGACATATATTACATAATATGGGTTTGGCTGTGAAAGGTACTGATGCGGTAAATAAACATTTTATGGAAGATTTAAACACCATTATGCTAAACATATTTAAATCACAAGCAAACAATATTCAAGAGAAATTAATAAAGTAAGCTGATTTTAATGATAATATTTATAAAAACACGAGTGCAATTGCAAACATTTTAACCAATATTCAAAATGATTTGCAGATTAATGAATTTAGAATAGAAGAATATTTAAATGGTTTTAGTAACGACTTCAATGATATCACAAACATAATTTTTAGAACACAACTTGCAGAAATGCAAGATAATTTAAGAGATGTAATTAATGAAGTGGTAAGCACTACTATTACAAAACAACTTCATACACGAATGGAAGAAATAATGAAATATATAAGTGACGAATTGATTAATAGAAATTTTCTTTTAGTTATGCAAACAGATCTGGGAAAACAAAATAATGATTTGGAAACATGAATAAATTATTTTATTAGATATTGCTTTAAGTAAAGACAATAAGATAGGGCAACAATTAAAAAACCAACGATTTAATTCATACATAAATTGTTTGAATTTAATATAATACAATCAAAACATGTCTGCTTCTGCTTCAGAATTACATAACGTTATATCTGCTGTGAAGGAGAAATATTTACAAGCTAAGCGAGCCCGAATGGAATGGGATGTTTTAAACGAAGAAATATTTAAAACTGTTATAAATAGAATGGGTACATTGCATTCTGTGTTAAATTCGCCTAATGAAACAGCTTTGGAAATTAAATCGGAAGAAGAACCTTTAACAAAGAAGAACAAAAAGCAAACTCTTTCTCAATTAACATGTCGTTATTTATCATTACAATATTCCTCACCTATGCGCGATGCGACAATAAAATTAAAATAGGTGATTACATAACTGATGTGAGTCAAGGATTGTTTGGTTTATTGTTTAAAAACTTTCCAAATGGATATTCCGACACCGATTTGCAGAAATATGAATAACTTGTCTGTCGTACAACTATGAATATTCGTTCAGGAGATTAAAACCACCCGAAACTACATTTAATAGAGGATATTGTCAGCAGTGGAATATATAAAGATGAAATTGACAACTGGTTTTCACCTGTATATTGGATCAATCCTAACGAAGTGGTCGATAGATTAAAACTTCTCACACCTTCGAGAGAATCTGGTAATAATTCACATACAAACGAAATTGTTTCTGTCATTGAAGAGCTGAAAGAAGGTGTTTATATTACAAATGAAGTTAAGTAATATTTCTGAAGAGCTTCATGCCTCTGCAGTGATACGATATCCCAGAAGAAGAGTTATTACTAAAGGGTTAAATGACCTTTTTCAAGCTGATTTGTGTGAAATGACATTGCTTTCCAAATACAATAAAAGATACAAATATATTTTAACCATAATAGATGTTTATTCGAAATATGGTTGGGGTATACCTTTGGAAAACAAAACTGGGAAACATGTTAGTGATGCAATGAAGATCGTTTCGAAAGAGAGAAAGCCAAATTCACTCCAAACAAACAGAGGATCCTGCACCGTTCAGGAAACTAATGAGAGATTATGGTATTAATCACTACACAACATATTCGGAATTTAAAGTCAGTGTGGAACGATACAATAAATCAATTGAGCATTTAATACATAAACATTTCACGTGGAAAGGGACTTACAAATGGGTCGACATTTTGCCTGAAATAATTAAATTTTATAATTCCAGATATTATAGAACTATCAAGATGGCGCCCAAAGAAGTTATAGATAATAGTTTAATGAAAACCAGTAATATTAATGTTAAAGTCATCGACAAGAGAAACAAAAGTTCGCCAATATATACATATCTCGAAGCAGAAAAGAATCTTTGAAAAACAGTTTTCAGTTAATTGGTCTTATGAAATATTTAGAATTATTTCAATTAGATATAAAACATACCAGAGTGTATTACATAGAAACCTATGACGAAGAGCCCATACGAGGATGTTTTTACGAACATGAACTGAAAAAAGTTACTTCTCCAAATTAATATTTGATTGATAAAATCATTAAAAGGAAAAAAAAATATCCTTGGTTCGATGGAGGGGTTTCTCAAAAGCAAACGATTCGTGAGTTAAGAATAAAGATATTAAAATATTGTAATACAATGATTGTCAAGTTATGGTAGTAAATAAAAGATTTTAAATCATAGTTTATGTGTTACTTAATTTAATAAACCTGGTCACCATGGTAAATTATTTTTGTTATTATGTACATAATATAGGCCGCCTTCCATTACTTGCGGATTTCCCTGATCAGTCGTTTCAGGAACGTCAGCTATTGTTCCGATACTTCTGAAGGCACTCATGGCCACTGATGGTCGTATCTGAGAGATGCCCTGGCTTTTAAAACGCCAGTGTTGTCAGGTAAACCCTGGCTTTGGCGGTGAGTTCAAGTCATGTTTCTAGAAAAATTTTACTAAAGTAAGGTACAGGTGCTGAATTATAATATTATGGTGGCGTCAGAAGATGCCCTAAAAACAGTAGAAGGTGAGTAACATTTTTACTGTTTTGGTCCAAACGTTGCATGAAAATTAGTGATGTTAATGTGTTCGCCATACTTGTTTATATTTCCCTGCATGCAGGAATACCATGGAGGTAATAGATGATGGAGTGGCAACAGCCTATCTTCTCCACGTCTATTAAGTGAAGCCGATGCCGTGTCTGACTTCTTTCAACTGCGCATGCGCAGACCGATCGCTTACGTTAACCCAACCGCCATATTATGAGTGGCAAAAGTTACATAGTAAGCAATGTAAAACATGCACATTTTTGCCACAACTAGCCCTGTCCTTGTCTTTCATTATCGGCTTCACTTTCGTGTCTCGGCTTACACTCCATAGACTAATACCTCCATGGGGGAATACTACTACCAGACGCTCCAAAACAATTGACGACTGTTCCCTTATTGCTGGCGAACACTGATAAACCATCAATGCTCGTCAGCAGTAACAGAAGGCGGCCATAAAAGGCTATAATCCTCGTGTTTAAAGACGCCCCCTTCCCACTTGTATGAAACTCCTGATGGGTTCTGAGAATCGTTAGTGGCGCCTTATTCCTCTTCAAAGTTTCTCCAAACATGGTATAAGGACAATGCGGGAAAGTAGCCGAAAAAAAACGCGAGACACCAGTGCCAGCGCTCCTAGCAGTTTGTGCTGTTCGTACGATGATAAGGTGTGCATTGAATAGGTAGTTTGAGTATTTAGGATGCTTTTTAATTCGAATTTTCTCTCTTGCGTGATTATTTATTATGGCAGGAAAGATTTGTGCAGTATTTCGCTGCAATAATTACAACGTTGCGAACTGCATGCAAGTCCTTTTTTTTATATTTCTAAAGGATGCACGTCTGTAAGTACACGAGCTGCAGTAGATAACTTTTTCCGTTGTCTTATTATCGTCATTGTGTTTTTATTGCAAAATCCGATCACACAAACCTTAATTTATTTAAGTACTGTTTTGTCATTTCGTAGGCGAAGGAATGGGTGCAGAAATGTAAGAGAGCAGACTTGGATGTAATAAGGGGAAAAATGCCTGGCTGTTTATACACGCGAACAGTGTGTTCCAACTATTTCAGAAAGACGATTTTCGCAACCCAAATTTGCATTCACTGGGACAACAACACACTCAGTTGAGTGTCACAGCTGCTATTTATAATCTTGTACACAGAATGATCGTGCGAAGTTTGATAGCCCTTAACGAGAAAGGTGCAGGTTTGTTTTTACTGGAGCGACACCTTCGAAAAATAAAAGCAAACAATGTTTACATATTCAGTGTTACCATATTACACTGTCTGGAGCCTCTTGTTTAAGTGTGTGTATAGTTGAGCTAATGATAAAATTGATTAATTGCTTCAAAATAGTTGTTTTCATGTTTAGGTCTAGGCCTATGCCAGTGATTGCTCGTACAATGTTTACATGTTGGTTTATTAAACTGGCTGGAGCTTGGGGACAAATTTATAAAATTTGCTGTCGAGGAACGTATGATGTCAATGTACTAAGCAGTGCTGTACCTTGCTGACCATTGTATAAGTTTATTGTCCAAAAAATGTGTGGTGTGCCGTGTCATAGTGTGTACAGTGATAATTTATACTGCATTTTCATACTTTTGAAAGTTATTGTTTACATTTGGGAAACTATGCATTTACATATTAATTTGTGCATTATTTGGATTATGTTTGCACCAACTACCAAATATTTTCTAAGAATTATTAAATAAACAACTGAATGAGAACTGTAATAGTTTGCTTTCTGGGCAGTCGCTTATCCTTTACACTACCAAAGGTCTGCAAATCATTATTGTTTTACTGTGCAAATATTTTAATTTTCTACATACTTGTTTGCAAGTAACTTTCATTTGAATGAGTGGAGAGATGGCGAGTACAACTTTTGGTGGCGAGAATAATTCTTCTCCAGCCAGTGTAGCAAAGTTCATTCTGTGTGATAAACGTCGTGTACTGACACCACACACCACACACCACTTTAATTGCAGCAGTGGAGATGCCATCAGGTAGTCTGCAGTTGGTAAGTCAGTGTATATATTGCAGAGTGTGAACCAGCTGTCGAGTGAGGATTACCGTCAAAACCAATCAAAAGTAGTAGCAACATTCTCCCTTCCTCATTATTCTACTCACAATTGTTTACACAACTGCGTACAAAACTTTTAAACAGTAATATTTCACTCCTGAGAGTCATCGTTACATTTCAGTGGTAGGCTATGTGTAATATATATTTTTACAGATAAATAAACTTTTCTTTTCTATTTCACTTCCTCTTATTTACTCCCTGAAGTACCCAATATTTTAACTTTGTGCATACACCTATGGTATTAACATAAATGAGGTGTTTTTGAATAGATTATTTTGCCACATTCTGCAATGCAGGTAAGGAAATGATGGTGATATGCACCATTTTATTTTACCTGTTAGCCTATTTACACAGTTTTGTTTGAGGTGATCGCAATATTGGAGAAAGTACTTGCAAATTGAATTAAAATAACAAGTTTCCTTAAATTTGAACAGAATGTATGTTAAAATCATGACCAAGGTAAGTTATTTTCAGTTCAGCTGCTTTTGAATTCTGCAGCATATTTGTCTTCTCGCCATAAAGCATATGAAAATCTGTTGTAAAAGTTATTGTAAAAAGCATATATTCAGGTTGGTTACTAGAAATGACTTGTTCACAATGGAAATAAGCTTTGTTATTGAAATTGAATTACAAAATTACATGTGCTTAATGCATACAAAACTTAGGTGGAGTACATTGGCTTAATAGCTTAAGTACATATATTAGTATGTACTATCAAATATTTTGACCCATTGCATTTTCATACTAGCGCCAACTGTACTGCATAAATTGCATTAGTAAAAGTTTTTAAAAGAGGGGGGGGGGATGTTTATCTCATCTATAATCTCTCAAATGTCACTTAAGTGACATGATATCAGAGGCGATGGGACATTTTCATATTTGGAATAGGCGTACCATTGTGTTGTTGAAAGCTGTAAGCATTTTGCAGTCAATGTTGCTGCTTCCTCCATGGATTATCTACACTAGCCAAGAAAATGGATGTCTTAAGTAGGAAGTTGTGTTCCAACGCATGCATGTACTATATCAACACACCATGTAATAGTTCTACGAAATTTCTAAGAGGTAGCGTGACCTGAATTAGTCAAGTAAAATAATGACGCATTTGATATTTTACTATGGAATGATACTTACTAAAATCCTAAATTACCAAATCGCAACCACTTCTGAACAAGTGACTTAATAGCATCCGAACTGAACGCTACTACATGTTGAAATACTATTGTACTAAATGGTAACTTTGAACACAGTCTCACTATGTGTGGTATGTTTAGGTGTGGCTGTTTCTTTTTACATAAGTACGTAAAAATAAAACATTTTAAAAGGCGCGAGGAGAGCAGTTTACAATAATTGATAAAAACTTTGCTAAATGATGAAGTAGTCACTTAGCGTCTATCAAAAACCAGCATTTGGAAATGAGCGGGGGGAGGAAGTGATAATTTTGCCCCTTCTGTACTCGACTGTGCCTTCAGTGCAATTACAAATTTGACAGTATGCCCAATTCAATAAAAAAAAAAGTCCAATCCCGAGTTGCTCTGTACCACAAAGATCCTTTATGTTTTGTTGATGAATAGGCACTAAATATTGTCAAGGTAAAGAATAGTCCTTTGTTTAAAATTTTTGGTTACAGCCCCCAAAATTTAATAACTAGTTCAATCGAATTATGAAGAAGTGACTGAGGTTTCAAATGTTTATTACTTGTGGTTGAAGCATGGCTGCCAGTGGGTTAACAGTAGCTGCCTGTGTTTCACTTGAGGCAGTGTAGTTGTGACATAACTGCACGAAAAAAAAAAGGATTTATATGTATAAAGGTGGACTCTCAACCACCATTCGCGCCTGTCAGGCAGTCACGTTATCTTCGACGAGTCGCAGGGTAACATTTTCCTATTCGTCAAACATATATCAAACTTTAACTTTCGAAGGACCAACGTATGGACCACCGCCTACTGACGACACTCTGTAGACACAAACAGGCACTTTGAAATAAAATGCAAGGTGCTAGATATGTGTTTATTGATCTTGGTGGTAAATTCAGAAATTTTAAAGGTAAACAATAATTCAGTATACATTTTAATCGCGTAAAAAAATTATTTCCCCAAAATGTTTCTCTCTTGAAAATGTATTTCCAATCAAAATATACCTTCTACGAAAGAAGAAAGCAGAACAAAAACCATATCTGTTAGGAATATAAATTTGTGAAAAATTTATTTTGTTGCTTATTTAATGATAATAGCTTCAAAAAGCAGTAAGTTAATATTTCGGCAACTTATTATGTTGCGAGGTTAATTTTAATATATGTATACGATATTACTGCTTATAGAGCTAATAAAAGCCACAATGTTAAATAAGTAACTTTAGTATAGCTATTTTTAATTAATCTTGCCTTAATAAACCACAGATAAGTTGTGGAGATTTTGCTGTCCAAAAAAATGTTTGGTTGTGTTCATCCCCGATTTTTTTTCGCAGTTTGATGACAGCTCCATTCTCAAGAATTTATTGAATAAATGCAGTTCGTTATGTGTCTGACAAATGAAATACTGTTTAGCATTCCATTGTCTTACTTATATTTGATTAACATTTGTCCTTTGTAACTTGCAACATCTAAATCTGTGCCCAGTAACATGATTCTGTTACAACTTATTGTCCTTGTTTCAAGTGATAATATTTATGCTTTAAGTACCTTTTTAAATATGGCATAGTAATATGAATAAGCAATTATTATATTACATTCGGCCAAACAACACGTTGCAATACCACGAGACGACAACTGCACTTAAATCGCGCATGCCGAGCCATGCAAATTTGAATTTCCCAGCCACAAGCCACTAGGAGTGCTGTTGTAGCGTGTCTCGCATGTTGACAATGTTAAAACGCCTCAGTTTCTCATATTGTCCTTCTACCATATTTGGTGGCTCAAACTGGCATTAAGGTGCCAGCCCGTCTACCTGCCCGAGGCTCGAACTGCTTTGCAAAGCGCTTGAAATACAAGTTTTTTTTTTTACGAAACTTGTCAATCGTCTGTCCAGTGCACTGGTCTACGAAAAGGGCCCGCACTTCAGACTACGCCTTTTGATTACTTTTAAGATGCCACGCACATTAGAAATACAATTTCAGTACACTCCTACACTGTTAAAAACTGCTTTTTTTAAAGCGCTAAATCTTGCTACAGGCTTTCCCGCCAATAAAACTACACGGCCACCACTTAAGGTTGGAGTAAAGGAACTTCCTATGGAGCACTGCACCCGACTATACATCGTTTAGAAGTTATAAAGAAAAATAGTACGGACACCATAGAAATTGTCAGAAAAGTGAGAATTTAGCTGTATATGAAATAAGTATGTATATATTGTGCAACATTATAAAATATTTTACTAAAATGTGCTTTTTGAATGTAACAAAATAATCGATTATAATAGTTCGTATTTTAAACCAATATTTTAGCACATTTCCATTCAAGATGCTTCAAAAAGCAGAATTTGAAAGAAAATCTTCGTCATGGAATATCGTAATAATGTTTACTATGATTGTGTGTTAGAAAATTGTAATAATAATGTAGGAAAGAGTGTTCACAATTAATTTTATGTGCATCCATTTGTCACAAGCATTTTGGCTGAAACTGACGTAAATAAAAGACAATTATATGTATATATAGGTACACACACACACACACACACACACACACATACACATACACTCCCATGTGTGATAGAGATTGTAAACGTAATTTTATATCAGCTCGAGGGTTCGATAGTGCAAATACGATTTTGTGTAATTTAGTATTTGGCAACTTAATACGAAATTATGATCTGTCAATTTCTTACTTTGTATGTTATGTTATCTAGTTAATTAGTACCGATATTTATATAATAATAATAATAAATCGTCTTTAGTCTTTAGTTGTAATTTCCTTCTCCTACACTGAACCATTTTTACAATTTACACTTGTATATTACAGTCTAGAAGAAAAATAATTCATCTCATGTTGTTATGTTATGTCATATGCGGAGTTCATTAAGAGAACGTGCAAAGTCTCATATGTAGTAATTTAGAATTTCCTTTTTTTTTATGGAATCGATTAACCGAATTATTATTATTAATATTATTACTACTAGTACTACTGTACCTTTAGGTGACATGTTTTTGATATCTCGAGTTGTGTATATTACCGATATTGTACAGTGATGTCAGTTATTTCATTTACATGCAATTTTTGAAATATTTATAGTTAGATTAGTTTATGGATTGTTATATTAGCGTCTTGTATATTATATTACCAGTTAGTCATGATAGCTGGATATATTGATTTATGTATTTTTTTTACTTTAATTATTGCTTTTGTATATAAGATGTGTGTATGTGTACAATAGGTTCAGTGGTAGAGAATGCAGATTATGCCTTAACTGCGGCCACAGAAAAGTAAGGCGAAATAAATAAATAAATAAACATAAACAAAGCACAGCACTTGCTTGCTTTTTAAAACATGTCTAGTGTACTTTATGAGCAATTATTTGTTTAAAAAATAGTTTTAATTACGCATTCGCATATGTTTTTTGAAGGTCAAAACTCAACAGGGCGCTCTTTTTGTCATTTTGTATTTTTTGTAACTTACAAAAATACGAAGTACTAATTTACCAAATACGTCGCCTTTTTTGTATACAAAATCGGGCCAAGTTATCATTTTGTCAACAAAATCTGCCATTTCGGACACAGCCTCAGTTTATTGCGAATGGTCTGTACGAGGAACTCTTGAGATGGCGACGTAAACACGAAGATGGCCTTGGCAGAACGGGTGGAGGTTTCGGGAGGCAACTGACAAGGACCACAAAGAGGCGAGGGAGACCAGACGTACTGAAGTTTATGGCCATTAAAACACTCCCCCCCTGCAGACGAGGGACAACGCCGGGACACCAACAAGAACGATGTAACTAATCTTCAGTCTTCCTGGCAGCCGTCATCCCACTGACTTCAGAAACTGCGCAGCATTGAGAACGCGAATTTGACGACACACGTGAGCGGACAACGATTCTCAGAGTAGCACAGCGATGATGATAGTAATAATAGTAATATCTTTTTATAATTGACGCTTGCTTGTTACGGTTTAGAAGGAAAAAAATAATATTTACAAATTGACGAACACTGCAGAAAATCAATAGTCGTTTCTGGACATCGATGGACTAAATTGTAACATGCATTTTTAAGTACTGGAAAACGTTTAAATTTAAGTGGTGATTATTAAGTGTCCGTAAAATACTGACGAGCTGGCAGGTATTTGGCCAAAATATTCACTACATACACGCCAGAATATTGTACATTTGCATAAATGCACAACAGGGCCACATTCATACACACGCAAATATAGGTCCCTGTAAATCAATGTTGAACCAGCCTCACCCAGCCCCACACTGGAATGGCAGTAGTGTGTAATGCACTTTGCTGTATAAACAAGAGTGCTTTACATAACAGCCCCATTAATAACTACCTTTTGCCCGCCACATTGGCCTCGTGGAATTCGTGTTTTTGTTACACTAAACCCAAGTTATATGCGAACTCTTTCACCGTCTCTGTCGCACGAGCGTGGAACAGTTTACCCGTAGAGGTTAAGGAACTCGATAACACCAACAACTTGAATGAGCAGTGCTACCAAGTACATTAAGAATATGCGCCGATGATTCCACACACACGTATGCACACTCATCATTATCCCGTAGTACTTAAATTTTACTTTCCCCCCCCCCCTCCCCTTTTTAACTTTTTGTTTACCGTGCCTCCACCTGTTGATTCTTACATTCACTTTACGATGGTGGCGCTGCAACCGTTGCTAGTTTCATTAACGAACACTTGACTTCAAACAGCGCTGGAATTCTTCCTCGGCTGCTCAGCATTCCCTCTCTTTTCACGCGTTGATCCCTTACTTTGATTCCCCACCTTAGGGCGCCATCATATTTTTTTAAGGGGGGCTTAGGCCGTGTCCGAATGCAGGTATTTGCGTACTTGCGTCCTTGCATACTTCACTTACTCTTGGCACCAAACTTGTGAATTCGGACAAGCAGTCTTGTTGGCTTCGGTGAGAGTTATTAGCCAGCTAACCACTTTTAATGAGCGTGTATTCCGACTAAGAATTTGATAATTGCCGAAAGTTTTAGGGGCTAAATAAAGTATTAATAATATTTCGATTTGGTTACATAACGTTTATTATCTTACATTATTGTATGTGAGTGCAATTTTGATTTCTTTTTTTTTTTATCTTAGCTTCTTTAGGTTACGAACATAGGTCTAATACGAATTTATTGTTTAGACCTTTTTTGAAGGTGACCTTGCGAGGATTATTAACTCGGTTCAAAATTATATGCCTACGAAGTATTAATGTTGCCTTATAAAACTTGAAACAAAATAATTATGTCGGAAATCAATTGTAACCTACAAATTGCTTCTCAAAATGGTGGCATACATCCCGCAAGTATGCGAGAAGTATACATCTTCGTTTAGTTGTATACTTGCATACTTCACTTGCAATTCGGACAGCACTTACGACGTCACATCCACGGGCAAGTACACACGAGTATGTACTTCAGGTGAATTCGGGCACAGCTGTTGATAATTATGTTGCACACCTTCCCTTCCCTCAATTCTCACGGCAATATTACTACAGGACACTTCGAAGCCATGTCCATCGTGATTAAGAACATTTGATACATTTCTACGAGGCACAGTGTATTTGCAGTTCCAACTGTTAGTTGGTTCACGGCGTAATTTTTATCGCGTTAAATTCACTGTGATTTAGTAGCCTTGAGAAGGGAGCTATATTGAATAATTTTGGGCGTTAGGGTTTTTAATATGTTGTGTGTGTGTTAGTTTGTGATGGCGCGCAGTAAGGTATGGATTTTCTAAATTGTTGTTTCTTTGCACACCCCAAATTTTTTTTTTTTTTTGGCGTAAACTAATCCTTGATACTGTGTGTGTTGTTTGTCTGAATATTTGTAACGTGTTAGTTTTGTTGAATGCCGCCCCGTTTGACTTGCCCGGCCTTGGTTTGCTCTACTGTGTGTTCGTCCACAACTCTCTCGTTATTGCGTTTTAATATCGTGTCGTCATATATTTTAAGAGCTGGGTGCTTTGGATGAGGTTAAATTTAACTGCCACCCAGCTCATCAAGTTTTTAACGTAACTTTTAATAATGTTTTAAAGAGCCCTTCTGTCTGCCGTTCCTTGTGGCGTAATCCTGTATTACTTTGTTATTGTCCTGTTTGAATTGTATTATTAACTCTCACGCCAATGTTCACCATGAGCTTTAATTCGGTATTTATCTAGTATGCACTGGTTTCAACCTTGGCAATTAATGTTGGTCATGAATATTTGGAAGGCGTGTTCTGGTTAATGGCCGTAAATTTTTACGAGTGCTACGTTTTTTTCAATAACTTATGCTGTCAAATAAAGAGAAGTTCTTTAAGGTGTCAAAGCATAAAACCTTTTGTACCCAGCATTTTTATTAAACTAAAGACTCCTTAATATGTTTTTCTGCAAGAGACCCTTATGAATGCTTATTCTGACCATCAGTGTGCTGTCTTATAATATAATTGAAGTGTTATTTAATGTTTAAAAGCTCTTTATCATTCTGATATGCGCCACGTACTGTAATTTTTCTTGAGCTTGGTTGTGTTACTGGGTTTTTATATACAATTTAAAATTGATGTTATTGTTTTTAACTGCCTTGTTTTACTTTTGGGCTTTGGCACAAAATATGCGAATTACAACTTGCTACTTGTACAAAATTATTTGTGCTGGTTTATCATTCTCTAATGAACCTGCTGTCGACAAGATGTTAAGTTAAATAAATGAAGTTTACCTGTGCATTTAGATGGTTATGTATTTAACGGTAGACTGTAATCATTACAGTAAACGAGATGTTTATACATTTGATCATTTTCCAAAGGTAGTCAAAATTAATAAAACTTAGATCAAGCCAATTATTTCCTATAACTGCACCATCTGCAAAATATAAAATCATCGCGTGATTTTCTTTAAACTCTATTTCACCCTTCTTAAAGATTTTTCAAACTATAATTTTGAGGGCAACTAATTGGACATAAGCATATTCTAATATTGATGATGAATCATTGATATTTAAATGAAAATGTTAAATTTTTTAAAAACCTACTTGTAAATGAAAATGGGATGATGCTTACAGAACAACCACGGACACTGCAAAACAACCACAAACAAAATTTTATACAACCACCACAAACAACATTTCTGAAACAACCACGAACAACCTCTCCAGAACAAACATAATTTATACATTAACTGAACCAAACATTGCCTGGAACAGTTTTATTAATTCATTTATTTGTCGTTTTAATGATGCCTTTCCACTGAAATCTGTAAAATGTAGCAGTAGCTCGAAAATAAAATGGATTAGTAAAGGTCTGACAGTCTCAGGACAGAGGTTAAAAACAATGCGTCAAATGCTAAGATCCCAGGGGGGAAACAAAAATTATACTGTAAGCAATACGAAAAATTATATAACAAGTTGATTGGAGTAGCAAAGAAGAAATACAATGGGGAAAAATTAGCCTCCTCCTCAAATAAAACAAAATCAATGTGGAACATTATTAATAATGAATTGAAACCTAGGCAAGGACATGTTAACCTTTCCTTGAAAGTTGGTGGCATCAAAATCGAAAATAGCAAGGAAATATTTAATAGTTTTAATGACTACTTCACAAACACCCCACTAAAATTGCAAAATCAACACAGAGCTACAAATATTAGTCCTGCAAACATATCCCAAAAACCTATCACTTGGAATGCTAACACGCTGTTTTTCACACCTATATCTGAAGAAGACATCATAAATGTAACTAAAAATTTCAAAAGTAAAAGTTCCTGTAGAATAGATGAGGTACCTATGACGCTGCTATAAAAAAATGTTATTTTTAATAAAACTATCTTTGACTTACATTTTCAATGAATGTCTTGCCCAGGGAATTTTTCCTGACAGACTCAAATATGCAAAAGTAGTACCAATACATAAAAAAGTGACAAGGCATTGATGGATAACTATAGGTCTATTGCTCTTCTTACGTCCTTTTCAAGAATTTTAGAGAAATTAATAGCAAATAAACTGGCACAATTCTTAATAAGAAACAAGGTTATTTCATTGCATCAGTATGGCTTTGTAGAGGGCAGATTTAAGGAACAAGCTATTTGCAGTTTTACTGAGAAAAATATTAACTTCTTTTTAAAAGAAAATTCTTAACAGGTATATTAAAATATCTTTAAAAAGCTTTCGATTGTCGATTACAATATTTTATTGTAAAAACTTTAACATTGTGGAGTAAGAGGTGTAACCAATAATATGTTTAAATCATATCTTGAAGACAGAAAACAGACCACCTCCATAAGATATTATGACAAAAATCACATTACAAATGTTATGTCCAATACCAGAACTACTCGAGTAGAAGTGCCACAGGGATCAATACTGGGACCAATTTTATTCTTAATATTTATTAATGATTTTACAGAACAAATAACCAACGGCTCAGCTATAATGTTTGCGAATGACACAGCACATTATGGTAAGTAGTTCAAATAACGATGTTCTTGAAGAAAATATAAAACAAACAGTGACTGAGATGTCCAGTTGGTTCCAGTATAATAAATGAATACCTATTAAATGTAAACAAATATGTGCTCATGAATTTCATGCAAAGAAATAAACATACAATGCAGGATGAAAGCGGCACAACAATAGAAGAAGACGGGTTACAGACAGTAAATATTACTAAATTTCTAGGGCTCTTTGTAGACAGTAATTTAACATGGAATGAGCATTTTGATAGTGCCTGTAAAAAACTGAGTTCAATGTGTTTTGCGGTTCATATCTTAAAAAAATATTTGTAATAATACAATACTTGTATACTATTTCTCAAATATTCAGTCCATATTCAATTATAGAATCATATTTTGGTGTAAATCGACAAAATGGAGAAAGGCTTTTAGATTGCAGAAGAAAATAGTGAGATTAATAAGTAATAAGGAAAAAGAAGCCATTGTAGACTGCTATTTACAAATAACAAAATTCTCACTCTTCCATGAATGTATATGTACCGTAGTATACTATTTTTTACAAGGAAAACATTAAATTGGTGACATACACCATTACTACACCAGACAAGCAAATCATCTTCACCTATTCTCCTACAGAACCTCAAAATTTACATCAAATCCATACAATACTGGGGCAAAAATAATAAATAACCTATCCAGGCATTTGAAGTAAATGAATAGTTTACAGAAATTAAAAAGAGCTGTTAAATTATACTTTTTAAATAAGACCTTCTAATCCGTAGAAGAATACTTACATAAAGATAAATTTCTATAACGCAGGACAAGACTGGTATAAGGAGACTTCATGTAATGCCTTGTGTTTCAATCTAATGTAGACTTTACATATGTATACATTAACATCTATCTGTACATGAATTGTAACAACTTATACTGCAACCAAATGTAGTCTTAACATGTTTCTACAGCTGCTAGAATTAATAAGTGTGTACATTTTTTATCTGTTATAAATTTCCATGTTAATGTAATTATGTGCAAATATCCATATTGCATAACAAAAATTTAAAAAATAATAATGATAATTGACAAGTCCTTTCCGAAGTGTATTGGATGTATATGGGATGCAAAAAAAATAGTGCTTCGAATACTCTAGCCGCTTCACCACTATGGTCTCCATCATCTTAAGACGGGAGGAGTTGAGAGAGTTTTGGTGGTTTGTAACAACCAAGGTATTGAGAGCCAATGAGGGTAAAATATGGCAGATATGGAGCAGCACTAAAATGCAAGGGTGTGGGAAAACCGGAAAACCTCGAGAAAACATGCCAACCAGCAGCATCAATCAGCACAATTCCTATATGTGAAAATCTGTGAGTAACCTTACCGGGAAACAAAGATGGATCATATTGGTGGAAGGCAAGTGTCCTACAACTATGCCCACCACAGCCCCCCCCCCCCCTAATTGGGAAGGATGGAGAGGAACCTCATTTCTTCAGCGATAATGCTTTTTCTTAGAGGAGTGTTTGTTAAGTTTCTGCAGCGTGGTTCTGAGATATTGAAACTGAATAGTGTTTAATGTATTCAGAGGAGAATTTCACACTAAAAATAATAATTGCACAAGTTGGTAGGTAAGAACAAAGACATTTTGTCACAAGTGTGTCTGTGGACCACTTTGGCATTGGTTAGTACATGTGCACTTGTTATCGATATCATTACGGTGCATGCGTCTTTCACCCATTGTAGTTCAACAATGTATCCTAATCTAATTAAACTACCCAAAGTAATCTAAAATGCTGGCGAATAAGTTTTCATACATTTTAAACCTAACCATAGGGTGGTTACTTTATTACCCCTAAAAGTGTATTTATAGAAATAATATCCTATTGTAGTTTTCTCTCCCAATGTGAAATTTTTTAACATGTTGGGCTGAATTAAAATTGTGGCTATTGACTGACTAAAGCCTAGGCTACAATCATCGTAGCGTTCCCATAACAAAATTACAGTGGCGTTACCATGGAAGTATGAAAATGAACTGGCTACAACCGCCGTAAGAAAACTGTTACAAGACTAATGAGAAACGAGCACAAATAAAAGACAGACTGTACATGTATCGAGGATATTTTCAAACCGTGTGTTGGCTAACCTGATATTTATTTATTTTTAATCTACTTGCGATGAAAAAAGTTTCCCGGGAATCGTTTTTCGGGATATTTAAATTGTGGTATACATGTTAATAATTGCGTTGACTATTTATATAAAAGGAAATCTGAACTGTACCGCAAAATTCATTTAATAACTATGTTCTTGTTATAAGCTTGCATTGCACTGACATTCGTGGTTGGAAATGTTGTCTCGTGATTGGCCGGCGTAGAACTCGGCGTAAAAGAATCTAAAATATTCAATCCTCTTAACGCCACTACCGCGAGCAGGCCGCCATCTTACGCCATTATGTTGTGTTGTAGCTGGTGCTGTATACACTTGTGGATTCAATATTTTGTTGTTAATTCTTGCTGTGATTGTAGCCGGGGCTTAAGCCCTTGGTATTAAATTACATTTTTGGAGAAAGATGTAACACAATTTTTGTAGATATAGGGAATAAAATTATCCATAAATGTCTCATGTACCTCCCCCTCTTTTTTCTTCGGAAAAATTTCTAAAATTGATTGTCCAGTGCAGACAATTCAGTAAAAATTTTAAATATGTGTGTTTTAACCATGTACCAAGGGTAACTTTACCCTGTCCAACATTGTAGATGCAAGAAACAAAATTGTACCTACCCTAAAATAAGCGATAAATAAGTATAAAACTGAATCATAACAGAGAACTAATGTAATGTAAAGATAGGGAATAACTAAAACGGGATTTGAATTTAGTTACCAGAAACCATTCACTAAATTGACATTAAATATTTATAAAGGAGTTGAAGTCATATTGGAAACAAGCCTCTCGAGTCATTGTCAGTGTTAGGAATTTAAATATAAATGCCAGCAAATAATTATTTATTCGTGGCTCAGGAACATGTGAATTTTGCCGTCCAGAAATTCAGCTAGGCTGCTGGTCGCTGTTTTGTTGTATTCATTACTGATACGCAACCTGCAATACATTACACGACAATGGGAGAACGCTTGTTATACTTTATTTAACCATTTATTCAGATAACAGTTTTCCACAAATCCTGATATATGAGCACTATATCTAAAACACGTGCTTATTGTCGCACATAACCCAATACTGGTCCGCAGTACACACACACACACACACGATCGGTAGTTTTATAAGGAAATTATTTGATTGCACAACTAACACAAGTCAATAATAAACTAGTAAAACTTCCCACGTGAATTGTAATATATATTTATTTATTCATCAGCGTCTTTGTTCAACACGAAATGCTTCAAATGTAACCTTTCCCTCAACGTCATTCTAATGTAAACACAATGTTTTGGGCTCCTGCCAAGATGGCGACTAGAGTCCATAGTAAAACCACCTATCTCCAGTGGCTTCACATACTTCGCAACATGCCATCTCCTGTATACTCCTAACTCCATGACCGTACCATTATGGCCTACTCACGATATTTTCCGCTGTTATTTTAAACTGTAAAAATGAGATATGTTGCCATCAGGGCTACCTAAATATTTAAATATTTCAATAGGCACCGTTTAATTTACAAATAGTATTCTCAAAAACGAGGTTAAAATAATATTTTAACTGTGAACTATGTCTTACTGGCCGTTGCCAACACGTCACTGCTCTCGCTGTTGTTAATTCATATTTAAAAAGAAAGAAATATTACAATTTATAGAAGATATTAAGGTAAAGTTTCATTTGTTCAATAATACAGTACTCTAAAGTTAACCACATTGTTATATATTTGTGGAAAACAGGTTATTGAAAAAACAGGTTGACATGTTATGCCTAGAGTGTTTTTTCAAAGGTTGATTTTCATAAGTCGCTTTCAATCGGGAATGGACTATATTCCCGGACATTTGTTAATCAAAACGACCGTCATCGAAACATTAGAAGTTAGGGTAGTTAACACACGGGCATCAAAACTCCCTCGTGCCCAAATGTTATTTCCTGTTGTTCTCTACTCTGATTGGACAGCTTAAACTTCAAAATTTTTCATTACGCCGATTGTAGACAGCAGATTTTCTTACACTGTGTTTTATGATAGTTATACTACGTTATTGTACGCCAGTTTGTATTTGAGATGACCCTTTACTTTGCAGTATGTAGATAGGGGAAAAAAAGGATTGGGTGGGGGGGGGGGAGGGGGGCAAGAGTACGCAGTCGGGTAAAAGTACGCAGACATTTTCTTTGTGTTGGCGTCACAGCAAGTTGAAGCCAGTGTGGTGTTAAGATGTGTAGTCTATGTGGGACCGCTGCTTGAAGCTACATTACTATTACTTTGTGTTGGCGTCACTACAAGTTGAAGCCAGTGTGGTGTTAAGATGTGTACTCTATGTGGGACCGCTGCTTGAAGCTACATTACTATTACTTTGTGTTGGCGTCACTGCAAGTTGAAGCCAGTGTGGTGTTAAGATGTGTAGTCTGTGTGGAACAGCTGCTTGAAGCTTCATTACTATTACTTTGATGAATTTTGTCTGAAAGTTATGATGTAAAACGTGATTTCCTCTAATTAGCATGTAAGGTTTTTTTTTTTAACAAAGAACGTACCTTATTGGAAACTTTAACATTGCTAAAATATTTTAAAGGTTATATCATAGTATGGTACGTCATGTTCACAACAACATGGCGAGGTTAGCGTTTCTCTGCGTGTAGTGTGCTGACATCTGTTGACGATATAATGAAACACTACACAGGCGACTTAGAGTGGGCACTGGATTTTAGAGCACGTTCTCTTAGCCGCCCAAACTTATTTACATGTCATTAAAAGAAACACTTTTCATGAGAGAGATATTATATTGCTGTTAATGTAGTGACAATAGCAATAATATCAAATTCAAAATGTTGTTCCTCTTATCACAATTTGTTATTCAAAAGTGCATTTCCCCCTTTTACAGAGCCTATTTTCTGAAGAATGGCTCCGTATAAGCTATAAGCGGAAAACTGAGATAGTCCTAATCACAGAGTAGGTTATAGACGAAGCGAAACTCATAACAGAGGCTGGTGGCAGTAAACGGAAAGTGGCCAGGGGCTTGGGAATCAAGGTGTGCACATTAAGGAAAAGGCTCAAAACTTTAAGTTGAATTTCATAATTGACTAGAGTGGGTTTCTATTTCAGTTTTTCGTTTGATGCTTTCAAAAGTCTTGCTTCTGTTTATAACAGGGGATGGTTCCAGTATCTCTTGGGACTTTTACAAAAGCTTTGTCAGACGAAATAGAACAAGAACTTGCACAGCATTGCAAAGCTCTAGACAACTAATTCTACGGCCTAACAAAATAGCAGGCAGCGAAAGATGATTTTGATTTTGCCAAGAAAAAATGACAGGGATATATTGGTTGGAAGCGGTTTGTAAACGCCAAAAACATTCTGTTCGGGCTCCAGAGTTGTGCAGTTTTGCGAGCTCAGTGCGTTGTACAAAAAGCAAGAAAGGAAGACGAGAAAATGAATGAGAAAAAAGTAAAATACTTATAGTCAAACAAAAAATTACATTTGAAAAAGTTCAAAATTCAGTTCCTTCTGTAATTCATGGAGAACCATCCACTGAAGTAACGAACTGTCCAGTTTGTGAAGAATCGTATGAAGATGACTGGATCCAGTTTTGAATCTGCTAATAATAGTGGCACGAGGACTGTTCCAACTATGAAGGCTTCGGACCTTTTATGTACGACTACTGTACGTAGTCAGCGTCTCACAGTGTTCTAAACTTAACTGGTGCATTTTTGTATATTTTTGTTACTGTGACAAAATCACAGATATATATCACATATATTTATGGGTCACAGTAACAGTTGTTACAGATACTTGGAAATATCAGTTAAGCTCATCTCTAAACACAAGCAGTTTGCACATATTGTAACTTTCAGGCACAATTTTTATTAATGTCAGCACGTACGTTACATCGCAGTATTCAAGTACTGGAAATAGAAGCTTCGTAGATGGATAATTTTAGCAGAGAATGGCAGGAAGTGTTTGTTCCTGTGAGGGAATGTACACTGGTGTCTAAAATTAAAGCCAACCAATGAGCTCCATGACGATAGTTTACCATGGATTACAACACACTGCGGATAACCTTGAAGTGCTACTGCTTGAAGTATTAGCAGTGTAAAAAGTATTAAGAGAGTGTTGTTGGGAGTAAGTGTGGGTGCACTCACGGATCGGAAGATGTATGGCGTGGTCTGCAGGATGGTGTGATGCTTGTAGCGCTCGGTGCACGATGTCAGATCCTTGGTCTTCTGAATGTTGAGGCTGGTGGTGTCGGCCCCGCTCAGGCGGTACCTCGTCTCGCACTGTCCGTTAACGTCCTCCTGCACACACAGCAACTGTAGCTGTAGTCTTCCTGCAATCCCCAGTCTACAGCAAGTCCGCCCTACTGCGAATGCTGCACCTAGCAGTCTGCAGTTAAGGCGATAGACTACCCTGTGTTTCAACTGCGTTGCAACTTGTTTGAAATTTACAATTTTTTGATGACGCTATTGAACTTTTCCCCAAAATGTTTGTCTGAGGAAAGAAAACATATCCCAGACGAGAACTAAATAATACTTTCAACATATCACACATTATATAAATGTTATATTGGAGCCTGCAGCATTGTTAAAAATTGCCTTTTCAGACTGATATATCTTAAGACGTACTACTGGACACGAGCGGATCTACGATAAGAATCTGCATTAAATTTTCCACGAAAAGGAAACTGTAAAGGTGGATTTACGATTAAAGACTGAAGAATTAAGAATTGTACTTAATGACTCGATAAGCACAAGAAAAATGAACAATAAGAAATTATGCGGTTTATGATTGAATTACAATTGTTAAGTCTAGCCAATCAGAATCGTATAAGAAGAAATCAGCCGGCATAACCTGGAGAATGGAAAAGAGTGAAGATTATTTACATACATTAAACATTTTTTTAGATTATTGCTTGTGTACAAGGTTTTGAAAAATTAGAAGGGAAAGCCAATGCCAACATTGAGCATTAACATCAATAAATCTGAAAAGGTTAATTAAAGCGAATTCAATAACCTATTCCAAGAAATAAAATATGATAATGAACAGTTCTTTAAAATTGGATACTGTATCTCAGTTAAAATAGTTACTTTAATTCGATTTCACAATATGATGTAACATAAATACAAGATGTAAATACACTTTCCCGCCAAAAACAAATGTCACTCAGCTCTGTTTGGCTACTTCGTCTTGACTTGTACTTAAGATATAAAATATAACGATCTCTTAAGTCACGCCAAGAACGCATACGATCCGTCAAGACCCGTACACGACAGTCATAAACTAATGCACTTGAATACATTGAATCATATCTTAACCACACGGCACACTTATTCTGTTAAGTTAATCGTAAACCCACCTTTAGGTCATCGCTAAAAGTCCCATAGGTAGCCGCAGCACGACGAAAACACTGCTATTTCGCGCGTTAGAGACCAAGGAGCGGGGAGCCATAGGGACCACACAGCCACTCGCGTCAAGTGGCACCATCGCCGCTAAAGCACAGGGCTGTGCCCAGGGCGTGCATTGCTGTCGTGGTGATGCAGGTGTACCCATGGTGTCAGGGAGACGTGCTTGGGGGTGGCCATACTGTTCAGCGACAGTGTGAGGAGAGAGAGAGAGAGAGAGAGAGAGAGAGAGAGAGAGAGAGAGAGAGAGAGCAGGTGGTGTGTTACCTCTGTGCCCTGGAAGTCGATGTCGAACCTCTTCATGGAGTTGTGGAAGGCAGACAGGAGTCCCTTCTTGAAGTTGAGCACCCAACTGAGCTCACCGTCCTCGGGACAAACCTCGGAGATGACGCCGTCGTGGAAACTGAACCTGCTCGCACACACGCGTATACTTCACTAAGGCTGTTCACGTTAAAGTGAGCACTTTTGAGGTCCTAGTTACTTTTTCCTTTCGGCCATCTTTTTAACCTTTAGCCACCTATTTGAATAACTATTGGCTCGTAAGTAATAGACACAGTGTGTATATCCACCCGCACTCGGAAGTTAACGTGCATGGCTATGATAAAATATATTTATTGACTATTATTTATTGGCGTGTGGTGAACTGTTGCAAGGTAAGCTGGTGTTAGCTCTGTGCTGTACACCGTTGCTTGCTGGTTTACACTTCCGCCAGTAAAACGTCACAGTACGTGTGTAAGGGGTCTGTGGCCTGCTCGTTGTGAATGGTCGAAATACATTCAGTTTCCCTAGGCTCCACAGTGGTTATTGGTTCCTTCTGCGTGCACCGAGAATGTACAGCAGTGAGCAAGCACCAGCTTACCTTGCTACTTGCTACAGCTCACCACACGCCACTGCTATTGTTCCAAATGAGAGGGCTTTCAAAAGTGCCCACTTTACCATGAATAGCCTATAGATGCTAATGAGCGTTGCCAGGTTCGTGGTGGATGGAGTTATTAATAAAATGAAAGTGCAGTGGAGAGGTTTGGTCGGCTTTTGACATCGGGGTCTCGAGAGCCGATAAAGGTGAAGCAAGGGGAGAATGTAGCAGCGCCGGAATTTAAGGTCGGGGGAAAAGGGGAAACAAGGTAAAAAAAACAGCCGACCAATGGCATCATTCCCCACGATTCCCACGTAGTATAATCCGAGAGCAACCCCGCCGGGAATCGAACCTCCTTGGAGGAAGGAGAGAGCTCTAGCCGCTGCACCACCGCGGCCTCAGTAAAATAAAAGAACTACAATTGATTTAATTCCCTAATTTACAATTCTAGCAATAATAACTTATTGAAACATTTTCCCTCCGCCTTGTACTGCAATTCACCTCAATTACAATCCTGTACGAAACCAATAAACTGCTAATGAATGTCTAATTGCATTAAAAAATTTAACGAATAATTAGTCCTGCTAATGCATACAATGTAATCTAAATCTGTGAATGAGTCCGCTTGCAACAATGCCAGTATCTCCTGATGTCCTATCTCCTCACCGACTCTTGGTCAACCACAAACACCTTCACACTCGTCAGCGAAAACACCGATGTATCTATGTACACACACTCCTAGGTAACAGCCGCAGTTCGCCGGAACACTCGCCACGCACCGCTGTCCACACACACACACGAGGCCGCGGTGGCTGAGCGATTAGCCTACTCGCCTCCCACCAAGGCGAACTGGGTTCAACCCCCGGCTGGGTCACTCCCGGATTTTCGGATGTGGGAATCGTGCCGGACGATGCCACGGGTCGGAGGGTTTTCTCGGGATACCCCATTTCCCACGCTGCTCCATACTCTCACAGTAGTAGGATGAAGGGGCTTTTGAGGCATGCATCATGTATCGGATCTCAGATCCGTCCGCCATCTTGGTAGGTGCGGGTGGCGGCCATGTTGGTAAGCGGCCTGGGACGGCCATGTTATCGACAAAATCAATGACTTTACCCCAAAAACCACTTCCGAAATTAATTATTTTCTCCAGAAATCACTTTTTTTTTTTTTCACTCAAAAATTTTCTTTTTTCCCCCAACCCTCCTAAATTCCCAAAGAATTGTGAAAGACGTTCTTGCTCCTCAATGTATCTGACTGATTCATCATTGTGGCTAAGGTATACCGAACATCAGCCACAATGAAGAATCTGAGGAGTCGATAAAATAAAATAATTTTTGAAGAATTTAATTAAAATTTAAATATACTTTTATAATTTAAAAAAAATTAGGGCATAAGTATTGAGTGTTACATATCACTGGACTCGTCTTTTAAGGCACATACGATCGTGATATCATATCGATTATGTAACCCATTGTCAGCACCACCATACAGTATTTAAGAGGTCCCCCCTCCCCTAATATTCAAAACTCATTACCATCATCCCAACTTACCAACACCCCTCACCAGCACTTCAACCACTATACAATATCGTCGTCCCACCTTGCCCCCTCTCCCACTACCCCGTCCCCTTCCCCACCAGAAAACCCCTTTTTTTCTATAAAAGTATCTAACAACTAAAGCGATTTATATCACTGTTCCAAACATCGTCGGGAATTATATTGAAAGTATCGTTACATCCACTCCCGCCCTCTTCAAAAACACCCAAATCCCCCCCCCCCCACGCAAACCTCATATCCCAAGACCATGAAACCACCACACTCCTTCCCTTCAAGACATGACCACCACTAAACACACCCCTTCCCCTTCCTGCTGCCCAGCACCACTACCCACGCTGCTCTCATGGGTCAGGCAGCTGGCTGACCTCGTCAAAACAATCGCAAGGCGACCAGACATCTAGGAATCGATGCGTTTATAAATAATTACAATAGTTTTATTTGAATTAATTTTATTTATCGTTTGAAAAATGTCAACATTTATTTTAAAAAATATAGTAAAATGTACCGAAAATGTATTTTTAATGCTAAATCAGTTTATAAAATTTCAATTATAAAAATTTTACACTTTCTCATGCCAGCTGGTAACATTTAAAAAAAAAATCTCATGAAGGGACAGGGATTTGAACCCATCTCTCGAACAGGGGTCAGGTGTTCTAACCACTGCACTACTTAAGCAACGATAAGAAGGCTCTTAAATCTTCTACAATAGCCAACAGACTTAAATGCTGCGTTCCGTCATACAATTACAATAGTGTATTAAACATTTTGCTACATTATTTTTATATTTCTTCCAATAAATGCATATATGTATCATGACCACATTTATTGGAAACCTTTTTCAGTTTAAATCCATCGTATTTACCATTTTTTCTTTAAGTGCTATGTTGTATTAAAATCACTTCGTTATTTTCAGTGGGAGTCTGAATCATATTTTCTTATGCTCACTTTAATTGTTTTTGGATATTATTTTTAAATAATTATGTAGTATACCACATTTTTTCGCAAGTCGGGTGGTTAGCAAGCGAATATGCACAGGCATTTAGGTAGGCGAATATAATTTTGCGAACTCTTAGGAGGCAGGCTTGTGAAATTCAGTTTGTTAGTATCAGTTATAGCTCCAGGAATTTATGTTTGAGCCCTTTATAACCATAGTGATTAGCCACTATTTGTTTCATATTGATGTTTTAACAAACACAGTTTATAATAGACTGTTTGCGATGTAGGGTCAATAAGAAAAAAATATACATTTTTTTTTTTTTAATTTAATAATATATATTACTACGAAAACATTAAAAAAATATTCATGTTCGTCCATCTAAAGTGTGCATCCTTATACAAATCTCAGTCCTCCGTTAAAAATTGAACCAACTATTCTGGCACTTATAAACTTCTTCTCGTCGTGCAGTGAGTTTGAAGGCAAATCCCTTGCAGCAATAACAACACAGATTAGCCACTGAAAATCCTGTAGATGATACACGAGTGGACCCAGATGGTTGAGCTGTCGTGATGTCGAAAGGAGCAGGAACCAGGAATGGAAAGTTGTCTTCACAGAAAAAGATGTGGCACCTGCTGATGAGTTGTTGAGTGATACATCCATACTCGTTGTAGGCATTGACACGCAGGAGTTACAGGAATGAAACGATGTTACTGTTGTCAATCACGCCGATGATGGAGGTTGCAACAAACCATATATAAACTTCTCCTCACTGTAGGCCCCTTAGAGGGGTGACCATCATCGAACCATAGGTTTCTCACTTACCTAAGCTCCTTGCATATATATATATATATATATATATATATATATATATATATATATATATATATATACTTTGCTATATCCATGGAATGTGGATAGTTTCATGTGTTCTTAATCCATACAAAAGACGAAGATATCAATATATTGCCTACGGCGTTGGGAGGACAGAATTTGCTAGTTCTCAGCTTCAGATGATCTACCGAACCGAGTGTCCAGCCAGAGTCCTTCATTGCCAATTCTTCTTCCTCGCGACATACCTTCTTTGGCTGTTTTCAACACTCTCTTCGATGTTGTGTAGATTCGAGGTCTTGAATGTCATCCTTGTGTGTTCATCATTGTATGTCTCTGGTTTACTGTAACTGCATTCCAGCCATATATTATATTTTACACCACCGTATTTTTTCACCTCCTCTATAAGTTGGTTTATTACATTTTGTTTCGTATATGCCAGAAATGAACAAACATCTTTTGTCCACACTGTCAGATTTGGAGCAACATGGTCTTTTAGAAGACCCCTGAATGCAGATTGCTTAAAGAAAAATCCATTTGCATTCGGCTTCATCTTGCAGGTTACTTTCGTAGGTTGCGATAAAGAATTGATAGGTGCAGCATCTGATTCATCAGTCGAAGCTGCACTAGGGTCAATTTTCTCTGTAAAGTGTACAAGAGAAGGATGATCTGCTAGTTCAACATCGGTGGATGATACATCACTTTTGCATTGTTTAAAATGGCTTTTTAAACTGTCGGTGCGTGCAAACAGTTTAAAGAATTTCTCATACCGATATCCCATGCGGACAGTACTACTTACTCATGCATTTTTTTCATGCCTTCATGGTTTGTTAGCATTTGCGAAAGTCTTGTCGCAGTAGCTGCATAGAAGTCTTGATGAAAGCAACGAACTGCTGATGGCATTCTCCACTGAAATTTTCTGCTTCGATGATTTTCCAGTGATGGTCGTGAAAGTTACCATTTCAGTACAGCTCCGATGCAATGTTAACAGATAATGCTTAGCAGGAAATGAAGGTAGATGGGTACAGGCTTTGAGATGTCTTTACAGGTTGCCACTTCACCGACCGAACTGTGATCTGCAGTTTTCACATAAAAAAGTAGGGTGCTTCACATTCTGAATACAGTTGATCTCATGTCTCCGAGCATTGTAGCTTTTAGTAAATATCTTCTCGCAGTAACAACAACGCAGCCTTGACGAAGTCATCGATGGTTGCACTGCCGTAGATGTCCCATCCGGAGAAACCGATTGCACTGTCGGTGCCATGCCTAAAGAAGATGGTGGTACTGCTGCCACAGGTGCCCAATCTGAAGAAGTCGATAGCAATGTGCCAACCACAGGCATTCATGAACCAGCAACCTTTGGCTCCATGATATATTCCCGTTTCTTACACGAGCTGAGACGAAGAGTCTTCACAACTGCCGCTGTCAAACCAAGCTTCATAACTGGAACCTAGCTCCTTATATACTTGCAGGCAAGCACCTTGCCACTCAATGTCCCACCCACCATAACTCAAGTTTACAGATACTATAGAGTTCAGACCAGCCAAAACACAAACATCGCTGCAATCTGTCAAACTAACATAACTTGACATACCAAATTCCCCCCCAAAAAAAACTAAACCTAACATAACTTACCTACCAAAGGCTAGAAAAATTCAGAAATAACCTAACATAACCTAACCTACCATAATCCAGTCTAAAATCATACTTACCCTAAGCATACATATGTCCTACATGCCTAGCATTATTTCAGCCACTTAAGAAATTTCGACATTTCCAGACATCAGAAACACACTTCATTTAGACTGCGGCCAATCAGCATCTTCGAGTAACAATAAATTTACATTTACAAATGAACGGTTGGATCAAGCAGAATTATATTTAAAATCCAATGTAACATAACTGACTGATACCAGACCACCTAATGTACTAGCCATAACATCTTCTATGAACCAAGATAAACTCAGTCATTACTAATCAGCCATACCACACAACATTCCAATCATACCATCCATCATACCTCAAGTGTATCAAGCAACTGTAGAGTACAAACCAGCCCATAAATGACACCTCCTGCTCCGCAAATGACCCCTCCTGCTCTGCAAAAGTCCCCTTCTGCCCCGCAAATTACCCTTAAATTACTCCTTATGCTCCACAAATGACCTATCAAATGCCCACTCCTGCTCCACAAATGAAACCTTAATGACCACTCCTGCTTCAAAAATGACACCTAAATGACCTCTTCTTCTCAACAAATGACCCCTAAATGAACCCTTATGATCCATAAATGACCCCTAAATAATCCCCAATGACCCCTAAATGACCCCTCATTGTGGTGCATACAGTGCTGATTGCGGTGATGTGGTGCTAACTTTGGTGTGTGCAGTGCTGACTGTGGCACTGATTGCAGTTGCAGAGAACCAGTATCACAAGTTTTAGAATGTCTCTTCAAAATACTTGATGTTTCATTCTGCACGTCGCTATTTCAGGCTCCAGGGTGGAAGACCAGCCGAGTCACATATGCAATTCCCTTTACGAGAGAAATTCAGCTATGCAGGACTAGATAAAAAGTTATTTCGTTTTAAATATTACATAGAAGTACTTATTTTTAGGGATGAAGAAAAAACCAGGGAACACTCACAATAGCAGGAACCATGACATAAAGCAACCTTGACCTTGACCTTGTATGACACCATGTGACCTTACCCTTTGGTCACCACTTAAAATAAAACAAAGAATTGCATTTTTTTTTTAATTTTTAAATCGCAGAAAAAATCATACTGATACTAGCAAACTGAATTTTACGAGCCTGCCTCCTACGAGTTCGCAAAATTATATTCGCCTACCTAACTGCCTGTACATATTCGTTTGCTAACGAACCGAATTAGGGAAAAATGTGGTATGCTACATAATTATTTAAAATAATATATAAAACAAAATTAATCTGCTAATTTAGCATAAACTAGCTCATCCTCCATAAGTTTCGTCAATCGTAATGCACAAAGTATAATAGTAATTAGAGACGAAAGAGGTTAAGATTGTATGCCAACAACAGAAGAGTAAATATTGTCTTTTAGAAACCCATCATTGGTCGTGTATTAGCATTTATCTCGCACTAAAAAATAATATGTCGTTTTTTTTTACGGAAAGGCTGGATCTCACAAATGTAATAACATGCAAGCTTGTTGCCAGGAATGATGCAGGCAAGCTGGTGGCCAAGAATTATGCATTATTGACCTTAAGACAGGGTGTTGTTTACTGACATCACGTGTCTACCAGCAATTTTTTGATGTCGCCTGCCCCGAAACGAGTCTGTGTAAGGGCGAAGGTCCCAGCCTACTGTGCACCGGAATAGACCTTACATGACTGCACCCTAGCGACCATCGACAGTACTCAAATGGACGCCATCAGCATGCCCCTGATGGCGATGAGTAAACCAACACACAAGATGGCGGTGCCAGCACTGCTAGCTGTGAATGGTAGAACTTGGGATCAGTACACTCTGGTGGTGGGTGGAAGAATCAAATATGGCCGCCTACAGCCGATGGCTGGCGGCTGGTGCGGGAATTAAAGATTGAGGATGTAAATAGCTTGACAGAGAAAATGGGTGGGAGACAAAAATATAGAAGGCAAGGATGAAAAAGGAGACCAGAAGGAATATGAGAAAGCCAAGGGATAAAGCAGGCGAGATACTGGAAGGAATGAGATAGCATGAAAAATAACAGGGCAGAATGATAGAGCATTAAATAAAAATATACGGAATGCCAGAGCATGTAAAAACAAGGTGTAATGATGGAGCAGGAGTTTGGGAATAAGAAAAAAGGGGGAAAAAATGGATATTCTGAAGGTGGAAACAAGATAGTCGCTGGTGATGAGGAATGACAGACAATGAGGTCGTGGCATTTTCTCACCAAGATAGCTGCCGTGACACCCCGGTACCCCTGTCTGACACCTGATGTGCTGGTATGCCCTGTTTCCTACTACTGTCACTTATTTTCAATATTAAGGCCATGTAAACATTTTGGGTTAGTAACCCCTATCATTCGAAACTTTATACTGACTAAATCCTAAGCTTATGTTCCGAATCCGACCCCCGTAACGCAGTTCACTGCACACTAGCTTATGGTAAGCGGTTTCCTGGGTTCGAGTCCCGGGTAAGGCACGCGTGTATTTGTAATTGCATCACTACTGTTGCATATGTTTCTGGATCCATTTCAAATGTTGTTACTTCCAACGAAACGACAAGTACTACCTATCAACTCAGATCTTAAGAACTTATTGAAAATTAATTGCGCCTATTTTGAGGGAAGTTGGCTCATTAGATATGTCAGTAACTACTTGTTTTTCTTAAAAAGACGTATATGTGGGATGAACGCTTATGACAGCCAAAGGACAGAAATTTTTTTCCAAGGTTGCCGAATTGTTTTGGGTGGTCTGGTTTTCATGTAATAGACTAATAAGTAAGGAAGCGTTTATGGTCAGCGTTGATTGTGAAGCATCGAGTTTAAATGATACATAAAACTCTATATACGTTGTTACAAACGCCCGAGAGACTTATCCGAGTTCGTGAGGGATGGAGGTCTTAATAAAATTAAAATAACTAATTTTGATTTTGATTTTAATTTATTCACTTAGCTGTTATTTACAGCATCGATTTATTTCCTCTATTACACTTCATTTCTCAGTGAGCGCAGTATTCAATGTCTATCACAACACTAATTAAAGTCCTTGTCAACGTCTCTGATTGCTTACAGTCAATTAACTCACATTCATCATCAAGACACGTTCAGTTTGTCTGTTGCCATCTTTTGTAATGTGTTGCGTTCACGCATTCAGTCCAATAGTCCAGCCTTGCAGTCACACCGGTTACTGCGCCGTTGCTAGCAGTCGCAGATCCCCCTCCCCCCTCCAACCGCTCTGATCACTTTCTCGCTCGTCGTCTATCTCTCAAGGTAGCACAATCGCCGAAACTTCATACTTCCGGCTCAGAGCTCCGACGCATTCTATATATCTTTTTGTCATTGAGATTGTTTGATACTCTTGTGTATGTAGAAGTCTAAACGCTTCTCCAGTTTAAAGTGTCGGTGTTGTGATTATTATTATTATTAATGTCAGATTTTGTCAAATGCATTTGAATTATAAGGGGCTACGTCCCTGCAATTTTGTTGTTGTAACGAACTAGTGCTCTATTTTATCATTTGATTCGCAGGGAGCTATTTTTACGTGTGTATTTATGTGGGCCTGTTGTGCATTTATGCGTTTGTGCAAATATACTATATTCTTGCGTGTATATGGTGCATATTTCGGCCTAATACCTGCCAGTTAATCATCAGTGTTTTATGGATTAGTTTAAACTTAATAATGACCACTTAAATTTATAAATTTTGCAGTACTTAAATATGCATGTCTCTATTTAGTATTAATCGCCTGTTCCATCAATTTATATTAAAGACTTTTGATTTTCTGCAGTATTTTTTAATTTATAATAACTATTTTTTTCTTCTAAACTGTATTAAGCAAATATAAATTGTGAAGATGGTTCAGTGTAGGAGAAGGCAGACATGCCTTAACTGCACCAAATAAAGACGATTTATTATTATTATAGTATCAGCAGCAAGATCTGAAACATTCCCCGCACCCCGAGTTTCGCTAAGAGAGGCAAGGACGACCAAAACTAGGACGTTCTTCAGATAAACGCAGAAATTCTGAAGTCCAGGAGCTTGCGAGCCGCGAATGGCTTATCACGGCGACATGCGGAATAATCAGCGGCGGCAAGCCTTTCGAAACAAGATGCGTGCATATTGGATTTTCTCTCGCCTGACCTTCGTTCCTCCGTTCTCACGAGCCGGGGAGCGATGAAGGCCTGAGAAACATTGCAGTATTTCCAATGTTACGCCTATACGAAAGAAATACAGGATGAGTCTTAAAAGAAGCCCTGCTGGGCATCCCGTCCCGCAGCATGTCCTCGCCCGTGCCTTTCACAACTTTTGGTGTCGTCTGCACACCTGCCTCGAGGTCAATGGCGGCCACTTCTAGCACCTACGCTAGATATTTTGTTGTCACACTGGACTGTATTCCCTCATTCCCTCGCTCCGTTACACACATGTAGCTGCGCGTCCTAGGTCAAGAAGCGAGGGAGCGATACGGGCGACAGTTACACGCACGCCTAGCGCCTCATCGCTCCTACGCTCAAGGTGTGCAGTGTTTCCGTCGTAACACTGTACTGTTCAAATAATATCTGTAACATAGGGGTTTTATTAAACGCGATGAAAGACCACATATTAAACTACGTCTGCATCTTTGTACTTTTCTCTCGCCGCTTAAGGAAACTGCATAGGCAAGCTTTAAAAATGCGATATTTGACCATTTTCGCCAATTTTTTTCTCCAAGAAAACACTTAATATAACAAGAGTAAAAAAAAAAGAGGGCCATAGATAATAGTTTTTTAATCTTTTCTGGCAAAAAATCATATTTCCAGAACTTTTATTTACCGAGGTACGCGTTTACGCACAAACAACGATTTCACTGAAAACGTTTGAGTACATAGTACCCTTAAAGGACTCGCCCTGTATAAAGGCTCGAAACCCCTTTCTGTTGCTGAGTTATCGATCTCACGGTACATGAATTTTAAAAATTGCTCGACGACTGATTAGACTAACCAGTTAGTAATCTAGCTATAACGTAGGGGCGGGCCTAAGTATGTAAGCATACGTTTTGCTAAAGGTAGAGTTTTAAGTGGTTGAATTTAATAAAATGACTATTTTTAATATGCATAATTATTTAATTATAACAAATAACTGCAATAAAACTTATATTAAAAAATATATGTAGAGGCATATACAAGTATAATCACGTAATCTATGATATGATTTGGCTCCTACAGTGAAGTAATTGAAAGGTTAAATAATTCATAATTAAATAACCTTAATAATAGTTCATTGTAAAATAAAAAAATAGGTGTGTTTTATAAAGAAATTAGCTTGTTAGAAACCAGTAACAGTATAGCCACGCGGGAAATTATCACTTACTTAATTAATAATAGCGTAGAGCTGTTTCACAAAATAGTATATAACCGTGGCATCTTTAATAGGTAACAGAATGAAAAATCAAAATATATTTTTATGGGGAGGGAAAAATCACAGGAAAACTATTTTACGTATCTATCGAAAAAAGAAATCATAGAAATGCTAAATTATTGGTTTATAAATGTCCAATTACATAAAGAGTAAAAATCTCATAACCTACGTTTTTAAAAATAATGTTCCCATATTTATATCTTAAGGAAAATGGGCATGCAGGGAATCGCCATCCGCGTTTTCGAAAATTCACCGGTGCATCAACCAATGTACACCGGGCGTTCGAAAATTACTTTTTCGGTTGAGTCTGATTAAACCAATTGATCCGCCTGTTCAACTGGCCTGAAAATTCGGTGGATCTGGTGGATATGCATTTAAATATCAACCGGTGAATTTTGGTATGCTTCCGCTGAAAAAATAAAAGTTAACACACCCTAACTTGTAATTTGCAAGCATTCCAAAATATACAGAAGTAATTTGTACATCGGGTTTTTTCGATTTGGCGAGGAAAACTTTATAATTTGTGTCTAATGGCATTAGTATGTGTCTGGAAGCAGACGAAAATACCGTTTAAAATCAACCTGATGTTCGAAAAATGCCTCAACTTGTGTACACCGGTGTATCAACTACTGGTGGATCCATCGATGAATTTTCGAAAACGCGAAATGCTTGCCGAGACCATGGCAGAAACTCATTTCCTGTTGGCCAGTGCGCCTTCCTCTGTTCCCTTCTCTCTCGACCAGAGCCTCTCCAGATGTTTTCCATTTGTAACCTCCTCGGTCCAAACATGCTGGAACTCCAGATAGGCTGGAGTCTGCAGGGACGCATGGCTCTGAGTGACCTATACGCTCACTTTTATGTCAAAAGCCCTAACGTTGTGTCTCGCTCGTCATACCAGATTCTTTGATATTTTGATGATTTATGTTTTTAATAATGTTACTGAAAACAGTGGCTATAAGGTTTTTGTTATTTATTTAGTACACAGATAGTAACTATACTCCTTCTCTGGTAAAACTTCAACCCGGACAAAACTCGGAATAAATTATAGAATCCCGACTGAAATTTGCCGTACCTGAACCACACAAAAACACTATTGAACTATTGTAAACCAAGTCCAGTCGCATGGCGAATTTTGGAATCCGGAATGCGTGTTTGCTCTAAACATACGAATGGACTGAAAAGAAACCATACAAAACGAAATGGTCACATTATTGCATCTTTAATGTTTATAACGTGCAGGTGCTTAGATGTTAAAAATTATTTGAAACATGAAGTCAAATGAGTAGATAAACCGTCGTGCTTGAAAACTGAGGTAAATAAGAAATGGTGACTTTTGATGTATAACTAACAATTTGTAAGTCATGATGACTTGTGGTCTGAGTTATCACCAAAAAGTAACTATTTATTTTCAGCTATCTTCGTTTTTGTACACATTTCCTTCCCTGTTAAAAACTATGAGGGGGGAAAAGGTTAAACTATTTTTGTTAGTCCAAGTACAATCCAATTTGTATTCAGTTCAAGTTCGGATTAAAAAATGGAAAAATATGTAACAACTTGAAAAAATATATAACGCTGCTAATACAGAACATGGACTGTAACTTCGAAGATAAAACTGCACACGTGGTGTAACATAACATTAAAAGCGTAGGATATCAACATGAGTGCAGCTCAACTTGTAGACATTAAATGTGGTATTATTTACAGAAATATGTTCACGTGCAAACGTTAGCGCAAAAAGTTCATATCTACTGACACGAGAAACCAAACTGTTCAACACCGATGACATATCTTGTCTACTCTGCACAGGCGTCATTTATTCCACACGGCGTCCAACATGACCCATACTATGTCACTGACACCGAGTTATACGCAAAGAGTCAGTGTGTCGTGTGGGGAAATTTGCTCCCAAGCCTACAATAAAATTGCTTGCCAGTTCTTCAAGGCACCGAGTCCCATTCCTGCAATAGGAGCCAGCCTACTTCGTTTTTCATAACAAGTCATTCCCCAAACGCCGTGACATAGATAAGGTAACACGCGGTATAATTGCCCAGAACAATAATACATTTTGTTATGTCGTGAAGCAGATTTTCTGCTAGTATTTATCCGTAATTAACACGTGCGTCTGCATCGCTGAAGCTGGGTTTACAATAGGAAAATTAAGCGTTAAAATATGCGTAACGACACGTACAGACGAACAGCAAGTGTTATCTGAAGTATTAGTTTCGAATGGAACTTTGCAGGTCGTGTGGGTTGTTGGGATTTACTTAAGAATTAAAAGAAATAGTCATTTTCGATATTTTATATAAAACTTGTGAGGCTGCGACGCGCTGCATTACTTAGCTAACAATCCAGCTCTTCAAATCGAAACAACTAAACGAATCAATTCGCTATTAAATAGGTAATGAGTATGAACAAAGCATCTCATTGGTCCCAACGCTGATGACATCAGATGCTGATGTTGCAGTCCGTCCTGTCTGACCTCATCTCCAGTCGGCCAGCACCTTCATCTCACGTCTGCGCCATCAACAAATGACGTCACAGGTCACGTGAACGAATCAGATTCTTTATCGGCGACAGCATGGTCAGCTTGGACAGGCCAGATCTGCTCAGTTGTGGCAGGCATATTAAGTCTTAAGCCTAGTACACATGGGCATCTTTCTTGTACAAGAAAGTGAAAATAAAGGTGAACAAGAAATCGAACACTTAAGTGCCTACTAGCTAGTATGCACGGAATTGTGTGATCCACGCACACAACACTAGCTGGTGAGCAAGAAAGTGGATGGTTGATGTCAACTATGTATGATTTAGAAGCAGTTTTTGGGGTTTGCGAGTAATCTGTGCATTACCAATAGCATCTGCCAAAATATAAGAATAAAATAGTTAGTCCAATCAGACATATTTCAAGCACTAAATATATACAAATGTAGAAAATGTGAAATCCCTCACAGAAAAAAGACTAACCTATCTAATTTTCGTTAAGTCATACACATAATTATTGACAATAGTGGGACTATTAAAAATTGTATCGTATTAAAAACATTAAGATATTTGCTTATAGACAGCATCAACAAAATATATATATTGTTTACATTCGACTTGTACAAGAAAGATGCCCGTGTGTATTGTTCGTCTCACCTGAGCATAATATATTTTTTTTAATAATTAGACAAGCACTCAGGCGAATCCCCACCTTCCCGGATCAGTCCCCCCCCCCCCCCCCTCCTCCACAGAGTTTCCATGTACACCGTAGTAATCCTTCAAATTGGTTACCCTATATATTTCTGTAGTAATGTTCACCTGGCAGTGGTGTATAGAAATATTTTCATTATTGAAATGTAATCACTAATCAAAGAAAATCTACCAATCTAGATTGTATATAGAGTATGAATAATAATTACTATTAGTATGATTTTAGAAACTAGATTACTAAATGTTCGTCTTGAGCCCTCACAAATAATACATCACGTATAAATACAAACAATAATATTCAGTATATTGATGTCGAACTACCCACACAGACATCAATAATACAGAACAAGAACAAATAAACTGAAGCAACAACACTTACACTATAAAACACCTACACAAACATTACAATGACACCGACACAGACATCAAACCCACGACGGACACCTCACAAAACGACAACAACAACGACTGTCGGCCCCTCTGTCCCCGGAGAGGATGGCGGGGTGAGGGTTCAAGGGTGGAGGCAGAGGAATATTAACTTTGGACATTTTTAAAATATAGCGTAACTTTTTGTTTTAAACTTTAACAAAATAATTTTAAGCCCCTATTTTAAAATTTAACTTGTTTTTAAAAGTTATGAGGAGACAAATTTTATTTTCCGACTATTTTATACATTTATTTTAAATTTAAGTAACTGAGACCAGTTATGGCCTTCGGCTGGGTGCTGGCGCCATTTTAATATGTTGTAGTGATCATAGCCGCCCCATCGTACTAAGAAGTTTCAGTAAACAAGCAGCAAGGTGGTTTACAAAACCCCGCACATAAATAGGGTGGTCAGCAGGCGCCCCTCCCCCTTTTTTTCTCTTTTAGATGTCGAGCCATCGCGCTGTACTTGAGGTTTCTGTCGCCCGACGGAGGTGTCGGGGCGCGCGACGACTGCAGAGGGCTGCGACCTAGGTGAAGAAATCCAGTGAAGATTACACGACTACAGCTTTCCAGATACAGGGCTAGAGGAGCTCTGCCCGCATCGCCATAACCGAACAATGGTAAGACGACTTATACAGGTCTAGGTCGCGAGAATCCGCAACATAACTTAAAGTCACTACCGCTGACATTGACCACAAGGCTAGGAACACGATTGAGAAGTTCAGTAATTGTCAGTAGTAAATAAAGAGAATTATATAGAGTTTTGTATTGTAATACTCTGCCCGTAATTCTTACGACAAATCATTGTACATTTGGAAGTAAATAAATTGTGTAGTATTTTATAACCATCTTTGTCGGTTACCTTAATTTTAAGTCTGAGCTATGCTACCTCACGTAACTGTACCTCGAGTCATATACATAGTTTGGTTTACTAGTAGTTTAGCATTGAATAGGAGTAAAAGAGTGGACACAAGGTGGCAGCATTACAATGTTCTGTTCTGTTCGGTTCACCTGAGCGTGTTATGCTGTATGGCTCTGGCGAAGGCTGCAGACTCGGCCAGCTCGTGGCCGGGGTACTCGTCGTTCTCCTCGTCCTCTCGCTCCGACAGCGACGCACGCCTCATCTACCAACACACAAACACACCCTACGTCGGTCTCCTGCGTTCGCGGGTCATTTGCAACTTTACTGAAGCCCTCCTCAAGTTTGTACTTGCAGGATATTCCTCCGCCTACCTGGATCTGTCTATCGCGTTTGAGGCCGAGAAGCACGGGGATGATAAGGACGACACTGCCACGCACATCAAGCGCGCCATCGCCGCTAAGCGCAAGACTCTGAACTGGCATGCAGTATTCTCGTCGCACTGCGTGTACCTACGAGACTTTCAGCGGCGACCACATTAATTTTTTGATGGAAAGTCTGCAGGAAGGTTCAGTGCAGCGCCTTTGATTAGTTTTGTGTGTATCTGACACTGACACGTATACAGGTTGTTGCAAAATTACAATGACAATATTTCGGGGAAACATTCCTCACATCTGGAGGATGAAAAAATGTCACATGAACATAGGTCCGCAAATGTTTCGTTTCTTTACTACAGCTCGTAATATATAATGCACACAGTGTATGGCCCGCGGGCTGGATCATCTTACTGTAGAGTGTCGTTGCAGCTGTAATTGGCAGTCCCATATCAGCCCCCCAAGGAGCCTTGATTTGAATCCACTGGACTTTTATTTGTGGGGACATTTGTAGGCACTTGTGTGTGCAACGCGAGTGGACGATTTAGACACCCGTCGTAACCGCCTTGTGGTGGGCTACGAAACAATCAGGGATATCCCAGGGATTCATCAACGTATTCGGGTGCCCATGCAACGGTGGGTTGATGCATTTGTTCGTGTTGATTTGGGGGGGGGGGGGGGGGTGAATTCTGAACATTTATTTTAGTGCCGACAATAAGCTTTCACACATGTGTAACTAATTCCTACGCAGTTCCTACTGTTCTAGATGCAGTGTCATAGCGTGAGGTGCCGTGTATTGTGGAAACGAACGCTGCGGTGGCATTCCACAGTAACATGATCCAGCCCGCAGGCCATACACTGTACGTTATGTATTACGAGCTGTATTAAAAGAAACTAAGCGTGTGCTGACCTATGTTCATATAACATTTTTTTTCATCCTCCAGATGTGAGGAATGTTTCCCCGAAGTATTCACACGCAGTTTCGCAACATCATGAATTCTGAGATACAGCGCTATGAAAAATCAGATTTTAGCCTTTCTGGAGTGCTATGAAATGGTGTTTCTAAAGTGCGTGACGTCGCGAAAGCACTCAACAGCCCTCGTCTGAGATATGCGTTCTTTTCGTAGATGCACATTAGACGCATTTTGAATAGTTTCATTGAAAAACGTGTGTTTCGAGCACACTGCAAAGCATTTTGGCACCATGTATGCCTGCCGCTTGAATTTCATTGCACTGTGTTTGAAAACCACTTTTTTTTTTTTACGAAACCACTAAACATGTTTCAATTATATCAGTCTACAAAGAGAAAAAAACACTTCAGGCGAGGCACGAATAATACTTTCAATGCGTCATGCCCATTATAAATGATATTTCCAAATCCTCCAACATTGATAAAAAAAACAGTTGTTTTCGCACTGCTGTATCTCATAATATACAGGTGGGAAACAAGCGAAACTAGAATAGGGCACTGAACTTTGCATCAGACTTTCCAGCAATACAATTGTAGGGTCGCAGCTTAGTCTTATATGTAGACGCAGCACGGCGGAAACACTACACGCCAGTTCAGCGCCTTGCGCGTAGGGGTGATGGGGCACTAGGTACGAGCGCCAGTGTCGCCCTTATCGCTAGCTTTCTTCTGAGCATCAGACGCGCTCAAAAGTCCCAAGTAAGCGGCACCCTTAACTAAAGCTTGAGTCACGTGTACGCCGATCACGCTAGACAGACAGAGCGGAAAGAACATTACGGCTGTTCACATGCAAGGCAAGCAGATTATTTTGCTTTTGGTGTTTGGTTGCAGAATATTTACGACCCCGCTGCTTCGTTCGTTATTTTAAACACCAAGATTTTTAAATAAGTGGTGGACAACAAACTAGACGTTGTCATATTTCTATACTATTTTATTAATTACATTGTGGTACGAATTTCTGGTAAATATTTTTCGAGAGTCGGTAATTTTGTTTTATACTTTCAAAAATAATTTACACTCTAGTGCTACCTATCGGTTCGTTTCCCAACTTCATTTATTTAATACGAGTGTTGAATAAAATACACGTATATGATAACGTATTTCATTATAAATGAATATTCTGAACAATTCTATAATATCAAATCAGAGCACACTGATTATCCAAAAAATAATTAGTGAAATGAAATATGTTGAACTAACAGACTTCTGGGGAATATAGGCGAAGTAAGCTTTTCCCGCGAGCAGAAATATCGGCGTGAACTCAACTTTTCGGCGTGACTCGTGCGGAAAACGAAAACGGTTTCCTATTGGTTGTTCCAGTTTACCACTCTATCTGTTCCGCGTGATCTGCGTACATGTGAACCAGGCGTAAGTCTAGAAAATTACTCCAAAGGGACAACACACGTATTCGTATGCAGTTAGGGTAATAATATTTTCCATGAGAAATATTTCTTATTAGGCATTTTTACCAACACACCTATTTTCCCTGTTTTTTAAATTCATATTAATTATAATTGAAATATTTTAATCTGTAGATAAAATTTAAGTAAAAGTTCAGTTTAACCAAAATGTATACATTGTTACGATAACAGGAGTATAAAACGCTCGTTCACACGTGACATATTTAGAAACCAACCATACACGTCACACATGGGGGTATTTTTCAAAGGTTATGTTAAAAAAGTGTGAAGATACCTTGATCAGACTATAGCATACGTCTTTCTCTCTCCTGTAAGATTACCAGTTAAACTGTTCTACACGGAATGATTCGGTTTTTGCACATATTGTTCCAGATTCTATTCATGCCTGTTACAGTACGCTAACCTTTCTTTTAAAAAACAATTTGCTGCATTACGTAACAAAATATTCTTGGAGACAAACTTATATTTTGATTTTATATTTTATATTTAGCGTTTGTATATAAATTAGTTTCTGGGTTCAGTAAATAACTAAGTGAATGTTCTCAAACTAATTGTTTCACTGCATTTCTGTGACTTCATAAAAATAATTTTAATTTAAATCAGAAACATTCCATGAAATATATTTACATAATTATAGGCTATTTATAATTAATACTTAAACATAAATCTGAGAGGGCTAGCAGCAGGTACATGAAATATAACCACTATCTTGGATCGCTATGCTGCAGTTAATATAAAAATTTTGCGAATACTAAACTGAGATTTTGTTTGGTAATTTTTGATTACGTGATACAGTTTTTTATTTATTTTTTCTATCTTCGAGGGCTGCTGTTGGCTGATATGGGTGGGTAGCCTGGTAAACTTCACCTACCCTCCCCCCCCCCCCCCGGGCCGCCTTCACGCAAGACCGAAGACTGGGGTGCCAATTTCACATGGAATGGAAAGTGCGAGAAGAAATTTGTTTTTTAAGCGGGAGGATGTTTAGCACTTTTGGACTGGTGTGGTGAAAAGAATAATACAGGATGAGTACTTTAAAAGAGGCCCCATGGCCTCTATTTCCTCATCCCCTCGCCCTGTTACACACACGTCCCACGGAGCCTCTTTTAAAGAACTCATCCTGTAGATCATGCCCATGTATTTGTTTTGGACCTTCTACCAACAAAAAGGCTCAGCCATTTTTCATAATCGAACTATAGTTCCCCTGGGGTAAAGGCGTTAAAAATAAATGGATATCGATTTTTTTTCGTACGAACTCTGGAAAGGGGGCAGTATCCACGGAGTGACAGACACATTTCACCTATCTGAACTATATTATTCACATCTCATAGTACCTACGGCATTTTACCCACTTTCGTAACCTAGACTTTAGGCATTTCATTCCTTCAAACACATTTCTGAAAAACTGTTTCGTGCTTTGTCAGAGTGGGCGAACCAACTTATTAGAATATATACAGTAATTAGAAGGGGCGCATAGGTTCTAACTCATCTGAGATTAATTGGTATTAATTGATGGATTATCGATTTGATTGATTGGCTTAATCAATAACACGATATTAATCCAATTAAATTTTTTGAAAGTGTTAATGAAATTGAAAAGGTTAAATGTACTGAAAGGGTTAAATTTAATGGAAGGGTTAAATTGATTGAAAGGGTTAATTTTTTGGTGCAAGAGTGTGTAAGCATCCATTTTCTTATTTTCTTTCTTTCTATTTGTGAGGAGCTCTGATACGTCCTCACCTTGTGAGCTCTGGCACTCGAATGAGGTGTTACGTGCTGGGTAAATATTCTTTCTTTTTTTTTTGGGGGGAGTTCTGGTACATCCTCAACCTGTGATCTCTGGCACACAATGAGGTATGATATGTTGGGGACGGGTTATATATGTGTAGAGTTTTGTGCAAGAGTGGCCTAAGTGTAATTTTTTTGGTTCGGTAGTGATCTTGCTTATAGATGGTGTTACTAGAGAGGCGACTTTGAAAGATAGTATTATTCCAAATGCAATTAAACATAAGAGAAATTCAGAGTGTTCTGCGTATGAATAAATTACATGCATCGAAATGCAAATTTCAAAGGATCACAACTACGTGAATAATAAGTGGAATTACGTGACTCTCCAGTATGAAATTTAACATAAAAAGATGAATTAGTCTACCCTGACCTGTATGCTATAAATATAATTTACACAAGAGAAGTATAACGAACACAACTATGTGAATGTGACAATTATGTGAGTGTGGAGTATGGTATTAATGACTTCTACCTACAATGAATAAAAAATGTCCCTATAAATTAAACAAACACAATAACAAGATATATGACACAACTTAATGCCTCTTGCACATACCTTACATATCTGTCTGCCTGTGAGACTAGTGAGGAGGAACTTTAGAAATGTACTCTACATGTAAAAAGGAATTATTTGATTAACATGCATAATGAAATCGCACCTCTCCCAAAATACATCTGTCTGGCTGCGAGCACAAGTGAAGAACTATTTAATTATAGACTGAGATGAAAAACTTTGAAATTTTAAACGAAATTAATGTTTCCAAATAAATTTAAAAAAAAACACGTATTGAAATTGCACCAGGAGCACCCCGAAAAAACAACCGTCCACCTCAGAGGTCAGTCAATGATTGAGTGGATTGTATGACATGTGCCTGCTTATAAGCTGTTACCTGGAGAGTGGCTAAGTTTAAATTTACGATTGACAGAACCCTTTTCCTTGTGAAACCACTATTAACGACTTATCACACTAGATTCCACTAATTCCAACATCTCGTGTTTGATCGATCGATTTCCACTCTGTTTAGCAGATATGCAATTCTGTTGTTTAAATAAAGTATCCCATTTCTTACTATTTTTTTACTCGCTGGATTGCTTGCATTGGCTGTATTTTTAACCTTAAACTTGATTTCGATGGTAATGTGTAAATATCGTAATTTTGTATTGAAATCATTATTTCTGAAGGAAATGTATTCGAACCTGTTCGGAATGTTTCATACGCATGTATTTCCCTATTGGAGATTGCATTTTCATAAGTAATTGGTTCTTCAACATTAAGTATGTCTTCCATTTCTATTAACAGTATATCCTAATTCTTTTAAATACAATTCATTGCCTTGTGTTAACATCACAGGTAACATATTTGAATTTAGCATTTGATGTTAGTGTTTATGTCTTTTTATACTTCCTTTCTTCGAAATATGTTCCTTAATGACATATTTCTTAAAATAACCACCTACTTTACATCTGAACCTAATATTGCCCACAATCACCTTTATGATTGTAATGCACAACAGAATGCAACTGTTTATATAATTTTTTAAATGTAAACAAATGGTAATTTCTTTGTTTCTAAAATTAATAAGTACACTGTCTTGATCGACAATTGTGACAACTATTTCATCAACACAATTCAGTGTTACTGGAATATATATCAAAGTATTAGGTTTTCTAACTATTTTATATTTTGAAGCTACCGAACACATGGATTCATGTATTGTATTTGATGGTTTTCCATTCAAATATGAACCCCCTACGATATTTACATTTATGCGACATACAATTACTGATAATATATTAACCTGTTTTGATGATTCGTGTAATTCATTAGCTGGATATACTCTCCATTCGTAACCTAACATATTTGCAGTTGAATTGTCTTCCAAGAAATCGATGTCGATGTTACTATACATTGCACTAGTTAATCTATTTGGATTACCACATAATCGGAAATTATATCTTCAGGCAATGCCACTGTAATGAAAGTTTCTAAGCCATCCGACTCATAAGATCCTATTAGAATCACAACCTTGTAGGTTTTTTCGCCAATATTAGCTGTAAATGATTGGTTGTGCATATCAATGTTTGGTATACTCATCTAAGTTACCAATTCGATTATAATTATTTGTCGTTCTCCATCTAACTCCAATGCAGGGAAATATACCACACATAACTGCGATAAATTTCCTCTTAATATAAACATAATTGACATATTAGTAATATGTTTTACTATTACAATTACTTTTAAACCCTATTTATAGCCAAAAAATTAACATAAATGTCTGCAATTGATTGTATTTGTAATAAAATTTTACAATTATATGCTAATTGTGTGTTTTTTGAATAATTATGTATTTCAATTGGAGGATGTAAATAGCTGAAACTTTCATAATACAATGATTGTTTTACATTTTTTATTAATGTAACCCAATGCATTCCTTCGTTTTATCGAATATAAATTAACAATCATACATTCACAAAGATTTGGTTTATTTGGTAAATCGTCTCTCATATACACACCTCGGAATTAGGGAATATCCAGTTCCTTTACGAATACATTAATATCTTTGTCTTCAAGTGCACATTTTGGAAGACTATTTAGGACTTTCTGCATTTTTTTCCATGTTTGGAGTTTTTTGCCCTTGTCCAACTTTATAAGGTTTCAAATACCTTCCTTGACCTTTTGATTTAACTGCTCTACTAATTGCAGAAACTCCTCCGAGAATTGATCCAAGAGCTCTTAATGCTGGAAATAGGAATGGAATGATTCCTCCTTTCTTTGCTTTTCTTTTAGTTTTACATACTAGGTCCATACCTCTCTTCACCTTTGCACACAAACTTTATCAACAACCCAAGCACCTAGCTTTTCACCTTTAGATGTATATGGATTATCCTTTATTTGTGTAGCTTAATTGGCTATAATTGTATCTGCTACACGTCTTTCTTTCAAATTGTTTGTTCGATCATAAACTATATTATGTTCTTTACATGTGTTATTCTGAGAGTTTATTCCTTGATCGTTCCATGCCAAACGTTTTGCAAGTTTAGTACCTGGTTCGCAATATTTGTATTTTGGAAAATGCAATTCAAATGGTAATTTATTAATCAATGTATTCAATACACAACATCATTTTTCGATATGTTTAGTAGTAGCTATTGTTTTCAACAGAATGGTAACCCTTATATAGACGTACACTTATAGTTTTTATGTTAGTACAATACATAATACTGTCTAATTGTGTAGAAATGAAGGTTTAAGAACAAAATGTACATCTGCTGGAAATTGTAAATAGGGAAGAAAATATTATTGAACAGAAACATGGCATTCCTTTACTATAAAAAATATATGTTGTATAATAAGATGTCCTTCTTCATGTGGAAAAACGTGTGTTATTATGTCACTGTTAGAACATTCAAATGGTCTTGAATTTGTAAACATGTATGTGTTTTCTAAAACAATACAACAAGCGAAATATGAACGATTAGCGACCATTTTGTCGCTAATTGATGGAATATGATATTTCCCTTTTACAAATAAAGAAGATGTAGTGCCTTCGAATAAAGCATTATCCAATTACATTTTTATTTTTGACTATGTTTGATGTGCACCACAGGGTGAAATACAGCAATTTTTCAGTTTTGGTCGACATTCCAAAGTGGATTGTTTTTATCTGTCATAAAGTTACACACATATTCCGAAGTATAATTTACATGATAATGCAAATATGGTAATTGTTTTTTTTTATGGATCATATGATACTGCAACATATTTACAATTATCATGTTTTACATGATATGACATTAACAACATTTAAGGATATGTGCTTTTACTGTTGGAAAGACAAGTGCGGTTTTTTGGTGTTTATACCAACATTTTTCATACATAAAGGCAGATATAGATCTGGTTTTTTCAGTTTTTTGCTTCCAGGCAAGGAACAGTGAGTATTTCAAAGTTTGGACATAGTGGTATAGAACACAATCATTACAATAGCTGGTTAACCAAAAATCGCTATGGGAATTGTGATTTGAATGGACATATATTATGTAATATGGGTATGGTTGTGAAAGATACCATGGTGGTAAATAAATGTTATGTGGAAGTCTTAAACAATATCATGCTAAACGCATTTAAATCTCAATTGAACAATATTCAAGAGAAATTAATAAAATAAGTGAATTTGAAAGATAATGATTATAAAACACGAGTGTAGTAGCAAACATTTTAACCAATATTAGCAATGATTTGCAGAGTAATGAATTTAGAATAGAAGAACATTTAAATGCATTTAGTAAGGACTTTAACGATATGACAAATGTAGTTTTTCAAACACAATTTGCAGAAATGCAAGAAAATTTAAGAGTTTTAATTAACGAAGGGGTAAATGTTCCTATTACAAATCAACTTGAAACATGAGTGGATAAAATAACTCAATATATAATAGATGAATTGATTAATAAAAAATTTGGTTTAGTTACACAAATAGATTTGAGAAAACAAAATAATGATTTGGAAACACCTATATAATATTTTAGTAATGATTTTAAAGCTAAAATTTTAACAAAATTAGATGCTGTTTTAAGTAAAGTTGATAAGATTGAAAAAGCACAAACTATTCGACCTACTACATCAGTTAGAAAAGCAATGGCTTAATTCATATATAAATAGATCGAATTTAATGTAATATCATCAAAACATGTCTGCCTCTACTTCGGAATTACATAATGTTATATCTGCTGGTAAGGAAAAATATTTACAAGCCAAATGAGCTCGTATGGACCAGGATGTTTTAAATGAAGAAATATTTAAACATGTTACAAGTAGAATGGATACAATGCATTCTGTGTTGAATAAACCTAATGAAAAAGCTTTGGAAATTAAAACGGAAGAAGAAACATTATATAATAAAAATCAAAATATTTCTCAATTAACATGATGTTATTTAGTTTTAAAACAACCTTCATCTACGTGTGATACGACATTTGGTGTTTATAGACGTGATAATGTCTGGTTCCTGGAAAATTCGTTAATTAAGTTTTTGCCTATCAATAAAATTAAAATAGGTGATTACATAACTGATGCGAGTCAAGGATTATTTGAATTATTGTTTTAAAACTTATATTCTAACACCAATTTGCAGAAATTTAAAGAACTTGTTCGTTGAACGAATGCTAACATTCGTTCAGGTGATGCAAATCACCCAAAATACATTTAATAGGAGACATAGTCGGAAGTATAATACATAAAGATGAAGTTGGTGATTGTTTTTCTCCTGTATATTGGAACAATTCTAATAGAGTAAAACTTCTCATTGCTTCGAGAGAGTCTGGGAATAATTCACATACAATGAAATTGTTTCTATTATTGAAGAGTTGAAAGAAGATGGTTATATTACCAATGAGGTTTAGTAAGATTGCTCAAGAACTTGACACCCCTGCATGGATAAGATATCCTAGAAGAAGAGTTATAACTCATGGTTTAAATGATCTTTTTCATGCAGATTTGTATGAAATGACATTGTTTTCCACATACAATAAAGGATACAAGTATAGTTTAACCATTATAGACATTTATTCGAAATATGGTTGGGGCATACCTTTGAAAAACAAAACTGGGAAACAAGTTACTGATGCAATGAAGATCATTTTGAAAGAGACAAAACCAAATTCGCTCCAAACCCACAGAGGAACCGAATTTTTTTCTGCACTGTTCCAGAAATTAATTACTGGATGTGGTATTAATCAATAAACAATGTAATCGGATCTTAAAGCCAATGTTGTCGAACATTACAACAAATCGATTTAACAGCTAATTTATAAACATTTCACATCGAGGGGGACTTAGAAATGGGTTGATGTTTTGCCTGAAATAGTTAAATTTTATGATTACAGATATGATATAACTATCAAGATGGCTCCCAAAGAAGTGAAGGATATTAGTTTAATGAAAACTATGTATAGTAATGTTAAAGTCATCGACAAAAGAAACCAAAGTTCAAAGTTGGCTCATTTATACATATCTCGAAGCAGAAAGGAATCTTTGAAAATAAAATTATGGTCAATTGGTCTTTTGAAATATTAAAAATTATTTCAATCTACAAACACATCCAGAATGTATTACATAGAAACATATGATGGAAACATAAGAGGTGGTTTTTACGAACATTAACTGCAAAAAGTCAGTTCTCCAAATTAATATTTTGTTGATAAAATCATTAAAAGGAAAAAATATATGTCCTTGGTTCGATGGAGGGGTTTCTCAAAAGCACACGACTCCTGGGTTAAAAATCAAGATATTAAAATATTGAAATACAATGTTTCTAAATTATGATACTAAATAAAAAATTTCTAATTATATTTATGTTGTTACTTTATTTAATGCAGCTATAGATAAATAATGCATGTTCCATTTATTGTGTAATTAATCCCTTGTTTATTGGATCATTGTTTTATTGTATTAATATTTGAGCGTTAATCCTGTGTATTTAAATCATTTTAAGTATACATTTCTTTAAAGATATTCCAACTTATTTCTTTCTTAACTGAGATTTTTTCTAAAAATAAGACTTCGCGGGGAGACTGTCGAGTTTTCCATAACCGCTGTATATTACCAAGGAAAGGGAATATCATTCCTGCTTTAACGGTTGGATTCATGGATGTAAAGAGAAAGGATAGAAGAACAGAAGAGATAGGACTAAACCTGGGTTGATGTTTATTGTGTGTTCCTATCAATACTTTCATCTAATTTCTCTTAAACATTCAGAATTGGTTTAGACATCCTACACGTAAGCTTGGTTTCCGGTGTTAGAAATGTTATAATTTCATTTCCCTTATTAAAATTCGTAAAAATAATAATTGAAGAAATTCCTTTTTGGAAAATTTTCATCAAAGATTTATAAAAAGCTTTTACTTTGCATGCGTGAGTTGGTAGGTTTCGATAAAAATGTTAAAAATAATTTATTGTTATTGCGAAAGTTATTTGGAAACAATAAATTACAGTTCTGCAAATACAGCTACATATGTACTGCTAATATTTTCAATATAGTTATCAATGTTAAGGGAATAATTTTTCAGCAAAAGTTGTTAAAATTTATTTGATGGAAATATATGTCCAAACACTTGAGAGTGTAAATGCGAGAATTTTTTTCAAACAGTCCCTAACACAAAGGTTTGAAGGGTGTTGACCAGCTCCAGCTATAGCGAGTCGAGGGAGGGAATGGTGGGGGAATAAGTCGCAGAATAGGACAGGGCAGATTTTCGGGAGAGTCCACAATTCATGAATAAAACGTAGTTTTGCAAACAAATAAAAGTTTTTAAAGTGTCCAACTTGGTTTCTTGAGGGTGTCTGACAGTTGGAGAGTCCCTGAAGTTGCTGTTGGACAGAAGACATATTCTGGGCTGAAGGCTAAGGAAGGGGGGAGGGGTGCTTGGTCTTGGATTGAGAGCAAGGGTGCGTTACCTTGGACAGAGTATCCCTCTGAAAACAAACTCTGCATTGGAGGGGGATAGATCACCAAAGATATGGTCATTGACAAGAGCTGAGGGTGGTTGGTCTTGGAGAAGAATCTGACTTTTCAGGCGAAAACGAACTCTGGGGGGAAGGGGGGAAGGAGGGCTTCAGCCAGGAGCGACCTGGCCATTTGTAGCTGTCCACAAGCATCTTAGTTATTCACCAAGTCTCACACTCTATAGATGTATACACAGAAACTCGCTCTCATCTTCACCAGGCACGGCACTCAGTGGGGTTCATAATGCGACAGTGAACATCACAGGTTGTGGCGGCCAGCTAGTTTCTTGTTTTAATGTAATTTTAATTTATTTATTGAGAATAAAATATAATTTTATCTCATGATAGTGTGTTTATCGTGTAAACCCCATTTCTGTGTTCGGTCGACGAAACTTCGAAGCAATTCAACTCGCGGTTTTATTACCAAATGCCGTGAATTTCACAAATTTGATGGAAAAAAATTATAGTACGTCTGTTATATTTAAATAATATTCTTCTACCAAGTAGTGTTATTTTTATACATTCACGTACTTGTAGGACGAATATTGTAATCAAGTCATTAATAGTAGCTTCATAAGGAAAAGGGTTCTGTCAATTGTAAATTTTAATAGGTCATAAGTTCCACTCATTCATTGACTGACCTCCGAAGTGGACGGATGTGTTTTCGGGGAGCTCTTGCTGCAATTTCATTATCGGTCATTTAAAAATTTTTGGATGCATTCATTTTGTTTAAAATTTCCGAATTTTTCACCTCAGTCTATAATCAAACAGTGCTTCACTGAGATCGCTGCCGGACAGACGTGTTTTGGGAGAGGTGCGATTTAATTGCATATGTTAATCAATTAATTTCTTTTTACATGAGGATTATGTTTCTAAAGTTCATCCTCACCAGTCTCACAGGCAGACAGATGTGTAATGTATGTGCAAGAGGCATTAAGTTGTGTCATATATATCTTCTTATTGTGTTCGTTTAATTTATAGGGACAATTTATTTCCGCTGTAGGTAGACATCATTAATACCATCCTGCACACTCACGTAATTGTCATATTCACGTAGTTGTGTTCGTTCGTTATACTTCTATCATGTAAATTATTTTTCTAGCATACAGGTCGGGGTAAACTAATTCATCTTTTTATGTTGAATTCCATACTGGAGAGTCACGTAGTTCCACTTATTATTCGCATAGTTTTGATCATTTGAAATTTGCATTTCGATGTGTGTAATTTATTCATATGTAGAACACTCTGAATTTCGCTAACGTTTAATTGCATTTGGAATAATTCTATCTTTCAAAGTCGCCTATCTAGTAACACCATCTACAAGCAGGATCAATACCGAAGTAAAAAAAAATTACACTTAGACCACTCTTGCACGAAACTCTACACATATATATACCCTATCCCCAACACGTCACACTTTAGTCGTGTGCCAGAGCTCTCAGAGTGAGGATGTACCAGAGCTCCTCACAAAAAAAGAAATAAAATAAGGAAATTGGCACACACTTGCACCAAAAAATTAACCCTTTCAATCAATTTAACCATTTCATTAAATTTAACTCTTTCAATACATTTAACCCTTTGATTTTATTCAACATTTTCAATTAAATTAATCATTTCAATCAACTTAATTAACCCTTTGACATCATTTTGATATAAAATTAATTAGGACAATAAAAGGGGGTGGCATCCCCTTTGAGTTAGAACACGTGCATCCCTACTACTACAATATGTTTTTCAAATGAGTGCAGATATATTTGGTGAATGCAAGAGGATGTCAAGACGAGTGTTATGATGTAATAAACATGGTGTTGGAAATGCATCCATATGCTACAAATAACACGCAAGACGCACTGTTGCTGTTAAAGATGCCCTCGCTGATAAACAATGAATCGTTTGTCCATAACAGAATGGCAGGGAAGTCTGGAATAGCAATGCGCTGGCAATGTCGAGTGTGCGACGCCAATCGTCACTACTGCCACACGTGTTGCCTCGAATACAGCGGCCCTGACGCGAAGTATGTCGCCGTGTAACCGGGTAAAAGGTTATCACTTTGAACAAATGTTGTACTATTGTACTTGTGGTTTCGATATCAACTCGCTTTGAGAGATTTTGTCAAGTGTTCTTTACATAATAATTAATGCTTTCAGCATACGAGTCTTGTGTTTTAATTTATTTGTATCAAGGATGCATTTCCGACACCACGTTCATTACATCAAAACACTCGTCTAGACACCCTCTTGCATTCCTCAAAATATCTACGCTCATTTAAAAAAAATCCTATATAAAGGGTATTTATAATGCGTGGATGTGAACTTTATTAATCTAGGGAGTGTCATAAATGTCATGTTCCCAACATATGTTGGGGCCATGGTGGCTGAGCGATTAGCCTGCTCGCATCGCCCCAAGGTGAACCGGGTTCAGCCCTCGTACTGGTCACTCCCGGATTTTCGCATGCTATAATCGTGCTGGAAGTTGCCGCTGGTCGACGAGATTTTTTTTTGGGATCTCCAGTTTTCCACCGCCCTTTCATTCCGGCGCTGCTCCATACTCACCTCGATCACCATCGTCAACGCTCAAGTCCTCGCTGTTGAGAGCCGCCCAAATCTCTTCGCTCCTCACTCACTCCAACACATGTTCTGTTTTAACCTTGTGGAATATCTCCCCCTTTTTTTTTTTTTTTTTTTTTTTTTGTTGGCGAGCCCCCAAATCCTGCTACGCCAACGTGAGCACCTTCACAGTTCTGTGTGCCCTCCGACATGCATGTTAGTAGCTAAGTCGGTCGGAGAATGGGATGCGTCTCAGGGCAACCTTTTACGCCTTAGGTCGGGTTTAATTAACAAAATGGGCGTATGCTTCGCGGCTGAGCAGGGTTGTCTGATACCATGGCTGCAATTGTAGCCATGGACACACCTCGAAAGAGGAAGGGTGTAGAGGGAAGACCATAGCAAACCAGGCAAAGCGGAGAGGGCCGTGGAAAATCTATGCGACAGTCGCAGAGGATAAAATAATTCCTTTCAACTTGGATTAGAACTGGATAAAGTAGGGTCGTAGGCGGGGTGGATTTTTGTTACCTTGAGGGTGGCCTCGCAGGGCGAGGAGAAGACGAGCTCGACCTCGGCGTCGATGTGCAAGGATGACTGGTTGGTGCTGGTGCCCTGGAGGAGCGTGCTCACGTCCACAGAATACTGGTACACGTAGCTGCTTCCAGCCGTGTATCCGAACTTGTCGCCACCTGAACATATTATCACATACTCACTCACGCATCCAGGTGCAGGAGGCACATGCCACTATAGGCTGTTCACGGTCAAGTGAGCACATTTGAAGCTCTGATTACTTTCTCCTGACAGCCATTTTCTTTCCTTCTACCCCTTTATATAAAAATAAATATTCCCTTATAAATAATAAACACAGTGTGTATATTTCACTGGACTTAAAATGCTGCAACAAAACATATCTAATGACTATTATTCTAAATGAGAGGTCTTTAAAAAGTGCTCACTTTACCGTGAAGCCTATGCATTGAAAATGTTTTTTACTCATATCATGGAAGTGGAGGATAAACACTGCGTGATTAACAAAACGAAAAATAATACATTTATTTTATACACTGAGAATTATTCTCAAATACCTTGTCATGCCTTTAAACTAGTCAATTTTTTTTTTATATTGTCTGGTTAAATTTTAGCAAAACACTATGCACATAAATAAAATTTCTATTTAATCTTTATTTCATTGCAATGTTATGACTTGAGGACTAGTAGGGATGGTAACTGGCAGGAATAACCATGTCTAACAGCACATAAACGAGTTTATTTTCGTCCCTACTCAGTATGAATACTCCTCCTTTTACAGTTTCTAAATTCGTGTTTGCTTTTATCCCAGTGGTGAAACCACAGAGCAACTAACTAGAAAGGCGACATTACCATATATTGCGTTGTCTAATTTTGGGCTACAAATTGAACACACATCACACTTATTGCCAACATAAATTTGTCAAAACACGTTATTACGATTAAAAGCTATCAACTCGGGTATTGGCTACCCTGACGACACAAACTTAGCGCATCTATTATATATCTATACGTATATTCGCCAAGCTAAACGTTGTCTAAGTGACAATTTTTTTTTTCCAATTAGTTAATGTTTGTCCAATTGGAAACCAGTATACATTATTACGGGGGGTTGATTTCCAATACTTTCTATGATTAGGCATTGAAGACTGGCGACTCTTCACTTCTCAAACTCATTTGTATTTCCAACGTCCTTCTAACAAACCAATTCGAACATTACCTATCCCGGAACACGTAAAAGTAGGCGAGGCACAAAGCACTAGTATAACAAGACAGCAGACGTGTGGCAATCGTGATGTGGAGCCTCAACATTGTAGTTGTATGATTTACTACATATTAAATATGAAATTATGTTTCTAACAACCTCGCAGTAGGTTTATAATTTTCGTTCGTGTTGCCAACTTGACTGTGACCTGACAAATTAGGGGCTTGAAGGACCCTATTAAGTGTCGCTCTTCTGGGTTGAACAATGTTTTCAAATTAGGACGGGGAGCCTATTTAGGTGTCCTCATTCGAGAAGGGGTATGAGCGTAAGACATTTCTGCTTCTCTTATAAGATGTATTTTGGTGCTTTCAAAACCTAAATTAAAGGTTGCATAAAACATTGAGGAAAGTCTGTAACCCAGAAGCAAAGTATTGTATAAGTGTCAGAAATACATCAAGACCATTCATTACAGAGAGTATACAATATGTCAACGCATATGGATGAACAAAACCAATCTAGATGCCAATTTATTGGCGCCCTTTAATAAATTTATGGAGGTGCATTGTATACCCTGCCCCTTCTAGATGTTTAACTACAGACTAGACACTATCCGCGTTTTCGGAAATTCTTCAATGGACACACCAGTGGTTAATTTTCTGGTGCGCACCCTATGCTAAAGTATTTTCTAATTAACGTGCTTTTTCTTTTTATAACGCTAATCAAATGTCACAATTTTTTTTGCAGTGTTTGTGCGCAGCTCAAGGAACGAACATTTTTCTGCTGCAATTAAACTCAGCCACATGTCTTTCTTCCACTTTGCCATTCACAAGTGCTTTATTTTACGTGACGTCAATCCCGTCTTCCGACAACATCTCTCGACACACTGCATGAACCAATCTTCCAGCACGATAGCTCGCGTCACTATGTCGCTAGGTCAGCACAGCATGCTCTACTCGGCGTACGCATGGCCTGCTAGATCTCCAGACCTCAGCTCCATAAAGCATGATGGGACGACGCCCGACATCCAGCCCAACTCCAGCAACGACCATTGTCCAGCTACACCAATAAGTACAGCCAGCGTGGGATACTGTACTTCAGATACATGCAGTATTTTTGCTACTGGTAAAAGGCTGTTCACGATAAAGTGAGCACTTTTGAAATCAAACTTTGGATGCGGCTAGGAAATGGTCTGAAGCTAATTGTATCAAAATCAATCCGGTAAAAATCCAGTGTATAATAATCAGCTCTCCGTCTCTTATCACTTCTGTTAAGAAACTTCCTTTGCCTAATATTTTAATTCATAGGACCGTTATTAATTTCTCTTGCAGTGTTAAAATTTTGGGTATCATAATGGACGAAACTATCCTGGGCTGCTCACACAACGTACATTTTTTAAAAGGTCTATAAAACACTGCATTCCATAAAGTGGTTTACAAACCTTCTATCGGAGCGAATTACAATACTGCTTGTACATACACTTGTACTTTCCATAGTTGATTACTGTAATATAGTGCACAATGATCTTGCAATCACCTTAATAAGCGATTGCAGAGGTTATAGAACACATGTGTATGTTTTGTATTTAACCTTAAATTCAGAGACCATCTCAGTGTGTGGTATGATAAACTACACTGGTTAAAATTGCATGACAGAAGCAAACAGCACTCTTTATTGCTACTAAATAAAATCCTGCTTGCTGATACTCCGGTATACCTATGGAATCGTATTAACTGCCTCTCCTGTGCTCATGACTTTTCTACTCGCTCAAAGTCGGACAGTAAACTTTTAATCCCGTTACACCGAACAAATTGTTTTTCGAATTCTTTTAGCGTTTCAGCAGCTCGGAATTGGAATGGCCTGGGCCAGAACATACGCGATGAGGGTTCTTACCAACCATTTTTTTCCAAACATAAGTTGGTGCAATGCTTACTGTCGCGCCGTCGTGACCCGTCAAGTGGAGCATTTTGAATGTAGTGTTGAATGAATGGTTGTGTGACTGATTTTAGTTTTAACTCCTAACTCTTTAATTTTTTATTATTATTATTAATTTTGTTTGATTCTCTTATGTATGTAGAAGTCTGAATGCTTTCCCAGCTTAAAGTGTCTGTGTACTGATTATTATAATTGTCAGAGTTTGTAATAGGCATTTGAATTATAAGAAGTGTCTTAGTACTTTTCAATTTTGTTGTCGTAGCTAAATAGTGTTCTATTTTAATCATTTGATTTACAGGGACCTATTTTTCCGTGTGCATGCACGTGAGCCTGTTGTGCATGTATGAAAATGTGCAATATTCTCTTGCGTGCGTGTAGTGAATATTCTGGCCTAATACCTGCCAGCTCATCAGTGTTTTATAGACCTGTCTAAACTTATGATCACCACTTAAATTTAAATATTTTTCGGTACGTAAATATGCATGTTACTATTTAGTATTAATTACACGTTCCAACAATTTCTAGTAACTACTTTTGATTTTCTGCAGTGTTTGTTAATTTGAAAGCACTATTTTTTTTTTCTAAATTGCAATAAGCAAGTGTAAATTATAAAAAATGGTTCAGTTTAAGAGAAGACAGATATGCCTTAACTGCGCCAAATAAAGACTGTTTAATATTATTATTATTAAAGTAATCAGCTATCAAATACCCTCAGGAAAACAAGTCTCTTAAACAGTTTTAGGTTCAACTGTTTATAGAACAAGTATTAAACTCGCAAATACTACAGGTGCAAGACATAAAGTAAGTATTACTAGCTTATATTTTATAAAATTAGACTTCCTATGAGTGTGTTTAGTTAGCGGGTACTTTAATATGATTTTTTAATACTGTCTATGTTTATTTTACTGCTGCATTAATTGATCCAGTCATTCGTTAATTTTGGTGTATTTGTAAGACAAAATATTAGGTGTAAGAGAAGGCTACATGTCTTAACTTCGCCATTTTAGAAATTATAAATAAATAAATATTTTAACGGGTGCACTGCGTTACATGTGCCCAATCAAGTTGGTAACGTTGGAGGGAAAGTAGTTCATATCTTAACGTAAAATAAGAAATGTTAGGCAACCGTTTGTAATAACTTAAATTATTTCTTTCGCTTTCAGTTTTTTACACAGCGAAGTGTAAGAATGAGCAGATTTGTAAAATATTTACTTTTCTAATAATTCCACAGCTTCTCTTCACCAACGAATGAGTAAAGAGATAAAGGCACATGGCAGTGTTAATTTTACGTAAGGCGGAAGAATACACAACGGGCTTTCAAGTAGATCTTAAGCAGGACTTTCAAAAGTGTTCGGATTACCGTGAACAGCCTACACTTACCCAATTACCCAGATGTTTATGCACGAGTTTATAAGTGATTTTAGAAAGGGCAGGCAAAATACTAATTGGCCGTAAATATTTGTAAGTCATCCACTTGGTACTGTGACTTTTCGTGACGGAATTATTTTGGAATATTTCTTTTGTGCAGGATAAATAGACTTTTCCAATGATAAATGTGCAACGTTTGATAGTGCAGGTATGCAATATGGCATACATTCATCGTATAGTCATGAAAGTACTTATACCTTCGTGTTCTACAGTGGGACAACTAATGCTGTTTATTATTTTAACATTCAAGGGGGATATCAGGAGGGATGATTCCATGAGCATGAAACGCCATTGTCATCTAACTTTTTCTTGCATAAGATGACGACGATTTAATTTAATTTTATTTTAATATCTTCCGTGAAAGCAATATAAATATATCAAAGAAAAGAATATGTTTAATATCTAATGCAAAATAGTATATGTATCGGCGTGCAAACGAGTATTAGATATATAGTCCATTTATTGTTTATTCGGATGTTTTGAACTAAATATTTGAATAACTTCCCTAGGAGTAACACGTCAACCTGTTTTTTTTAATAACTCGTATATAAAAAATATATAAACACTAAGATTAACTTTTAAGTATATTTTTGAGTAAATTGAACGAACTTTAAGTTACTATTTTCTATAACTTATAACATTTATTTCGTATTCGAAACGAATTAAAAACAGTGTGAGCATCGATGTGTTGGAAACTGCTAGTAAGAAATAGTTCACAGTTAAATTATAGTTTTAACCTAGATTTCTGTATGCTATTTGTAAATCAAACGTTGCTTATTGAAGTATTTAAATCTTTAGGTAGCACATTGATGGAAACATATTTCACTGTTCGAGAAAGAAACTTTAATAGGCAGAGCGAAGCTTGCTGTTCTCTCTCTCTCTCTCTCTCTCTCTCTTTGGAATTTTCCCACAACTAGTATTAGCAGGAAAGTTTTACATGTTTTCAAGTTATGCATATTTAATACTTATTAAAGCAAAAATAATGATTTTTGAATTTGTAATTTAAATCTGATACGAGATTTAATGTTTAAATACGTATTGTAATATATTTAGATGTGATGGCGGGACTGTTACAAATCCAAAGTTGGCAGAAGTTGCGTCATAACATGGCATGCTGCTTTTTTGCTGAACGAATTGTTAATCTTTATTGCTGCAAAAAAAAACTTAAAATTACTTCGTCGAGTTTGTACACATTGTGTTTTATAAACCTACCTAGGCAAGTTACGATGTTGTGACGTATCTCTGACTCCACAGCAGGAGTCCATAACGTATGCCGTGACCTCTATGTGTGAAAGGGTATTATTGCGTCTCCGTTAGGCTGAGCCAGTGTCTGTGTATGTGTGTGTGATTGAAAATATTGGACGTGCACAATGCGTACATTTTTAACCGAAAATAGTTTTTATGGAGAAATTAATTATTTGAAAGTCACGTCTGTTTATTTATCACGACTTAGTAACTTTGCCCTAAGTATTTGAAACATATTGTGAACCATGCATACATTTATGTGATTCGAATGTTTTGCCACAATCCCAACAAATTACTAAGCCCAGTCAAAAAATTTTTTAATGAATAATTAAATAAACCTAGTAAAAACTAAGTACCTGTGCAAAGAAATATGACCGGACTAAAAGTTACGGTAGGCCTATTTGTGTGCATGTTCACCGTTTTTTTTTGCCTGAGTTCCGGAACTTGGTCAAAAATAGAACAAGCTTACGGCCCCCTTTGCATTTTATAGCCTATAGAGTACCTTGCCGCAGGTCCTTACCTCCTTCCAATTGGGCCTATTTATAATACTTTTCTAGCGTAAATGACATTGTGTGTTGCCTGGAGTTTCAAGTTAAATTGGTGTAATACACTTATTCTAATAATCTAGGTAAATATAACTATAGGGTTTTTTCATGCAACTTCATGCGAATTTCATGCTCTCTTTTTATTTTTCTGGTTTTTGTTTATTGTATATATATATATATTTTTTGTTAGTTTTTCCCTGTACCTAGATTGTGTATTATATTACTTAACCTACTTTCATACCTACCACAACCCCCCCCCCCCTCCTCCAGGTAACTTATGAGCCTAGACGGGGCTTCCCCAATTGGGAATGAACAAAATATAGTGAATTAACGTAAATACAGATAGTTAAATTATATTAGCGTGTTTGTGTGTCTTCTTTCATTATTCCATGTAAATAGCATGTGTGCATGTTCACCACCGGCCTTCAGGATTGACCCTTATCTGCGTTCTCAGCTGGGCGAGTCGCTGTACCGTCACTGAAACCAGCTCGCCCCTGACAACATCCCTCCTCTAGCGGCCTGAGTTCTGGCAGTTGCCCTCCACACATTTTCTCCTTTTTACCATATCTGTATCACCAATGATTAAATTATATTTTTTATCATTTTTATTATTGACCTTTGTGCGATGTCTCAATAGCACATTTCTTAAGTTTAACAGTTAGCATGTGTTTATTTTAATTTGTGACACTTATTGTATATATATTATACAAAATTATATAAATATCTAAATAGTATATAAAATGTGTGAAATAAAATATTTATATAAGAAATACATTATATATAAAATATGCGTGCACCAATGTCAGGTCTCGAGTATACGTAAAGAGATACTGAGTGCTCATAATGGTGTGAATTATATAAAAACCTAATAGGAAATGTATTGTTGTATTGATTACAAAATACGTTTTGTAACAGTTTCGACAAAAAAATTAATCTGCTTATTTTCGGATTTTGGTTGTAGATACTTTTAGATAAAAGCGTTTATGAAACAGGTCAACTTATTGAGTAATGTTTATATTTCTCAAGTCATCACGATTGTCTCAAGAATGTAGCTAAAACTGATCTTTTTACACACCGTCTAGGCTCTAGGAAATGTTTGTTCACTTCAGTGACCATGTCGCATGAATGTAAAACGATTCCGAGCTGTGATCAATGCACCGCGCACAAATCGAATCAATTCATGTGTGTGTGTGAGTGTGTGCGCGCTTCACTTCAACGTTCCTTTGTGTGGACCGCGGCCATGATGGGGTAAGTTACTGTATGTCACTGTTACCCTCAAGGAAACCTTAATGGCTTCGCCCTTGCTCCTTGGCGCCACAATTTCTGGGCCATCTGTGGCTAGTCTAACGTCTTTCAGCTACCACCTTATCCATCCCTCTGTCAACCACCCCCGACATTTCCCTCCCGAGCCAGGGAGGAGGCTGCATGTGCCGCCTCGACCCCGGCTGTATTCTCCCTCTTCCACCATAGTGACGTCACCCTAGTACACTCTGCTATAGGGTGATCATCCGTAAAATGAGTCTACTTTTTACAGCCCTGCTTAAGATCTTTCGCCATAAGTAAAATCAACATCGCCACGGACCTGATCACTTTATTAATGCGTCAGTCAAGGGAAACTGTGCAGTTATCATGAAAGTAAATATTTTAGAAATTTGCTGATTATTACATTTGTATGCGTTTGAAAATTCAGAAACAAAAACTAATCTTTGTAGTATTTACAAATATTTCCGAACACTTTTCATTCAACGCTAAGACATGGCACTATTTGCCCCTCCATCGTTACCAACTTTACTGGACGCGCGTTAAAAGTACACGAAGGTACACGTCTGTAAGGACTGTAACATTTTCCAGAGGTGTATTTCAAAAGTGCTCACTTTACCGCGAACAGCCTTTAGAGAACCTGGCGGCCAGGGCTCCTCGGACACGGTCAAGGCGATATTCAGATCGGGATGACTTAAAAATCTATACATAGTATTAAAAAAGTCTCCCGGCTAAGGTTTCTAAACTACTTGATGGATTTTGATGCCGTTTTCACCATCATTTAGAGAATTATTTGAGGGAGGTTTATCAACACAATGCATTCATATTTAATGTAAGGAAAGTATAGAAATATTAACTTTTTGTAATCAAGTCGGAAAAAGCCGCTTTTCGGGCACTTATACATTTCTTACGCTAACTAAACCATAAGAGATAAACCAAATCAATGTACTATTGGACTGTAGATCTCAAAAATTTCAAAAACAATCCGCAACATCATATGTTTATCTTATAAGGATGACCCACATTAACCATTTTTGTCTTTTTGAAAAAAGGGGTTCACTTACAAATATTTTTGATCAACATAGTATTAATCCTATGTTAGTTATCTAAATTATTCAGAGTATACACTTGCTATAAACCTAAACAACGCCATACTTGTAAATCGCACCCGAGCGAGGCCGGGGCGGGATGTTAATAATAGTAATAAACCATAGTTATTTGGCGCAGTTAAGACGTGTTTGCTTTCTCTTTACTGAACTAGTTTTTATGATTTACACATCCTTATCACAATATTTTGTAAACTTAATTTCTACTTACAACTTAATAATCACTACGGAAGAATTACGTGTCCTTACTAAACGTTAATATAAACTTATAATTAATATAAAAACAGCAGAAGACACAGGCCTACTGAAAACACTTAATGTTAAGATTTAATTGTTATTTATTAACAAGTCCAGCAAACGCTGATAAACTGGCATCTTTTAGGCTAAAACATTTACTATATACTGAAATGAACAGATAAATGCACAACTTGAATATCTATACACCAGGAGCGTATATAAGATTTATTATTGGAGGAGGGTCACGATGATTGAAGTTTCGCAGTCAATTACACGAAGTTGCAAGAAAAATTTATTATACGGGCCAAATCTGAGTATGAAATTAAAAACTATATAAACAAACAAAACCTTACTAGGCTTATTTATAAAACATTCACAGAATAACATTAAAATAAACAAGATTTTTGTACTCATCTGATTGCAAAGTCAGAAAAATCACAAATACAAAACTTTGTTTCGCTATGTGGCTGAGTAGGAAGTTATGAAAATTAATCTGCCCAGAACATTTTAATCATAGTTGCATGTTGTTTTAAATAATTATTTTTACCACAAAATTAGTCACCACCATCTGATCACCCTTACGTCGCCTTGCGGGCCGGATGATATACAATTACGTGGACTTGCATCACCGTCCCCAAATTCTCCTTCTGTATCAGTCGGCTGCGGCGGGTTACTAACTGAAACTTCTGGCAATTTCCTTCCTCGGCGCAACCCGAAATGTAAAGAAGTTCCTGGGCTAGGGCCGACGACACTATTAATACCCATGCAACCGAATAATTGACAGTCTTTGAGGTAGCCATCTGGCTGAAGTGTGGTTATCGGGTGAAGTATGGTGCAGCGAGGGACACCTAAATACCCATGCAACCGAATAATTGACAGTCTTTGAGGTAGCCATCTGGCTGAAGTGTGGTTATCGGGTGAAGTATGGTGCAGCGAGGGACCCACAAATACCCATGCAACCGAATAATTGACAGTCTTTGAGGTAGCCATACGGCTGAAGTGTGGTTGTCGGGCGAAGTATGGTGCAGCGAGGGACACATAAATACCCATGCAACCGAATAATTGACAGTCTTTGAGGTAGCCATACGGCTGAAGTGTGGTTGTCGGGCGAAGTATGGTGCAGCAAGGGACACATAAATACCCATGCAACCGAATAATTGACAGTCTGTGAGGTAGCCATCTGGCTGAAGTGTGGTTGTCGGGCGAAGTATGGTGCAGCGAGGGACACATAAATACCCATGCAACCGAATAATTGACAGTCTTTGAGGTAGCCATACGGCTGAAGTGTGGTTATCGGGCGAAGTATGGTGCAGCGAGGGACACATAAATACCCATGCAACCGAATAATTGACAGTCTTTGAGGTAGCCATCTGGCTGAAGTGTGGTTGTCGGGCGAAGTATGGTGCAGCAAGGTACATCAGCGGAGAGTGCGAGGCGACAGCAGACGAGTGTGAGTGGCATGGACTGACGAGAGCGCGTGGCAACCGACAAGTAGAGTGCTACTGTGCTTGGGGGCTGGCGGAATGATGCCTGAATTAATAGTGGTGCTGATTCGTAGTAACACACACGGTGGCAACCCTTATTTTAACCCCTATTTTCCAGATGAAGGGTGATGATATTACCAACCACTTTTTCACAAGTGTAAGATCTCCATTCCACAAAGCACTATTCAACGACATGTTGCTTAATCGCAAGTACTTCTTGATATATGTAACGAAAATCATTTAAAAATTCGATTTTTGGTGGTGCATAGCTCCCTTAATAATCACTTCAGGGAAAAATTGTACATTCATTTTCGCCTTATATTTTCGTCAGTGAGGGAAGAGTGGAGAAATTTGGGCAGCTCTTAACAGCGAGGACTTGAGAGCCGATGAGGGTGATTGAGGTATGGAGCGGCGCCGGAATAAGAGGGCGGGGGAAAAGGTAAATTCCTGAGAAAACGCGCCGACCGGCGGCATAGTCCGGCACGATTCCCACATGCGAAAATCCGGAGCGACCCGGCCGGGGATTGAACCCGGTTCGCCTTGGTCGGAGGCGAGCGGGCTAAACGCTCAGCCCCCGTGGCCCCTATTTTCCTCAGGAATGACCTCTCGGAGTTTTTCGATGATTTTTAGTTACATGTTGTATATCATGGTTGTCTATCCTTTTTCAAATAATATAATTTCCTTTCTGATACTAATTCAGCAAAAGAAAATAATCTTTAACCTTGATCACAGGAAATTTAAGAAAGCAAACGTATTATAAATCATCAAAACAGTTGTAACTTTACTTATGTTAAAAAAAATTGTATTATCATTATAAAATCTCATATAAAATGTTTATTGGGGAAATTGAGCACTTTTGAAAGTCTTGCTTAGGGTCTTATATGATTACGTTGTTTCATTCCACCAAATGTGAATTTAACTTTGCCTTTCTCATGATCACGTTATTCATGCGTCTGTCACGTGAAACAGTAACATTATCATAAATATAAATGTTTTGCCAATTTTTTGGTTCTTATACCTACTTAACAGCACAAAAAAAAATAGGAAGATAATTAAATCATTTGAATATTTCTTGGTACTTTTATTTCAGCGTCAATAGGTTGAACTACTTGCACTCCATACATTACCAATGTTACCGGGTGCATGCCAGTCGTTGTGCCAGTTAAAATATGTGCATAGGGGCAGCGACATTTATCAAAGGTTGATTTTAAAGTGCTAACTCTGCCGTGTACACCCTATACTTATGAAAGCACAGTAGATAGGTCAGTACAACGTAAACAAACGTCCAGCCACTTGCCAATACAGATGCCAGCATAGAATTTCTCGTTTCTTACGCTACTTCCTTAACAACAATAACACAAAAATAATAAAACTATTGACGTAATAACTATATAATTGCACACGTAGTAATTCTCACCTCGACATGTTGGGTTCCCGCAAATTGTTTGATCCTTCACTGGACCTGAAATTACACAAAACAAATAGTAGATATTGAAGTGGTATTATGGGAATAAGCATACATTTACAACAAAACATGACATATCTGAGCATTAGTGGTATTGTGAAAACATGTTACGTCTGGGGTATATGCAACAGCGTCGCGTCAACGCATGGTAGGTTGCATAACGATTCTGACCTCCTGTCGCTCGTATTACGCAAATTATGCGCAGATACAGCGAACGAGGATGAATTCAGTTTCGGCGCAGCTCTTGGAAACGTTATCAACTGTATAGCGTCAATAACTGCTAGAATGATTTCCGATTACAAATCGTTTCAAATGTATTCCACCAAGTGACGTACACGAGAGAACATGAGCGTGCGAAACAAATATTGTGTTAACATGTTACAGGCAGTAAAGATCCTATCACAGAAACTTTCCATATATTTGTTTTTAACTTCGTAATATACGTGGGTGCAAATATCGAGACAACTTGAATACAAACACGTACTAAAAGTATAACACAAAATAATTTATTACATTTTAAATCTTTGCCAATCGTAATTCAAATAATTCAAAGCCTGGTGCACTATTTCAATGACCCAGTTTCACACGTGTGCCAGAGGTTCACACAGAATACACTACAGACAGATACACGATAACTATAAGGACAATAAACAATACAGATAAGAGTGAGAGAAATCAAAGCAAAATATGTTTCTGTAATACATCTTCGCCAATAATTTTAAGCAATGTATTATTTTAATCTGTTAATATAATTTTCCACTTTGAATACGTTTGACATACTAACGTTTCAATTTCGTTATTTCTTTTTCCGGCCATTAAAAGTAAAGTGTTGGAATATGCTGCATTAGGATCGTGACTTTTGTACAAATTAACTGTAATAGTAAACATGGGTGCTGCTATCAACTGACTAGAAAAGACAACATCGACAGCATTTTTTTAATGCACAAGCTTTCCGGCACTTGTACCTGCCGTACTCGTAGATGTTTACACTGAATTAGAATGGTACTAATTACTGTTGGTTCATTTCGTCGAGTCTTCCATACACTAAAGACGAAGTAAACCGATCTCGCTGGTAGCCAGCGACACGACATATCTCCGTGTCCCGACGTTGAACCGCTTTTCTGCCAATACGACCAGCAAAAACAGCGTCCATTGGATTTGAGGGATTAGAAAACTGTTTAAAGGCTGTTCATGATAACGTGAGCACTTTTGAAATCAACCTTAGAAAACAGTCACTGCCCCTGCCTGCATGCATTTTAACGGGCGCACTGAGTGACATGCGTCCAGTAAAGTTGGTAACGGTGGAGGGAAAGTAGTTCCAGAATTTAAAATCGAATAAAAAGTGTTAGGTAGACATTTGTGATGAATTAAAATTATTTATTTCGCTTTCTGTTTTTTAAAGCATCAAAGTGTATAAATTTTAAAAAAATTATAGTTTTCTAATAATTTCACAGTTTCACTTAACCGACGCTTGAATAAAGTGATGAGGCCAATGGCAGTGTTAATTTTACATAAGGCGGAAGAATACACAAATTCCATACAAGTATATCTTAAGCAGGTTTATCAAAAGTGCTAATTTTACCGTGGACAGCCTATAGTAAACAAGTGCCCTGAAATGTTTGTATACGTCATCTAACCAGTTTGGAATGCATATAGATTAAAATCGGTCGAAGTATTTTATTAATATAGGTTTATGTGTATTTTGAAAATTGAATTATAAACACACATGTCCATCAATGCTGACCAAGTGAGTTTGACAGTTATGTTCGTTTGGGGTAGGTGAGTGTTGGGTAGATTCGCAGAAGACGAATAAGCGGTCTACCTCGTCTTTAGTGTATGGATTCTTCAGTCAAATAAGAAACAATAAGTTACTAATATAACTATTCAGCTCACTTTCTTCAACATGGGTGCAAATCATTTTTAAATAATTTCCTAAAAGCTGAGTTGGTAGGAGGTACTCGACTTCTCTTTGAAAGCAATAATTTTAGAAATGTAACCACAAACTTATGAAACAGTATTGAGACAATACAAATACACGTGTGCCTTACCTGGGACTTGAACCCAGGAAACCACGTACAATAAGGTAGCGTGCAATGTACTTTATTATTGAGGTAGGATTCTGAAAATCAAATTCGAATTTAATCAGTCTAATGTTTCGATTGCAGGGACATCATTTTGAAAATACGTAACTGAGCCACTTAAAACACTCAATTTTTTCATGATCTACCGTAGCGCTATTTGTGTGAAGAATTTCGTGGAAATCAGTGTTTTGATCAAGATATACCGGTATCACATTTAAAAAAAATTATTTTCTTACTTGATGCTATCATACAAAAATGTCAAAAAAAAAAAAAGGCTTTATATGTGATGTTTCTAATGTATGTTGTCTAAGTACGAATTTTGGTTGAATTTAGTTAAATTGGCTAATAAATGTGGTAAACGTACCTAAATGATTTATAACACCGCCATTTTAAACATAATTGTCTTGCCCATTTAAATAATGAAAGTGTACACGGACTTCTGTAGCATTTATGGCGTGTACATTTTTTTTACAAATTAGTTGAAATGTTACAGTCTAACATCTGTTGGGAATCGGTTGATTGGTCCTTCAGATAAGGCATAAAATCTCCATAATTTTCATACCGCGATCTTTATAAATGGGAACAAAAAAAGTTACGTAGTAGCATATTCTATGATTGTATACCGCTAATATACAAAGTTAGGTTAAAATAGATTATATAGCTTCGTAGATATAGCACCCACAACTTAAATTATATTATAGCCGTCATCCTAAAAATTAGTGTGCATACTTTTAAGAAAAATATTAATATGGCCTACCACAGTACAACATCTTCGCCAAATTTTGTAATAATGTGTTGATTGTTTCCTGAGATACGAGATGAAATCATTTTTCTTTATTGGTAGTGCTATCTTTCAACACTGCAGAGAATTGGGGCTTCGCATAGACATATTTGATGGCTGTAATAGTACCTATTACAGCCATTACACCCGTTACATTACCTATTAACGGGTGCCAGCAAACAAAGTTAAGTTTCAAATTGTTTTGTTAATAAAATATACTGAGTTAAAATATTTGTATAGCTACCGTTATGAAAATAAGTGACTGGCCTACATAAAGCATACCATTTTACACAATCTGCTGCAGTACTATTTGTTTGCCAAATTTGGAAGGAGTCTGTCAATTGTTTCCCGAGAGTAAAAAATTTTCTCGCATAGCGCTATCTTACAAAATGGCGGATAAACGATACTATACGTACATACAGTTGATATGTGTAATGTCTACTGCCAGCATACAAAGTTGACGCGCGACAGTCCCGGCTGTCAGACTGCCCCCTCCCCTAGGTAACTTGGGCGATGCTAGGCGAGTCGCGTCTAATATACTTTATTCGGTCCGAGGCACAGGTGCCCGCCCGGTGTACAGTACGGGCCTCGTGGGTCGACGGCTGGGTATGTAGTCAGGCCCTACGACCTTGACCCCCTACGCGGCACCGGCTTGGGTAGTGGCGCAGCAGTTCGGCGAGGTGGCATGAGGTTGGCGGGTACCCGTGTATTCGCACTGACTCGTGTTTCTCTTGACTGGGGTGTGATCTGCTCCGGTACGGGTTGCTCCTGGCTGTGGTTTGGGTTCGTCTAGCTGTCTGATGCCAAGGAGTGCCTCCTGCACTACCGGATGGTATCCCTCCGCGACCCTGGTGGGTGGCTCGAACAATCCTACCGGAACGATGTCTGGAACTGGTATGCTGAGGCGTCGTTCAAGTGCCGCTTGTTCCCATGGACTCAGTAACCCGGACCCACTAGGACTCCCTGGGAAAGCTTAGCAATAACCCACGCCTTTCTGGCCCGTCTCTCAACTCCACCCCTGTGGGTGTACGGCATGAGTTACAGATCAGAGCAGCAGGAGTTGGGCAGTTGAAGTGCCGCTTGTTCCCATGGACTCAGTAACCCGGACCCACTCGGACTCCCTGGGAAAGCTTAGCAATTACCCATGCCTTTCTGGCCCGTCTCTCAACTCCACCCCTGTGGGTGTACGGCATGAGGTATAGATCAGAGCAGCAGGAGTTGGGCAGTTGAAGTGTCAGTGTTTAACAGTGTGCGGGTGTCCTGTGGGAGTAGACTTCCCTGCACCAGACTGCTGCCCTCTCGGCGCTACTAGGGGAGCGATGTGAGTTGGGCACCTGGTTGGTAAGTGCAATCCACGGGGAGTGTACCTAATACCGTGGCTCTACCGTTCCTCCTACAACGTACAAGGAACGGGTGGCCTTCCAAGGATGTACTTGTTCTGTAGTGCAGTGTGCGTTCGCCAGTATCAAAACCCGGACTCCTGCCAAGTCCTGCAGCCCCGATGTGACACAGGAAGGAGCTTGGAGTGAAAGCTGAGATGACTGGTAAGAATGGTGTTTATTTACCGAAGTTAAATAAACACTGATGGTAGAGGTGCTAACTCCTAATTCCCCCACGGAGTAAACGGAAGGTTAAACACCCTATCGTTAAACAGTGGAAGGCACTCTGTGCAAAGCTGGGTGGATTAGGCAGTTACTTGATGCGTGTTTCCTCGAGGCGAGCTCTACTCTCAGGTGACTGTCCGTAAGGGACCGAACGTGTCTAAGTTCTTGACGTCCGCTGGGTCTTCCTTAGGATTGCGCTGGAGAGTAACTTCGACCCTACGAAAAGAGCGATGAAGCTTAGGAGAGGTTGGAGCCCCGGAACCAGTAACTGGAGCGGTGAGAGCTCAGGAAGCGATCGAGTACTGAGAACAACTGGCGATCAGGACCGCCATTTTACATCACTGGGACGCTACTCCCTCAGCGCGGGGGTGGATCGATCCCTTGTGAGGGACCTTGGCCACCCAGACGCCTGGGAGCTGTTTCCAAGACAGCATTTTACCTGCCTTTCCCTTGCCTGTACGGGGTAAAGGTAGGTGGTGAAGTTAGATTAAAAATGCATTTAATCGGCGCAAAATTGTGTAATTCAGGGCTTTGAAGGCTGTCGCTAACCTCCTGTAAGAGGGCCAGCGACAGTAAAGTGAGAATAAACGGAATTTAAAGCCAAAATAATTTTAGGTAATACAGTCCTGCAGACGTCGGCAGCAGCGACGTGACTCGTGGACAAGCTGGCAGGATTCTAGTTCACTGATGAGTAGCAGTAGTTTATTATATTAGAGAAGACGTCGTGCGTCAAATTATGTTGAAATTGATTACATATTCGACAATATAGCATTCAGAGCTAAAATGTCTATAAGGCCGCCATTTTGAAATGCTTAAAATATATCACTCAGCATCATCTTTATCAGTACTGATTGTTCGCCAAATTTGGTAGAAATCGTTTAAATATTTACCGAGTTATACCATAAAAATTTTATTCATTCGTATTGTGCTATCTTCCAAAACGTCCGACGAAAGTAGTTATTTGTTGGTATATTATGCTTGCAATGTATACTTTCAGTGTACGGGAGTTGGTAGAAATTGGTTAAATAGTATTGCAGATATACTACATTAGCTTAATAGCTTTGTATTTTGGAAAATATGTAACTGATCCAGTTTAATCACTTATGTTAACATGGCCTACCATAGTATTACTTACATGACAAATTGCATGAGAATTGGTTGAATGTTTATTTGAGATATAATGAAAAATATATATTTTTTTACTATCGTTATTTTACTAAATGGTTTTACTAACAACAATATCCATCTCAAAACTTAATGCTTACACAATTGTCTGCCAGCATACAAAATCTGGTTTAAATATAATTATGGTTCCCGAGATATTACATATTGCAAAATTTTTCAATAGCCGCCATTTTGAAAGTAAGTGCCTGACGTAGTCGAAAAATATAAAAGTCAGATGTCCTTACTAAGTATTATACGTATACAAAGTTTGGTGAAATTCGGTCAACGCGTTCAAAAATTGAGAAAGGGGCACCCACATGCGCACCCGCGCACGCACGCCCACACACACACACACACACACACACACACACACACACACACACACACATATATATATATATATATATATATATATATATATATATATATATATATATATATATATATCGTAAGCCTCTCTTTCCTTCAGAATGTAGTCTAAAAATGGACTATCGTCCTCAGTGCCCCATATGTACTATGTAGATCAGAATTATAGGCTGTTCATGGTAAAGTGAGCACTTTGGTTTGGATACCCTAGTTATACTTCTTCCTTTCAGCCATTTTTTATCCTTTACCCGCATTTTTAAATAAAATATTGCCATGTAAGTAATAAACACAGTGTGTACATTCCAACGCACTAGGAAGTTAACGTCTAAGGCTAAAATAAAACATATTTGGTGACTATCATTCCAAATTAGACGATTTTCAAAAGTTCTCACTTTACTGTGAACAGACTATACGTCAGACTACGCAACAAGTACGCGCGACCGTGATGTCATGGCAACCACAATGCATGGCATTGTCAACTATAGGCTGTTCACGGTAAAGAGAGCACTTTTTAAGACCCTTCCAACAAGCATAAGCCAATAATAAATATATATTACTGCAACCTTAGGCATTGCATTTTAAGGGCGGGGAAATGTATACACTGTATTTATTGGTCACATTGCAATTATTATATTAAAAAGCAGCAGGAAGATTGAAATTGGATGAAAGGAAAAATGTAGAATAGCCTTAAAAAGTGGTCACTTTACCGTGAACAGCCTATACTATGCATTATAATTGTTCGCACATTTACATGCTGTAATTGTTTAAGGAGGCGGATAGCAAACACTTGATAATTTCGTACTTGTGCCAGACACTGTCTAACCTGTAGTCATTACGTGATGCATCATTTCAAATAGATAAAAATATTTTCTAGTCTCAAGTTTCTCAACTTTTTACACGTAAAAATGTTAGTTTCGCTGTTACAACTAGTAACTCTTTTGCGTATAAGAGGAGATACGTATTGAAAAAGATTGCCACGAGCAACGACGCGAACGTAAAGCGTTCATATAATAGTTCGCTTCATAAAAAGTTTCATGTCGCGCGCAGCGAGAATAGCCGAAGATGCCTTCCCCGTTATACAGCTCTCGTCTAGGCGACGTGCGTGGCTGAAATAATATTTCCCTTGGTATTGAACATGACACATATGTTCAAGTTGAATGTTTATTGAGAGTTAAGAGAGTGATGGAATCTCTCCCCCACCCCCACCACCCCCTCCCCGACCAAAGACAAGAAGCGAGGGTGAGATACGGGCGACATAACATAGGGGTTTTATTACACGCCATAAAAGCCCGCAGATTAAACTACGCCCTTATCGTTGTTCTTTTGCTGCTTAAGGAAACTACACAGACAAGCTTTAAAAATACGATATTTGACCGTTGCCACTAATTTTTTCCTCCGGGAATACACTAAATATGACAAAAGTAAAAATATAGCGGCATAGATAGTTGTTGTCGTTTATCTTTTATGACAAAAAGTTGTATTTGCAGGACATTTATTGACCGAGATACGCGGTATTTCATATAAACGCGGGGGTCCATCCCACACTTGACAAATATTCATCTACATTAACGTTTTCTGTATTATCACAAATTCATTTATTACACTTGTATTACTAATGGCTATACTGATGAACTCACTATTGGTTCAATAAAATATTTCAACATTTAGTAGGCCTACATAATGATGCAAGAGTTTCGTATGTTGGCGTGTTAGATTAACGATAACGAGAAGCAAGTCATAATAAAGAGTTAACAACTAAAAAAATCAAAATATTGAAAAGCAATTCCACAAGTGGAAAAAACCCGTGTGTCTTACTAAGTCACTGGCTGCACGAGTTGTTTCTGGTAATTTACTGGTTTCCTAGTTGTAAAGTATGTGCGTTTATTGTCGGTATACCTACTAGTTACATTATAACAATTTTATTCATAGCCTACCTCAACAAACATTTTACGCTTTACAGCTTTCTTTGGAATCGATATTGTCTAATTTAAAGTAGGCCTACACGCATAATTGTCACCTGCTGAATAATTCAGTTCAGTAGATATACTTAAATATTAACGCCCAGTTAGTTTTCCTTCGAAAGTAACAAAAAGTTGTTGAGGTTATTATATATTCTATAGTAACTTAAGTTTATTTTAAAATGCAGCGAACCCAGCAGTGTTCAAAAGTAACTTAATTAAAGTTATATGCAGTATTATCATTGACTGGTTAATTCGTTGGGAATAGTTTTCGTAGTTTTTGAAATACCTATGATAAAAATCTTTGTATTTCACATTATGCTAGCTATGAATAAATTAAATTAAGGCTCGCAAATTGTAGTAACAATATACGGATTGTCGTTGAAAATGGTTGAATGTTCGATAGGTATACGACCGCCATTTTAAAAATAAGTTTATATGTGCCAAAATAATATAATATGTTTAGCATGGCATACGAGAGCCTACGGTGTTTGTTGAAATCAGTCAGATTGTTGGTTAGATTCTGGTTACCACCATTAAATGTTTATATCGACGCCGAATATACGTGCATGATGTACTTGATCAATTTCACGTTTACAGTCGGTTCATATAGCGCCATTTGACTGCAAAATTGGGAGGCAATCGGTTAAGTGGTTTCCGATATTAAATGGCTAGTGAATATATATTTTTTTGGTTCTAATAGGTTGAACAGATCCTGACAAATAGAATAACACTATATACAATAAATATTCGGCATTGTTGAAAAATATAAATGTCTAGTGTCGTCTGTCCTTACGAAATATTATAAGTGTATCGAGTTTGGTGAAATTATAAGTCGTTCAGCTTTTCACAGACACACACAGACGTTTCGCATCTAGCTTGTTGCGAGCGATTCTTCGCCACACGTTGTTAGGCGGAGGATGTTATCCAATGTTTTTCACTACTCCTGGTAATCAAACCTTGTGACCAAAGCTTGGCGTGGCGTGGAGGACTACTTGACAATATTCTTGAAGTTTGTACGTTTCAGTTACATAATTTTACCAAGTGAGATAAAAATATTTTATAATGACGGAAACTATGAATGATGTCAGAGTCGTGAGATGAATGACGGTAGAAAAAGAAGCTGGACTTCGATGTAACTGTTAAGAAGTTCCGTGTGCCTTGGTAAGCTCAGTTTTTTTTTAATATTAAAATACGGAAACTAAGTCTTCCGCATGTATGTCGCTTGAACTGCACTACAGAGAGAGTTTGAAATACTCGTTTCTCCAGGAAATTGTTGAACGTGCGACCAATGCACGTATCCAGGAAAAGAACATGCACTGTAAATGAGGGCTGCTGAGAGCTTCCTAGACGTCAAGCACATTAGAAACACAACTTCAGGGCACTCAAAAAAGTCTCGAAACTGCTCTTCCAGATATGGTTGATTCACGGTATCTTCGGCCTTTTCTGAAACCCTGCTAAAGTTCTGCTTCCAGTATATTCCTCCGCCTCGTGCAAACCAGGCTTAACTAAGTCTGGAAAAATTCACCAGAGGGACAACGCGCCGGATTCGTGCGCTCTCTGTTGTAACAGTATTTGGTATAAGAACTATTTCTTACTAGGCGCTACCAACACACATGTTTTCTCACTGTATTTATTCAAATTGTTTATAAAAGAAGCAATATAATTTATAGACAAAATAAGAACAACATTACGAACACAAGTATAAAACGCTTGGGATACATGGCGTATGTTGGAAACAACGAAGCATATCATACATAGGAAGATTATTCAAAGGTTTGTTTAAAAATTGTCGAAGAAACCATGACTGGACTATAGCAGATAGGGTACACACAAACCTACTCAAGGGCCTTTCATTGGAACTTCCTATAGATTCACGGTAAAATGAGCACTTTTGAAACCCCTGCTTAAAACCTACTTAAATACACGTTGTGTATTCCTCCGCCTTATGTAACGTTAACATTACAATGGACCTGATTACTTTATTCATGCGTCGGTCAAATGAAATTGTGAAATTATTAAGAAAATAAATACTTTACAAATCTGCTCATTTTTACACTTTGATGGATAAAAAAAAAAACAGAAAGCGACGAAATAAAATGTTTTTAAGTTATCACAGATGGTAACCTAACACTGTTTATTCGACGTTAAGATATGTAATTACTTTCCATCCATAGTTACTAACTTTACTGGGCGAATGTCACTCGGTACTCCCATTAAAATATACATGCAGTGGTAGTGACTTTTGTCTAATGTTCATTTCTGAAGTGCTCACTTTATCGTGAACAGCCTTTACAAACTTTCCACCAATAAAACAATAGGGTCCCCGATGAAAGTCCCATAAACACACGCAGTGCGACGAGAACACCGCGCGCCGGTTGAGAGCCTGGCACTTAGCGGCGATGGCGCACTTCATGTGCGAGGCAGTGTCGTCCTTATCGCTGCCACGCCTCTCGGCCTCGAACGCGGGAGAGAGCTCCATCACGTATGTGTGAATCCGAAATGACGGGGGAGAAACAAGACACATACATGCATACACTCGCCGAGTCCATCTTTCCTTCGGAGAACAGGCTTTTAAAAAATCGGGGCGTGGCTGTGTTGGGGACACGGCCGTTTGTTTTGCGTGAATACGTCTACATTGACGCACTCGGACACCTTGATGTTTATTTTACGTTCCCGGCACCGCTTCACTTGATCACATGGGGTTTTATACGTATCAATGGATTGCTTCTGAGATGCTCTTTCCAGCCGTATTGGATTTCTGTATTTCGACTTAGCTTTTTGACGAGTATAGGCCGACATTGTGTTAAGTTTCCTTAACTTTCTTTACATTAAACGTATACAATTTCAACATAACCACACCACACGAATGTTTTTATACACGCAGTCGATTGATCTTGACGAGATATGGCGATTGAAACTTAAACGAGCCGTAGCTTCTAGTTGAATGTTATACTACGCGGAATTTACGAGACGCGGCGAAACTTACTCAAAATTGCGCCCCTCCCCCTCCCCCCCCCCGGACACGCGCTATGCTTCGCAGTCCTCACTCAACGTAACACATTTTTTGATTCTTTGGCAATCCAGTGGTGTAATTGGATTTTGAACGTATACGATAGATTCTGAGCTGCAATGCCAAACTGTATCCCCCGATTTTGTTATGATCGGATTTTCTGGATTGCCTCACACTATGGTGGCAAATTTAAAGACGCATTCACGTAAAAAAAACTACTGTAATAAGGGAGGTCATGACAAGGCCTAGCCCATGATTTCTTGTATTCGGGCCGGCACACAAAAATGTCGTGGAGTCCGTGGTCAGGACGGAGGGCCTGGCGGATGTATCCACGACATCCGGTGTCGTGTGCGCGTGTGTGTGTGTGCTCGCGGCGGCGGGTATAAGAACCGACTCTGGTTAATTAACAGAGAGCAGGGAGGATGCTTGCAGGCAGGCACCGCGAGTGCAGCAGCCGCAGATGAGGCAACGGTAATTGCCCAATCAAACAGCCGCTCCGCTACGTCGACAGGGGAGGGTGACGCTGCCTGGTCCATACCGCTCGCTGCGACTACACAGTAGGCAAGTACACAGAGACGAAGTGGAGTGCCGGTCTCTTTGATGTGGCCGAATCCATTCTCTGATTGGATGCGCGTGGTTTCTGGAGCTGGGCGTCGTGTCTGATTGGCCACTGCATGCCACGAAATGTTACCCGTGGGCTTATCCTAAGTTACTCGTTTCGTTTCCTCTCGACAAAAATCTTCGTTACTACTCGAATTTTCGTCTACTCGCGAAATGAGTTATTCTAAGCGCATTCTAGTGTTCGTTTGACGTCACTATGTTCGTTAAGAAACTCGAAACGAAAACGAAGCCCTTTAGGCTTTCGTTATCAAGTCTTGCTATAAAAACTTGGCTGGTGTACGAAACAGATGTTTTTTTTTGGGGGGGGGGGGCTGTGAAAGAAGAGAGTCGCGATGTAATATGCCTTCATGTATTACAAGAACATAAAAGTATATTCCAGAAAAATATTTTAAAAGCACTTTAAAATTTTATGTTTAATGTGTGAACTATCTAAGCAGCAGTGTAGACTGGCTATTGTGAGGAATTTACTATGTTATTACATTCGTTTGTCTTGAAATAAGAGATCATAAACACTTATTTATTCAAGAAATTTGTTTTTAACAATTAGTTCTTAAATTACGTGATAGGTAGCGCTAAAATTTAAATAATTCTTGGTGGTTTACAAACCGACATACTTTCTCTTGAAGATAATTTGGTAAACATTTCTATATTAATATTAATACAATCCACAAGAAACACGACAGCGTCTAGTTCGTTGTCCATCGTTTATTTCATAATCTTGGTGTTATAAATAACCGAGTAAAATGCTTTTTCGTAAATAGCTTGCAGCAAAAACAGGCAAATGGTCATTTAGGAAAATTTTCAGGCATGTAACAACCAAAGTTCTGTCTGCTCTCTCTTATCGGCGTACATGCGAGTCTATTCCAACTCAGTGCAAACGAAATAAAAACATATTTATGTGTAATACATCATACATCCAGCCGAGTTACAAAATAGTACAATGTTGTCAGCAAATTTGATACACTTGACGAACGAAAGATAGATTTTTTTCCTATAACACGTCGTGTATTTAATACTAATATTTAAAACACGCAAAAAGCAAACAAAATATTTCAAGTGCTTTAATGCTTTGGTATGTTAATTTTTTCAATCTTAACTATTCATAATTTACAAACAATGTCTCATAAAACAGTTCAAAGTTCATGTGCATTGTGTTGCCACCCTGCATTCGCGTTAAGAAAACCCGAACATTGCCGAAGTCTCAATGGCATCTGGAGGATTGTAACGAATTATGACTTAGAATACCGGATTGCCTTTCTCGAAGATCTTATTCGTTGACGGCTTTCGAAACTTAACGAAAAAGACAAATTAACTAATAACTTAGAATAAACCTCCTACTATTGACTCCGTTGCCGGCTGACGAGCAAAGATGGACTCAAAACCATCCGTCGCATCCGTCAGTCGCCCGTCCGTCCGACTGTCACGTGATCTTCAACCAATCACGGGGCAACTTTAACTTTCGACGGACCGACGGATGGGCCACCGCGTTCTGACGACATTCGGTAGAAGCGGATACGCACTTTGAAATGAAATGCAAGGCTGTAGGCCTGTGTATATTGTGTCTGGTGGTGAATTCAGGAATTTAAAATGTTAATAATAATTCAATATAAATGCTTATGGCGTAAAAAAAATTATCCCTCCAAAATGTTTCTCTCTTGAATATGTATTTCCAACCGAAATATACTTCCCACTAAAGATAGATCTAGATGTTAAGAGCAGGATAGACTGAGACATTTCCAGCGAAATAGTTAGTATCTCGGTAAATAAAGGTTATACAAATACGACTTTTAGTCAGAAAAGATAAAACACAATTATCTATGCCCCCTTTTTTTTTCTTTGGTCATATTAAGTGTATTCTTGGAGAAAAAATTCGTGAAAATGGTTAAATATCGTATTTTTAAAGCTTGCTTGTGCATTTTCCTTAAGTGGCAAGAGAAAAGTACAAACATACGGGAGTAGTTTAATCTGTGGTCTTTCACAGCCCTCGTCTATTGTGTGTGTTCTTTTTGACGCGAATACGTCTTTAAATTTGCGACCATAGTGGGAGGCAATCCAGAAAATCCGATCATAACGAACCGAGGGATACAGTTTGGCATTGCAGCTGCGAATCTATCGTCTACCTTCCAAATTCAATTACACCACTCGATTGCCAAAGGATTAAAGAATATGTTACATTGAGTGAGGATTACGAAGCATCGCACGGGACCGTAAAGGGGGAAGGGGGGGGGGGCAATTTTGAGTTGATTTCGCCGCGTCTCATAACTTCCGCGTAGTAATAACTTTCGACTAGGAGAAGCTACGATGCTAGTTTGAGTTTCAATCGACAGCTCTCGTCAAGATCAATCGATTTCGTGTATAAAAAAATTCGTGTGGCGTGGCTATCGTGAAACTGTATGAGTTTAAGGTAGCAAATCAAGAAAACTTAACACAATGTCGGCCTATACTCGTCAAAAAGCCAAGTCGAAATACAGAAATCGCATACGGTTGTAAAGAGCATCGCAAAAACAATCCAGTGATGCCCATAAAACCCCATATGAACGAGTGAAGCGGTGCCGGGAACGTAAAATAAACACCAAGGCGTCCGAGCGCGTCAACGTAGACGTATTCAGGTAAAAAAAAACGGCCGTGTCCCCAACACAGCCACGCCCCATTTTTTTTTTTCTCTCTTAGGCGCGTTCTACAATGATACGCACGTGGATACGGATAACGTATGGATACACGTAATAAATATGGCCAACTCCCAATACTTCGCGTGTCCGTGAATCCGTGTGGCCAATATGAATCGAGTACTTAGTTCGTTTATATTAGTTTTCGTGGCCATTGTGTTGTACCTGGCAACAAGTGATTCGATTTGCCGTGGCGATTATCATTTTTGTTTTTGTAAATAAGAGCACACGATTCGGCAATAGTATCTACGCACTTTAAACCGCTGTAAAAAAATATACAAAATGAGTTGTGTATATTATGAAACCTGTATCAGTAATTTGCAAACAGCTGAGCATTTTTTATTTCGTAGGTTCCAAGACTGTACGTTTCTTCGTATTGCAGAATGGTTAAACTTCTTCTAGAGTCGCCGGCTTGTTCCGCTTGCCGTTCTGAGTCAGTTTCCTTACGTATCCGCGCATTGGTTTCTGTCTTTCCTGGAGAAACGCCGTATTGCCAGGACGTTTACTTGCTGAGATACATGTAAACGCGCAAACAATGAATGCACAGGAAGTGTGTCAGGACTAATAACTCTTAAGGGTGCTGTACACAAAAAAAAAATTCATTATTGTTTATTTTTGTACGAAACACTACTCAACTTGTGGACATTACTTAAGAGTAGACATACTATTTTCTCATACAGAAAAAAGAAATAGAAAGCATATTGTTTACACAATGGCCTGTTAAAACCGGAAATTTTATTGTTTTGGAACATACAAACAAAAAATCCATAGGCTGTTCACGGTAAAATGAGCACTTTTGAAAGACCTGCTTAGGATCTACTTGTATGCACATTGTGTACTCCTCCGTTTTATGTAAAAATTAACGCTGTCGTGGGCCTCATCACTTTACCCATGCCTCGGTCCAGTTAAACCGTGAAATTATACGAAAAGTAACCATTTTACAAACATGTTCATTTTCACACTTTGATGCATTAAAAAAACCAGAAAGCGAAAGAAATAATTTAAGTCATCACAAATGGTCACCTAACACTTATTATTCGACGTTAAGACAAGGAAACTACTTTCCATTCGATCGTTACCAACTTTTACTGTGCGCATGTCACTCAGTGAGCCCATTACAATATATGCAGGCGGGAGCAGTGACGTTTTTCTAAGGTTGATTTCAAAAGTGCTCACTTGATCGTGTACAGCCTTTAATTCACTCGAAATGAGAAAATTCACTTTGGAATAAGGTACCACGAGTTAGTTCAAAAAATGTTTTAAATCACGCTTTGAACTTTTTTTCCACGAATTTTAAAAATGGCTTAAAACAAGGAAATTGTTGCTTATTTTTATTTGTAGCAGTTTAAATTTTGCTAAGCGTTCACTGAAACAAATTTTATTTGTACGTTCTAAAAACATAGATACGCCTCGATGAAAAAAACTATCCGAACTGCGTTTTTTTTATATCGAGGGAGTGAACTTCCAAGTAATGTCTAAAAAGGGCTGGTGGACTCGGGGAGGGGGGGGGGGCACTAGATAGGCCTTGTCGAGCCACTATTTTCTAGGGTCGCATACGTGTTGCCAACACCACAAATGCAATGGAAATTTATTCGTGTTTGAAAATATAAACTTAAGAACGACCAAAATACCTTTCTCGGTTTTTAGCTACGAGATGGTTGGAAATATAATATTTCAATTTTAGTATACAGCACATTATTCATTGGAATGCTGCACAGTTTCTGCCCCTGTTCCACTCGATGCTGTCTGGTTCACCGAGACGAGATCGTTGACTTTCGATTTGCTTCGTTGGAAGGACATGTCTGAAAAAAAAAAATGACGATCGCCAGTCTTCAACGCCTAGTTTTAGAAAGAATTGGAAGTTAACCCCCAAGATTATTTATACCAATTTTCAACTGGATGGACAGAAAAAAAACTTCAAACAAATTGTGTTACCTAAACAATAATTACCCTGACGAAGATGGGTTCCCTAGAGTGTCTCATCAGAGTAGCTAATATCTGAATTAATTAATAGCTTTCCATTGCGTCGATGTGCTTTGACGAATGTTGATACCTTAGCAATACAACTGAGACTAGTTTACGTTTCGAAGCTCACATCCAGTGTCAAGCGCGACGAAGGAAAAATAAGATCCCGCCCCTCTTTGCTTCTAGTTCTCTTCTCGCCGATAGAGCAAGGTTACTATAGGCCGTTCACGGTAAAGTGAGCACTTTTGAAGCCCCAGTTACTTTATTTCTTTCAGCCTCTTTATATCCTTCCACCGATTGTTAATGTAAACCCTGCCGCGCGAGTAATCAACAACATTCACCATAGCCAAAACAAAAAGTCAGAGGCCACAACCAAATGTATTTATTGGTTATTATGTCTGATGAAACAGCTTCAAAAAATGCTCAATTTGCCGTGAACGGCCTATACCTATTTGTCTCCTGTAACCTTTTCTAATAATGCATATAACAATTTTAATTATTTCCTGTGTCGAAAGGGTTTTTACTGTGTCAGTCCCCCTCTCTGCCGCAATGCACGGCCCCTTGCATGGATTCCCTCCCCGGTAGGTGCAGGGGATCAGATCTGAGACGCTATAGTTCCCTTCCCTACCTCGGACGTACACTTCATACTTAGTAATGAATAGGGACCTGCGAAATTCTCCTTGTTATTTGCCATCAAGCTGAACTTCACAGTACTGTGTGCATTAGATACGGCGTCGGTTCTCCATTGGCTGCTGCACAGATGCGGAGCCACGCCCTTTTTGACTGGATTGCATGTGATTCGGACAAACATTTGTGATGTGTTCATTTATTGGCGCAGAGCTACACAGGGCGAGAAAAAACGAAGTCTGGTCTAATGACAAACGTAATGCAGAGGTACAGGCTGCTCACGGTAAAATGGGCACTTTTGAAAGCCCTGCTTAAGATCTACTTGTATGCACGGTGTGTTAGTCTTATGCTTTATTAAAAATTAGCATTGTCATGGACTTCATCACTTTATTCATGCATCGATCCAGTGAAATTGTGAAATTATTATAAAAGTAAATATTTTTCAAATCTGGTTATTTTTACACCTTAATACATTAAAAAAAAAAAAAAAAAACAGAAAACGAAATAAATAATTTTATGTCGTTACAAATTGTTACCTAACACTTTTTATTCGACGTAGTTATATGGAACTACTTTTCCTCCATCGTGACCAACTTATCGGGGCGCATGCCACTCAGTACGCCTGTTAAAACATATGCAGGACGGAGCAGTGACTTTATTCTAAGGTTGATTTCGAAAGTGCTCACTTTATCGTGAACAGCCTTTATATGCGTTTTAAGTTTAACATGTCCCCTAATAATAACGCGAATTTTGCAAATCTCTAGTAACAGGGTAGGTTAAGAAAAATGGCATAATATTTGGAAGTGTCGCCTCTCTATATGCTGTTCACGGTAAAATTAGCACTTTTGAAAGCCCTGCTTGAAATATACTGGTATGCACGTTGTGTACTCTTCCGCCTTACGTAAAATTGCCATGGGTATCATCACTTTATTCATGCGTCGGTCAAGTGAAACTGTGAAATTACTAGAAAACTAAGCATTTTATAAATTTGTTAATTTCTACACATCCGACGCATTAAAAGAACAGAAACCGAAATAAAATAATTTAAAATATCACGATTGGTCACCTAACACTTTTGATTTGACGTTAAGATATGGAATAAATTTTCATCTATCGTTACCAACTTTATCGGGCGCATGCCACTCAGTGCGCCCGTTGAAGTATACGTAGGGATTGGCAGTAACTTTTTTTTCTAAGGTTGATTCCAAAAGTGCTCACTTTATCGTGAACAGACTTTACTTTACTTGCCCTGCTGAATTGTTTGTGAAGGGGGGGGGGGGTGGGAGGCGAGTAAGAGGTGTGCCGAAGCAAGCAGGCCACAGCGATGTGGGGCGGATGTCTCAACCTTGAGGACCGCGTCGTCATTGAGTTGTGGCGGCGCCAGAGTGAACCCTGCTATCGCCTGGAGATAACCTCCGGCAACTGTTATCCCCCTAGAGCCGGCAAACAACGTCGACTGTCACGAGCTCCCCAATATCTAGTCGGGCCCCGAATTAGTCCACTCACATGAAGGAGCATTTCGTATCTCCACGTAGTATGGTACGAAACTTACTAGAACTCCATGTCGCAACCATCGCTGGAAAAGTGGCTATCGACTGTGTCCGAAATAAGCTGTAACAAGTGCTAAAATACTGATGTACTAAATTGCCAATTCGAACACAGCCTGGTATGATTGAGGCTGTACTCGATAAAGTGAGCACTTTCGAAATCAACCTTAGGAAAAAGTCGGTACCCCGGCCTGCACATATTTTTACGGGCCCACTGAGAGACATGCGCCCTGTAAGGTTAGTAACAATAGAGGGAAAGCAGTTCCATATCTTAACGTCGAATAAAAAGTGTTAGGTAACTATTTGTGATAGTTAAAATTGTTTCTTTGGCTTTCTGATTTTTTTTTAAATTCATCGGAGTGTAAAAATTAGCAGATTTGTAAAATATTTATTTTTATAATAATTAGACAGTTTCACTTGACCGACGCAGGAATAAAGTGATGAGGCCGATGGCAATGTTAATTTTATATAAGGTGGATGAATGCACAACATGCATATAAGTAGATCTTAAGCAGGGCTTTCAAAAGTGCTCAGTTTACCGCGGACAGCCTATAATAAAATCTACATGCGAAAGAACACATAAAAAAAAAAATAAAAAAAATTGTTAAATAACTATGGCTTAACAATGAAAACGACACTAATTTGCGATGGCTGACTTGAGGATTGATTAAATAGCTCTTTCTTTAATTGGATTTTTGAAACGGGAATGGTGGGAATATAAAATTTATGTCGAGTTTGAGCGCTATCTGGCATTTATGACTACGAAACAACGAATATGTTCCATTTCGCTTTGCTTTTCGTTCCAACGATAGATGGCCAATTTTCAGTGTCGCCTCTCGTGGATTTTTTTTTTTGTATGATCGACCACAAAAATTCCTTACTGTTGGTATATTTTGAGTGTAACAACGAGCAGCATTTTGAAAATTTCCCTTAAAGTTTAATTAGAGAGACTACTTCCCCGTAGTATGTAACATTTATCAAGTTACAATAACTGAAATTACGTCAGAGGTAGTACAACTATACTACAGTTGGCAACACTACCCTGTCAGGAAAGCGGTCCAGCTTGAAACGCGTCTGTGGACAGTCACGGGTCCATAAAAGTCGCTTATCACCAACCACCGCACGTTAGTTTTAACTGTGAAAATACCAATTCAACTAGAATTATAAGTAGAGACAGGTGTTTTTCGCGAAAATATTCCACTACCATTTGTACTCCAAAAGGCTTTAGTTCATATGCACATTCGTGATTGGATGGTTTTTAAATGTCACGTGCCTCAAGTGTTTGTCCGCGAGTCACGGACGTTCAGTACCGGAGTACTTTATTACGATTGGGCCAGTCAAATAGGCATATCTCTTCTCCCGTAGACAGGAGGACAATAACCAAAGGAAGTTGGGGTTGTGAACGAAGGGTATTGAAGTCTAGCATGACCATAAATATTTTCGCGAAAAGCACTCGTCCCTAATTAGAAGTATACTGATACTGGAGAATAGCAAAAAATGTTTGACCCAACATATTTCCAATAATACTGTAGTTGGTTTATCATTTTGTGATTGGATGATGAAGTTTTTGAATCGGATAATTTCTTTGCAGGTTAATCATGAACGTTCTACTTTAGAGTCACAGGATCTCCATTGGCAAAGAGGATGCTGTAATCGATGCACGGTTCCTTCACAGTTTTTGAATCAAACCTTTAAAAAATCATCCAATTTATGACGTACTTGGTTGTATCCTAAATGCTTAATGTACCACAAGCGTTTTATACTTGTGTTAACATAAAAATGCCTTATTTTTTTGTTAAAATGAATTTTTATTTGTATTTTATTTGTAAGTTGTAATAGTTTACATTTATAATTAATATAAATAAAAACAGGGAGAAAATAAGTGTGTTGGTAATACCTAGTAAGAAATAGTTCCAGTGCAAAATATTATTACACTGAGTGCGCATGAATGTGGTTCGCTGTCCCTCTGGTGCCATTTTGTAGAGTAGGTTAAACTTTGTTTGCATGAGGCGGAGGAATATACTGGAACTTGAGCAGGGCTTCAGAAAAAGTTGTAAGTAGCAGTGAATGGACTATAGCATTATAGCTTCATGCATGCACGGCGGCCAATAACTAAAGAGAACTGTCGGACAAGTGTACAGCAAGCTGTGTCCTAGGAATCACAGTCAATTTTGCCCGCGATAAACCATTCGACTCTAAAGCTTGGCTCGCCTGTAACTTTCAACGGACGCAAGAATGAGCCACCGCCTTCTGACGGCATTCCTTAGATGCGAATACGCACTTTGAGATAAAATGCAACGTGGAGGATCCGTGTTTGTTTGTATTTGGTGGTAAACTCAGTAATATTAATGGATGTATGTACTGAAAGTTTTCTGTGAAATCGTCATTTGCGCGTAAACGCGTATCTCGGTAAATAAAAGTTCTGGAAATACAACATTTTGCCAGAAAGGATTTTAAAAAAAAGCTATTGTATATATCGCTATTTTCTTACTTTTATCATATTAGGTCTATTAATGGAGGAAAAAAATCGTGAAAGTAGTCAAATATTGCTTGTTTAAGGCTTGCCTATGTAGTTGCCATAAGCGGCAAGAGAAAAGTACTGCTATACGCAGGTAGTTAGATCTATGTACTTTTATCGCGTGTAATAAAACCCCTATGTTACAGATCTAATTTGCACAGTACAGCGTTAGGACGGAAACACTGCACGCCATGCGCGTAGGAGCGATGAGGCGCTAGGCGTGCGTGTTAGTGTCTCCCGTATCGCTCCCTCGCTTCTTGACCTTGGAAGCGCAGCTACATAGTCCTCCTAAATGAAAAAAAAAATTCAATATCAGTTCTTATCACGTGAGAAATATGTATTTCCCCAAAATATTTTTTTCTCGTGAAGATCCATTTCCAACCAAAATATATCTCCAATTAAAGAAAGATCGCGATGTTAAGCTGCCACACTGAAGTCTTGCCGTGTAGAAGGATTGACGGAAGACGGATTGTTGTGAATCGCTTTCGACTGACGGACAAAAAAACAGACGGTTGACTGCCGGACGAACGGACGACTGAAGGATGCGACGGAGTTTTTCGAGTCCAACTGAACTGTATGCTAGTTTAAGGGGCACTGCCCTATGTTAGTTTAGAGGGGCTTGCTACGTTAGGATATGATGAAAAATTGTAGTTGAAGTCGCGTATTCGCAGTGATGCCGGTCGCCTCACAAGATCACGTGCAGTAACCTCCGCCTCGGCGGTCCACTGACACTCGTCTTGAAACTATACTATAGGCTATTCTCGGTAAAGTCCTCTCATTTGGAATGGTAGCCAATAAATATATTTTATCTGTAGCCTCAGGCGTTAACTTTCCAGTGCGGTGGAATATACACACACTGTGTTTATTGCATGGAGCTAGGATATGTACTCTACCCATATTCTCGTTACAGTCTATACAACCGATTCGTAATTAATCAAGCACTTCTAAAACCAAATGTGAGAAAAAACGCAAAACCTTCCCTGCCCATATGTAATATTTTTCACTATCAATATTCACTGACTTATCTGCATTAATGTCGACAGTAAAAAAATCGTTGTATTTTTTAACAATTTATCAAAAGCGTAATTTTGAAACTAATGGATATTGAAATAAGGCGTTTATGTTTATACTTTAAAGTAAGAATCGGCTTAACCTTGCAAATCAATAGGTTTCAGGTGTTGCGAATAAAAATAATTTGATGCATGCTGTAGTTGAGCTGTTGCACAAATTGTTTCACTATCACAGCCAATGAGCGATACGCCTTGTATTCGGGGCTAATGGCGTGAACGTTACAGTTGTTTAGTTTTTTTTTATCAGCCTTGCGTAAGTATATGTAGCTAGCGAAGTCAAGCTTCGTGGACAAACACTTAATAACGTATTAATAATAAATATAATAATTAAATAATAATTAATAACGTAACACCCGGTAATCGACTTATAATATTTTCGTACAAACGGTTTTCCTTGATACCACCTGTTATAAATAAAAGTTCGCTAAGTAGTTAAGAAATAGAGTGAGTGAAGCGATATGGGCGGCTCTTAACATCGAGGTCTTGAGAGGCGATGAGGGTAAAGTGAGGTGACACGGAGCAGCCCCGGAATGAAAGAGCGGGGAAACGGGAGATCTCCGAGAAAATCCGCTGATCAATGGCATGAAGAAAAGAGTTCGTGTTGCGTGAATGGTACCAAATAACTGTTGGTGGTCGTAGAGTGATTTTGGGGTAGAGTGATCATGCTAACTGCGCAAAACGTGTCTCCGTGACCCAACACTGAACTGCTTCTCTGCCAATACGACTGACATAAAATACGAGGATATGGTTTAAGGTTGGAACACTCTTTATGTAAACAAGTGCTTGGAGAAGTCTATATACTTCCTCTAACAAGTTTGTAATGCAGTTCATTTTCAAATTGGTAAAAGTATTTTATTGCTATACATGTGGTTATCTTTTGAAAATTAATTTTACCACGTGACTTGGACAGTTATGTTGGTTGGTGGTAGGTCAACGAGTAGAAGACGAAACATCGGTCCACCTCACCTTACGTCTATGTTAGTGGTCTCAGATCCGACCAGCAAGCAACACTCGGGAGTCGAACCTGGAAGTATCATGTTCCTCGTACACGATAGTGTACGCAAGGACGGAATCGGTTAGCGCTTTGAGGTCTACACCCGAATGTAGCTCTATCAATTTTTCCTAGAAAACCAAAACTTTGCGGAAATATCTTTGCTGCAATACTTAAGAGGATGTTACGTGAACACTATATACAATAAAAAAAACCATTTTTCTGGCTACAATTTTGTTTGTTATAGCTAGGGCCACCTGTTTTTCGCGAAAATATTTACGCAGAGGATAGGCTTCGAAATCCTATGTGCACAGTAGCAGTATTCATTTGACTATTGGCCTCTTGGCTTTGTGTGAAGATCGTCTGTTCCATGAGTGAGCCAATCAGAATTATGTTTCTCCGAAAAATGGCTCTGAACTAAAGTGCGTTGGAACGCAACTTGTCCTAGTTATAGCTACTCTAAAGGACACGATTGATTGTAAATGCTCTTACATAATGAAGGACATTTTATTGGGGCATACTCAGCTGAGCATCCATTGGCTAATGTCCTGACAGTAATCGTGTCCAACCTATTGTGGACCAGCAGGTTGGTAGCAGAGCTGGAATACGCGGAGCAACAGAGGTGGTTTTTTAGAGTAGAAGATACAGGATTACTCACGTCGAAAGGGAGGGGGAGGGAGGTGCTGTAAATTTGTACAAGCTTAAAAGTGGTAATGCTGTATTTACAACAACCCGACAGTCCGACATAACAGCCCCCACACAGACGTCGGGCGTCGGACCGGTCGGCCTTGCTTGGCAGTAGAAAAAAATAAACAGAATCATAAACTTACAAAACAAAATGTCGTGCGTATTTCACTACTGTGGTAAATTTCACATTAAACATGTTTTTTACGTGTACATCCTGGTTTCCTCGTAACAGAAAGCTAATGAATCGACGAAAATAAATATTCGTGGAATAATAACTGCTCCAAAATCCAAAAATACTTATTTTACAAAGTTATCAAAACAAAATAGTGCACAATGATCTGTGATTTCTCAACACTCCATAGCAAGTTACTGGCCGTTCTAGGATTTTGCCGAAAGCCACGCAACAATTGTCGGAAGGAAACTGTCGGGGTACTGTAAACATGGAACAAATTTTGGTGGTGGAAATGGTCGGACTGTAACGTCGTGCCTGACTGTCGGGAAGACCTTGTCGTGGCGTTGTAAATTCAGTATAAGAATAATGTATTCTTGTTTCTAAAATATTTCGCAATGTCACTAAGACTACGCATGGATGCATTATTTCGATGTGATATGAAGAGTACACACAGTACAAAAATTTTCTGGTAAACATCCTAAACTATAATGGAGGTTTTCAACCTATACGCTGTATGTAAATAATACCCCACATCAAATTACAGATATAGGAATGTTTAGCAGCGCTATTATGCAAAATTGGGAACTTCCCTATGAGTCTGACTTTTTCCTGGGCAAATGTAGGAACGCTACAATGAAGTTATAGGTGGACGCATTGCCATTCCTGCCTTCTCGCTAAGCGCAGACACTAGTGTGGTAAATTTTAGAATAATTTCTTATAGAGCGCAGGCTCACTTTGAGTGCTGCCGACAAAATATCAAGTCGCTTGAATTTAAGGGAGATCGTAGCATTACGACATACGCATTCTTTGAAAACATGGACGATGAAACATGCACTCTAAGAAATTATTTTTAAATTTACCATAAGAGTGTATACGTACAGTGACAAAGCGCAAATAGTAAAATATTATTTTCCCATACGTGGATGGTAACGATCCTACAGTTGCTCGGGAAAGAGTCAAATGCGTTGGAAAGTTCCCAACGTTGTATAGTAGCGATACTAAACATTCCCATATTTTCAGCCTGACACGTGGTACTATTATCATATACTGTATAGGTTAAAAACTTTCATTATGGTTTAGGAAGTTTACCAGAAAATTTTTACAGTGTAACTTGAACAGCAGTGCTCGTAAGTTACTTTCTATGCAGCGTGATATTAGGTCAGCGGCACTCAAACAGTAAACTACTCAAATGAACAGGATGGGTAGTGCATTATTCCAATTATGAAAGAACATTTGATTGGGATATTTTAAACCCGGCATTGTATCGTCAGAGAGCTGGTACAGTATAGTAAGCGTGTCTGATGTTGCCTAAACCAATTGGAAGGTTTGCAAATGGAAATACGCAGACCTACACAACTGATGGCCATTCATTTGGGAATATAGACGACCTACTTTTAACGTGTCTTAATTTTCCGTAAATATTTACCGAACTCAAAGTGTTAAAATACTATGGGAATATTTGTCATGTCGGTTAAAGGCTGTTCACGATAAAGTGAGCACTTTCGAAATCAACCGTAGAAAAAGTCGCTGCCCCTACCTGCATATATTATAACGGGCGCACTGAGTGACATGCGTCCAGTTAAGTTGGTAACGATTGATGGGAAAGTAGTTCCGTGTCGTAACGTTAGATAAAAAGGGTTAGGTAACAATTTCTGTTAACTTAAATTATTTCTTTCGCTTTTTTTTTTTTTTTTTTTTTTTTTTTTTTTAATTAGTGCATCGAAGTGCAAAAATGAGCAGATTTGTAAAATATTTACTTTTCTAGTAATTTCACCGTTTCACTTGACCGACGAATGAATAAAACTATGACGCCCATGACAATGTTAATCTTACATAAGTAGGAAGAATACACAACGTGCATGCAAGTAGATCTTACGTAAGCAGGTCTTTCAAAAGTGGTCATTTGATCGCGAATAGCTTATACCTGTCAGAGGTACAGTGATGACATGGCAGCGGTGACGTGGTGGTCAGGGCGCTCGCCTCCCACCACGGGGATCCAGGTTCGATCCCCGGCGGGTTCAATTCCGGATTTTCGAACGTGGGAATCGTGCCGCTTGCTGGCGGGTTTTCTAGGGTGCTTCCGGTTCCCCGCCCTTGCATTCCTGAGCCGCTCCCACCTAGGGGATCATGCCATGTCCTGCCCGAGCCCGGGGATGAATGGCATCTACGGATCGCAGCATGAAATCCTCGCCTCGCCTCGCCTCGCCCTGGGTGCACTCCCACACGACAGTTATTTATTTATGGCATAAAAATGAATCAAGCTGATTATGTTGCGCGGGCCACCGGGACTTTCAAAGCTCCTGTTAAACAATTATCCGTCACTACTTCATCGAAGTTCACACGTTTTCCAAGAATATTAAGAAAAGTCGCGAATACACTAATGAAAATGTTACGCCGGCAACAAATATACACAGGATCTCCTGGTTTTTAATGTTACTTGTACTCTGTTTCATACTGGTTACAGTGTCAGTGATTAAATCCACTTCCTGTGAAAATTCCTGTATTGTTTAAAAAAATTATTAAACGTTAAATTACACATAACGGTCTATCATTGAGCTTACAGTTCATGAAAAGTCAAACTCTGACAAGGAACGTACTGGAGAACCTACGTGGAGGTGGTAGAGGCTTGTTGAAAACCGGAAGTAGCCGTTGCTTGCAGCTGCACACTCTTGAGGCACACCTTGCAACCCAGAAATCCTAATGAAGGTATTGTTACGGGCTGCAGCTGTCGCCGGTGGCGAGCTCTCGTAATGTGTGGTCCGGGGTGACTCACCTCACCCCCTCCTCTCCCCTCCTCAACAAGGGCTGAAGCGCTCCTGTGGAAGCCAGGGAATGATTGACAGCGGCGAGAAGTGGCTAGCGTCACGGCCTCCCCTCCTCTCCCTGCTGAGGAGCCGACAAATAAACAGGAGGCGCAAGAATATTCTGGGAATTAGGATACTCGGTGCAACTAGGGAATTAGCGAAATTTCTGGATGACGGCCTACGACCCTATAAATACTGCAGCGGTCCAGCGGCCAGCAGTATTGGTGAAAACCTTAGAGCCGAGTGCGGTAACCGGGACATTGGTGAAGTGGACGGCCGACGACGGGAGATTACGAGGCGGTGGCGGACGAGGCGTTTGTGGTGTGAATGAACGAGAGGGCGTGAAACCCGGCCAGTGAAGCCTACTGTGCGCGAGGGCGTTCGGAGGACACTAGAACATTGCGGACTGGTGGGACATGGACTAAACTGAGATGGGACTAAATGAACATGTAATATGAATTTTATTGTAAATATTAGAACTGCCAAATATGGACACATAATTTATAAAAAAAATTAATAGGTTTCTATACACTGTCTATTGGGTCTGACCTTTAATTAATTTAATTGATTTATTTGAGGTAATTATAAATTGTATTAATTGAAGTCATTAATTGTAAACAATAAATGATACCAATTTATTGTGAGATGTTGAGTCGAGAGAATTTTGTTTGTAGTTATTGTAAAAACAATTAGGAAATTATAATTAACTCTTTTATTTAAGTAAGACCTCCATCCCTTAGCGAACTTGATTTAGCTCACTGAACTTCGAAACAGAGAAAAAAATTGTAACAATACGCCAGTAGCCAGTCAGGTCACTGGCTAACATTCCGACACACAGACACTGGCCGAATTCCGCTACCTCTATAATATGTTTATATGCTCAATACTAGGAACTGAAAAAGGTTCATACTTCTTTGTATATTAATACCATGTTAACAACGCCTTGTACAATCGTAATATGGCAGCGCAGTGGTAAGCGTGACGGACTACGATATTTTTTGACTGGAGTTAAACTTCCTGCATAAAACCAAAATATTTAAAATGTTTCGGATCTCTCTCTCTCTCTTACTGGTAAACACCAGCATAAAGTTTATTCTACTCATATTATAGGCGGTCACGGTAAAATGAGCACTTTTGAAAGCCCTGCTTAAGCTCTACTTGTATGCACATTGTGTATTCTTCCGCCTTGCGCAAAATTAACATTGCCACTGGCCTCGTTACTTTATTCATGCGTCGGTCTAGTGCGACTGTGATTTTTATCACAAAAGAAAATGTTTTGCGAATCTGTCCATTTTTACACTCCGCTGCATTAAAAAAAACAGGAAGTGAAAAATAATTCAAATTATCACAGTTGGTTACAAGATACGTTCTATTCGACGTTAAGATATGGAACTACTTTCTATCCGTCGTTACCAACTTCAATGGGCGTCCGTTAAAGTATATGCAAGTAGGAGCAGTGACTTTTCCTAAGGTTTATTTCTAAAGTGCTAACTTACCGTGAACAGCCTTTAGGAACAAGACGCGATTTCTTATGGGATAGTTCGGCATAGGGGAAATGTCCGCTGCTAGGTGCGCAGTGTTCCAAAGAGGTTACTTTTAGCTAAGCTTTCAAGCTACGTGAATAATAAAAGAGAAATATTTTACTTGGTTAAGTAATTTTTTTATATTTGATGTACGGTTATTGCAATTATTTTGTTTTTAACGTAGAAAACTGAGAAAATCCTGTACACATGCGACATTAGCGCTTACCTATTGGCGAACAATTCTAGTTGCAAAACTGAAAGCATTGATCTTCCCAACCTGAGTAGAATAAACCTTAACCAGCATAACACAAACTTAACTTTTTTCTCTAAAGCTCCTGTCACACTGTCAAATTTTACCGTCATACTGCTTCCAATATGTTCCAAATAAAGTTGGACAGTTATGACGTCATTGAAACATCATAAACGCCGCCATATTTGCGTGAAAAAGTTGGATGGCTTCAGTTTCCATCAAACATTTGAAAATAGGACAGGTTCTAAAATTTATTTGATGTTCGATGGTCTCAGCCAATCAGAATCGTGCACGACAAAAATGGACGTCAAGAAACTTAAAGTAACGAACAATTGCTGGAAACGAAGTAAGTTATGAAGACAATTAATTTATGTAGAAGCTGTCTGGGCATTAATGTTATTTTAAGTGAATTTGCACATAATATTACGAACTCAGAGGCATTAAATTTCAGTGTGCAGGAAACATATCTTGTAAATAAAACTATATTTTAGTGAAGAAACGAAAATAAATTACATTATTACTTACATTTCTTCTTATAATTGACCACACGGGAAAGCAAATCTCACCATGAAAATAATTTTTAAATAATATTTCAAATTAGATTCTCCCAATAAAAAAATTTGACAGTGCGGCACAGTTTCAAACACATTCAAGATTATTTGATAAAATTTGTTGAAAGGAAAAATTTTATGGCCGTATTTTGTCTTCAAAACCTACTGTCAAATATAGTTGGAGGCGAAAATTTGACAATGTGAAAGGGGCTTAATCTTGTTGATAAGTCGGAAACAAACAAAATCCTAAAAGCAAGTTCACAGAGAGGTTCGGTAAATTCACGGGAAGTTTTGTAAAATTTTCCGGGGAGGCCGTTATTAAAAAAAAAATCTGTCTGTAAATTTACGAAGATTTCTAGATAATTTGTAACCAGTACTTCTCCATAATTTCACGGAATATTTTCTAATAGTGTTGTTTCACCCCTTCTGTTCGGCCGCATCAGTGGTCTGTCTACTTCCGGCCAATCTTGGGCAACAGATGCTTGAGGTCTGGACTCCAGACTTCGGGGCACGAAAGCCTCATTCGCTGACGTCATGTTGGTTCGAAATATTGGCGGGAACATGAGGACCGTTATGTTAGCGAACTAAAAGATTTTCAGAGGCGGCGTTCGTTAGCCAATGAGTTATAACTAGAAGACACGTGTACTCCATGTAGTTTGCAGTGCACAGGAAGTTCCACGACTCAGCCGACACACTTCGGCAGCGTGTTATACAGATCACTGGCAGGACAAAAATGACATGTACGCACAAGTAGGCTATGGATCCCCACTTCAGAGTTACACGGACTTAAATGCAACAAAAAAAAAAAAAAACAAATTGGAATTACTGAATTTCTTTAATGTAACTGACTGCATTCAGGTCGAACGTCTCACACGAGCTGTTCAAAATGTGCACCATCTGACCGCAAGCAGGCTGGGATACTCTGTGGCCTCCCATGGCGTGTTGTCACTGCATGCCTGCAAGTTCATTTCTGAGTTGATTATCGCCTCTAGCAACTTGTCTCGTGTGTCTGATCGCCGTGCGCTGTAAACCGTACTCTCCAGGCAGCCCCAGAATAAAAAAAATCCAACGGGGAAAGGTCTGGAGAGCGCGTCGGCCATGGGACTGGCACGCCTCTTCCAATCCACCTGCGCGGATACTCAGCTGCTGCACCACGCCTATTTCCGTCACAGTATCCGTAAACAAACGCCATGTGCGCGTACTCTGCATATGTGAGCATTCCTAGCGGCATTGTTGCACAACCACTCGCCTCGACACCCCGACAAAAACTGGCCACGCCAGCCACACGAGCAATGTCTGCTTACGGTCAGAGTGGGTACAATTTTAACAGCTTGTGTGGAACTTACAGCAAGAATGTAGTCAATCCTATTAAAGATATTCAGTAATTACAATGTTTTGTTTTTATTGCATTTAAGTTCCTGTAACTCTGAAATGGGGCACTTCCTATTGGTCTTTTTTGTTGCCAATGATCTGTATAACACGCTGCCGAAGTATGTCGGTTGAGTCTCGGAACACCTGTAGATAAGCTTCGTATATAGTGTACATTAACATTAAATTACATGATATAAGATTAATTTGTGGAAAGTACGTTTATATGCTGTGCACTCTCCATCTTGTTTTGAACCAACATGGCGAAACAAGCACATGGTTTTGTTCTGTTCGGTAGGATAAACAAGCATGCATTTGGAAACGGAACATAATTTCGTAGGTCTTATAGTAACTGCATTCATGCAGGGAACGAGGCACAGTCTGAAAAAAATTGTGAACAGATACCAACGCGCTTTGGACCGAGCATAGACGTAATGGTTGAGAGGGAGACGGGGGCTGGCGACGTCTTATATCCATCGTCACGATGGATATACTGTTCTTACAATAATTGGTCTAGTCTTACTCAGAAATAAACATCTGAAATCTGCGAAAATGCAAGAATCATGCAGCAATGCAAGCAAATCAGTCATTCGCGGATTGAGTTGGCAGCAAGCTATGCTGGACAGCCTTCTATATACTTGAGACATCATCCTTCGCTTATTAGTTGCAGTGATCAAGTGAGGCATCTGTGCAGCACTGTTAAACACACATACTACTGCTTCCTGCTTAGTCGTGGCTTACAGTTAAACGGGGCGTGTCTTAACAACTGCCGTCCAATCACAACAGTAGGAGAAAAGAACAAGTTTTCGGAGTCTACCTCGCCTCCGAATGAATTCGCGAAATACTCGTGGCTCTACTTATTTGTAGAGATGATGGTTTATCGCGGGAAAAGTCGACTGTTTGCTAGGATTCAACGTACTGTACACACGCCCGACAATTTTCTTTCCTTATTGGCTGTTATGCACGTATGAAGCTACTACCCCATTTCACTGGGCCAATGAGGATTCTGATACTATAAGGCAGAACGTTCGTGATTGGTCTGCAAAAAACTTAGCCGAGTCAAAAATCTTGTTCATCCAATCATGAAAGAACAAACTTGTTAGAGTGTCGTAGAAGATATGTTGCCTCAAAAATTTTTCACGATTTTCCATAATCTCCACTCATTTGGCATATTTGTAAACCTTCACTTTCGTAGTAAAGAATTATTTGACTGAAGCTTTTGTTGGAGTGAGTGAACAGATTTGGGCGCCTCTTGAGAGCCGATGAGGGAGAAGTGAGGTGTGTATGGAGCAGCGCTGGAATGAAAGCGCGGGGAAAGCGGGTGATCCCCGAGAAAACCCGCCGACCGGCACGATTCCCACATGCGAAAATTCGGGAGCGACCCCGCCGGGAATCGAGCCAGGTTCTCCTAAGTGGGAGGCGAGTTGTCTAACCACTATACCACCGCGGCGCGCTTCTGTTGGAAATTAAAGAAATAATAATAACCTAGGTTCTTGTCACTATCTAAAAATAAAGTGGTTGAACTTATCACTGCGTTAGTATTTCTATTTTTCATGATATTGCCCATTGTTAAATAAAAGTCATATTTAAAAAAATACTTATTTCTTTGCAAATTGACACTTTACAGTACAATGAATTTTACAAGTTCATATTCTGAATATGTACATGGCATTATAAGGGTATTAGAAATTTTTGCCTCTGTCAAAATTGAACAGGCCCTGCTAATTGCATGTAAAAGATTTATTGTATTTCAGTACCGATTAGGTAAGCATAAACTGCTGGGTATTTTTACAAGGCAAAGTTCTAATTTAAGTATCATGATTTACGTGTGCTTCGGCATCGCTAGAACCTAGAAAAATCACTAACTGCGCCGCCATAGAACAAAACTGCAGCTAGTATTGCCAATATCCCGACTTCCTCGTCTTATGGGGGTAGATCGAGGGCAAGTCGACACCTATGCTCAGTTAACATCAAATAGGCTATTAATTCATTGCTGGGCATGAAAGTCGCCCATGTATAATCCATTTGCAATAAACACGATCGTATACCGAACCCACTGCGCAATGACAATGATTGAATTGACCTCGCGGATACGTAATTGCAACACGCGATACAGGGGGCGCTTGACTGGTTGGCCAGAAGTCTGCAGATCACACAGCGTCGTGCTCCGACACATTTGAACGGGGTTTTATAGTCGGACTGCACGAAACTCTTGTGACTGCAGGCGTGGATACGTACAAGTCCTACATCACGTAGAGCAGGCACTGGTCCTGCCAGGCGCATCACAGGTAGAGAAGATCGTCTTAAGGACATATTACACGATACCAGATTCCGTTAAAGCTTGCGCAATGTCCGCCACAGCGGCAGTTATACCGGCTAGTGTGGCACCCGTCATGGCATTTCTCGCCTTGTGCGGCCACATTTCATACCAGGTTTGTTAATAGGGGTATTAAAAAACGCACTAGCAGTATAGGGGTAAAGTCACGACACTTGTGAGTAAAGCGTGACTTTTTTTGGTTGTGAGTTCGAAACTCCGTCTCAGACTTTTTTTTATATTATTTATTTTGGCATTTGATTTGGTTTGATGCATTACACTTTCCTGTGCAAACATGTGCCGTGTTTTCATCGGAGGGTTCGTTTCTCGTGCTGTAATGAATTCGCATGACCTTTACATGTGTATGTGGAATGACCTACGTTGTCATGGAAGACACTTTTTTCGCGAATCTCAATGACATATCACTGTATTGTCCCCGTGTTTTTTTTTAACAACCACGAAATGTGACTGCGAGGCGCAACATGACCGTTGGGTGGCCCGCTGTGGTGTCAAACCCTGCTGCAACCATATTCTGGATTAAGATACGAGGCGAGAAGACAAATCGTTTTGAGGGCCGGGCTTCGATTATTATTTCCCTAAACACAACACGGCATTATGCACGGCGGCACTCGGCGCCTCCTGTAGGTCGGGTGTGTTGCCAGTGTCCCACCGGCAGGCGTCACCGCAGTGGCAGGTGAGTGTCATGGTTGCCTATGTACAGGCGCTGGTCGCGTGCCGCGCCACCGCCTTTCGCCTTCCTTCGTGTCGTACGACTTGTGCACGGCGGTGCTGCACGCGGCACTCGGCGCCTCCTGTCGGTCGGGTGTGTTGCCAGTGTCCCACCGGCAGGCGTCACCGCAGTGGCAGGTGAGTGTCATGGTTGCCTATGTACAGGCGCTGGTCGCGTGCCGCGCCACCGCCTTTCGCCTTCGTGTCGTACAACTTGTGCACGCAGATACATACGACTGCGGACACCCGCCGTCGTTTGCCAAAATCCAATTTACATTTTAAACATACTAAATGGCCTTTCCGAACGTTTTGTGACTATAGTCTTGTTTCTATTCGCCCACAGGTGCTGTGGTTTAAATTTCCGAACATCTTGCATATGGCTTTGTATCAGTTATTTGTAGCATGTCATAAAATCAAAAAATTCGGTCGAAATATAGAAAAAAAAAATGGTTTGCGAACTTTTTAAGGGAGCCTCCTAGTGAGCGAATTTTTTTTTGTATCCGATGCCCAGAAACGGGGGAACGGGAAGAGCAACGCAGGTTATAGCATGCCTCATCATAGCCTCTACGAGCATGGCACTGAACTAAAGTCCATTCTTTCCCTGTGCAACTCACATATGAGATAGTTAGCGGTGACCTTGTCATTTCATGGCGTGATTTTAAATAAATAGGTATGTTTCACGCCCCTTCTACTTGAACCATCGCTTACCAGCCTTTTTGTATTTATAAATTATTGAAAAAATAAAGCATAATCAATTTCCGCTTTCAAAAAATACACATTATTGAAGGAATTATAAAACAGGAATTAGTCTTCAAACGATTAATATTTCTTAAATGATGTTCGTAAGCATACATCATTCGGACGCATTGAGCAGTTTAAGTAGGCGGTACCATTTGCTGGGCACAAATTTGACGTGACCTTATTTGTGATACACCTGTTTTTTTCTTCATGTGATGCAATACTGTGCAAATCTGACAGCACCCAAGGTTAGTAGGTGTTTAGAACGTCTCTATACCTTCTTTACGTTAAACGGCTGTTTCATTGGCTACTGTATGAATATCCAACTGCTGATATTCCGGTAGTTTGTAAGCTTAGTAGTTATTCAGAAAATGAGACGAGTAGTATAGCATTGCCGGTTCTAGTTCAAAATGTTAATATTTTTGAAAGAGGGAGGAAAAGGGGAGTACCTCAAAACATTGAGGGAAGCAAGTACCTAACTTAAATATTTCAAAATTTTAAAAAAATCATTGGTGGTTGTAAGAATCAATAGGCGGTTGTGTTCAAAATTGTGTTAAGTATATTGCACATGATAGTGCGTTTAATCATAAGCCATAATTTTTTAACTTTATTAGTAGATATACATGCTTATATCTTTTGAATCACTTGAATTTTCAAATTCTATGTATCATAAATATTGTTTGATCATTTAATTTAAATACACATTTTAATTTTATTTAAAAATATGAAAACATGAAAAATATTAATTTTTTAATAATGCTTATAACTTTTGAGCCATTAAGGATTTTTGAATTATGATTTCACAAATGTTGTTTGATCATCTCTCTCTAGCCATACTTAAATTTTGCTAAAATAGGATTAAAAATAAAATGTATTATAAATGGTAATAAATATATATTTAAATTAATTAAAAACAAGTGTTGTGTGATGGTATACGCTTATAACATTTCGACCAGTACAAATTCCTAAATTCTGATTTTACAAACGTGGTTCGATCAACTCTGTCATAGACATACTTAAATTTCGTTTAAATGGTTTAAAAAATTAATTACAACTTCTTTGATTTTAATTTTAGCAACGTGTGAACAGGGATGTGTGGTTTTGGGACTTGCGTAGCCAAGCCAATCAGCGAGTGAGTACACATTCATTAAAGGAACCGTCACGCCGAAAAAAAAAAACACGCTATAGTTGGGCTCGCCTAAGAACGGACTTGGCTTTGCCTACCCAAGTGAAAGAGAGAGACAGAACGACTTGCAAAGCACCAACCATAGGTAGCTGGCAGGTGGCATACGAATCTATAGGTACTACCTACCATGCGCTATGCCACTGTTGTTGCGTCCTCTATATCAGAGGACGCAACAAGGGGGCAAAATAACAAGCCCAAATTATCGTCAAACCCTGAAGTGAAAACATTTCAGAAATACCCCTTATGAGTGAGAAATCATACTGAAATTTAAGACATACACACTGTACTTCAATAAGGAAACCTGAATTATCTTCCTTCTTTTTTACTGTACTTTGTTTTGAATTTTTTCTGTTTTGAAGAACATACAAGTCAATGCAAGATCATGCTAGGAAATTCTACATAAATTCCTACATTCATTACATTTCTCTCCAACGCAACTTGGAGAAACACTGTTAATTTAAATGTTTAATTTTATCCCTCAAAAGTTTTCAAAAGAGAGAAATCCTTTAAATATAATTCTGTACACAATGACACAGCAAGAGTATATACTTACTTTACTTTGGTACTATATGTTTACTCTGACTGGGTTGGCATACCTGGCTTTAACTTTCAAACATTAAAATATACTTATAATAGAGATGATTAAACAACATTCATGAAACCAGAATTTTAAAATGCATAGCCATTCAAAAGTTATAAGCATATATAACTGTAAAAATACTTAAAACTGAAAGACTTAACACACCATTACATAAAATAGACTTAAAACAATTTTGAACAGAATCAACTCCTAGATTCTTACAACCACATATGGATTATTCAAAATGTTGATATTTTTAATTAGGGTACTTACCCTCAATTTTTTAGTGTGTTTCCCTTTTCACCCCTTTCAAAAACATAGAAATTTTTATCTAGAATTAGCTTTGATATTCTACTACTGTGGCATAATTTGCGTGGTTTACTTACAATCCACCACGCTTATTGATTTATTCCACAAAATCAAACTATTTTTGCGCCGGTCCTTATATATAAAAAAATCGGTTAATATATTTTGCATGGCCTCATAGCGTGTGTCGTTCACCATTCTATAGAGTTTTCTTTGAAATGTAAGTTTAAACGCAGTATTTTATAAAATGAACATATGTTTTCTTTGTGTTGTTGAAAATATAGACTCTTCACGAAAATATTTGCGATTAAATAGTTTTCAACACACTCCAGAATCGTCTTGTGCTGCTTATGAATGGATTATATTTATTTACTTTTGCGCACTTGCTGTCTCTTTCAACGCACAGACGTAGCCAAATGAATAACAGCAGTTGCTGGTATGTCTGTTTTCGAATAAAAGGTGGAAGGCGTAGCGTGAGCTAGAAGTTCATTTTCGTGTAACGGCTGGGAATTTGCTGCCTAATTTATGCACCAAAAGACTGGATAATTCAACATGCATATTCAGATACAAGCTTATTTTCACTTTGATATATGACATATTTGAATGCGTTCTTACTAATTTGCACATATTCAGAATAGTTGTGCAACTAGTCACGGGCCAGAGTTCATTATTTTGTGTTTATGATTATCACTGTTTCAGATACCTTGTTTAATGTTTTGAATAGCCTTGTCAGTGTAGTCTACAGGCTGGTTGCCATGAGCAACGTAGTTTGTTGATTTGAACGAAGTAGCCGTTCTATGACTGGCCGAAGTTCTAGCGTCACCTAAAGCTTTGGGGAGCTTAACGTGGGCATGTTGAGACTGATCCCATGGATTAAATAAGGTGTACACCAGAATAGCAATAGCAATGTTATTGAGCGGTCGCTAATTTCTTTTTGGTGCTCTCCACGCATACCAACTTGGTCGGTACTACTACTGCGTCACTTCGAACTACGGTGTTGGTGCTACTGATTACTTACAGCGCTCCTGGCGGATATACCTTGAACTTCCTAAAATTGCAGTGCACAAATTATTATAATCACACATACCGCTCAATATCTTTAGGAAACTTGAGCGCATGTGGACCACCTTCAACAGTGGAATAAATTGAGTTATGGGTGGGATCAGAGTATATCGACGTTCTGTCAAGAATTGCAATTCATTTCAGAAATTCTAACTCAACCTGTCGTTACGCTTTCGGCATCAACAACAATATGGCCAGGCAACATAATAAAAATTAAGAGGCAAAATTTTTTTTTTCGTTAATCTATGAGAATGGATTATTTTTATTTTTTTAAACTACTTAAGCTCCCGCAGTGTAACAACTAGGGAACAATTTGTAATTGCTTTAAAGGGTATCAAAATGTTTCACTATAATGAGGGTATGCGTGGAGAGGGCCTGGAAAAATAAGCGACCAGTTGTTTCCTACCTTGTGAACACCTGACTGACTGATCGTACGACTGAACGGGTCGCGACACGTGTCCCGGACCCGATACGTTTTTTGAGTGCAGTTTTAGGAAAAGTGACGCTAGTGAAGCAATCATATAACAGACTGAGGCTCTGTTCGAGCTGTAAACAGGAGTAAGAGATTAATTTAGTTAGCCTACTGCGAACGACCGTGTGGTGCTTATTTGTCTGTATGATTCGTGTACCAAGGCCCGTGAGCCTAAAGCCAGGGAATCCCACGAATTAGATGCCTCGCGGGTCACTAACTGCCACCTTACGACGCACTTCAGCATGCGTATAAAAGTGCGAGTTCATAAGATTCCTGATGCAACAAATAAATAATTTTCGAGGTGTCCTCTGATTTAATTTTCATTGCGTACTGCTACAGACGCCATGTTCCTGAACTGACGGCAAGTGAATTTTGTTAACAGTTTAACCTACAACCCCTGATTGGGAGACCTGCTACCAATCAGATTGGTGTGAGTTTTAATTAATTTTGAGAAAGTAATTATTATACATACATACACACGTATAATATTCCTACAAGGCGTATATCACAGGGTGTTACTAATTCGCTTACGGCCACTTCTGTATATTAGGTGCAATCCTTATTAAAGTAAGTGAAGTAAGATTATTTGCAATAAATAATTTCTATGTGTAATTTACCTGGAGAGTGTCATTCCTAGTGTCAAACCTCAGTTGTGTTAGTTATAGGAATAGAGTATGTGGTTTATGTTTTGTTTTTGCTGTCGTCAAGCTGACTTACACTGTTCTTTACGGCGAGTGCAGTATTCCGAGAGGACACAATTATTTAGCCTCAATTCGTGACAGCTAAGATCTCTGGCAGTGGCTCAGTATTTGAGGGTTTGATGTCATATGTCCTCCTGCTGCTCAGTTCACTCGGAAACACATTCCGCTCACACCAATCGCGCCATATACTCGAACTTTACAGTGTAGTACCAATGACACTACACTGCATGTGATACAACGAATCGTTACTGTGGACACTTTCCATCGCAGATATTTGCTGTATAAGTTGTAGGAAAAACAGAATAATGTATTTAAAAAAAACGGACAAAAATTAATTTAAAAACGAGCCAATTTTAACCGTTTTTTTTTTGTCATATACATGCCATCTTATAAAATGTATATGGAAAAGATTTAGTCGGACTTAAATAGAGAAATAAGACAAAATACCAGAGCGAGTTATCAAACAGACTAACAACGAATACAATTCTTGTACCTCTCAGACACATTTTATTTCGTAATCTCAGGTGTTGCGAAGAAGAATGATCTTGATGCGCGATGTAAATTATTGCGATATAGTCAATGAGCTGTGCGATTTATGTTCAGAGATGTACACCGTTCACAGTTAAATGTCACTGTCCTTACCTGCATATCCTATATAAGCATCTGTGAATACTGAAATTATTTATTTTGCTTTCTGCTTTTTTTTATATGCAATTAAGTGTAAGAATCAACAAATTTGCAAAATATTTACTTTTCCGTCAATTTTAAAGTTTCATCTGACCGATAAATGAATTAAGTAATGAGGACCATGGCAATGTTAATTTTATATAAAGCGGAAGAATACACAGTGTGAAAACAAGTAGATCTTAAGCAGGGCTTTCAAAAGTGCTCATTTTATCGTGAATAGCCTTTATAAATTATTCCAGAAAATAAACCTTCGCGAGGTGAAGTGTTCATGACTTGGCATGTGTGGTTCTTGTTGGATTTAAGGTCCTTTCACACGGTAAAATTTCACTTCAAATTCCCTTCAAATTTATTGAATTCAGTTCCTTGTATGCTGTGTGACGTCATTTGGACGTCACAACCACGGCCATTTTATCTTTCAAGTCACTGAATGACACGAATTCCTTCAAAAAATGTTCGTTTGGGATATGCTCTTTATTTTCTTGAGTCCAATTTTTCAACGAGCACTCCAAATTAATAAAACAATATAAACATAAATTATAGTGTCTTAATACATAAATTTTTGCATATTTAAACAACAAAATATTTGTATATATTTATTTCGTGTGAAGTAATTATATATATATAATAGTTTTGATTTTGATAAATTATTTTGCGTAGTGTATATTTGTAGATGTTTAAAAAAAGTTACTGAACTTAATTATAGTTTTTTTAAACTTGAATGTTAGTGAAAATGTTAAACTTGCCACTTCAATGTGTATTGTATACAGCTGTATGTGTTAAAAGCATTAAAAATCTTTGAAGGAATAATTCAGTTTCTACTGAATTCAATCCATTGAATTGCATTGAAGACTTTCTGTATTCAATAAGTTTAATTAAGTTAGTTGAATCCACAGTTGTACCACACTGATCTCGATTCCTGGTCCCGTTATTCTGATATCGGTTTTTTAGTGATTGTTACGGTGGCCGCCTGGTTGAAGGAATTTCGCACGTCTGAGGCCCAAAGGCGTGGGAGCGCTAGGGGCGACTGAGACATGCGCATCAACTCTCTCATAGCCTCTACGCGCGAAGCACAGAACTGGCGTGCAGTCTTGACGTCGCTAACGCGCCTCTATGAGACTCTTAGCGGAGACCCTACCATTTTATGAAGTAATAATAAAGATAAAGGATTGACGTACCTCCTTGTGCCTTTTTTAAAAATATTTTGTACCGGAATTTCCATACCTAAACATGACCGCGAAAACGCCCGTTTGAGCCATTTTCGCTATCACAAAACAAGCTTTAGAGTGAAATGGAGGGCGACGTTTCTAAAATGATATTCGTAAGCAGACCTCACTCTGACAGGTTGGACAGTTTTTTAATAAAACGTTTTCTGCTGGAGCTGTGCACACCGTTCGGCGCCCTACCTAGGCGGCCACCTTAAACCATGCCCCTTGAAAAAAAACAATTTAGCGAGCCCCAGTAACCAATATTGCTTAAATCATCAGGACCAACGAACACGCAATTGCTTACCAACGCAATGAATTTGTTGCTGACCCCAAAAGAAATCTTGTGGTCGCCAATAAATATTTAAAATACAAAAAAAAAAAAAGTGGTACAACTAAATATTTTGTGATGTCAACTTCGACGAAATAATTTCCAGAAAAATATTTCCAGTTACCAGAAAACCGTTTTTCCAATGTAAGTATTTTCCGGCCCTAATTCTCCGTTCCTTTATCACTGACCTCTCCACGCACAACGCGAGGAGACTTTGCCCTGTCGCAAGATCTTGCAAGAGTTCCTTACTCGGAACTGTTTACTTGAGTACTGACGTCACTGTTGGGATGCTGTTTTTCAGCAGTACATACGAAACAACTTCTCCTCACTATTTGCAGTCGTAAACATTCCTTTGAATCCCGTTCCAGAGGGTCGAATTCTCTGACAACAACATTATATTGCTCTACCTCCATGCTGTCCCGGACAACATAGACTCCTAAATCTTTCCCATCTTTTCTTACGCCAATTTTCATTTTCATATTCTTTATATTTATATCCGAGTAAAAGTAGATTGTAGATATTTCAGATGCAGACGCCAGTAATAGAAAACTAGTGTAATTTAAGCTTTAGTATTTTATTTTTTAAGTATTTTATATCTTTTAACATGTTAACTTACTTTTAAAGATTTTGTGTATATTTTCACTTCTCTGTAAACTACATATTGAATGTCAAAATTTTACACGACAAATTTTAAACCGGCTTGGTGATAAATTTTGTACGTGTCAAAATAAATAAAGCAAAAAAATAAATTAATTAAAGAAATAAAATAAAAACAACACGCTCAAGGGTACAGTCAGGGTGGGAAAAACAGGGACACTGTTCCCTCTGCCTAGTAGAAGAAATAATATAATTACGAATATTATGGAAGTAAAAAATGTGTCGGACGTGTTAAAATTGAAGTTTTTTTTTGTACATGATACAAATAAATCTTAGAGGTGTTTCTTGCATGAAATGAATCCATTAACTAAAGTTACTAAATCAGTTTTCACTAATTTTTTTCTTAACATTTTTATTTTGCCACTCTTTGAAATACCGACTACTCCCGTGCCTGCACATGAGAAGAGAGAAAGAAATAAGCATTTTGTGAACAACATATTTCTAAGAATTATTTATGCTTCCCTTTTTTTTTTTTTTTTTTTTTAAAGGAAGATAGTGTCGTGGTTTAAGGGTAGGTAAGAAAGTCATTGTCTTACATGCACTCAGTTAAGATTGATGAACGTGGAAGAGGGTTGAAGTGTGAAGACTTCGATGGCCAACCGTGTCGTTGGTAGTGAAGCAGGGCACTCGTCATAGGAAATGTGATTTATAACACAAGGAATACGATTAACTGCTAGGCATGCCAGTGCTGTAAACACGAGTTCGTCGGAAAATGGAAAGGAGTACGCCCAACAAATATCTGGATGTAAATCGAAATCTGTTTTTTAATTAATTTAATTTTAAATTGTCACATATTATCAACACATTAGTAGAACAGTTTAATAATCATATTTATTTAAGACATAATTTTTATTTGAATGGATGGCACAGAGCAAAGTCTTATTTTGTAAAAACAGTTCACAAAACACACTGCATGTGTAAATAATATAAATTTATATGCAAAAAGCAGGACTTTTTTTTTTTCAGGGGACTTGGTTAAAGAAGAACCTTTCTTGACTTTGTTTGGCCTTCCGCATTCCCCAAAACAATGCTTATAAAAAAAGTACTGTCCCGTGAAACGCCCGACATCTGATCACATAGATCAAACATCATCACAGATTCGTGTATGGGAAGTTAACTGCTCTTTGGGCCTCTGTCATTCACTCGTTAAGGTTGGAGGAGTGGAACCTGTTTGTACAATATATCATAAAGATACGATACATGTAAAAGAATAATGCATATATTTCGTAACATTAAAAAATATTTCGTGATTTTTCCCTTATTTAAATGTTTGAGAAATAAATTAACAATTGTCTGTTTTTAATTAAAATTTAAGCGTTTATCGGTTTTAGAAGCTCCAGAAAGCACATTTTGCAAAAAAAAAAAAAAAAAAAAAAAAAAAATCAAAACTTTTTGATTGAACAGACTGTCAAAAGTACTCTGGCTGTGTGTAACAGAAAAATTGTACCAGTGTTCACAAATATTTTTAATAATTGATTTTATGTCCATCCATTCCAGCCAGAAAAGTTACCTATGACTTTTATATGTAAAATAGATTCATGTAAAATGAATTTTTAAAAATATTATTAACATTAGTCGCAATATTTTTTACTAGCACACCGTATTTATTATTATTATTATTATTATTATTATTATTATTATTGTCAGGCTTGAAAGATTTCTTGCAAGAAAATGTTTTCTAAAGTCTTTATAATAGAAATCCGCTTAGATTTTGGTTAAAATTAAACTAAAAGTTTAAAACATTTAAATCAGCAAAGTATAAGAAAATAGTCTTGATTGTTGCAAAATATATGCAGTATTATTTCAAATGCAACTTAAATAGTAATTTTGTGACAATTTTGGAAGTGAGTGTATTAATTTATAATAAACTCTGTTTTTTGTACAGTTGGGAGCAGTACTCCATTGGAAACATCTCGCCTTATGCCTTAATGCTACGTTCATGCTGAGCATCTGTGATCCACCATGCAAGTCCTAAACTGTGTTAGTAGGAGGATTTAGGGAGTTGGGGATAACGGGACCTGGTACCGGAGCCGGAGCTGACCTTATGCTCTGTCATTCTGGTCCACCAGCGGCTACCATTACCTCAAAATTACCCATTTTCCCTTCAAAAAACCACCTATCCCTCCAGCTGCAAAAATTATCTCCCGAAAAGCACTTTTCGATCCATCGGAAGGATTTGGGGCATCGTTTCCGAGGGCAGAGCAGTGGTGGCCGTATTGGTTTTATAGGCATAGGCTGTGTTAAATCGATACACAGAATCCAGAGTCCGGTGTCAGACCTGGCCATCAGCTACCTTTGTTCTCTCAGCCATCTTGTCCATAATATTGAATCCAGATGACCTTGAACTTAACCCCATGATCTTGATTGAACTTGAACCCAAAAAATTCCAAAAAATTCCCAAAAATTCCAAATATTCCAAAAATATCCCCAGATATTTATAACAAAATTATTTTTAAAAATATTTAAAAATAATATATAAAATTAAAACTTAAAAATTTTTGTATTAGAGGGGACGAGGGACTAAAACTGACCAGCCACCAACTTATGTCATCCAACTTCCATGTTGGACCAATTGACCTTTATCTTGACCCTTGACCTTGACCTTATAACAATGACCTTAAATGACCTTGGAAACAAAATACGAGTAAAATGTAAAAATTGAATAAATTCATGAAAGTGAGTGAATATATTATGTTACTGACTATTACCGCCATCGTAGATTCAGGTGTCCTGCCTTGACCCAGTGAATTTTAACCTTGAACCCAAAAAATTGTAAAAAAATCTCAAAAATTTCTTGAGAATTTATAAGAAAATTAATAAAAAATATTATTAAAATTATTTTTTAAAAATTCCATTTCCAGAGGTCCCCCACAGCATATGCCTTATCCCCTATTAACATTGCCCTCCCTTTTCCAATGTTTCTCATTGGTTAATTAGTCGGCAGGCCTCCGCCCCCCTCACCACAGCCCATTATGTCGAATTCACTCCAAACGCCATATTAGTTTTTTCGTTTGTCATTTGTTTACATTTTCAACAACTAGGTGGTACTGATTACTCCGACCAACATGTTAGATCTAGATGATCTTCACCTTAACATTTCATCTATGACCTTGACCACATACCCATGACTTTGGATAACCTTGAAACAAAAATAAATACTATAAACTTTCATAAAACCCAAAAAATTCCCAAAAAAATATATATAAAAAAATTAATCTACTCCAATCCACACACCAATCCATGCCAATAGACACACCAATCCACCCCAATCTACATACCAATACACCCCAATCCACATACCAATCCCCACCAATCTACACATGAATCCACACACCAATCCACAACAATCTTTCACAACCTGTTAAAAAATACACTCCAAAATCGCTCTACATGCTCCCCAATCCACTCCACATGCTCCACAATCTGCTCCAAATGCTCCAAAATCTGCTAAACAATCCGCTCTGAAATTCACTCCACAATACACTCCTCAATCCTCTTCACAATCAACTATCTGCTCCACAATCTGCGCCACAATCCGCTCCGCAGTCCTCCTCTGCAATCCTCATCAATCCTCCACAAACATCTGCAATTATCTCAAAATCCTCAGCAATCCTCCTCCACAATTCCCAGCAATCCTCACCAATCCTCCGCAATCCCCCTCCGCAATACACAGCAATCCATGTCAATCCTTCGATCAATCCCATTCCTTCGATCAATCCTTCTGTTTGTTCCCCACCCATATGTATAGAAATTACATTTGGTTGCCTGCTGTCTCCAAATTTGCACATGTTAGGATTAATGTTTTGTATGCAGTTAACTATCCGTGTATTTTCATACGGAAGTATCCATTATCATTCTATATGGAGAGCTTTTCATTAACAGCCAAGTGCTCAAGGCTCCACTTTAAAGTTGTGAGGGAAAAAAGAATACGAGACACAAAAATTAAGAAAACCAATTATTTTATAATAATAATTTATTATTTTGTAATTACAATTACAAAAAAAAAGCAGTTCATAACATCATGCTACATATCCCCGATCCTTCAGTTTACTAATGATTGAAGATATCTTGTAAATATACGTGAGATACCCGCATTTTTTGAAGGTCAATCAATTATTTGAGTCTATCAACAAGTTCATTCGGGTCTTCAGGAAATAGTTAGGCATTATTCTTGGTGTTATCTGCCTCCTTCGTGTCGCTTTTTGTAGTAAATGTGTTGGAGGGGTGTGCCAGTGCATTGAGAAAATAGCCAACATCATCTTCAGCCTTATCACTGTCTTAATATTCATTTTCATCTTCACTTCCCGTTTCGTATTCTATATTAAATTTGATTTTCTTTGTAGCAGGAGTTACATGCTCATCAGTATTTAGAACCGACGGCAGTTTATTTTGAAGTTCGTAGACTTCACGTGAATTTCTTAAAAGTGTACATACATTCCACACAAACTGACACTACTGCACTCATTCTGTCTTTAGAATTAACTGTCTCATCATAATCGCCTGTCAAATCGGTACCCATCAATGCAACAAGAGGTTTTGCTACAACACTTGCTGACTCCTAGTAGACGAATCCTTGCAGATCTCGGTATATTCCTTCAATGTATCGCCTTGCACAAACTGCATAGGACCACTGTCGTAATGCTTCATCGCGCGAAAAGGGCTCTTCGTACAGGTCGTTCTCTCGTGCCGACGAGCGGCAGCTTTTGCTGAAGATCTTTCCGCAGTAGCATCACTGTTTTCCATTTCATTATCCATCAATGGGTGAAGGTACGTCCATAGACATAAGCTTTACAGTCGACTTCGTACAATCATTGACTTGCATCATATAAATGAAAGAAACCGAAGTCCTTTTCACAGTGGCGAGATGTGTATCTTCTTCGCCTAGCTACTGCTCTTTATTTCATCTGTGAAATTTAAGCATTTTCATGCCTCCAATCAAACATTCAATTTATCTAGTTCCTAGATCGCGTAACCATGTAGTTACATCTTCAACAGTTTCTTCCACACAAGTCCTATGCTCAGCTTTAACACATGGTTACACTTAAAACAGACAACTGACTCTTGCCATACTGGCCCCTCACAAGACTCACCCAGAAATGACTCATAAATGATCCTTAATGACCGATATATGACACATAATGAGCCATAATGACCCCTAAATGACCATAGTAACCCAAACCCATAGTGACCCATAAATTACCCATAAACGACCTATAAGGACCCGTAAATGACTTCTGATTGCAGTGCTAAGTGCAGTGCTGATTGTGGTGCTGATTGCAGTGCATATGGTGTTAATTGCAGTGCATGTGGTGTTAAGTGTGGTGCATGCGATGCTAAGTGTGGTGCATGCGGTGCTGACAGTTAAAGATTGATGGAGAAATTGACTGAAAGATTGCGAAATATTGATGGGGAAATTTAAACATTGATGGATTGATGTTCAAGAAGAGAGCGAAAGTTAAGACTGTTATCACCCTCGTACATTCCAAGTTTCAAGGACCTGGCAGTATTGGCATTTAAATTAATGCCAATTAAGCCTATGAAAGTGTTGGTATTCTGAATCATACCATAATTATAACATGGCTTGAGCAGGTGTTTGCTACTCGCACGAAGGGCTTGGTTTATTAATATATACATACATTTTTTAAAAATCTGAGTAGCATACTTATACCTACAAAACTGTCGAGGCAGTGAATAATTTGCAGATTCTGGTATCGTGTACTAATCTGTCTTCAAGAGAGGGGGATTGAAAATGTAGTTGAGAGACTCTTCCATGTGTCTGTGATATCCTATGTACAATTTCGGCACAATATAAAACAAATTATAATTTATAATTAAAAATAATGATCTGAAATCGGACAGTAAATATAGATTTACGTTTTGACATACCCTACGCCTATAAAAACCAATATGGCTACCAGAAACAAACATATACTTGAAGAATTAGTGGATGTAACTGTCGAGCACCTTCGGGTATGTCCGACAAACCCTAGTCGACGGCTTCCAAGCACCGCCGAGTCGAGCCGATGATTTCCGGGCTCGTCCGAGTCGAGCTGAAGATTGCCGAGCTCGTCCTAGTCGATCCTTACTAGGTGGCTCTCAGCCGCAGCCGAACAGCCGCAAAGCCGCACAACCGCACAACCGTACAGCTCCCATTAAAAATATATTATGCCAAAAACCCATTTTACATCCTACTGACGTTATAAAAATTTCAAAACTAGGGTTGCATACAAAAAGTTAAATACTGAGCCGTGGTGTAAAAAAAAGTTTAATAATACTACCACTATTATTATTATTATTATTATTATTATTATTATATTGAACTAGAATGTACAACAGAAAATTTCATCAGCGCTCCACGACATCTTAAGCGAAATATACATGCTGATGGTTTGGAACTGGGCAGAGATAAATTTGTCCAAGGAGAATTTGTGGGAAGTTTCGGAATTTTACGAAAAAAACACGTCCAATCTTATAAAATGCAAACGTTACTAATGCGAAAAGAATATTCCGATATCTGAATGGTTCTACGGGTTTGGAAAAAAATTTATCTTGTTAAAGATTGAGGTGATGACCTATTAAGCTTCTGTATTCTTAGGATCAAAGAAAGTACTTCACGATATGAGATTTTCTGTGGATGAGGGCTTGTTAAATGAAATTCCCGGAAACAACTTATCGTCATCATTCAGTAACCTAAGCAAAATTTAAATTGGCAGCGAAAGTGGAAAGGTCGAAGACCATATTATTACTAACCATCAAAATGATATCAGATGCTTAAAGACCTACAATGAATTTAAAAATAAGCACGCGATTTCACTTTACTAAAGTAAAACGTGAGCTAGGAACAAATCGAAATTAGTTACTGTCTGGCTGCAGCGCAAACTAGTGTCTAAAATCAGTTTTCAAATTTACATCTGACCTGACGAGTTATAAATTTTGTTCGTTTGCAAATATGTAATTAAATTATATATTGGAGAAAGAAATAATTAATTTTTTATTTATCGTACTTGTTGAAAACTTCGGAATGAACATTTTGTTCGCATTTTTAAGTACGAATTTGTGCATGTAAATGTATTAATTATTATACAATCAGGAGCTCTCTTCCCTTGCAAACAAAATAGGTACAGCCGGTTCATTTTACAACTAACGTAGATCTTACTGCATTAAATTTGCTTTACTGTTACTTGCGAGGACGCCTGAGGGGCGTATTTGTGTTCGTGAAGGATAGAGGTTTAAATTTAAAAAAAATTTTAAAAATTTATTTCTAATTTATTCACTCTGTTATTATCTACAGCATTAACTAGCTGTCTGAAATTTTACTCTTTTTATTTAACAGTGAGCGCAATATTTAATTTTTATTTCCACTCTAATTAACATCCTTCTTAATTGTTTCAGTTGGTTACAGTCAATTAACAAATACACATTATCAACACGTGTTCAGTCTATCTGTTGCCATCATTTATAATGTCTTTCACTCACGCATTTAGTCCAATAGTCCAGCCTGCCAGCCACACACTCCACTGCAAGATGCCCGTAGTCGTCTTTTATAGCTCGGAACTCAGCTTCTCCTTCATTCATCAACTCCCACGCAACAACAACCGGCCCAGTGGCCTGCCACAAATTTATAGTGCTGCCATGACCATTTTGAAGATTCAACACACCCCGAGTTACGCTGAGAGAACGAGGTCAGTAATCCAGAGCATTCTTCAGATATCTACCGGAAACAATATGACCAGATTCAGCAGAATGCGCCACTACAGATATTATCTTGTCGGCCCACTATGTGTAACTGATACACTGCTCGCTCTTCTGCCGCTATCACATCACTTCTGGCATTCTCTTTGCTCGCCCGCACGGCACTGGCAATCAACACGTAACAATTTTTTTTTTAAGGTATACGTCGTACGGCAGCGTATTCATATTAAATTAAGCGTGACGTAAGAATAAATTGTCCACATTAGTATTTTGACCAAATTCATCTAAGCGTAAAGGCAACAGGAACTATTATTTGTATTCTGTTTTTGTATTCGTTTTGATTCCCACCAACTTCCAAGAATACATTGTATTGTGTTACAGCATGCGATCGCAGTAGAAATTTAAAGTTTTAATTTAAATTGTGCGTTGTTATGCGTAATTGTGTGATGAACAAATTGAAGTTTTCAAAAATCTAAAAAATTAATGTAATTATACAGGTTATAGTAGGCACACATTTGAGCGGGAGGTAAGGTTATAATGGATACATGAAAGCAAAAGTTTTAAAATACTATGAAATATGTGTTCATTTGTAAATTTACTACATGTTGTATGTACGAACATATACACGTATACACAAACCTTTTCCAGATGACAGATGATCAAATTTTTGATAGCATTGCATTTCGACTTAGTAAAGAATGTTGCATTCTTAACTCCGGTGTGAATCAGATTGCGGTAGAATCAACACAAAGCTAAATTAAGTTCAATGGTAATAGGCTTTTACAAAGCAGTAACTTTATTCCTGACAATGCAGAGATCAGAGAATTTATCCTATTGGTGACAAGGAACACTAGATAAGTTACTAGAGCTTGGCACAATAGGAAAGAAAATTGAAAAGAAATAGTTAAGACAAATAGGACGTGTATTCAAGATCCGCATACTCCTATAGTCCTTGTCGTTACATAAAATAGCCTTGTAATTTATTTAAGCGGTGAACACATCGCAGGGTTCTGCAGCTTATGCCTGCGATGTATTCGGAAATTCACCTATCGGTCTACAAGTGGTTGAAACACTGTTGTACACAGCTCGAGGCATTTTTCGAACATCAGGCTGACTTTTCGGAGGTACTTGCGTTTTACTTACAGACGCAAATTAATGCCATTATAGGTTATTTAAGTTAAAGTGAGCACTTTTGAAAGCTCTCTCATTTTTAATATGTCAATAAATAAATTTTATTTTTAGCCTTAGACGTTAACTTCCGATTGTGGTAGAATATACACACTGTGTTTATTACTTACATGGCAATGTTTATTTTAAAAGTTGTTTAAAGAATAAAAAGTGGCTGAAAGAAAAAAGTAACTAGGACTTCAAAAGTGCTCACTTTACCGTGAACAGCCTATACACGCAAATTCTACAGTCCCCACTGGCCGTTAGTGAAACTTGACGTTCGAGTTACATTTGTATATTTTGGAATGTCTGGAAATTATAAGAAGAGGGTGAGTTAACTTTTATTTTTCAGAGGAAGCGTGCGATAATCCATCAGTTGATGTTTTGATGCAAATCCATCGGATCCACCACTGGCATGTCAGTGGGTGTCACTGGGATGAACCAAACAGTGGTTACTGAACGTCCCGTGTACGTCGGTGGGTGAATTTATTTATATTCGAACACGCGGCTGGACAAAGTTATCTCGGCTTCCGACGCAGGTGTTCTTGCATTATAAACGAATATTTCACTTGCCACTACAGCCCACGCACTTGCGAGGAAAACTAATTCAGCATACGGAATGCAATAAGCATAATGCCATAAAAACAAAAGCAAATTTATAATACCGCGTTACGCGACCTATTTTTACAAACCCTCTTACAGTTATTGTTCTTCTACCTTACGAAATGAACTGCCAGAAAAAAACTAAAAAACATCATCAATTAGAGTTTACAGATTAAAATACAAATACACTTTGAAGGGAGCATAGCTCACTGAGTTATTAGGCTGAAGGGTAATTTGCTAAAATAAGGTATCTATTTATATATTTATTTATATTTATTTGTTTCTTCATCAAACAGTTTTCTACTGATATGTCGTCATTAAGCTAAATTTATTATTAATGTGGTTAATTCGAGTTAACCAGGCCCGTGTCATTAAAGCCATTTTTTGTACCTAAGCTAGTCTGCCCGTGGCTGTAGGTTGAGTAGGTAAACCACAGTCCTTTTTTTAACACTTTTTTGTAATTACTGTTGTCACCAAGACTCGTGATAGCTGGTAGCGCGGGGGTGAAGAAGGCCTTGAGCAAGTGGGGGTTAGGGGTTTAGGAAGAAAGTGGCCAAGCCTCCGCGCCGTGCTACCTGCCATACAGAACACATTAGCCCTCTTTCCTCGCAGTAGTGACGGACTGTGAACAATGGCGAGTAGCACGCGGCCCAAGAGGTATAAACCAGTTATACACAGCAAGGAAAGAGAAGTCATCGGGAGTGTTGTGGAAGCTTGTGATGGAGAGGCAAGGAATAGATATTTGTTGGTTCCTATCAACAAAGTTACAGCAAGTGGAGTAAGTACTGCGTCTATCGATGGAATTCGCAAACAAAGCAGAGAGAGACCTGGCGAGCCTCAAACAACTCCAGGAAAGCGAAGGTAAGAACACAATGCTTACACTGTTCACCGTATCTTCTATTAAGGGTTCCGACTACTTGTAATTATTTTGTGCAATCGAGTCCTCAAAACGGGCGGACTTTAAGGCGAACTCTTGCTCACTCTTCAATAGCTTCATCATCTCTATACACGAGGCGCTCAAATTGCATGCAGTCTCTCTGCCGGTGACTCGTCTACACATGACTTTCGGCAGTGAACCCATTTAAATTTTCAAGGCACCCTAATAAGGGAGAAGTCCGATATGTTTCTGAAAGCACCCATTTCCGCCATTCTTACGTAATATTTCTTGGAATTTTAATGAAAACATGGTGTTTGGATGCCACTACAAAATATCCAACTGTTTTGGAATCATGTATTTTGTACCAAACCCTTGTAATGCACTTCATGCGCCAGCCAGTAGGAGCCCTTATTACATCTGCAATGTGATAAATTTGTATTAATTTTAGTCGCTTTGACAGATGAAGCGAAAATAAACCTTGCCTTTGATGCTGTTACATGAGGAATTAAATATATAAAAAACAAAATCTTAAAAAAATTATTCAAAAAAAAAAATCGTAAAAGTCAGCAAGCATATTTAATTACTGACTACTACCACCATATTGGATGCAGGTTACAGTGACCTTGACCCCATGACTTGAATGACTTTGAAAATAAAATCTCGAGGAAAAAATTACTGAAGTCAGCAATCACATTACATTACTGACAACTACCGTCATATTGGATGTAGAAGATCTTGACCCTTGTGACCTTAAACCCGAAAAATATGCAACTTTGTTGCATATGCATCTCGCTAGTCACATTTGTGTTGTCCTTCTGCGAAAATATAGTAAAGTTTATTACACCAACACACTGTTTAGGGCGGGTTATGAAGGTAACTACAGATTTGAGGATATGTAACGAAGTCACAAGATACCTGCTTGTAGTAAACCTGGTACCAAGGTACTGATGAGAAATGCACTTCGCCTTGATAGGTCTTTGCATGCCTAAGTAAACTGTCTCTACGTCTGAATCCAATATGGCACTAGTCGTCAGTAACGTGAAATGCTTGCTGAATGTTATGCATTTTCTCGAGTTTTGTTTTCAAGGTAATTTAAGGTCACGGAGTCAATATCAAGGTTACCTGCACTCAATATTGTGGCAGCAGTCATAAAGCAATATGATTGTTGACTTATGATTTTTTCTCTAGTTTTTATTTTAAGGGTCATGCGACCAAGGTCAAGGTCACCTACATACAATAGGGCAGTAGTAGTCAGTAAAGTAATATGCTTGCTGACTTATATGCATTCTTCGAGTTTTTTTCAAGGTCGTTCATGGTCATGGGGTCAAGGTCACCTGCATCCAATATGAAGGTAGTAGTCAACGTAATAAGTTCGTTGACTTTTATGGATTTTTTTCTCGAGCCTTGCTTTCAATGTCATTAAAGGTCATGGAGTCAAGGCCATGGTCACCTGCATCCAATATAGCGGTAGTAGTCAGTAACATAATATTCTCGTTGACTTATGAATTTTTCGCGATTTTTTAAACATATTTTAGGGAAAAAAGGGAAGTTTTAAGGTGAAATAGAAATTAAAAAAAGGAAAATTTGTAAGGAAAAGGGTAAATTTTTAGGGATAAAAAGGAAATTGTTAGGGAGAAATGGTGGCTATGGGACTGGCATTTTTAATTAATTTTTACTAACTTTTTAAATAAATTTTTTGGATGTCTTTTTTTGTATTTTTGGGGTCAAAGGTCAATAGTGAAGGATCCTGAGTCCTCAGTCCTGCTCCCCTGACTCAGAGTCACAAACCCACCTCTCCTGAGTCGCCTATCCTGCCATGGGAAAACAGGGAAGTATTTACGGAGATTTAGTGGATTTTGAAAAGAAACAAGGAAAATTTCGAGAAAAAAAATTGAAAAAATATGGCCGCCATCCGATCGAAATGACACAGCAGGAGGTGCTCCATGCTCCAACGCCCCACGCCCTTGTTCCTTGTTCCAGACTTCCCAAAATCCTTCTGCTTGTATATATATATATATATATATATATATATATATATATATATATATACACACACACACACACAAACATTTATAGACGAAAAAATCATTTTTGGTCCTTTTACATATATAGTTTGTGTTGCTATAAGCGCACATAGAAATTTAACTTAAAAAATATTGTTTAAAGAAAAGGTCTTCGAGATCTTGTTTTATACGCTGTTCGTGGTAAAGCGAGCACTTTTGAAAGCCCTCTCTTTTGGAATAATGGTAAAAAAAAAGTGATTTATTTTAGCCTTAAACGTAAACTTCCGAGTGCAGTGGAATATACGCACGCTGTTTATTACTTACAATGCAATATTTATTTAGAAATGTGGTTAAGGTATAAAATATGGCTGAAAGAAAAAAGTTACTAGGGCCTCAAAAGTGCTCACTTTACGTGAACAGCCTTTACGTATATTAAACAATGAAATATGGTAATAAATCCGAGTATTTCAAAGAGAATATATTCAGAGATAAGTGAAATTCGTTCATTCTTTCATTTACTTATTGTTCAGAAACTTTGGGACGTGCATTGATGAAATTTATATTGTATATAGTAAACCTTAAAAAAAGGGCCAACAAAGAAGTCTATGTATAAATTTTCCTGTCATTTCAGCCCAAAAAATAAACTACGAAAATTGTTATCGATTGCTTTGACAGGCGTGTGATAAGGGACACTATTAGAGACTTTTACGCTGTCAAGAAAATCGCACCAACTGTAGGTAAACTTATGCCAGTTCGGCGTGAAAAGATTGTCTGGAATTGGAGTCAGTGGTCTCTACGAAGACTGCTCAACGACATGGGCTTCTTGTGGAAACGATCACAAAAGAGACGGGTGTTTCTTGTTGAAAGAGCTGACATCATCGTGTGGCGTTCAAGGTATTTAACAATGAAACACCTGAGAAGACAATGTAGACACGTATTTTACACTGACGAAACGTGGATTGACACTAATTTGACATTTAATAAGTGCTGGCAAAAGAAAGGTGACATTGGAGGATTGGTAGAAAGTGGTAATGCAGCAAACAGACTTATTGTCGTGCACATCTGGTCGCAAGAAGGCGTTCTTCCGGGTGGGCAGTTAATTTACAAGGCAAATTCGACGACAGGTGATTATCACCAGCAGATGAATGCCCTGAGTTTTGAGAAGTGGATTTACGCAGCAAGTATGACCAAATCTGCCACCGAATGCCGTGATAGTTGTGGACAATGCACCATATCATTCGAAGCAAGTAGAAAGGCCACCGTCAAAATATGACGCGAAGAAAAAAATAGTGGCGTGGCTACAAGTAAAAGGGATCTCTTGCGACGAAACAATGAGAACAGCAACTCTCATTGAATTGCTTGAAAACCATCGACCAAGAGAGAAGATATTCGCTGCTGACATTGTATTCCGGCAACATGGCCATACTGTGCTTAGATTGCCCCCTTATAAGTGAGATTTCAATGCCACAGAACTAGCCTGGGCTAAGCCGTAACAAAGGAAGACTGGGTAGGATATTGCAGACATGTTGAAGGAATTGAAGAAGAGTACTGGAAGAACGACTGCCTCATGGAGTTAGCAGTAGACGAATTCTTAATCGGACTGTATAGTGACAGTGACGACACAGATGATGAAACCGAAAAAAAATTCACACCGAGATAGCTGCAGTGAGACATATATTTTTAGTGAATGTGATAGTGACAGCTCTTGCTTAGCTCAGCCATTGTAAATATTTAAACTAGATTATATCTTACTGATATATGTGATCTACAGTGTCATTTATTTGTTTTGCTTAATCACTTTTTAATTAGTGAGCTAGGAATAGTTTTACTTTTCCGTAAGCTTCCTCAACAACAGTGAATAAACATTGTTAATAATGCTATGGTTAGTCATATTCGTTAAGGCTGTTCACCACAAAGTGATCATTTTTAAAACGAATCTTAGAAAAGAGTCATTGTCTCTGCATGCAGATATTTTAATGGGCGCACTGAGTGACATTCGCCCAGTAAAGTTGGTAACGATGGAGGGGAAAGCAATTCTACATATTAACGTCGAACAAAAAGTGTTAGGTAACCATTTGTGATAACCTAAATCATTTCTCTCGCTTTTTTTTTTTTTTTTTTTTTTTTTTTTTTATGCATCGAAGTGTAAAGAGGGGCAGATTTGTACAATATCTACTTTTCTAATAAATTCACAGTTTCACTTGACCGACGCATGAATAAAGTGATGAGGCCCTTGGCAATGTTAATTTTATATAAGGCGGAAAAACACACAGTGTGTATACAAGTAGATCTTAAGCAGGGCTTTCAAAAGTGCTCATTTTACCGTGAACAACCTATAATACGTGTGATCAGTTTGTATAATTTCTATCCACTTTTATTTCTATTTATACTATTAGTTACATTATTTTTCTTTTATTTCTACTTATGCTATCACACAAATCCTTTATTGTCGAAGCAACTGGAATCATGAATGTCACATGGTGTCATTTGACCAATTAATAGTTTTAATTCTGAAAACTTGTAAATAAGTAAATTGAAGCTGAACATTTCAGTATATTTCCCCTTATTTTGGACTTTATGTTCCCCACTCCATGACCTTGGTAACACTGTTCATACACATAGTCTCTGTGTATCGTAACTCAATACTCTCACGTCTTGTTCAGCAATAATTCGTTACAACGGAATACTTCTTCCTAAGTATCTCTCATTAATTATGCTTATTTGTCACATCATAATCTTGGGTCATTTATTTTTAAGTATTATTATCATGCCCTAAAAATATACTAACAAAATGTGTTCAATTGGCAATTACTTTCAAATTATAATACTTGTAAATTGGTGGTTGTTAACTGATAGTCACTGCAATTTTTAAAGTTTTGTGTCTTTGAGACTAATGATTTCTTTATTTTTATTCGTCGTCCTTTGTCTATTAAATCTGTGGTGAGTAATTTTAAAGTTTTCTAGTATAACACATGTATATTAGTGTTTTTAACTATTCATGTTACTGACTCTGGCGAACAAATAAGTTAACTAACTTCGTAACGATATGTCTATAGATTGTATCATCAACTATTGCAAACCATATTTTCTCACAATTGTCTCGCTTACTGATTTTTATTCTTAATGCGTAGTTTAAATAAAATCATGCAATTACAGTGAAACTATTTTATTTACGTTAAATTGCTTTTTGTTGGTAGCACTTGAAACTCAATAAAATATTTTGCCAAATTGAGCAAAATTGACTTATTCATTTCTAGTACTGACTATGATATTAATGTTATCCCCACTCACCTTTGTAATAATTTCGTATTCATGCCAATACAATGTTTATAGACGTGCAGCTGAAAAAATTAATACATTCACTATTTGTCCGGGACTTAAAGCCAGAACATCTAGTACCGTACGTGGGCGCGCATCAAATTGTACTACAAAACAAAAATGTCAGTGATAGACGCGTTGATGTACTTTTCAAACACTTTTGTTTGAAGTGGTCAGTGTAATGTTTGCAGGATGCGTAGTATGTCGGTCAACAGTACACTTTGTGGACGAAGGGAGGGACGCGACAGGCCAAGCCTAACGATAAACGAGGGGAGCGGGAGGTAAACTAGGACTAGGGGTTCAGCCCTCACAACGTTTGACGCCAACAGTAAACTATTGAGTAGTATGCATACTAGCATACTAGTGTACATTTGTACACCGGCCAATAGCTCAATATGTCGTGTATGAAAAAATAAACAAATGAATAAATAAAGCATTTGGGGCAACCACAGCAGTTCTAAGAAGAGCTGACGAATTAGTCGGTATGATATTGCTACCAGTTGCCCGTGAGGAGCAGACAACTTCTTCGTGAACTGTACAGAGATATCTGCACCAACGTCCGTAGTCCAGGAAGACAGGAATAGTTGAGACTGCCGACACGCTATCAGCAGCGTGACGTAAACATGATCTCAAGCTAAACAGTTTGTAAATTACGACACTCTTGTCTGGTTACTTCGATATTAATTCATTCCTCGGGATATTAACAGTTTCTCAACTTGGTACTTGGTTGTAAGGCGAGATGGTATCTGTTCACGCAGCTGTACCTGCTTACGAGTGGCATTTAAGAAACGTTAGCGTCCGTGTATGTTTTTCAGTTCCTCCATTTCTCTCGAAAGCATGTTTTCAGTTCCTCCATTTCTCTCGAAAGCATGTTTTTGTGATAGTGAGAATGGCCCAAACGGGTGTTTTCACGGTAATTTTTAGGTATGAACATTCCGGTGCAAAACATTAAACAATGAATAGGGACGTGCATCAAACCTTATGGCAGGGTCTCCGCTGAAAGTCTCATTGAGCTGCGTTATCAACGGCAAGACTTCACTTCAGTTCAGTGCTTCGCGCGTAGAGGCGATGAGAGATTTTATGTGCATGTCTCGGTCGCCCCCTAGCGCTTCCACGCTTTTAGGCCTCAGACGTGCGAAATTCTTTCAACCAGGGGGGCCACCTTAACCGTCCGGCCATCCTAATTTAAATTTTCCCTGGTTTCCTGAATAATACAGCAGCTGACAGCACTTCTATGTGCAGGTGTATGTATAGGGGGCATTCTGTCTGCGCTAGTTACTTGGGTGTATAAGAAGCAAAAATAAAAGTTGGGTAGCCACCCCTGCCCCCCCCCCCACGTTTTCCCAGAATGATGTTATTTAATATGGCTCATCACTCAACTTACCTTCTGCTAAAATAGCCTTTCTAGCGAGAATTGCAATATTTATCAAAAAAAGTTTTTAAACAAAAACTGTTGAGCATTTCATTGCTAGAAGTTCGCCTTTAAATTTTTTTATATCTCAAATTGTTAGCCGTGTAAAGTCCCGATTTCCTCATTTAGTGTGGGAAACGTTGGTGTTTGTATTGACAATATTACATTTTTTTCTGATTGAATGTTAATAAATGTATTTTTAAAGTGAAACAAAAAGTATTTAATTTTGCCTTGTTATATTTTTAACGTACAGTTGAAATAATGAAAAAAATAAAATAATTTATTTTGTATTTTACCGCTTCAGTTGCTATGCTTTTCATTATCTCCAAAAACAAACAAATGAAACATTTAATATTGAAAAATTACTTATTGTTTTGATGATCAAAAAGTAAAGAGACCAACAGTATGCCACGTGACTGATATTATATAGTGGCTTTAGTTATTTTATACAGTTGTCGACCGTTTGAATGTAAAAATCAAATTAGTATTTTTCCTATTGCTCTCATTTAATACCATAAACGCTAGCGAAAGTAGGTATAGGCCCTAATTGGTATTATTAAACTTGACTTCATTTATTGTAGCTGTGATGTGTTTTCTCGATTATATATTATATTTATCCGCGATGTAATGCCTCTCCCACGTGTATTTATTCTGACATTCAGTGTTGCCAAATGTTCTCTTATATAGGAAGATGCGTACTACTCATCATGATGTGTATGAAACTAGTGAAAAGGTTCAGCGATTCCGACTCAGCTGTTGGTGCCACTATGGCTCTAGAGCAAACGATTAATCGACCATAAAAGGAGCATCTCATGTAATTGGAATGACAAAGCAGAAACTGTTTGAAAGTTAAGTAGTTTTATAGGAGTGTTGTTTGCAAGTTGTTCTGCTACTCAGTAGATTAGCGTTACGTAGTTGGGATGTTCTATTGTGGTATTGTTTATGTATTCCCTGTGTTCTGAGTGTAGCCTTTTTATAGTTTTTTTTTAATAACTATTACGGTGTATTTTATGATATTCGGGGAAGTGATGCTTTAGCGTTTATATTAGGCACTATAAAGATAGCAAAATGGTACCTTTATTGGTTTTTGTAAGAGGTGGATTTTCTTTCGCAATAGATCAGATGTAGTCTGCTGAATGTGTTTCCTATAGGAATTCTTAGTGTTAAAAAGCTTTAAGAGGGTGTTCATTGCTACCTCGGTATAGTACTATTAGTGAATTTTATCGTTTTTTTTTTAAACATTTTTCTGTGGTGATATTTTATAGGTTCTACTCGCTACTGTTTACTGTTCGCCGTTATGGTTATAGAGCATGCTTAATTCATTAAAGAGTTTCCTTACTGTTATGCAGAGAAGATGTTTCATAATTTTAATTTCATCTTAGAGCTGCATCATTTATTTGTGTGACCTTGCTGACAGAATTTAAGACAGTGCTCTCTTTTGCATGTTGCAGTACATCTTCCTTGCCCCCAGGTTCTTCCAGCAGTGTCAAGTGATTTGGGAATTGGTTAATTATTTATCTGTAATTGAGTCACTTTAGATTTCTGTACCCCTCTGCCTGCTGTCCCTTATCCTTGCTAAGTCACAAAGGGGAGTAACAAATTTGTTGCCCAGTGGAATCTGACATAACATGAGTTACTGCAGTTAACCAACCTTCATAGAGAAATAGAATGTGATGTACACCATGAGCTCCATAAAAATGAGACCAATCACATCAACAAGATGACAGTGATTGTAATACAGTACATATTGAAAGAGAAAACCCCTTTCAAGTATTTGGAAACACATCACTACACAATCTTGTAACACGCAGATAGACGTGGCTTCTGAGGCAAAAGAAAATTGTTGAATATGTACAAATTAGGCATTGAGATTTACGAAGAATACAGAACGACCAGCTATGTTGAAAAGTCTGCACGTATCTGGGACACAATACATCACACGAAGTTACCCACGTTCGGTACTAAACATAAATCCAAGAAAAAACCAAAAGATTTTCTGAATAGAAAGTATGTAAAGACTGCCGCGAAAATAATAGTTCAAATTGCTCAAGTTCGTGGGCATGAACTCGCACATCTGTTTCAGTTTGCATTATCAGATGTTTCAATGGTTTTTGATGAGAATGAGCAACTTATTTTAAACAAATCAAACAAAAAACTCTTTATGCAGGAATTAGAAAATACTCTGAGTGAAGACCAAACAAGAGCCAAATTACAGCCACATAAAAGTACTTTTTCATTATAAATGTTATGAACTGTTAAGAAAGGTATGGCGAAAAAAGTTTGGTTATGTTGCCACTACCTACTCTACATTTACATCATCACTCTCTGCTGGTGCTTCCAGGACAGACCATGCGTTCGATAGTTACCAAGAATGTTATTCTAATGTCTCTGAACGTCTGTCAAAGCAAAAAACCAATGCCACTGTGTTTTGTAAAATTATCATCTGAGATTAATATACCGATTCAAATGGACACTTTGTGGCCCTCGTCAACAAACGAATTGTTACTTCAGAAGCTTTTAACAGCTAGTCTAGAATCCCTGATAGTGACTAGAGCAACTAGTCAGCTGCATGTGCCAAGTGCATTCTCTGATTCCTCTGATGAAATGAGTGTCAAATGCGCGGGTGTTCAAAATGGTATTGAAGAATCAATACCTGTCGTGGACAGATTTGTAGTAGAAGAAGTTGGTTTCAGGATGATGATTCTCGCAGAGAATGCAGAGAATTAAAGGGCTAAAAAAAATAGGGGTTTCAGTGCTGATCCTGGCATCTTAGCCCTGGCTCTATTTCACTGGAAAAGGTTTTACACGCCATGAGTGAATGAAGTTTGGCTAAGAACTAGTTTTGGTGACACGACAAGACTCATGCTAGCGGAAACACTAGGATAAGACATGTGCCAAGCATTACCAGTGCTCCATGCTCTTTTTGGTGGCGACTGTACTAACAAGTTTGGTACTACGAAAGCTGCAGTCGACTGTAATCCTGTGCAGTATTTAAAAGACGCTGGCGTGTTAGCATTATCTGCAGATTTCGACATAAACTTGACGAACAATACTTACTGCAATAATTGTTGAATAAAGGACCGGGTGTTGCAAGACACTCGATGAGTTCAGGCTACGGAAGTACTTCCAAGAGACCTACCCCAACAAGTGCAAGTGCACCTGGACATCTTCTGCGTGCTTTCTTCCACGCGTACTTACCGATGCACTCACTGCCTTGACGAGCACAAGTGACGTAAAGTCCACTTTAGTTCGGCCTTGAAATGACACATAGTGTTCTACTGCCATCAAAGCTCATTATTGCAATACCAGACGACTACATTGTGGCATATACGTGTATCAAGTGCGCTAAATCAACAAGCGTGTGTGGGAACGCTGAAGTTCCATTTTGTTTGTTTTGCAAATGCAACAGTGTTGAAGTTTACCAAATTGATTGCAGGAACCCATTTAAATGCAATATGCAATGTATACATATGTGCTAAATAAATATTCAAAAATATTTAACTAAAAGAATTGAATATGGCCTAACACATTTTTTTTACACACAAAGCTGTTAAAATGGTACAAAACTGGCACTTTTTGGTCTTGTAAAAAATTCCAAACAAATTTTCGAAGTACTTTAAAGGGCGTATTTACCAATAACATTAAGGGGCGTGATACCAATAACATTAAGTAAAATGTACAAAAATAGTTTAACACGTTTTTTTTTTGCTGTTTATTATATAGTACACTAGCAGCCCAGCCTGTGACCTTTTCTTTAGTATTGTCACGTGCCTAGAACAGTTACGATGTTACAAATTTTTGTTGTCATACAAAGACTGAAAAACAATTGTGTGGAATTAACTCAACATTGGATATAGTTCTACCCACTAAGCCACTGTGACCCCACTTAGAATCGCTCTATCCACTGAGCCACTAAGGCCCCATTTGATATGTATCTATCCACTTGGCCACTATGGCCCCACTTGATATAGTTCTATCCAATGAGCCATTGCAGCCCCGCTTGGAATCGCTCTATCCACTGGGCCACTGTGGCCCCACTTGGAAACTAACTCAACATTGAAGCGAGACATTTAAAGTAAACGAAAATGATATTCCATTACCGTCATATCTCTATGCATCAATACAAAACTTTCATATAGGAAAAAATGTAATTAAAAATGAGTTCTTAGGATAGAAGTTAATGATTGCGTAATCTGATCTTGTTGAAATTCGAAGTTGACGTGTATTTTACCCTGAGGATTCGCTCTGCAAAATTTAAAGAATTTCTGTTGAGTTTCAAGGGACTTAGAAGTATTAAAGACGGACAGACAGACAGAGCCCATCTGCTTATTATATAGGATAAGGAGAATATTTCCGTAGTAATAATATTAAAATTTTACTTCACAAAGCTAAAAGATTGAGATATGAAAATGATTTTAAAAACATCTGTAGACAGTTAAATATTTTAAAAAAATTTTCCTGAAAGATTGCTTGATAAATATTACCAGTCTCGCTAAAATGCTTACTTTAGCAGAAGTGAAAAGTAACTAGGGCCTCAAAATTGCTCACCTTATCGTGAACAGCCTATACTATACAAATGTCACTGCCCCTACCTTGCAAATATTTTAACAGGCGCACTAACTGACTTGCGCCCAGTGAAGTTGGTATAGGTTATTCACAGTAAAACGAGCACTTTCGAAATCCCTACTTACGATCTACTTGAATGTTATTAGTGTATTATTCCGCCTTACGTATAATTTGCATTGCTGTGGCCTTATAACTTTATTAATTTGCATATTTTTACACTTACATCGATTTAAAAAAAACAGAAAGCTAAAGAAATAATTTAAGTCATAAAAATGCTTACGTAACACTTTTTATTCGACGTTAAGATATGGAACTACTTTCCATCCATGGTTTCCAACTTTACTAGGCGCATGTTACTCAGAAAGCCCGTTAAAATATATGCGGGCAGGGGCAGTGACTTATTTCTAAGGTTGATTTCAAAAGCGCTCACTTTAACGTGAATAGCCTTTAACGACGGGGAGAAAGAAGTCTCTTGTTTTAACGTTGAACTAACGGTGTTAAGGTAAATATTTCTGAACCTTTTAAAATATTTCTTTATTTCTTGTTTATTAATGCATGTAAGTGTAAGCATTAACAAACTGGTTAATTACTTATGTTCACAGTTTCACTTCACCGACGCATTAATAAAGCGATCAGTCACATGGCAACGTTAATTTTACATTAAGACGGAAAGATACGAGTCATGCATACAAGTAGATCTTAACTAAGCAGGGCTTTCAAAAATGCTCAGGCCGTGTCCGAATTGGCAGATCTCGTTGACAAAACGATCACGTGACCCGATTTTGTATGCAAAAATGGTGACGTATTAGGTAATTTGGTATTTCGTATTTTGTATCGAGCGGATGTTAGCAAAATACAAAATGACAAAATCAGCGCCACGTTTGTTTTTTCTTTTGAAACACATACGTGAATGCGTAAATAAAATGGCTTTTAACACAAATAACTATACATATAGTACACTAGGCATGTCTTAAAAAGCAAGCAAGTGCTGTGCTTTGTATAGGCCTATAAATACTGCAAAATGTTTTTTAAAGTCGTTATTGCATAATTGATTATTTTATTATTTATTAATGTATTCGTAGTATATCAGTGATGATTCCAGAAATATTTCATATGTTTTAAGCATTAAACGTAGAAAAATATGTTTCGCACTGTTAATGTAATAAGGTTGCCGCGAGTGTTAAACAAGTGACTCTCGAAAACGTCCGAATCGATACCTACCAAATCACAAAATTAAAAAATAACGAAATAACTAAATTTGTCAATTCGGACACGGCCTTGCCGTAAACAGTCTGTAAATCGACAGTGCGTGAAATACAGCAGTGCTCGCGGGAGACACTACTGGGGCGTGGTCCTGCGAGATGGTGGAAATACAGTCAGACCCAGGTTCGGCCAGGAAACACTGTTTTGAACATAGCGTAAATAAGGTTGTAAAGGCTGTTCACGATAAAGCGAGCGCTTTTGAAATCAACCTTAGAAAAAAGTCACTACCCCGACCTGCATATAATTTAACCGGCGCAACTGAGTGACATTCGCCCGGCAAAGTTGGTAACGATGGAGGGAAAGTAGTTCCATATCTTAACGTCTAATAAAAAATGTTAGGTAATTGTAATAACTTGTATTATTTCTTTCGTTTTAGCCTTTTTAAATGCACCGAAGTGCAAAAATGAGTAAGTTCTAAAAATATTTACTTTTCCAATAATTTCACAGTTTCCCTTGACTGACACATGAATAACGTGATGAGGCCCTAGAAATGTTAATTTTACATAAGACAGAATAATACACTAATTGCATAGATATTAAGCAGAACTTTCAAAAGTGCTCACTTTACCGTGAATAGCCTATATACCAGAGTGGCAACAGAAATGTTATTGAGCGGTCGATAATTTTTTTTTGGCCGTCTCCACGCATAACAACTTAGTCGGCACAACCACTGCATCACTTCGAACTACGAAGTTGGCTCTACTGAGTACTTACAGCGCTTCCGGCGGATATAATTTGAACTTCGTAAAACTGCAGTACAAATATTATTACAATCATACGTACCGTTCAATACCTTTAGGAAATTTGAACACTTCAAAAGTGGAATAAAATGAATTATGTGTGGGATCAGAACATTACGATGTTCCGCCAAGAATTGCAACGCATTTCAGAAATTCAAACTTATCTATCCTGGCGTTACGCTATCGTCAACAACAACAATATAGACAGGCAACATAATAAAAATTAAGAGGCAAATTTTTTTTGTATAAATCTGTGAGAATGCTTAATTTTTTTTTTTTATTTATAAAATATTTAAGCTCCCGCAGTGTAACAACTAGGAAACAATTTGTATTTGCTTTAATGGGTATCAAAGTATTTCACTATAATGATGGTACGCGTGGAGAGGGCCTGAAAATATAAGCGACCAGTTGTTCCCTACCCTGTGAACACCCCCGAAGAGGAGCAGGAGGGGTGGACGGAAGTGGCTCAGTGGGGGAGGCAACGGTTATCAAAAAAGCGAGTAAGAGTCTCAACTACAACTAACTCTGTAATTTTCCTTGGGAATCGGGCAATACTGCGGCCGTTTACACCCAACCTAAAAACTTATATATCTACTTAAAGTTAAAAAAATATATATAAAAAAAATTCCGAAAACTTTTAATGGAAAATTATAATTTTCGAGAATATACAGAATGATTCTCAGTTAGACCGACAAACTTCGGGAGGAAATTCTTCATGAAAAAGTAGAAGGAAAACATATGTAACACTTTATACATAAACCGAATATTAATGGAGGCGTGAGAACATAAAAAACCAGGTTTTAAACCGTATTTGCGCAAAATATACATAAGGAAGTAAAATACAATAAACAACTCTCGGAACATTATTGTATGTTATTGGGACCTTCAACGTAAGAGCCGATATTTTGCACAGATATGGTTTTTTTTTTAATTATAAAATGTCACGTATGTTTTCCTTTTACTTTTTCATGAAGAATCACCTCCCGAAGTATGTTGGTCTAATTGCGAATCATCCTGTATACTTGCAGCACGAATTTGTTGCAGCTGTTTGTAATGCTTAGTAAAAATGTAAAATTAATTTTTATTGCAAAACTTTCTCAGGCAACCCTGGCAGTTTTATTTTCGCATGTAGGGTAATTTGAATCTTTTAAATTTCCGCAATCTAAGTACCGAACGCTTTGTCATCATGCACACTTTTCACCAAAGAACACATTATTTACCACAATGGACAAACAAGTTGGCATCCCGCGTCTTGTTACTTTCCCATCAAAGTTATTCGACAATATATATAATAACAGTTATACTTTCTGAATACCTCACCTTCATTTTGAACTAAATACAGAAATAAAACATAGAATTGTTATAAAAGTTAGAGGAGTTGTGGAGTTGAGTAACTCCCGCGCGGTGCAGGGGAATGTTAATTGCCATACGTTGGCACTACGCTGGCCGCTGTGACTTTCAGTGATATGATTCCGCCTATACAGAATGTAGCTAAACTACCGTAATAAACTTCGGGAGGTGATGTTCCTGTGAACACGCGTCCTAAACCGCGTTGTTATTGAGTTACGAGATGTACATTGGCCACGTCGCAGTGTCACTGCGAAAAAGGTTCTGTTGAATCAAACAAGATTTGTTTGTTGCAACCAAATTACTTGTTTGTATAGGGGCAGTGAAATATTTTGTTGCTGAAACCAAATTATTTTGTTGTTCTCATTTGGTTGCCCCAAACTGTAATAGTTGGTTGGAGGCAACTAAATATTTGTTTGGCTACGCGAACATTAAACAGTTTGGGCCTATATAAAAAACTTATGTGTTCAATCGAGTTTCGAACCTGGATCACCTGCGCCCGCGCGATACGCCTTTGTAATCTCGGCTAATGTGACAACATGTAACATCGGAAAGCTTTTACATAGATATACTGTAAATATTGGGCAACGTGTGCAAATAAATATTTCAAGTTTTACAGCTTTACTCGTCAGTTTCTTGTTGCATTGTTTTATTATATTAATGTGTTTATACGATTGTTAAGCATCAATACATACACTAACAAACACTATCCTAATGGTCACGAAAAATGCCAAAAAAAAACTCTCGAGCAGTATTTTTGAACGAAGGCAGTCAAATGAGTGGCCAAACATATATATATATATAGTTGATATAACAAAATATTTTAGTTGGCGGTCTAACTATTTTTGGCCCAACACAGAGATTTTGTTTATTCAAACATATATTTTGCTAGACGAACAAAAGTAATGCTGTTGCTTTTAAATGTTATTTTCCCAACAATATATTTTGTTAGGGGAATTAAATATATATTTGACCCTATACAAACAAATATTTTGTTCGATTTTCTCTCAGTGTCCGCCATGGGCAGTAATGCGTACGTGGGAATCTACCCTGTTGCTCCGTCCGCTACTCGCTCCACTCGCGGAACCGTGTCCTGCCTCCTGCACTGTACCCGTCCCTCATGCTGGTAATGGGAAACTAATTTCGTTCACGACGAGGTACAATTTCAAAAACTCTTGTGACGCGATGCATTCGTGGGCTAGTACATTCGTCTCCGCAACCAAAACTAACAACCCAGTAAGTGGCGATAGCGATACATGTTACCACAAGTTGAGACCCCTATAGCTCGATATAGCCAATTCACGGTTACTTACGACTTTTTCTGAAGCCCTGCTAACGCCCTACTTCCGAAATATCCCTCCGCCTTATGCAAAAAAAAAAAAAAAACCTCAACCGAGTCTAGAAAATCACGCCAAACGGACAGCGCACCGCATTTGTTCTTCCTCGCTTAAATAATATTTCGCAAGTGAGCTATTACTCACTAGGTATTACCAACACAGCTATTTTCTCCCTGGTTTTATTGGTTTTAATTTTAAACTAAATATTAAAATATAAGTAAAAGTTACATTTATCCAAAAATATGGTACTTCTATGTTAGCAGAAGTATGAAATGCTCGTGATACATGTATTTATAAAATAACCAAGCACGTTGTGCGTGAGGCGAATAGACTATATTGGACTGTTCACGGTAAAGCGAGCACTTTTAAGGCCCTTCTAAATTTTTCCTTTCATTCAATTTCCATTTTCCTGCTGCTTTTTAATATAAACACTGCAATGTAACCAATAATCGCAGTGTATACATTTCACCACCCTTAAACACTTTAATTCCTGAGACTGCAATAGGATATATATATATAAAAGTGTCTAATGCCTGTTGGGAGGGCCTTAAAAAGTGCTCAATTTATCGTGAACAGCCTATAAGAACGCTTTGTAGGACGTATATTCATAAGACCACGTTTGGCTTGTTTTGATGGCAGGAATCGTCGCCCGAAGTGTGTTGCAATAGCCTGTAGTAGTAGATGAGAGGGCGGGGACAGGACGGCAATACTCACTGGCGGCGGCTCCAGCTAGGATCACCCCCAGCAGCAGCGACAGCAGCCTCATGACCCTCGTCGTCGGCGACCCTCTCTCCCGGCACGGCGAGACTGTGGCGCCGATTACAGCCTCGCTACTCCCCCTCCCCCTCCACTAGCCGTCGACTACATCCTGGCTGCCCCCACCACCCACCGCCCGATAACTCTCGTGTCATGGTCAGGGGTCACCCCTCTGACTTCGTACCCCCACCCCCTTCCTCCACTTCCTCACAGTCACTTGCGTACGTGGGATTTCATTCAGGGAGGAGCTGAACAAGCCTCGATTCTGAGGTGACCACTTTGCACAGTAAGAAAAAATGTTAGGGGGAGGGTTTCTCGGTGTTCTCCAGTTTCCTCCCGTCCTTGCATTCCGATGATGTTCCGTTCTCACCTCACTTCACCCTCATCGGCTGTCAAAACCTCCATGTCAAGAGCCACCCACTTTTTCCCCAATGCGAAATAATTTTTTTAATTTGAAATGCTCTCTCAAGGAAAACTTACTGTAATTGTTTATTTCAAATTTCAGTACACAGTTTTCAGACAATTTTCCCAAATTTGTTATCGTTTATTAACATTTTTTTTACTTTTTCTTTAAGGGGCTGCAACCCCTTCAACTCCCCCCTTGCAGTCACATCACTTTACTATTTACTTTCCCGCTGGAAGACGCTACCATTCGGGAGTTGCTGATAAGGTTATCAACTTTACATATTTGCCGTACGAGGTATCAAACCCCACCATCTTGTATTTATCAATTTTTCCGACGTTAGTTCCGTTACATATGTTTAACGATATGTTCTACACGGCAGAATATAAATAACGTATTCTTGAACTTCATCAATTTGCTACCGCTTACCTGTTGCATTAATTTTCAAATTGGTAACAGCAGAAAACAAATGAGTGGTAATTTCTTGCGGGCGATTATATGGATGATATTAACAGCAGCAATTTGAAAATAACTGCTTTAAAAAAAAATTGTAAAATGTAATACTTTTTGCTTTGTCACGCCGTAGAACATAAAACATCATCTGAATTGCCGGCTTCGTCAAAAATGTCATAAATCCAAAATGGCGGGGACCGGTACACCATAAGGGACATTTCAGACGACAAGACAAACGACCGCAACGAAATGATCAAGGGAAGTAGTTATCGAAAATTACAGTTTTGAAAACTATCTGTAAAGTGTAAAAGTCAGTATTACGTCGTGGCACATGTTCTTGGACGCCGTGCTGCGTGGCTGCCTACTCTCGAGGCACCAGCCAATCCGCGAACTCATTGCGTACGGTAGTACTGTGTACACCAGTCTACACTTTCTCTGAGCATGTACAACAAAATATAGTCTTCTCGTGGTTTCTTCAGCACACGTTTGGAATAAAGCCCTTAACAATAACCCTGTGTAGTTTCTTAATTATGTCACGTGTCCCATGTGTTTTATACTTGTGTTAACATAAAAAGAAACATAAAATTGCTATATTTTAAGTTAAATCGAATTTTTTTATATTTTATCTATTAATTGCATTTTTAATTATAATTAATATAAATAAAAACAGCGACCAAAAAAGGTGTGTTAATAATGCTAGTAAGAAATAGCTCTTTTGCAAAAATTATTACACTGAGTGCGCATGAATGCGGTGAATTTTTCTATAGTCGGTTAAGCTTTGTTCGTATAAGGCGGAGGAATATCCTGGAAGCAGAATTTCAGAAGAGATTCAAAAAAGTTGGAAGGAACCATGAATGGACTATATTTAGTGACGAATATAGTCATAATTCAATGTAATTTAAAATTCTGACTCAATCAGCATTACACCAAAAGACGCGAACCTACGCTGGAAGAAATTATACTGTACACGTCTCGGCAAGTGCTTGTTTCACGAACGCACATAATGACGAATGACATCTGCCGTCGTAAATTGCTACTGCAACCACTGGGTTGGAGCATCAGAGTCAACTACTGACACTGTGTTTATTGATGCTCAGTTTAATTACGAAAAAAATGAGTGAGTGGAGATATTAGCGCGGCTCTTAGCAGCGAGGTCTTGAGAGCCGGTGAGGGTGGAGCAGAGCCGTAATGAGGGGCGAATGGAAACGGGAGATCCCAGAAAAAACCCGTCCACCAGCGGCATCGTCCGGCACGCTTTCCATTTGCAAAAAACCAGAGTGGCCCGGCCGGGGATTGAACCCGGTTTGGCATTGGTGGGAGGCGAGCAGTCTAACCAGTAAATCTCCACGGCCCCACTTACGAAGAAGTCTGGGGTTCGAGATATATGGCGTTTCTTCTTATGTCCATACGGGATAAGTGTTCCAGGCCTCTCTCTCTCTCTCTCTCTCTCTCTCTCTCTCTCTCTCTCTCTCTCTCTCTCTCTCTCTCTCTCTTCTCTCTCTCTCTCTCTATCGATTATCAAATCAACGACAGGTTTGTAGAAATTTCCCACGCACGCCGGTAGTTATGAATCAAGGTTTCCAGAAAGCTGGCGTCCTGGTGGGGATCGAGGGTTGCGCGGCGGCCATCTTGGATGACGCCACTCTGCGGGAAAAATTTCCCTCCTTACCTATAAAATATCCAAAATTGCTGGATTTCCCCCAAAAAATCGTCCGAAGTTCGTAAAAACTTGCTAAATTTCCCTCTCCCGATGGTCATCGACTTCATGCTCTGGCATTTCGGTCAACTTCCACTGATGACTCCACAATGTGGTGTTTGACTCAATGAGGAGGAGGATGAGGGGATTTCAGCACAACACTTCACACTCCTACATTCTGGTTGGCTTTCTCCGGGTGCTCCTAACCGATATTGTTATAGTTTTCCTTCCTACCGATAAGTGCACACTTCCCGCACGTGCATACTGTTTTAATGGGGAGACCGCATTCCAAGGCTCCCTGCCAACCTCAGGTTAAGTAAGTCCTAAACACACATATAAGCATAGTTGATTGTAATTTCGCAAATTCATAACATTCGCATCACCCACAACGACTAGAAGGGTCGCAGGGCTAAGTAAACACTATATCTACTTATAAGCATAGTTGGCTATAACTTCCGAACCGTTCGAGATACAACTACCAAAATCATAACATAGGTATCACCCCAGACAACAGAAAGGAACGAGGGGTCAAGTACGACCTAAGCGTACATATACGCATAGTCGGATGTAATTTCCAAATCGTTTAATATAAACAAAGCCAACAAATTTATAACATAGGCATCACCCCAGACAATGAAAAGGAGTGAGGGGTCAAGTATGTTCTAATCACACGTATAGGCATAGTCGGCTGTAATTTTCGAACCGTTTAATATATATAGCCACCAAATTCATAACAGAGGCATTTCCCCAACAAAGGAAATAGTCGGATGGCCAAGTATGTCCTAAGTGAACTTATAAACATAGTTGACTATAATTCCCAAACTGTTTAAGATATTGAAGCAAAATCCCTAACATACACATCACACCTAACAGTGAAAAGAGTTGCAGGATCGAGTATGTCCTAAGCTCACTGATAAGCATATTGTACTGTAATTTCCGAACTGTATAATATATAGCCACCATATTCATAACATAGACATCATCCCAAAGCAAAAATGGTGGCAGGGTCAAGTATGTCCTAAGCATAGTGTGCTGTAATTACTGAACCATATAAGATATGGTCACCATGTTCATAGCATATACATCACCCCCAACAGCGAAAATACTTGTGGGCCAATATGTCCTTAGCATACCCATAAGCATAGTTGGCACTAATTTCCGAACCAGTTAATATATAGCCACGAAATTCAGAATATAAGAATAATCCCAGACAGTGAAAATTTTCGCGATGCCAAGTCTGTCCTAAGTGTGCATATAAGCACAGCAAGCTGTAATTTCCCCACTGTTAGAGAAAAAAATTAATTAATGGAGACATTTGGGGATCGTTCCAGCTACCCTTGCATTACCAGTCCGACACCTTAAGCACAAGACCACCATTGCATTTTAAGTGTTAGGAAATGAAATACCATATATACATTCATCAACCGACACACACATATGTGTCATCGCGAGTTGGCGAGGTTGTTTCCTTCTGGACCTGCCAATGACATCCTCGACAGACGTTAGGAGAAGAAACTCTGGTATTGTCCTATGCACTCACCAGACAACCCCACCACGAATATTCGAGCTTATCCTTCTGTATTCACCTATCCTAATGATGTCAACAGTGAAGATGCTCACACCACCACCACTTGACTGCGGAAGGGACTAGCATGCTCGCTGGTTTCATTTAACCTGGAGTCACAATGGGGATTCGAAGTCTCATGCAGTGGCATTCCACCATAGTGTTAACCTGGTGAGGTGCCGAGTCTCATACTCTATCATTCTACCATTGCTGTCCCATTACAACAGGGTATGCTCCTTCCGAGATCCTTTCACCAAACGTCCTGGTGTCTTGGTGGGGACAAGTTTCGAGCTCTCCGCCTGTGTAATACGGAGCGACGCACTCTAGACTAGAGTCGCACCACGCACATGTCAAGTATACCTTAATGCTCCATGGCTCCAGGGTGGTATACCAGCCAAGTCACACATGTAATTTTACATTATGAGAGAAATCCAGTACAATTATACACAAGCATCAGGTGTCTATGCTGTGTGTGTTAAACGATGTTAGACATGACTAGACCATCCTGGTCACTGTAAGGTAGTCCAAGTTGTCGACCAACAGTACAGGCAAGTCGAAGGGATGGTACAGAATACTAGCAGAGAGGGGGGGGGGGCGATTGTACATAACACTACACAAGAGAGAGTGAGAGACATGTAAGGGCTACAGACCAGCCAAGCCACATATGTACTTTTCCATTATGAGAGGAATTCAAGTACTTGCCAACAAGGGCAAATATCGGGTACTGTATGCTGCGACAATGCTAGACAGGATCAGGCCGTCCTGGTCAGAACAACTTCCTTACGAACTGGGCATTGTACATTAGGCGAATAAATGTAGCAATTGTGAAGTGCAGGAACGATAAGGTCAACACTGCTACACACATACCAATGCAAGGGAAAAGAGTTATAAGTACTTACTAACCAGTACAATCACACAAGTCTAGGGTGAGTGTTAAATGATGCTAGACAAGACCAGGCCACCCTGCATGTGAATGATCTCCTTACGAACAGAAATCATCACACGCAGCCATCACTTACAACACTAGCAGCAGCCGACCCAACATTGTAGTGCGACAGGCCTGTCTCCGGCTTATACTCGTGTACCAAGCCTTCAATGCCTCAGGCAGTCATAACATATCTCCCACCTGTGCTCGTGTACCGAAACTTCAATGTTTGTACTTACAGACAATAAAACTCTGTCTCCAATTTGCACTCATGTACTGAACCTTCAATGCTCGCAGCCAGTCCTTACCCCCCACCGCTGGGGTCCAGGGCCCAAGACTGTAGTAGTAACACATTCATGACTGATTTAGGCTGCACCCATCGCACTTGTGTACCGAGCTTTCAGTGTGTGTAATGAAGGGCAGCCATGCTCTGTCTCACATATGTTCGCACTGCCACAATAAATACTCGGCCATCGCTGACAAGACCAGACCGCCGTGATCAGAACACCTCCCGTACGAACCAAGTGAAACGAAACTGACCAACACTAGCAGCCAGAACACGCGCGACCCACCACACGACCAACGTGAGAATCTGTAAGTCTGTGGTCGACCGACAGTGCGAGCATTGCGCAGGCACGTTGAAGTGATAGTACATAACACTAGCATAGAGAGAGAGAGAGAGAGAGAGAGAGAGAGAGAGAGAGAGAGAGAGATGCTAGAGTGACCAACCAGTCGAGTGCATGCCCCATTACAAGAGGAATTAAGTTCCTAGTGTCAGGACAGTCAGCACCTACGAAACAACATAAACCATTAGTTATGCAAGAGAGACGACACCACTACACACTAGAGCAAATTGTACATGTACTTATTTCGAGTATGTGCAATTTATAATACTGGAACTGTAAGCTCATTACGAAACGAATTACCCACGATCTGCTCCGACACAAATGTACGAACAATGTAATAACGAGTAAGGAGATATCGCAACACACACAGACATTTTAACTATGTATGTACTCTGCTTTTTAGAAGACACAGAGCAGAGGTTTATCTTAAATTATGTAGCAGTGAAGACCTGTAGGCCACAAACGCATCTCATCGCAGTGAACTCACTGGAAGCACAGGCCACAATGACTGTCCTGCCTCTATGTGCACTGTGTACATTACTGACCAAGAAAGCAACTCGACACCTGCAAGTACTGTAAGTACATCACTGCCCCTTGATAAATATACTTACTTGTTACATATGGTAATAAAAGGAAATAATGCATGTACCGCGATGGTGGTGGAGACAGTGCACCATCCTTGAAAATAAGGTACCATAGGTTCAATTCCCGTAGAGAGTAGTAATGCATGCTGAAATGAAAGTTGTCATTGGATGCTCGTCCACAATGAATGGACATTTGTTCATCGGGTAGCGAGTGGAAGCAAGGCCCAACTGCCAAACATCATGAATATAGTAACTGACATTGTCTACAAGACCTACTCATGTGGTGCGAGTGAAGTAAGTGTGTGCCTTGCATGCACACAGAAGGAAGTGCTCGAATGAAGACTAAGTTGATCGTGTAAAACGACCGAGTGTAAAGAGGTTGAGAGGCCGAATTAGCAGGCTAGACAGCGAACGTCCGTGTAAATTAACCAGTCCAGCAACCATGCAGACATATAAAGGGGCAGCCCGAGATGGGCAAAACAAACTTTCGTGCAGTGTCCGTAGTTACAGACAGTCATACTCTGCCTTCAATGATTTCAATTACAAGCAGCCATACTCTGTCCTCATGACCTGGCTTGCACGTGAACCTTCATTCCGTGTACTTACAGACAGTCCCCGTCCAGCAACCATGCAGACATACGCACCACACAATCGAGGCAGCCAGAGACGAACAACACAAACTAGCATGCAGTGTGAACAGTATACAAGCGAGTATCATGTAAATTAGATATTAGTTCGTCTACGAGCATGGTGGCAGAAAGCAGATCGTTACATCTACCGCGATCGCATACTCTACTTTAATATAAAGACAGAATCAGCAGTAGAAGACATCATCTACAACACTGCCAGCATTGTCAACAGCAAGGGATGCTGGATATTCTCTGTAAGCATTACAATATCAATGTTCCTATTTGGAAATACGTTTAGTACAAGATGTACTACACATCGACATGAAAGTAACAATAGAATGTTCAGTCCAGCATACAAAGCATTCCAATGTGAACTGTGATGCATGTTTACCCGCAGCGTAGCCATGTATAGGCATAACAAGAATTGCAAAGGCAATGTTTGTTGTTCATCCGGGAAGCGAGTGCAATTATTGCGGCAAGAAATTCGGAAGCATCTCCGATCCCATATGTCATGAAGATATAAGTGTCAATTTGCCATCATCCACAAGACCTTCCCAAGTGTTAACTGCAGTGCAGTACATGCAAATAAGCATGCCTGGAAAGCTCACAGCAGAAATTACTCGAGTGAAGACTAAGTTGAGCATGTAAGATGAACGAGTGTAAAGAAGATGAGAGCTGGCAGTAATCATCTACTGAGGCGACCCGAGATGGGCAAAGTAAACTAGCATGCAGTATGATCAAGCAAGCATAATTTGAAATAGATGTTAGTTCGTCGGCGAGTGTGGTGATAGAAGGCAAATCGTCACAACTACATTCATTTAGTACGATTGTATACTCTGCTACAATACAGAGATGGAAACAATGGTTGAAGACTTACCAGCTGTAACACCTCCACCAGCATCACCAACAGCAGTAAGATATCAATGTTACTATTGTGGAAATACTTTTAGTACAAGTAGTAGTGCACACCGACATGAAAATTGCCATTGCATGTTCAGCCCAGCATATACGTCGTTCCAGTGTGATAGCTGCGATGCCATGTTTACCCACAAGGATAACCTGTATAACAAGAGGTGCAAAGGAAATGTTCGTCGTTCATCAGAAAGCGAATGCCAAACTCCACGGAGATAGTTACTTTCCATTTGCAATTGTCTACAAGATCTACCCATGCAGTGCGGCGAATCAGCGTACCTTGCAAGCTCACAGCAGGAATTGTTAGAATGAAGACTAAGTTGGGTGGGTAAGATGAACGAGTGCAAAGAGACCAACTTAGCAGGGTGGACAGCAATCGACCTGATAAGGTAGCCAACCATGATGACGTTTTTACCACACACAGAGAACCAACCTGAGACGGGCAATGCAAACTAATCTGCAGTGTGAACAAGTGAGCATCCTGTCATTTCGTCGGTGAGTAAGGTGGTGGTGGAATGCAGACCATTAAGACTACAGCGACCATGTACTCCGCTACAGATGAAAACAATGATTGAATATGTACAATCTGTAACACCGTCAGCTTCGGAAAGGCCTCCAAAGAGTCGCTATAAGCACTACGGCATCAACATTACCACTGCGATCTCGTACTCCGCTACAATATGAAGATGTCCGAAGACTTAGTATCGGCAAGGGTCTCTAAAGAGTCGCTACGGTATAAATGTTACTATGGTAGAAATACTTTTAGTAATGCACACTGACATGAAAGAAGTCAGCCCCCAGCATATGTAACGTTCCACCAGAACGGCCTGGTCGTGTCAAGCATCGTCGCAGCGTACAGCACCCAATGCTTCCGCTGGTTGGCAAGTACTTTAATTCCTCTTGTAATGGAAAAGTACATGTCTGACTTGGCTGGTATGGAGGAGTACCCATTGTTTTGCCTAAAATTAAGTTAAATGACTTCAGGCAAAGTGACTTAGGCAAAACGACTTTAGGAAACTGACTTTTAGGCAAAACGATTTTAGGCAAAATGACTGTCTGTAAAATTAAGTGAGGGACTGTAATTTTAGGAAATACTATTTTAGGCAAAAATACTTTAGGCGAAATTACTTTAGGCAAACCGACTTTTTCGGAAGGTAATCGAGAGGCTAGAATTTTAGGCAAAATACTGTTGTTTGTCATAGGTAAATTAATTTTGTTTCCTGATTAAACCCACAATAACTATATTGTTCTCATTTATGACATAGGTGGCACCACTAGTACAATATCTCGAAACAATAGAAGTGTTTGTCTTGTAAAAGAGCTTCAAGTTCAATGTAGCAGTAACAGATAGTGCTGCATGTCCTGGTTTTAAAGCAAAAAGAATATGTTTGTTAAATTTATTTTTTTTTGCCAAAAGGCTGTATACGAACTCATAAATAAGACTTCCCTTTAAAAAAAAAAAAAAAAAAAAAACTGAAATATAAAGCCATGTTTGTTCCATCTCTCCTGATCGATCCACTTTTCACATGTGGCTTCATATTTCTGAAGATGCTATACGTATTACTCGATATTAGAGTGAAAATGGCCCATGAAACTAACACTGACGCCGGGACGTGCAGGGCGTCCTGACCTCTGGGCTATGTGTTCTTTGCGGTCTGGAGAGGGAAACTTCCTCAGCCCGCAGAGAGATACAACTGCTGCAACCGAATGGGTGGTATAAGGGCCCGAGCACACACCCCGCTCTGAGCTTCGGCAATGATGAGAGAGAGAACTAACACTGAGACGTGCGGTTTGATCCTGGGTCTAATTGTAGTGGTGTTGGAATTGATAAATTAAGGTTGATTTTCTTATTTGAATATGTTGTGCGTAAATGAACAAGGACTAATGTTATTCAGTAATATACTGTATAATTTTTTCGTAGAATTTCGCAGTATTGCGCGGAGGTATTGTAACGCTGAGATTGGCTACATCAAAAGCATATCGCATAAATGACGCATTGTTTGAAAACTGCAACTCTCTCATAGATGTAAAGTCCCTATATTAGATTAGTTTTTTGCACAGGGTAATATTTTTTTATTTTCTACAGGATAGAAACTTTTAATTGAACTAAAATTAAATTATGGCTATGAAACCCTTTTACAGAAAAATTTAAAAATAAATATATGGTATCAAATTAAAATAAAAAATGTTAATTTTTGAAATTACTTAAGTACGTAAAACATTATAAAGATTCAATTTAATGAATTTTTAACCCCCCACCAGCAGTGGAATAGCCAGGTTTACGATTTCAGGGGAGGAGAGGGCAGCAAATCTTCACAAATTGTAAAATTAACTTAGACAGATTAAACGTTTGCCATTCAGCTGGAAAAGGACATAAAAATTATATGGCCACTTATCATACATAAATTACTATTCGCGTAATATATTAGCAATTACTCAAGTTTTTTGTTGAATTTTTAGGATGAAATTTTGTGCTATTCTGAAGGAAAGTAGTAATTGACTATAAGAAAGTACAACTAGTAATATATAAATTTAACTGCTTTTAAGATTAAATAAATAACAGGTAGTAGTAAGCTAATTTACTTACTGATAAATATTTTTCAGTCACTTTGTCTGTTACCCATTACATCTAAAAAAACAAAATTTCGCTGTTGTTTTTATTTTTTGCGAGATTCTTAATCAGTGTGTCATAACTTAATTTAATGATACAATGTGTTATGTAATGCCAAAATAAGCATACGTTGCTTTGATCGTACTGTGTTTTGCGATATGCAACACTTAAGAACATTTCAATTGTCGTCGAACGTGATTAACATGTGTTACGCCCTTGTCGCCAAGGACGCAGCACGGCGGATGTCAAAAAGTCTGCAATTCAAAAACTCCTTTCAAAATTGAAAGAAACCCCTCATTGAGTAGCACTAACCATAGTATGACACAAAATATCAAAATTACAGAGGAAAGAACAAAAAAGACCACGAGTCATTGTTATTGGTTATTTTATTTCTTATTTTCTGTCTTGTTTTTATTTGCAACATTGAGCATGAAATAAATATTCTCCAATATTCGGAGATATACAAAAATAGATAATATTACATTTCTTTTGTATTTTTTTTATATTACACTAAATGTCAAATTTTTTAGTACGGCAGATGAGAAAATATATAAAATGCTTTTGAGGTACAAATTTAGTGATTTTTACACTTACAGATGAATATGTAGATTAGTAACAAATTTCTATATAAAGGTTTTAATTCAGTCTCATAATTGGCCTTTAAGCTCTCCAGATAAACAGGAAAAAGGCAATAAGGGAGGATATCAAACTAACACTTGACAATCTTATATGCACACAAACAGTTGCATTAAAAATGCTTAATAATCCTTTTATGAAGAATTTTGGGAGAAATTAAATTTTATACTGGCATACATATAGTGTTGCCCTAATATAAGTGTAGGTTATAATTCCTCCTTCTATACTTTATTTGAATACAATTAACAAATTATATTTATTTTGTAATTTGCCTGGTCATTAGCTAAAATCCAGGGCCACATATACAAAATTTTAATATAAATATAGCTATTTAAAAAACTTGCAGGCCATATTCCGCACAAAGACCAATAAACTTTAGTTTTCTTTTCTGAGGTTAACAAAAATTCCTCATTTTTGTGGCTAGTTACAATACCGGAAGTTCATTTCAAATAATGCCTTTTTAAAATTTCTCATAATTATGAAACAGGTTAAAACTTTCTATTAAAAGTATTAAATCCTTTTTAAAAGACATTACAAGACTCTGAACTTATCCATTTTTAGTGGGTTTAAGAATTTCATTTTTACTTTACATTCGAAAATTCAATAAAAGCAATCTCAAAAATCAGATTGCAATTTCGCCAACATGGCTAATATTCTCCTTCTTAGGAAACCAAGTGCGTACCTCCTGCACCCGCCATAATGACCTATAGAATTATGAGTTCTCAAATTTTTAGCGATGCATAACTAAACTTTAGCTGGCTGTCCTCCTCTGGGGCAGTAAATCGATCCCGAAGGAAGTCGGGGCAGCTTTTATACAAATCAGATAGCAATAACCCAGAGAGGGGTGTAAGGAAATGGATGACCAATCAAAAAACTAATTACCAAGTAGGGGCAACATTAATTTGTCCTAGGAAGGGTGCGACAAATGTCGGACCAACCCTTGCTCAGTTGACCTTAAAAGGCATGAAGACACAATTCTTCTTAGCTTGGTGCTGAAATTAACTGTCTAATAAGGACGTAGATTCTGATATAATGTCCATTTATGGGTGACATTCACTCGGCCACATAATCACACTTCCGATTCTGACATAAGGCAGGAAATGACATCACGCGTGTCGCGTCACCCCAGTTGACACTCAGGCCGCTCGCACTGACTGGCGGTTGAATGACGTCAGAGATGTAGTTAACACAGTGGCCATGCGACAGAAGCGCGGGCAGCGAACACTGCCAGCTGCTCGTCACTTGTGAAGGAAATGTGCATGAGAGCGGAGCTATTGAAGTATGGTGCAGTAACGGTCTCCAAGGTCGGCGTGACACCCGGCCACACTCCATGCTGACACACTTTTGTGTGCTCTAGTCACTGAGCCACTGCGTACCACTTTTTGGTGCTCTAGCCACTGAGACACTGCGACTGCAGTTTTAGGGGCTCTTGGCACTGAGCCATTGCAGCCCTAATTTTAAACACTGTAACCAATTAGCCACTCCGGAATCACTTTTGGTTGCCCTAACCACTGAACCACTGCGGTCACAACTAAGAGGTGCTCTATCCACTGAGGCACTGTGGCCCCAATTAAGGGGACCTCTTGCCAATGAGCCATTCTGGCCTAAATTTTGGGTGCTCTAGCCACTGCGTCACTGCTGCCCCAAATTTTGGGTATTCTAGCCACTGAGCAACTACGGCTCCACTTATGGGTGCTCTAACCTCTAGACCACTGCTGGTACAAGTTTGGCTGATCTAGCCACTTAGCCAATAATGCCCCACATGAAGTGCGCTCTAGACACTGAGCCAATGTGCCCCCTCTTGGAGGTTTTTCTAGCCACTGGACCACAGCAGCCCCACTTGAAGGGTGCTCTACCCACTGAGCCATTGCAGGGTCACTTGTTGGTGCTCTAGCCACTGAGTCACACTTTTGGGTGCCTTAGCTACTGAGCAAATGAGGTTAGAATTCTGGGTTCTCTAGCCACTAAACCACTGTGGTTCCACTTGAAGGGTGCTCTATCCACTGAGACACTGTGGCCCCACATGAAGGGTGCTCTAGCCACTGAGCAATTGCGGCCCCAATTTAGGGTGCTCTAGCCACTGAGACATTGCGGCTCCAAGTGAGGTATGCTGTAGTCTGTAAGCCAGTGAGACCAAATTTTAGGTGCTCTAACCACTGAACACTGGAGCTCCACTTTTGAGTGCTTTAGCCTCTGAACCACTTAAGGGGTTCTCTACCCACTGAGCGACAGCAGCCACTCTAACCATTGAGCCACTGCGGCCATACATTTAGGTGCTGAAGCCACTGAACCACTGCGACCCCACTTTTGGTGCTCAAGCCAGTAGGCCACTGTGGTCCCATATGAGGGGTGTTATACCCACTGATCCACTGCGACCTCACTTTTGTGTGCTCTAGCCACTTTTGGGTGTTCTATCCACTGAGCAACAATGGCCCCACTTATAGGTGTGCTCTAATCCCTAGGCCACTGCTAGAACATTTTGACTGATCTAGCCACTTAGCCAATGTGGCCCCACTAGAGGGTTTGCTCTACCCACTAAGCTATGTGGTCCCACTTTGGGTGCTCTAGCCACTGAGGTACTGTGGCCCAACTTTTGGGTGCTCTAAAAACTAAGCAACTGTGGCCCCACATGAACAGTGCTTTACCCACTGAGTGACCCCACTTTTGGGGGCTCTAGCCACTAGGACGCTGTGGCCCCACTTTCCGGTGCTCTGGCCACTGAGCCACTGCAGATCCACTTTTGTGCGCTCTAGCCACTTAGCCTATGCGGCCCCATTTTTGGGTGTTATAGCCACTGAGCAACTGCGGGCCCACTTTTGGGTGCTCTACCCACTGAGCCACTGCTGTCTCACTTTTGGGTGCTCTAGCCACTGAGCCACTGTGGTCCCAATTTTGGGTGCTCTGGCTCTGAGCCTCTGCAGCCCCACTTTTTGGTGTTCTGACCACTGAGCCACTGTGGCCTCACTTTTCGGTACTCTAGTCATTGAGCCAAAGTGGCTCCAATTTAGGTGCTCTAGCCACTGAGCCACTGCAGCCCCAGAAACTGAGCAAATGCAGCCCCACATAAACGTTGCTCTACCCACTGAGCGAGCCCTCTTGTGCGAGGTCTAGGTACTAAGACACCGCGAACCCACTTATATGTGCTCTACCTACTGAGCGACTACGATCCCACATGTGGGTGCTCTAGCCAGTAAGATACTGCAGCCCCACTTTTGGGTGCTCTACCTGCTGAACCACTGCGGCCCCACTTTTGGGTGTTCTAGAAACTGCGCAACTGCGGCTCCACTTGGACGGTGCTCTACTCACTGAGCGAGCCCACTTGTGGGGGCTCTAACCACTAAAGACACTGCGGCCCCACTTACTGCTGCTATACCAACTGAGTGACTGCGACCCCATTAGTGGGTGCTCTAGCCACTAAGATACTGCGGCCCCACTTTCGGTGATCTAGATACTGAGACACTATGTCTCCAATTTGGGTGCTCTAGCCACTGAGCCACTGCGGCCTCACCTTTGTGTTCTCTTGTCACTTAGCCACTGCAGTCCCAATTTTAGCTGATCTAGGCACTGAGTCACTGTGGCCTTACTTTTGAGTGCTCTACACACTGAGCCACTGCGGCCCTACTTATCGGTGCTCTACTCACTGACCGAATGCGACCTCTCTTGTGGGTGCTCTAGCGACTGCGCCACTGCGGCCCCAATATTATGTGTTCTAGCCACTTAGCCACTGCGGCTTCACTTTTGGAGTGACCTAGTGGCTAGAGCACTCCCAAGTGGGGTCACAGTGATATAGTGGCTCGAACACTCTCAAGTGGGGCCGCAGTGGCGTCGTGGCTAGAGCACTTCCAAGTGGGGCCGCAGGGTTCTAGTGGCTAAAGCACTCCAAAGTGGGGCTGCTGTGATATAGTGGCTGTAACTCTCTCAAGTGGGGCCGCCGTGGCCCAGTGGCCAGAGCTATACCAAGTGGAGCCTTAGTGACTCAGTGGCTTAAGCACTCCCTAGTAGGGAGAAGAACTTTACCATAATTCTATCGGTTGTTACTGTTAGCTGTTTTGGGTGGTATAACGACGTGGTGATTTGGCACAATTCTTGGGCTCGAGATGAGGGAAGCTATAAAAAGAAACATTTATATTTTTATGGACTGCCTAGTGTCTGTAGGTCGTCTGCTTGTTTGCAAATTTTAGGTAGTGCAAATGATTTTTATCCTGAGAGGGATATGTTCGCTTTGCGGATTTAACGAAAGATTACATTATTGTTTTTGAGGAATTTTATTCTAAGTATAATTACATACGTATGATTAAGCGTTTGTGTGAAGGACTACCTGTTCGTTTGCCTGTTAAGGGTAAACTGCTTAATGTAATCAGTTAGTGTAAACCTATTTGGTTTATTAGTAATGATGCTCATCTTAATGGCGATGGGTTTTTGAATCATGTACAGGTCGTGTATGCGAATTAGACGTTTTGGCAGCAGTCTGATAAGATTTCCATATATAACATGAAAGACACGATAGCAGTAGTAGAGGAAATAGAGCTAGTATAAGTTGTTATCTCAAGGTCACAGACTTAGACATCGCAACTATTATCTCCCAATCTTGTGCATAGGTTAATGGTGCAGTGCAGAGTAGATTTAGTGCGATAATGCTGCCACTGGTGTTGGAGTTATGTTTCTGCTACAACTGCTATCATGTCGTACATGTTATCTATGGAACGCTCGTATCAGTTGCATGCTTTTGTGCACGAATGGCGTAACCAAATATGGTAGAAGGACAATACAGGAAACTGAGGCTTTTTAACATTGTTAGCATGCGAGACACGCTACAACAGCACTCCTAGCGGCTTGTGCTGACGAATACCCGGAAAATTAAAATTTACATGGCTCGGCAAGAGCGATTTAAATGCAGTTATCGTCTCGTAGTATTACAACTTGTTGTTTTGCGAATGCAATATAATAGTTGCTTATTCGTATTACTATGCCGTATTTAAAAATGCACTTAAAGCATAAATACTGTCACTTGAAACAAGGACAATCAGTTGTAACATAATCATTTTGCTGGGCACAAATTTAGATGTTGTTTGTTACAAAGGACAAATTTTAATATATTATAAATAAAATAATGGAATGCTAAACGGTATTTCATTTGTCAGATACATAACCGACTGCATTTATTCAATAAATTCTTGAAAATGGAGCTGGCACCAATCATATTTTTCTGTAAAAAAAAAAATCGGGAATGAACATAACCAAATTTTTTTTTGGACAGAAAAAAATCCACAACTTATCTGTGTTTTACTAACGAAAGATTAATTAAAAATAGGTCTACTACAGTTAGTGATTTGACGCTGTGGCTTTTATTAGCTCTATAAGCAGCAATATCTTTTAGATATTTAAGATTAACCTAGCAACAAAATAAGTTGCCTAAATATTAACTTACTGCTTCTTACAGTGTTTATCATTAAATTAGCAACAAAATTAATAGTTCACAAATATCTATTCCTAATAGATATGGTTTTTATTCTGCTTTCTTATTTCGTAGAAGGTATATTTTGGTTGGAAATATATTTTCAAGAGAGAAACATTTTGGGGAAATAAATTTTTTCGTGATAAGAATGTATACTCAATTATTGTTTAAGTTTTAATCTCCTGAATTTACAACTAAAAGATAAATAAACACATATCCAGCGCGTTTCATTTTATTTCACAGTGCGTATTCGTGTCTACAGAATCTCGTCAGAAGGTGGCCCATCCGTCGGTCCGTCGAAAAAGTTTGACGGATAAAAACACGTTTCCCTCCTTTTGGTCTAAGATCATGTGACCGCGTGATGGGTGCGACGTATGGTTGCGAGTCCACCTTTACACATATAAATCAGTTTTGTAGTGCAGTTATGCCACAACTACACTGCCTCAAGTGAAACACAGGCAGCTATGGCTAACCCACTGGCAGCCATGCTTCAACCGTAAGTAAAAAACATTTGAAACCTCAGTCACTCCTTCATAATCTGATTGAACCAGTTGTGAAATTTTGGAGGCTGTAACCAAAAATTATACACAAAGGAGGACTATTCTATAGCTTGGTATGTCTAGTGCCTGTTCATCAATAAAACAAAGTATCTTTGTAGTACAGAGCAACTCGGGATTGGGGGAAATTATAATCGAAATGGGTGGACTGTCAAATCTGTAACCGTACTAAACGCACAGTCGAGTACAGCAGGGCCAAGAGTATCACCTCTTCCTCCTGCTCATTTCCAAATGCTGGTTTCATAGACACTAATTGATCACTTCATCATTTAGCAGGTTTTTAGAAATTATGGTAAAACTGCTCACCTCATTCCTTTAAAATGTTTTATTTTTACGTATTTATGTAAAAAGAAACACACCCGTCCAAACATACCACACATAGTGAGACTGTGTTCAAAGTTACCATTTAGTACAACAGTATTTTAACATATAGTAGTGTTCAGTAGTTCAGATGCTATTAAGTGACTTGTTCAGAAGTGGTTGCGATTTGGTAATTTAGGATTTTAGTAAGTATCGTTCCATAATAAAATATCAACTGCATCATTATTTTCCTTGTCTAATTCAGGTCATGTTACCTCTTAGAATACTATGTCAGTACCTATGGAGAGTACCCCAATTAAATTTCGTAGAACTATTAAGTTTGATCATTACTTTGACCACCACACATGGTGTGTTGATATAGTACATACATGCATTGGAATACAACTTCCTATTTAAGACATCCATTTTCTTGGCTAGTGTAGATAATCCATGGAGGAAGCAGCAACATTGACTGCAGAATGCTTACAGCTTTCAACAACACAATGGTATGCCTATACCAAATATGAAAATGTACCATCGTCTCTAATATCATGCCACTTAAGTGACATTTAAGAGTTTATAGATGAGATAAATAATTTAAATAATACACAAATTATAAATATGGTCTACTGTATTAAGGAGAGTATTTCAGTACATGACAATCTTTAAACATGTTAATCAATCATTTCCCACCATTTACTAATGAAATTTATGCAGTACAGTTGAGGTTAGGATGAAAATGCAATTGATCAAAATATTTGATAGTGCATACTAACATACGTACTCAAGCCATTCAGCTTATTTACTTCACCTCTCAAGTTTTGCATGCATTAAGCACATTTAATTTTGAAATTCACTTTCAAAAACAAAACTTATTTCCAAATTTTTAAAGCATTAGATCATCATGAACAAGTTACTTCTAATAATCAAATTGAATTTTACCACAGATTTTCATATGCTTCATGACAAGAAGACTGGAAAACATGTTGCTGGATTCAAAAGCAGCTGAACTGAAAATAACTTACCTTGGTCATGAATTTAAGGTACATTCTGTTCAAATTCATGGCACTTGTTATTGTAATGAAATTTACAAGTACTTTATCCAATACTGTGATCACCACAAACAAAACTGTGTATATAGGCTAACAGGTCAAAATAAATACATTGCAGAATGTGGCAAAATAATTCATTTAAAAACACCTCATTTAAGTTAATACTATAGGTGTATTAACAAAGTTAAAATACTGCATTGAGGGAGTATCTGGAACATAACAGAGGATCAGCAGCAGCATTTGGATGCCTTCGAGATGCCTACCAGGTGCCTGGAGAAAGCACAATGTGGTGCCAGTGAAAAATGTGCCAAACAGCATAGCTGTGGCCATTGGGAAAACGGAGCAGAGCAAGCGTAAAGCGACCATCTTGTGATGGAGGCATGATGTCTGCCACCCACCGTCTACCCAGCACAGACAAAGAAGTGGGCATGCACCAGTGCCCCCTCCCCTTTTGCCAAGGTACTCCAGCTGGAAGGACGAGCAGCGATCCCCTCCTCTCGTTTTTTAGCTAGCCGGTCGTTGTCCCCTGACTGTATGTGCAGAGGGGTCTGCTGCGGTGAGCGGAAGATGCTCTCTCCCCTCCAATGTCGCACTTCTGCAAGCCGTGCAGCTGCGCCACACTTGTGGTTGTGTTTTTCAGCATGGCTGGCCGGAAACGAGACAGCACCCCGGTGCTCTTGTGAGTGGGTGAGTGAAGAGATTTAGGCTGCTCTTAACAGCAAGGTCTTGAGAGTAGAAAGGGTGATTTAAGTGAAGATGGAGCAGCACCAGAATGGAGGGGCGGGGGAAAAAGGAGATCCCCGAGAAAACCTGCCGACCAACGGCATCATCCGGCACGATTCCCACTTGGGGAAAATCCGGGAGTGACCCGACCAGGGATTGAACCAGTTTCGCCTTGGTGGGAGATGAGCTTGCTAATCGCTCAACCACCATGGCCCCCTGGCACTCTTGTGATTCCATTGCTTGCGCCCACTGCCACAAAATTTAATAGCGAAGTACGAACTAGGCTATACCTTCTGCCGATGCAATCGTAAGTCCAGCCCACCTAACAACTGCATCGCAAACAACCATGAAAATGAATTTATTTATGGAACTGCAATGGCATGTCACTGCATGTCAAAAAAAACCGAATGCAAAGTGGAAGTTGGTGTTGTGAGTCATCAGTGTTGTACTTGCAGTGTAACAGGGCACGAGAGGTGGCAAACAGCCAATGAGAGACTGCCAGTGCAGGGAGCACATTTTAAGTATCAATACTGCACTGCCGAGGAAGATGTAAACAAAGCAGTGTCACACGCCCACAGAGTGCACGTGGCAACTGTCAACACACCGGCACCGAGTGCTCAGTCAACACAACCGCTACCAGCTCTACTTATAGTTCCTCTCCCACTCATACTGCCTATGATTTACCTACTGCAGGTTCTGGCCTGTTATCCCACATACATGTTTATGGCAACCATGCCAGCAGTGTTGCCAACATTACCAACTCCTTTCTCCTCGATACCACCTGTGACCCCATTCCAGCCAGGCTGCTATGGGCAGAATACAGCTCACAGCTGGCCACAAGACAGTGAGAATCAACTGATAAACACATCAACAACCACCACGCAACAACCGGAAGCTGTCAAGAAGCCGACCCTAAATCGATTCCAAACACTGGCAACATTTGCCGGGGGAATTGAACGAAGACCCGACTGCTTCTCTGCAGGACTTCATGTCATGCCTGCAGAGATACAGAGTTTGTGAATAAGAATGGGTGGGTTGCATCGAATAACAACTGGAAGGCATAGTGAAACTGTGGTGAAATCTCATAAACAATTATGGCCTGGCTCGGGGAGAATTTTTGCAGTTCTTTCAATACCGGTTCGGTGGTGCAGTCCTTGCAAGCACACAGCAAGCTCACGCTCCAGGAACAGTAGCAGGGAGAACAACTGACTGCGTTTGTAATGCGAACGGTGCATTTCGTACGATGCTTCCACCCACAGCTCCCAGAGCAGGAAATTTTGGAAGTAGTTGTCGAAACCGTGCTTCCAAAGCATCGCACCATACTAGTCCCATTACTGAATAGCGGCCTAGAAGAACTGATGTGGACAGCAATATACTTGAGCGCAATACCTGTCAACCGCATCGCGAGTTCGGGACCGCACGATGGAGCCACAAGTTTGCAGAATGGCGATGGGAGTGGGCAAAGTGAGCAGTTAAATACACCCAGAAATAAATCATTCGGACCAAAACCGGACAAAATTGCATCTGTGGATATAGTGACAGTCACATATGTGAAAACATAAACAACATGAGTGTCAGTGCGGGCAAGAGTGCAACAAAGGGGTTTGTAAAGTGGGAGAAAACGAAACTGCCATCAATAGCGTACTGTTACTGCGAAGAGGAAACATATCATTGGCACAACCAGTGTCCCAATAACCCCAACCTCAACAAATGTCAAGAACCCATCTCTACCTAGCAGGGAAACGTGAAGTGGGGGTAAGATGGCCAGACACGATAACCTAGTCCCGCAACACATCACGGAGTTGACACCCCAGAAAGTATAAATCAATCAGGTTAAAGGTAACAATGCAATATTAATCTGTATCCTTGTGTGTTTTAACGGACAGCCATGTCACACGTTCATCGATACAGCAGCTTCGCATAATTTTGTACAGCCTAGATTTGTAAACAAAAGTGATGTAACACATACCAGTCATTTGATTAGGCTTGCAACCTGTCAGCATAGTAGTGCAGCAATAGGACAGGCCACAGTCACTGTGAGAGTGCGTGATTTGGAGACAATAATGACTGCAATAATTACAGTAGAAATTATGGAGAGCAGAATGCTCTAGTAGACCCTGCAGCAAAGCATATTCACTTCGGGGCGAAGGAGAGGAGAACAGTGTACAACATAGATAGGAGAGCAGCTGATAGCATGCCTAGAGTTTTGCTAGAGGATTTCAACCACAATGTACCATTAGTATATCAAGCGGCCTTCCAGTACCTGTTAGATGAACATAAAGAAGTCTTTGCGAAGCATGGTGCAGTATGGAGAACAATGGTAGCTGAGCATGAAATTTGCTTAACACAAGGAGGGCCTATTTACTCTACCCTGCGTAGTTACCTCCCTCACCAGGTCTGGATAATACGTGACCAAATCAAATAAATGCTAATGAACAGAGTAAACGAGCCAACATGGAGTAAATTCAATTCTGCCATAACACTCGCACCGAAAAAGGATGACACGTGGCGATTCTGCATGGATTTCCACCCCATCAATCAGGCGACATCTAGTGAGCTGCTGCCCTACATACATAACTGTTAAGGATGCACTAGATTCACTGGGAAAAGAAAGGGTACTGTCGTACTTCGATTTGTACAGTGGCTATTGGCAGATCCTGGTCAAGCAGGAAGACCATGGAAAAACCACCTTCATGGCCCCTGATGGGAGGCGCTTCCAGTTTTGCTTCATGGCCTTTGGCCTGAAATGCACACCAGCTACTTTTCAATTCATGATGGTTCTAGTGCTGGACTGCCTCATCTGTGACTTTACACTGGCATATTTATAAGATGTCTTTGTGTGGTCAGAAAGCTGGGAGGAGCACATACATCACTTGTCCATGGTATTGGAATGCATAGCAATCAAAGGACTTACATGTGCTACAAGCAAGTGTCACTTAGACAGAACTAGCCTAGAATTACTAGGGCAGGTTGTAGAAAAATCAGGAAATAAGCTGAAATCCAGAGCAGTTAAGCCGCATTGATAACTATCAGCAGCTGTGTACGCGGAAGCAGATATGCAAGCATTTCGGCTTAATTAACTGGCTCCGAGAGCACATTGAAGGGTTTGCAATAAAAATAACACCACTAACTGATTTGTCACCACAACAATGATTCACGAGGAATAGTGAGGCAGAAGCAGTATTCCAGGAAAGCAAAGCTCGTTTTTTATCATGACCGACTTTGGCCAGGTACGATCCGAAGCATCACCTCTATTTACACAACAACGCCATTCAGGAGAGACTGGGTGTGGTCCTGTATCAGTACACGGAGGGTGGCGAACAGCAAGTAATCGATTTTGCGAGTGCAAAGTTAGGCTGGACAGAGAGGTGCTATTATGTAAATGAGTGTGAGTGCTTAGAAGTCATATGGACAATTAAGAAGTACCAGGCTTACTTGGAATACCAAAGATTTACTTTGCACACAGACAACCATTGCCTTATGTGGCTATACAATATGCCAGAGGCTCGCAGCAAACTGACTCGGTGGGCATTGCTTATACAACATACGACTTCTTCGTGGATCACTTGCCTGGGAAGGAGAATCAGCTTACCGACACATTATCAAGAGTGCCCAGTACTGACATAATCGTGCATTATGAAGCAGAGTGCTGGGAAGCAGTAGATGTGCAAGCAGGGTGCTCATTTGTGCAAGCACAGAAAGAGAAATGCACAATGCAAAATTTCGAGCAATTTCATGTAGTTGACAGCAGGCTAGAAACTTGCTCACCACAGGTTAAAGAAATGGGGAGGCTATATGTATCACCAGAATGCAGGGAAAGGTTTTTGCACATATGCATGCGCGTGCTGTAGTGGGACATCCGAGAGCCGAACAAACAATTTGGAACATCAAAATCACTTTTTATGGCCCGGTCTGACACACTATGTACGCAAGTACGTACAACAGTGCAAAAACTGTAATAAGTTCAAGTCGTGCAGGACCGACAGTGCACAACAGCAGCAACCATGATGACCTAATTAGCCATTTGAGACTGTCAGCCTGGACCTAATGGAGCCGTATCCCAAATCCGCAGGCGGAAAGTGACATCCTAGTGGTGACAGACAATTTCTCCTGCTGGATTGAAGCTTATGCAGTGAGCAGTGCACGAGTGGGCAAAACAGTAAAAGCACTACAGGGCGATTTTTTTTCATGTTGCGGCTACCCTAGAAACTTATTAACAGGCAATGAAACACAGTTAACTGGGAGAAAATGGCAAGAACTGTGCACCCAGTGGGGGTGCGGCATTTGAAGATAGCGATATATCATCTCCAAACGAACCCCATGGAGCACCGCAATCAGGAGCTCACAACATAGCTGCAGTTCGCTGACGCTGAGTTCCAGACACATTATTCACCCTCCGCCAGCATGTCAATGCCTCCACTAGCCGGTACCTGGCCGATGTTCTATTGGGCCGGAACATCAACCTACCAGGAAGTAGTTGAACAGAAAGCAATGAAGCAAGTAGGGAGAGACGTCGACACCGACATCGGGAGCAACAGTGGCGTCAGGAAACATATGCAGGATGATGGATGCCAAACATCTCCCGACCCCAACCGGCGCTCAAACTAGGACAACAGGTGTATCTGCATGCACATCCACAGTCGACCACCCAGTAGAGCTTCTGCGCGGATTTGGCGCCAAGTGGAGCAGGCCGTACAAGGTGGCCAAGAGCTTTGGGTCAACAACATATATGGTCCGAGGGGCAAGGAAGATCGTCAGCAGCTACTGTGACCACATCCAGTTGTCGTTGAGAAATGTCCCCAACAAAGCTGCACCTGGTGCCGCGACAATCCAGAATGTCAATCCACCTGCTGAGCTCAGCAAGTAAGATGCAAGGGAGGAAGGTGGGACGGCAACTTCGTCGGAGTTGTTGCTACCTAAGGCCTAAGCATCGCCGATGCTGGACACGACAGTACACTGTAGGGGTTGGAACGACATAAGTCCTGAGCCGAGGAGTGGCATGGCACCGGAAATCAGCATCAACTCTTCACCACCAAGAGAGGAATAGGCAGTTCAGCAAGCAACGGGAAATGCAATGCAAGTGACCCACAATGGTGATGTCACTGTCAAGTGGCCGGGGTCAGTTGGAGGAGGGGAAGGTGCGAATGCACCTCCCCTAGGAGGGCCACTTGCGGGCGCCCAAGGCCCGATGTCGCCCAGTGTACTGGCACCAGAGGGGACGAGTCTGGCTGTCCGCCCTGAGGAGTGCTGCCATACAAGCACCAATGTTGCAACCAATGCTGGCATTTCTCGGAAGGGCCCTGTCAACAAACGCTACAACACCCGACGGCGTGGCACCTACATCCGAGGGAGAGGCCAGCAAGAATGGGCCACATGCAAGAGTGGCATGGTCAGCCGCGGAGTCACAGCTATGTGGTCATCCCCCTTTTGTTGTCACCTGCCCGGAGCCTGGGTAGCTCCCAGTGCCATCACGACTGCGATTACAGGTAGAGGAGCATGAGTGACAGCAACAATGGTGATAGTGAGGGCTGTGAGTCAGCCTGCTCACTCTGCCTTCACTGGTCACGATGGCAGCCACACCTGTTACCAACCTGCACAACACACGGGGGCGCCCCAATGCCCCACATTCTGTGGAGTCACTGAGAACATCGTCAACAGCAGTTATTTCAGCAGCATGGGGAGCAGCACAATTGCGCTTATGTGCTACATCAATGCCAGCGGGAAAACACAAGTGTCCCTGCTACATGTGGCCTGTGTGGGCTGCAAACTGTCGCAAGGAGTGTTGGGGCTGTGCAGGCCAGTGCAGCCAAGTGTGACACTATGCAGAGTAATACACAAGTGTATAAATAGGGCATGATTCAATTTAATGGGGTTAAAGGCAAATGCCGGACGAACCCTAAATAAGGGAACATTTTGGGCGTCCCAAGAAGAAGCTCTCTTGAGTGAGGTTGTTTTCTTTTAAGTAATATATGCCAGGTTCAGTGTTTCCATATCATATGTTTGATCCTCACAGCATTCACAGTTTATTGTGCAAGTGTGTTCTATGTTAAATAATGAAAGGAAATTTATTTACATTTTAATTTGCAAGGAGTATAATTTTTGAAGTTTTATATGCTTATCAGCAAGTGGGTCAGCAAATAGTCCCATGTGACATGCCTGCTCGCCAATGCCGGCCAGCCCATCGCACAGGAGAATTAGTCATTGAACAGAACTCCGAGGGGACAGTCGTGTGTCATGTGTCACATTGCGCATCTGGGCGGCCAGAAACTTTTGTCTTCACCGTTCATTTTAGTTTTCAATAGTAATTAGTTTGCAGGAACCTTGTTTCTTTTAGCAGCCCGGGAAGCTACCCTTCGCCTTCCCCAGGGCTTGCATCGGCTGGGAAGTATAGTTTTTCATGTAACCTTTTTTCGCCCATCGCTCCTTTTTGCAAGTTACTTCCTAGAGAAGCGTATTTCTTTACAAGTTAATTCCACATTGAATGAGATTCATGTGTTTGTATTTCGTTTGCCTACTGGCACTTAAGTGTATGGGCCATCACCATTTCCCGCAAGAATTCTCAAGATTTAATATCAATGTTTCAGCATGTGTTTTCAATATTTTATGTCATTGCATCGGTGTTATAATAGTTTGGGGCGTGTGGTCAGCCCGAATAAGGCCACCGCACACTACACATGAGAAATACTAAATCCAGCGAGATTAGTACTTCAGCGTTGGAGAATTACACCATGGTCCCCGGTCGTCGGCCGAACAACCTTGAGAGCGACGAGTATCTGCTCTAACAAATTTGATGGCATCGCAAGAGACAATCCCTGGTGGCCCATTTAACACCAACATATTCCGAAAATCCTATAACCTCAAACCTCACAGCACTTAAAATCTCCTCTTTACTCATACTCACAAAGTCAGACACATTAAGATGATGGATAAACTTGCGAAATTGGGTTATTTACAGGATGTCTTGTAGCCTCTACTTTCGTTTTCGATTTATAACCCATCTAAAATGGAGAAATTTTCCGGTGTTGGAAGCAGGTGTGGGAGAATTATACTTAGGTTTCTAATATTTTATATGTATGTTTATTTCCTGCATATTCTCGGCGAGGAATATCATTGTTGTTTCCATAGTTTGGCAGCTACTTCTTTTAGTCTCCTTTCAGGTCATAATGCATCCCTGTCTCATTTGTATTAACTTAATATAGTCCCTACTGTGTGTGACAGAAACGAGCGGCCCTGGCGGTGGGAGAGGTGGTGCTGAGGTGAGGCTGGAAAATTCCTGGGAAACACTGTATAAGTAGCAGTCGTTTACCTGTCGCCAGACAGTAGTAAAGTCGTGCGCGCAAACATCGGTCCCGTATTCTAATGTTTCTGAGGTTTTGTTGAAACCTAAGATCTGTCAGTGACCCATCTGTACATATTTTTTTATTTAGAAAACCAAACAAATTTTATGGGTTAATTTATTATTCCGACCATGACTACAAGCAAAAAGAGGAAAGTAATTTACAGTGAGGGAAGCGAAATTATAAGTACTTAATAGAGACGTGCGATGACGAAGCAAAACAACAGGTTCTATTATTACCAGTAAATCAAGAAAATCGCCACGCGGCTTTTTACATGGGTGTTGGCGTAACCGCCATAAAACACATCCAAGAAGAAAAGAAAATTACCATTGAAACTGACCAACAGATTTTTATCAACACCTGGAAAAATCTACTCCACAGTAAAAAGACGCATTTCTTTGAAAGTGGATGATTTCGATAATTGTGTTATTAGAAACACTATCCACGATTTCTATGTGCAAGAGAAAAATATTCCAACCACTCCAAAACTGATGCCAATAATAAAAAATGACATAGATTTTCTATGGGGCGTGAATATTTAGTATGGTTATTATTATTAACTTTTAGATTAAATTTATCGCTTGAAGATAGAACTACAGGCCTGTGACACCATTTAATGTACCTGTTTATGGGCCGGCAGTCTAGAGGACTTTCCAGAGTGTCGCAACTATGGGACTATTTTGATGCAGAAAATTTACATTTCGAATTATTTGCATACAGCATAAATTCAATTCGTACTACATATTTTCTCTCAACGCGTGATATACTGTAGTGAGTAGATACTCAATTAATATTTAATATGCATGTTTATCGGTTTGTGTGTCCGTGCCGATTCCATTTATTTAGCTGATTTTTATGGATGAAATTAATTTTTACTTGCACGTATGAAACTGCAAATTACTTTGACTGTAAAATCCTTTTATTGAGCGCAATAAATCACTAAGTCTATTCTTAAAGGCGTCTTTTTGTAAGCATTATTTAAAAAAAAAATACATTTTTACTAACAACGTATTTTTAGTGATTGTGTAGAGATATGAGTAAATGTTTTTTATTTGCACGATAGCCTGCCCTCGACCGCCGGCCCAGACACCACGCCGCCTCCATACCTCGGTACAACCGCATTCATTCCAGGGCCTCTCGTTTCTGTCACGCACAGTACACCCTTCTGTATCTGTGGTGCTCCAAGTGAAGATTTAACTCATCACTTGTTTCAGTATTCCAATGGCGGCGATCGAAGTTCGTTGTATGCTGTCCTTTGGCGGCTTCATATGTGGTTTCCTGTCTCTTACCCTTCGATACTTTTTCATGATTCCCTGGTAATTTGTGATGTACTCGCTCGGTTTTACTTGAGCACTATATTACTATCTGATTTGTGGGTTTTTGTCCTGTTGATGTCCTTGGCGACACGCGCTCTCCTTCCTTGCTATCCTTTGATCCATGGCCTTTCTCTTCCCTCTATGGTTTATGGGCTTCTACCGAGAAGAATAGTTTATTTTTTATTCCGTCTGGTATTTTTCCTTGTTCGTTTTTCGTTTGATATCCCGCATATTTATCTTTTTCCACTTTTCGATTTTGGCCGTGGTAATGTTGGCCACATTACCAACAGCAAAAAAAAAAAATTGTTTTACACAGTGGAGTTTCTTGGCGTATTCCAATTACTTCTCTGGACTGCACTCGTTACGCACCGGCCAAGTTCCGCGTGTTCCAATTACCGGAACTAACTCTGAGATCAGTCGGATTTTCGTATTCAAATTGCGAGTTGCACTGAACGAGTCAGTACCGAGAACAATTTTTTTCCGCACCGAGTCTGGAGTTAGTTCTGCTTTTCAGAGCAATGTGGTGGCGACCTGTGGTTATTAAAACAACACGAAAATTATTGTTGTTTTGGAGAATTCTACAATATCTAACATGTCGGCAGCTGAATAATACATACTAGTTGATAAGGACTTGGTATATTGACGTTATCATTTGTAATATCAGCGGCTATGAGGTTAATTTCAACCAGCGACTCGTGCATATATTTGCCGACGAGTGAAATTGGAGAAAATTATCTGTACGGAATTTCATGGATATTTAAATTTGAATCCTTTTATCAAATCGTATTTCAAGCAATTTCTCCAAAAGATTAAATGTTGCCACAAATGTTTTGTACTGATTTCGCGGCATGTTCCAGTTGTCAGTGCATAAATAATATACACTCTTTCTGGCAATTACGTGATACACACACTTTTTCAGTTTTCAGAACGCACCGAGTGTGCGCTCGGTGCGCACACAGGGCAGTCAATTGGAATACGCCATTAATTGATAAGAAAACACATGTAGAAATGTCAGCAAATATCATTTACACCCTATGTACAAGTACATATTTCGGCCCCTAGATGTCAGCCAATTTGACAATGTCAGTAAAAATTATCCGTTTGCATAATAATATTATTTATTTATACTGAAGTCAGTTATACTTCTGTTATTGCATAAGTAGGCCTACCTTATTTCTGATTAAATTGAAATTTATTATTGTATTTTATTTATAATATTTAATTTATAATTAATGAATACAAACTGTGAGAAAACAGGTGTTTTCGTAATGCCTAATAAGAAATAGTTTTTATTCAAAATATTATTACACACTCCTTTGTTGGCGTACTCTACACCCTTGACCCATTTAGGGGTTGAGTTAGGGTTTTATATAGCAATAAATAAATAAATAAATATACCATGAATGTGTTGTGATGTCCCTTTGGTGTAATTTTCTAGACTTGGTTAAACAACTTTGTTTGCACGAGACGGAGGAATATCCTGGAAGTATCTTAAGTCTTCTTCTTTTTCTATCAGTTTAGGACAACTTGGACAAAAGTTCAGTTTTCCGAATGCTTCAACTTAGTACACAAGTTGACTTGGGACACTGCGGCTTGGGAGAGCGAGATGACGTCAGAGGATCACGTGCACCAATCAGAAGTATGGAGAGCAGCACAAGTACCCTTATGTGCTACGTCAACACCAGCGGGGAAAACACAATTGTCCCTGCTTCACGTGACCTGTGTGGGCTGTAACAGTCTCGAAAGGAGGGGTATGCCAGTGCAGCCAAGTGTCACGCTATGCAGAGTAACACACAAGTCTATATATATTGCAGGGTTTATTTTAATGGGCTTAAAGGCAAATGCCGGATGAACCCTAAATAATGAAACACTTTAGACGTCCGTGAAAAAGCCCTCTTGAGTGAGATTGTATTTTTTTAAATGTTATAATAAAGGTTCAGACAATCTTTCTGTTGTTAAACAATTATATGATTATAGGCATATTTTCGCGGAGCACGTTGATATAATTGTTTACCGGATATTGATGGTTGCTGCTCATCGTTTTGGATTCCGGGTTTCTCTCATTGCATTTGCAACTTGCATTACCACATACTTGCCTTTTAATGTTCGAAATGGATGAATATTCGGTAGTTCTAAATTAAGATGGTACCTTATTTCGGAATGAAAGTTGGAAAGTTTTGTTAAATTGGGTCGGAGGTGAGTGTTACAAATGTGAAATTTTAATATATGCTTTTCTTTGTTGTAACTCGAATTGCATTTCTGACATGTGAATGGTATTATTTTCAGGTGAGAAGTACATATTACTCTTTGCATTCAATTACTTTTAACACGTCCGTATATTCCATGTATATTTCTGACACAATTATGGCGATCGCGCAGTTTTGAAGTTCCCTCCACTTGAGGTCCGCCGTCTGTGTTAACAATAATCATTTCCGCGATGTGAACATTTCGTTGTGAACGCTAGTGACCAGCCTATTACCAATTCAACCGCGAAAACACGCCTAATATTTTAATTAAATCTATTTTTATATTAGGATTGCTGGAAAACGTTTTTTTTTTTTTTTTTTTTCAAGTGGTAACATTCTCTGCGATGTAAGAAATATTCGTTTAATTTCTGGCAACGTTGTAAAGTATTATTTCGTTCACGGTCATATGACTGTGGTTTAGTTTGAACCCTGAAGTTCACAGTTCAGAATGGTCATATTTCGTACAGTTTTGTAATTTTTCGGCAAATCTCGAAGTTTACAAAAATATCGCAAGTAGACCAGGTTTAAAATATTGAATGAATAATGATAAAGTTGTTTTCCTTTTGCATTCCTTCACAAAATGATCATGTAAAATTTAATTTGTTTTTAAATTAGAGCAACTCCTGATCAAGTTCAAAGTTCATTTTTTTCCTCTGTGTCGCCGGACGAATTCACAATAATGGCCCTATAGTCGTCACTTCCAATCAAATGATAGCAAATACACAAATATTTTCAAATGCGTTCTTTTCTAACACCATTTTTGACTGAATTAATTTTCTCTCTTTGAATCGTATGTTTAAAGTTGGTTATAGGCCGTTCACGGTAAAGTGAGCACTTTTTATAGCCCTCTCATTAGGAATAATAACCAACAAACATATTTTATTTTAGCCTTTAGACGTTAACTTGCGAGTGTGGTGGAATATACATATTATGTTTATTACTTATATGGCAACATTTGTTTTAAAAAGGTGGTTAAAGGATAAAACATGGCTTACAGGAAAAAGTAATTGGGCCCTCAAAAGTGTCCACTTTACCGTGAACAGCCTATAAATGTTTTACAGGCAGCATATTTAAAAAAATCCACGTATATACGACAATTTCGTCATTATGTACGATATTTATGACTAGTGTGAGAGAAAAGTAGTACTTCAATGTTTTGTAAATATAAGCGTTTGACACCGATATCTGCGGCGGGGTTATAAAAGGAATTTGCACACATGTATGTATTGCCTGGGTTCAATTTTAAAATTACAAACTACTTCGCAGGATGTAGTATGAAGAGTGTGAGTTCGGTGCAGTTGTGCATTTCGCTGGAGACACGTGTGACATCTCTGTGTGCAGACTGCCTGACTGCCGCAAATTCACCGTGATTGTCTTGATTGTGGTAATCATTTAGAATCACTGACAAAAAAAAAAAAAAACAGAAAAAGGATGTTCAGATTTAACTCTGTAACGGGGTTGGGCAAGTTGTACTTAATCTGAGAATTTGGGAATGAAGTTAAAGTGAGGTTAAACCATAGAAGATATGAGCCGTGTTTCTATGAAAGGTTAAACCAAGAAAACAAACTGCTCTCGAAATAACTCCGGTAGTTTTTTGAAAATACTTTGAATTGTATTTTATTTGTTTGTGGATGATGGCCAGCGTGCAGTGTTTTTTTTTTTTTTACGTAATTATTATGGCCTTAAATAAGTTTCTGAGTGCTGCAGCTCCATTACCACTTACGAGAGCGAGGTTAAGCTAACACGCAGATAATCACATGAAATATTTATAATTTAATACACGTGTTTGTAGTCTTCACGTATTTTTTTTAGCTGTGGTGTTTAATACTTAATTAATATTTCTCAGAAAATGTTAAATTAAAAATTTGTAATGGTTAGTTACATTTAATAAAGGTTCGTAATGTTTATTGTGTTTATGATCCTCAGAGAAGGCTTATTTTGTTGCTGGCCCAAGCAAGCTTGGTGCTGCTAAGAAAGACCATGGGAAACTGGAAAAAAATATCGGCAGAATGTGATATCACCTTGAGTGGGTCCTGTCATATCATACAGTAGATGAAATTTTTGCATCAACAAGACTCGCGTGCCGCAATGGTAGATGTGCTGAGCACGCTATGTCTTTGAAGGACCACCTGCCTCGTGGGAGACATGACCCCACAAGGGAGCCGGGAACCAGCTTCGAGGGTGTACCGTGATCTGCCGGACATGGTGGGAGATGCCATTCTGGAGCCTTGCAGCTTTCCAGGCCATCCACAGCTGGGACATGTTAGAAGAGAACCGGAGATTGTCCAGCAAGTTCTGATAGGAGTTGAAGATAAAGCCTCGGGCAAGGTGAGTGATAATATGCTGGTCAGGAAGGTATGATGGTACAGCTTCAGTTAGAACTGGATAGATGCTTTATCCATAGTCTATTTGTGGTTTCAACACACTTTTTGAATCTAATCACCCCATGTAAATTATGACGTGTTTGGTTATTTTCTAAATATACACTATATCACACACATTTTGTAGGCCTACGTCTGTTAACGCATAAGTAGGCCTACCTTATTTTTGTTTAAGTTGAAATTTTACTTATATTTTATTTATAATATTTCATTTATAATTAATGTATAAGAACAGTGAGAAAACAGGTGTATTGGTGATGCGTAGTAAAAAATAGTTTTTATTTGAAATATTATTACACACATTGTACACAAATGCATTGTGCCATCCCTTTGGTGAAATTTTCTAGACTTGGGGGCCTGTCTACAATTTTGTTATCCCAACCTTTGTCTTAGGACAAGGATGCACTGATTGGTGCATGCGACCCTCTGACATATTGCGCTGTCCCAAGCTGCAATGTCCCAAATTGAAGCATTCGGAAAACTGAACTTTTGTCCCAAGTTGTGTCCTAAGCTGATAGAAGACGGCTTCAGATACTTTTGTGCGCATTCGTGGAGTATTTACTTTGTTAATGTCAACAATGGATGTGCAGGATGGGCTTTCTGAAAACAAATATGATGAATTGCTAATAAATAATCACATAGTGATGTCTTCGTTCGGTCTGAAAATTTTATTCGAAGGCTAAAACTTTTCAAACTTAAGTTTAAAGAATAAAATTTGGATGTCAGTTGGTGAACTTATTTAAAATAAAACTGCCAAGGCTTTTATTATAAATAAATATTTGAATCACACATTTTGTACGGAAACATTAAATAATCAATAATTCAGCAAATAAAAACATAATTACATAACAACAAATAATGTTCTGAATTTACTGCTGCTTGGTGTCAGATTCTGAAAGCTCATGTCAAACAACATATTTGTAGACCATATTCGGACTGTGTCAATGTGAACGGCTGATTGTAGACAGGCCTTAATGCAGCCAGCAGGGACCAGCGGAGGTCGGTGGGGAATGTTGGTAGGACTCCCTTACACAAGTTTGAATCTGGTCAGCAAATTCGTCCGAGGTTGTTTAAAAACCATCGTTTTGTGTCTAGGTTTTTAGGATGTTTTATAGTGTAGTGGTAGGCCTGTAATACAATACTAACATGAGAAAATTACCAACTCATTAAACTAGCATTCATAATATTTTTGTTAGCATAACTATGAGTAACTTATTTATTACACAAAGTTCAGTTTTGGATAAAGGAATTTCCAAGAAATATTCTTAATGACATTCTACTTACATGATCAGTTATTTCAAGCTGTAGCCCAACATATTTCTTTTGTACCATTTCGAGATTTGTACAAGCAAAGGTATATTAAAGTGAATCTCTGCGTGCGTGCTTGGTTTGTTCTCCAGGAAGCAGAATGGTGTATAGTTGCATGTAATCAATTTTTTGTTTTAACTACATAAATACAATGATGTAGCCTGTATGAAGTTAGAGGCAACATCTGTTTTAACTTAGGTTTATGAGGCGCCACCGTGTGTTGCTTTATTCTTGTTTATAATGCCAAGATTGGATAAGGCTTCTATGAAAAGGCCAATCACTTTATGGTGAACACTAACGGAGAACATCATAAACAAGCTACGTGTCATATGTAGCTACACCAGGGCTCCCACCAGCCCTGAAGATGAAATCCTGGTTCCTATATATAAAAATCCTGGAATTATTGGGTCAATTCCTGCAAATTCCGTGGAGTTAAAAAGAATTGCAAATTACAGACAAAAAAGTGGATATGAAGGACGTTTTTAATATTTAATATAGTTGTTTTTGTCTGGAAGGTACTAACCATGGTAATTCTTTTCTCCACTCATACTTAAAATTTTGTTTGTTCGACTGTATCTGTGATAATTTTTGTTTCTTCACCATTGTGATATCAATGCCAAATACAAAACACAGTCACCAAATTCGGATTGCATGCTCAAAAATGGCAGTTCGCTGCTAACGTTCTTTTCATTAATGGCCTTGGCCTTTGCATGTGATCATACAGCTAGGAACAGAAATATGTAGGTAACTGTGTATCCGCACCAGTGGATAATTAATCAAAGCATTTTGGTCGTACACTATTGAAGAAATGGCATATGTCCAATATGTTTTGTTTAATTATTCACCTCTGTTGTAAGATTCTTTCAAACAAATGTGTCAGTGAAACTGACACACATCGCTGTGGGCGCTAGTGTTGCATATGCCCAGCAGCTAAACAAAGTTTGGATTTTTCTAGAGTTGAAAATTTGTAAAATCTGATCAGATCCGTTAAAACGGCAGGTCTGAGCTACACCTACATACAATTTTGAGGAAACCTTATCCCAAAGACTGAGCACTTTTTTTCAATTATATGAAAGGTTGTTATAATTTTTGTCACTTTTTGAAATTGCAGATTCATACACACACCTACCAAATGATAAAAATTCATTTGTGCACTGATGCTCAACAAGTCAAAAAAAATAAAACTAATTCACACTGCTACCAAAACGTAACCAATTATGATAGAAAACCTTCAAGGGTGTGTATGTAAAAAAAGACTTTGGAATTTTTTAATTTCATTCAAGTTTTTACTCATACAGACAACTGTCGATTCTAAGACCCATGGAATAGGAACTCTCTCGAAATAACACCCTTTTATGGGGAACCATGAGAGGTCTTGGATACAAGAGTTTACTGTATCACAAAAATTCAATATGGGAACCCTTTTGTCATGCTACATTTGTCTAAACAAATCCAGTTCATGCCATACTCGAGACAGCATGTCGTCATCTAGGGGTTCTAAAGTAGTAACTGTTCACCTTCATAATTCTGGCAGATTGTTCAAATCGGGCGGAACATTCACAGCATCTTTCAGAACATACACAGCATCTTTCATGTATCCCCAAACACAAAAATCACAAGGTTAAGGTCGGGTGACCTTGGTGGTCAATTCCGAAATGCAAGATCATCAGTAAGTATTTTCACTGCCAAGTCAACGGTGAGGGAGATGTTCATTGAGATAAAGTCGCAGCTCAATTTGAAAATGAGGTGGTGTCCCATCTTGTTGGAGCAGGTAGTCTCTGAAGGAGTCCTCATCAAGCTGCGGGATTAGCCACTGTTGAAGCATGTCAAGATAAGTTATCTGAGTAGTAACAGTATCTTCTATAAAGAAAAATGGGCCATACTAACTGTAACTTAACACACAATATGCTTTCTGCTGGTTACTCACCATTTCTCTACACTAGCGATTCTGGCGGAGTAGTGGCAAAACATCATAGGCACGCCAAGAAGAAATAAAACTTGCAGAGTTTTTGTTTACATACGCACCCAGCATGGGCTTCTGTCATAATCGGTTACTTATTGGTAGCAGTTTGAAGTTGTTTCATTCTTTTTGACTTGCACTGTATACATGTATTAGTTTGCCCACACAGTGTATAAGACAGCAGATACAGCTGTAGAGTGATTAATATTATGTTATCTTTGGCTGATCTATGCAAAATATGCTTTCATCATTCATGATGTCCTAGAACCAACATCTAACAAATTGGAGTTGTTTTCGGATCAATTGACAGAGAGAGTTATTTATTTCAGATTTTTCATCTAAGAACTGCCTGCCTTGAGACATCTTGTTAAGCCCTTCACATTGACATCAGATGTTGAAGCAGCGTAAAGAGACATCAAGAATTCCTTGACCTCAACACAGGTACTCGTGATAATATACTCAATTTATCCCACTACTGCTCACAGTGGGTTTGGCTAGCACTTGTCACATTGGCAGAAACATGAACCAGATCACCTGTTTGTCTATGCTTTTGCACAACGAGCACTGCTAAACAGCAGTATCCACAAAATTATGGAAGTGTTGTGGCTGGTCATAGCATGGGGAGTGCAACAGTTATTTTTAGTTTTTGCATGTTTGTGATGCCACACTCAATCCAAAGTATAGGTTACTCATATCAGGTGCAGCAGGGTAAATATTGGGTAGACACTTCAAGAAAGAGTAATAAAAATGGATACAGAAAAAAAATGTACTTAGAAAGGTAACATTTTAATGTAAAAAACAGATTGACTAAATTATTTATATTTATAAAGTAACACAGAACATTGATTTCTTTTTGCTATTTTATAGCCACCCAAAAAATTATGTTTGAACCACTTAAATTTTCAGCTAAACATTTTTTTGGATTTGAGTTAGTAACTTATGTGGTCTTCGAAAATTAATTATAAATGTAACAATTTAGAAACTAAGTGCAATATATAGGAAATCATCTAGTCTGTTATTTTGCCCTCCCAAGTGTGTGCCACTCGTAATTTGAGAGTTACAATCCCTTTCTTGTCCAGTTTTTACCTCATTCTGAGGGTAAGAAGAGGACACCTACATTTTTCCAGATCTGAATTGGATATTTTGTGCAAAAAAAACAAGTTGGTATCCAAAAATAAGGCTGTTTCTAAAGTTGTAGAATTTTTTTTCAGTAAAATTTAATATTAATTTAATTCAAATAAATAAAAAGTTTTGTTTTCATCCAGTATTTACCCTACCACACCCTAGAGTTTAAATTCAGAGTACTTGCACTACTCTTATGGAAAACTGCAAGTAGCTTGTCCCATCTCTTTGTGTGCAGACAAGTGGACAGCATCAACAGGTGTCAGTAATAGTGTCCTCAGTTTAATTTGACTGGCTTCAACAAAACGCTGTGATTGAAGTTTCAGACTGCATTTTTTTTTTTTGTTCACAACTTTTGTTGCTTGAAAACATTTTTGAAAATTCTACCAACAAGCAAACGTGAATACCATTTTCCAAATTTCTCTTTGAGTCATTCGTCATTGAACCTTATTTCTTTTAAATATTTTATTCCATCACCTGTAAAATTACAGTTCTATAGTAGTAACTGCATGGTACTACTTTACCACACTTAGTAAATTATTTCATATAAAATTTGTAAAAAGTTTTTTGGGCTTGCTTACGCTTTGGTTGGCTCACAAGATCTTGTTAAGGAGCCGCCCAAATTTCTCAAATCAACACTTACGCTTTGGTTTTTCTTGTTTTGTGTTAAATTCTTCTCTGGTAACCAAACTTGATGCGTGGCACACTGGTGACCGCTGAAGGCAGCGTCACGGTCAGGAACTGTTTTGGTTCTTATCTGTCAGGAACATGACGTGTTTGGACATCTGTCCCCCGCTCACTGGTTGACTGCTGGGCCTTGACCAATATACAAAGTAGGGCGTGTAGCTTGGCAGCTCAGAACAAAGTCTAGTATAAGGTTGGACCATCTGGTGGGCTGGGTGATTCGCGACCACGTGGTTACCTGCGAAGGCAGAGGTCAAGTTGGACTGCTGACCCAGTCTAGACTGCTGTTGGAGGAGTTGGGTGCGGCTGCTGATGTTCCATTGACCCCGGGACCACAGGTTCGTGATTCCAAGAGGCACGTGCTCCCCGCGGTGTATGGCGGAGATGATGGGGTGTGGTGTCCTCTGAGGGGCTGAGAACAAAGGAGGGGAGGGAGCTGGGAGATGAGGCGTTACCAGCTGGTAGATGGCTTGAGCTCGTTTTCAGGGAATATAAGTGCAGAAGAGACGGGGGTGCAACTCCAGGTAGACTTAGAGTAGACAACGGCCTTTCTCTCCTGCCACTTTTTCCTGCTCCTTTGGGTGTAAGGTATGGATAGGTTCTACGACCGGCTTTGCAAGAGGGAAGCAGGCGACAATAGTTCTGCTACAGCCGAAGCCAAACAGACACATAACCCTACCCTGTTCCCAAACCGGCAACACAGCAGTGCGGTGGTCGGAGAGGTGAGTTTTCTCTGGGGCGTCCAACAAACAACTCTGGGTGTGGATCCAAAGGTGGTCAGACCTCCAGGACCAGTCAAATATTCCCTCCGGCGACAGTTCAGCGCGGTGGACAGAATAGAAACTGGGCCGGTTAACTAGCCTCCTTATGGATTGTCTTGCTAGTGGTCAGGGCTCTACATTTTCTGTACACTGGGTACACAGAATAGATGGCCGTCGAGCATGTGTGTGATTGACGTACGTGCATCCCTGAGGGAGAGCCCGTGTCCTATACTAGATTCGGAAAATATGGTAGACAAACCGCGGTCATCTGCTTCACTCTGTTGGACATGGTGTTTACGGGGGAGTAACACAGTCAGCTTAGAATTAATACTCAGAAATAATAGAGTATTTATGTTTTATTCCCAAGAGGAATAAACACGTTGGCCCATACTACCTCCTAACTACCCCAAACTGACCGGAAGTACTATCTACGCAAAGCCAGGTGAAGGGGATCTGGTTCTATGCTCGACAAAGCAGTTCGACTAGATAGCTATAGAAACTGACCCTATCTACTCTGTACAGTGTCTTGAAGGTACTTAGGGGGCCCACTACCAGAAGGGCAGTGGGGGTAAGTTGCCGTTACTGGAGAGGTGAGCAGACAAGGCGGGTTGGCAACATCTTCAGGGGTTGCTTGTGCAAAGCTCCTAGAATGTCGAAGGCATTGATGTATCAGCCGAAGAGCTTGTGATAACTCTAGAAGTCATTGAGGTCGGCAGAGAGCTCCAGCACACAGAATGGAGGAGCGAGTTTTCAGAGTAGCTTGGCTTTAAGAAGAGCTTAAGAACAACTGACGTTTCTCCGGCCTGCCCTTGTAAGGGCTGTGGGGGTGCGAGCGGTCAAGTCGCCTGCTGGTGGCTGGAGCGGTAGGGGCAGCATCCCTCGGCGTGCTCTGGAACTACTTGACCGCTGAGTGTAGTCTCAGCCGCCCGGCTGGTAGCTCATTCATCTTCGGGGGGTTGGTGTGCTTTCTGACCACGTGGAACACTACAAAACTGACGTGCCTGTATTAGTCCCCGCAACAAGGAATATAACGTGTACTCACTTTGGTAGGTGTAGTATTGATTCGGACCCGGCCTGGGGCACCAAGGAGATATGCACAGATGAGACAAAGTCCTTTGCTTATATGTCAGGAAAGCATTATGCATCTAACTGTTAAAATAATCTCTGGTAACCAACTGTTAAAAACTTCTCTGGTAACCAACTTAGTTATTGTTTTTTAATGTAGAAGCCTTGGTGGCACAGTGGCTAGGATGCTCATCTCCCACAAGGTCGAGCCAGGTTTGATTCCTGGTGGGGTCACTTCTGGTTTTCACACATGGGAATCCTGCTGGATGATGCCGCTGATTGGTGGGTTTCCTCGGAGATCTTCCTTTACCCTCACCCAGGCTTTACAGTGCTGTTCCATACTTACCTTGCTTCGCCCTCATTGACTCTCAAGATCTCGTCAAGAGCCTTCTAAACTTCTTTACTCCACTGCACTCATTATTGTACAATACACCCGTGAGCAGTGTAGTCTTTTGCAGAGAGCATCAGTCACAAAATATGAAAGGGACTATACATGGTTAAAAATTATTCAACTGTTGGGCACTTGTTAATGTCACATCTATGTTGGTTGCTAAATTCCATAAGTCACCTGTGCCTTTCCCAGGCATGATATGCATCAAGGTGTTGATGCAGACATTGTGTACATTCCAAAAACAGGAGATAAGTGTGCTAAGTCTGTGCACGCTTAGCTACAATTTTTGATTACCTCATATGGCCAAGGGAACATGCATATATAGACTACAAGGGGCTTGTCTCTGAAATTATGTTGTTCACTGTCGTTTATGTAGTAAGCATTCTGAGGTTTAAAGCCACCAGAATAATGACAGTTGACAGTTCAGTCGTTGATAGTTGCCTGCATGTTATCATACTCCAGTTTCAATTTTTTTTTTTTTTCATGTACTGTGTAATACAGTAGAATGTCTGTATATTCACCCCATTTAAAGCAACTGCCTTTTTATATTGATTCGCTTGTGAGGAACTTCACAAAAATTAGGGTAAATTGAGGTAAATCTGCTGAAAAATAAATTTGGTGCACTTTTTTTGGTTGCTGCACATTACATTTCTCTTTGTAAGAGCTGTATGGGCTGGGCAAGCTCATCAAAAATTAAATACCACTTCCCTCTAGGTCACCATTGCTAGCCAATTGTGCTCTGTTCCCATGCCTTGTCACTTTGCCTGTGTTGCTAAGACTTGGATTTTTCTTGGGTTTTGACTACTGTTTGTTGGCAAATTACTCTTAGTTCTTTTGGACATGCCGTCAGTGACGTTGAAGCCTACAAATTGACTTGCATATACAACTCTTTGATTGTGAAACCACAGCAAGTCTTTGACGAGAGACAGATACATTCTAGTTTCCTCACTTCTAGCTTTCTCTCCCCCCCCCCCCCCCCACTTCTTCTCCTTTCATTGCGCACTCTTTTACTAGTTTCAACCCTTGAGGTTCTTCAAACATAATGGTAACATACAAATATGAAACTTCACGACATTTATAGCATCAGTTAAAACCAAAGTTTCAGTAACCTGAGTTTCAGAAAGTGGCACTTGTGTGTGGTATAAACAATGAAACTTTGGTTTAATTTATAAATGTGGTGCAAAAATGTATGCCGCATCCAGTGTTACAGTTTTTGTAATTGTTCGACGACAAGGGAGGTTGCAGGTACACTTCTGTGACATCATTTTTGGTGTTAAATTTTCTTAGGTCCTTTTATGATTGTTTTGTATGGAAGAAGTCCTTTAATAGTTTGAGTCGTGGTGTTTGTGTACATTTCTATCGTCACTTAAGAATCCGTCAGCTAACGTGGGTTGTTTTGGACAGGAATCAGGGCTCTTGTTTGAGCACAGCTGTCCCGAGACATGTGTTACGTCTGTTGACAAGTGATGATACAGTGCCTTGTCTGGCCGGGCGGGATGATGCAATACCATTCATAACTGCCTCTCATCAGCTTGGAAGAATCCATTGGCTAGAGAGATAGAGAGTGGGCTTTCAGTTTACATCATCAGCGCATGAGCCAAGAGTTTACTGTGCACGAGTTTTACGCTTGTGTTGAATTAGGATTGTAGAGGGGGAGATTTTAACTGGAAAGTTTGCCAAAAAGCAGCAGTCTCTACTCTCCAGCAATAAACAGGTGAGTTCACAAAATTTTTGTAACTGGCAGTTTGCGGAATTGTGGTCGAGACATTGTGGCGGCCAAGGGTGGGCTTATTGCCACTAGTTTGTATTCTGAGGTCAAACACTTCAGTTTGGAGGAAGCTGACCCAACACATGACAATGTGAGGAGTTAAGTAACAATTTTTGGATTTGTTTTTATTAGTAGTTTGTAGTATTCATGTTATAAAAAGTCTTGTACAGATAGATAAACAGGGGTGAGCAGTCAGCCAACATCTGTCATCAGAAAGCTTTCACGTGTTGAAGGTGAAGCCGGAATGCTTATTGGCAGTAATTATGTAGGGTAAAAAATAGTTTTTATGATGTTTGAAGCTTCTATTTTATGGTTTGTAGGCAGTATGATTTCCTAAGTCTTTTGTTTATGATACCTGACCTATAAAGTTGGGAACATTCTGCTGTTATTGTTCTCATTTTTGTTCTGAAAATGTTGCATTCCCTTTTAGTTCAGTCTATTAATAAAGTCTACTTTTATCAGGGTATTTTTGCCCTACTTTAGTTAAGAGTTTTCCCACATTAGCATGTAGTTGTGTGTCTAAAGTTTTATTTATTTATTGTATTCTAGTGTAGTGTTATGCAGCCAGAACTAATAGGTTGTTGTGTAAGTCAACAATCAAAGCACTTCAGTAAATAAGCTCTAAAATTTTTTACCTTTTTTTTTTTTTTTCCTGACAACTTACAATTAAGTCATATTAGTAATGTAAACTTAGAATAACATTAAAGCAAACTGCCGGGCTTTCGGCCTACCACAATTGTTCAATTCCATTTTGAGTGATCTTCCCTTCTGGAGTGAAATACTCAAGAGTTCAGCAAAACCTCCTCCACTCTGTGTATGTCTATATAACGTAATATTTCTTTGGAATATCCTCAGATTTTTTAGCAACACGCCACCAAACATTGAATTTTCACTTAAAAAAGTAGGCAGTGTCCAACATTTGGTGACGGAGTCCACAGATCGGATACCCTGACGCATGCCGCTTATACCAATATACCAAATACGAATACGACTCATCCACGCGTGCTTCAAAACCTAAGGAAACGACTCCAAGACGTCTAACAGGATGTGTTCCCGGGAAGGGACATGGAAGATACTTGGTTTCCAGATCGTCCCTGACTTGCCCTTCTCTCTCTTCTAAGGAGTCTTAAAACCCGAAGAAGGACATACCTAGCATGGAGTGTGAGTGCACAGTGAGAAGTTTCACCTCAAATGCACTATTTCTACACGTAAAATGAAGGGTATTCAAAGTGGCCGTGTAACACGTCAGCCTCCCTGAAGCACCCAGCAGACAAAGTGTCGCCAAACTGCCGAAAATGGCCGAGCGCCTGAGGCCATATACCGAGCATACACAAGGGTAGTTCTCCCACCCCACTCGCTCCAGGCAGATGTCACAGGGGCACGTCACGCCTCCCATCCCGACCTGGCGTGCAACTGTCCGTGAGCCAGATATAAGGCCGTGCATGGCCGAGGCAGAGGGTTATCGTCTCCAGTAGCTTGCCTCAACACTTTGTTTGCTAGGACACTCTACTGATCTAGCCCTCGTGGTCCTCTCCAAGAGCTTCTAGTTCTTCACCAACCACCGGTGGCAGCCGCCATCACCTTCCGGAGGCTTCAACCCTTCTATTATTCGCTACCACTAGAAGCCATCGTCTGCAGAAGACATCGACCAGATACTTATCACTTTCGTTGCAGATCCTCGTGGGTCGACAACCACCACTACTTGCTGGTAGCAGTCACCCCGTAAGTTAGTGCCTCTTCTAGGCAACCCTCATAGAAATAGTTGCGTAAGTTATACTTTATTTTTCCACTTGCATCTTAAGTACATAATCTTAGGAGCGGGTCACCTCCACCTCTTGATTACGTAGCTATTACTTCCGCCGCACAAACCTACTTGGTTTATGTATGAGTCACCTAGTATTTATTGTTTCAATAAATACTAATTCTTTATCATATCCGAGAGTTCTGTGTCCTAGGAGTAGAACTTATCAGTCACAAAGTATAGACCTCGGAAAAGGCAAGCAAGGGTCCGGACTGATTTATTTCGAACCTAGAGTAGGACGTCAGATCCCCTTCAGGGGCCTGCCTGTCGCCACATACACCTCATCTTTTTGACAGCCACCCATTCTATACATCTCGGTGTATAGAATGGTAGAGCCTCTACCACTAGGTTTACACCCCACCGAGGTGGGACAGCCACCTCAAGTTGTATCGCTGACCGGAGCGCCTAGCTAAGGTGCTGGCAGGGGTATTTGCTTAGGATTGCAGGCCCTACATTTGTGGACCACACCCGACAGTGGCAGGAAGATGGTCTACAACCCACTCCTCCAGGTGCTTGCACTGTTTGGAGCCAGGGAACGCACCATCAGCCATTGTCTGCATACACGCAGAGTCAGGACTTTGTCAATTGCTTGCTGTCTCCGAGGGGTATTGAGTGTGTTGTACTTCTATGCCATTCCACGTCAGGCACGGAGCTCAGAGAGCTGTGAAGAAGACAGAATTTAGTATTGCTATGCAGGTGTGTGCAGCCAACCTCATCGCTCCGGGAATCGAGACCCCATGGGGGGCAGGCCCAAGCTGCTCGACACGCGGGGAGACTGGCTTCTCCGTTTGGGAGTTTTTGTATTCTACTCCGCCCCGACTTGGACAGGCAACAAGGATCATCCGGTGTTCCGGGCCCTGGTTACTGGGAGCAACACCAGGCTTGGGCGCGCCAATTCACTCTTCAGCACCTTAGAAGGAACTCAGTGGAATTGCCGACATATGGCAGAACACTACAGCAGCTCCATGCCCGCCAAGGCCAGGAAGACAACAGAGCCCACCTGACCATTCTGCAGCATCGCTACTGCCTCACCGAAGCCAAGCCCATCAAACTCTGGTAAGTCGACGTTACCCCATAGGGCCAGTGTTTCTGTCCGACATATCGCCTGACCGGCAGTACCAAATTTTGTGCCCAGTCGACAGCCCATGCAGCCAACGCTGGTAACCAGTAAGAGACCGAACAAAGTTTTGTAGTATATGTGCTGCTGACCTAGCGCAGTCCCAAAAGCCACTTGCACACAGACAGTTAAAGCGACATACGTCATACTCTTCTGTGGTATAATTTTATTCTGAAGATGTCTGTTTTTTAATAGAAATTAATATTTTGTGGAAATATCATTAAATTTTTCTGGAAGTGGCTACCAAACATTGAATTTTCGCTTTGAAAAGTGTATCTGATGTCTTCACTGTTCGAGTCAAAGTAACATGTAAAATTGTGTACTGTAAATTTCAAAAATTATTCTCACTTACATTATCACATCTGAAAAACATAAAAAAATGCTAGTGCAATGTTGCAGTCTGTTATCTACAAAGTATTGTGTAGGCCACTGCAGATATTTTTGTGGGCCGTTTTCAATGTTATTTTAGAAAGTAGCAGTGATTTACTGAAGTCAAGCTTGCAGGCCGTGAATGGCTTGTGGGTCGCAATTTCCCCTTGGCTATTCTAAGCTTCTAAGAACATCACTGAAATTACTTGCATCATTGTGAGCCCATAGGATCATTAGTTGTATTAGTATCTCCTTGTTTGTAATTGTTTTGAATTGGTAGTTTTTTTGTCTCTGTAAGATAAAAACATGGCTCCATCTTATTGAGGAAAGAGAGAATCTGCAAAACTCAGGAAGTGTAACAAAGCTACGTGTTACACATTTTGCATATTTTAGAAGTTCAATACTGTGCTATTATTTTTCATGCAGTAGCAAAAATCAATTTATTAGCAGTATGTACAGTTTTGTAAATTTTATGTACCTATATTTTAAAAAAAACTTGTAAAGTACTATAGCTTTTGACAAGCAGCTACGATACTCTGTAAGAAACAAGTGTTTTTGTGCTTGATTTTAAAATACAAATAAATTTAAGGTGGGAACTACTATGTATTTTTAGTGAACTGAGTAATATGATTGCCAAAGTTGGTTCACGTGCATAAAATATAATGAATTGATAAAAAAATATATATATTTGCTCACTATTGGATTTCTATGACTTATAAATTAAAATATTAATTCATGAACAGGTAGTATTTTTTTTATATTTGCAGGTGCTGATACAGGCCAGGAATGATTACATTTCCGTTTATAGCAAGAAATGACAGACCGAACGGGCAGCATGTCATACCAATTTTAATACGTTTCCACTATACATCTCTCTTCGCACATATTCATGCATAAATAGAATAAGCATCTATGTAAATACTTTCTGGCTCTGATCGGTTGTCAGTTATCTGCTCGGTGAGTATACCATCAACAGAAAGATTACTGTTCCTTGTTTATCGTGCTCAAAGTTCCTTGCCATCCGTATCACCTTAAGATAGATTCATGGCCCCATTTTTATGCTAATTTTGACTGTAATCTGTATTCATATCTCCAGTTCTGAGGAATCATTTTAATTGGAACACTCTTGTGTTATAAAATATTATGTTGTGACTGAATGTCTTATTTTCTAGCAAACTGTAAGCAAAACGTCTCTGGTGCCGCACTCAAGACAGATTTTGCGGTCCCATTTTTATGCTGATTTTGATGGTAAATGTGTGTTCATATCTGCAGTTTTGAGGCTCCCCTAGACTGTAAATATTGATTGATGCAACCTCTATCAAATGGAGGAAAATCATTTTAATTTTCTTTCCCCTTCTTGCTGTGCCATATAAATTTTTTAGTTTCTGATTTTTCTATGTTTAGCGGCACCTTTGTGGCTACCCAAGCAAGGAAAAATGGTTTCCTTGTATTGAATGGTCAGGAAAGAGCTTTAAAACAACAATTAGTGTTTGTTTTATTTGTAATGCTGCACTAATTTTTTTGCCTCGCCTGTTGTCTTAATGACCTTCATATGTGGAAAAAAGACTACATCTGAATATGAATTTGGGATTAATTTAATTTTTCACATCAATGCCAAAGGAGGATAGTCTTTATTTCTCATTTCAGCAGTTCATTCTATTGTTTTTATTATTATGGGACCTCAAAAAGGGAGGTCTTTGTGTTAGGCAACTCAGGAGGCTGGCAGGTGCATGTGCGTAAGCATTGGTGACCTTGACAGAAGGTGCGGACAGTTATGTGTTAGTGTCTCTTTTTTGATCTTACCATCTTCTGTGGAGCAATGAAGGGAATCGCAACAGTTGGCAACCAAAATGAATGCAACAAACTTAGTTTTCCCTGTTTCCTTCAAACTTTACAATTTTTTAACCAAACATAATACGGTTTTTACTGGAGCTATGCCAATTCGAATTGGCTTCTGCTGAATATTCCGATGTTAACTGAATTCGCACTTCTGCCATGTAGGGACTGCAGATAATTTACCTTATATTTGACGAACATGAAACGTTGCCGGCAGATTTAAAAAACAAAATATTGCCCTCCTAGTTTGGAGGAGATATACTTCAGTTTAAATAATTAATAAGTCTCACCTTTGTGGAACATTGAAAGTTTTCCCATGTATGGAAGCACCTTCACCACCACTAGGCTGTATCTGGAAACAAAAGCCATAGTGAAAAAGATGCTTAACTGTTTTTTCAAACAAAGTTTGGAAATTTTGTTCTAAGCTCAACCCTGCTGCGAGATAGGAAAATTTGTCCGGCATTTAGGTCTAATTGAGCTAGCAGAGAGGGTTGACGTTCTGCCAGATAAAGTTGTTGTAGCAAGAACTTTGGTCTCTTATAATTCTGGACGGTTTTCTAGTTAGAATAATGAATTTGTCTAATAGTGCCATTCATCTTGAGGAGGGTGTCGTGATAAGTGTTTGCAAGCAGGTCACACGGACAAGGAGCATTAAAAATTTACCTGTCCATCAGCCAACCTGCCTGCCCACTGTACCCAAAATAGAAATTTTAGTCTCACTCAATAAAAAAAATTATATATTACAATTTTTATACAAATTACTATTAGCATTGTTCTTTATTTCAGTCACAAACATTTAACAATCACTTTTTCATGACTCGCTGTTAGATTCACTGTACTTATTCTTTCCCTACTCTCATCTTCTGTATGGTGGCTGAAAGAGTCAGTGCTTTCTCTGAGCATTATGCCATCATTGCTGACCCAGGATCAAACTCACTTTCACAACATGACTGCAGCTGAACACCCATAAGAGAAGACATGTCGACGGTTTCGTCAGTTTGTCTTGAGAAACTTCTTTAGCGAAAATCCTCCACAATCTGCAGTATGAGCAAGCAGGGACAGCACAAGATCTATGAGTGACAATACATTTAAATTGTCACTGTGATATTTTAGGTTGATGTCACCCCAGTTGGCTTTACATACAGGATTGTACTGCTGATACACTGTCGTTTTTAGACCTGTTGATTCTAGCATAATCGTCTCGCTCTTCACCCCATTGTTTACAAGACAAGTGAAAAAAAAGTGTATCAACTTAATGATAAAACTATCACCAAATTCAGTTTCATTGTTTGCAGGCCACATAAAAAAAAACACAAATTTGATGAATCCTGTAATTTCACAAATTTCACTTTGCTTGTGTCCAAGGCGAGATTCTAAATTTTCGGTGATGGAAATTTAAACACTGGCAGTTCCCAGGTTATGAATGTCAGAATCATTGCTTTTCAAATATTTTAAATAATGAAATGACAAGGTGGAGCTGAAGTGTGATGCCTGCAAAGATGGTAATTTGGGGACCCCCAATACAAACTGTAGATGATTATCTCTTACAGCACCTGTCACATCAGGCGACAGTGGGGTGTGAGCAGCATTTCTCTCTCTCTCTGACTTTTCCACACTTTTCCTGCATCCCGTAGATGATTATCTCGCAGCAGGGTAGCATCTCCCTTCCTCCCTTTTTCTATCTGGAGTGACAATCTCTGTTTAGTACTTGGAATAAGAATGGCAACTGCTGACTTAAAACTGCAGCAGTTGAGCTTGTCTTACTCCACCATTGCCACTCTATCATCGGCTCAGCTTTAGATAACTGCCTGTGAGTGCCTCATTTTAAACCTGTCCGGACTGACAGATGACATGTTTTCTGCCTGTCCGGATGTGAATTTACCTGCCCCCGGCAGGTGGACAGGTGTCAAAATCGAACCCTGCTTGCAAATATTCCAGAAGATTTTAGAGTAGAACAAATTAGTGTGTCATTTACCAAGTACTGGAGTAACTGCTAGTAAGAACAACAGAAAATCGTAACTGACCATAAGAAAAAGCTTTCTCTGAATTACTGCAGAGAAATAGGGATGCCTTCTCTTGTGGACCAAATTACCTTGGAATGACTGATGGCACCTGCCACCACATTGATACAGGAGATGCTAGACCCATAAAGCAGCCACCAAAGCGACTGCCTCTAGCTTCGCATGGGGCAGTTGAGGGTATTCTGAAGGAAATGAAGGATCTAGATGTGATAGAACCATCAGTTAGTCCATGGTCATCCCCCATTGTTCTTGTTAAGAAAAAAGATGGCTATCTAAAGTTTTGTGTCGATTATCGCCAGCTTAATAATGTGACATAAAGACTCGTATCCACTTCCAAGGATAGATGACACACTGAACAGCCTAGCAGGTTCACAATGGTTTTCTACTTTGGACATGAAGAGTGGGTACTGGCAGTGCAAGGTGGCCTCAGAATACCAAGAGAAGACTGCAGTTTATGTCCAAGGGAAAGGAACCTGGCATTTCACAATTATGCCTTTTGGGCTATGTAATGCCCCTGCAACCTTCGAACACATGATGGAAAGTCATCCCTTTAGATGTCTGTCAGGTTTACCTAGATGAATTTATTGTGACAGGAAGGACATTTGAAGAACACCTATCACGCTTGGACTCTGTGTTCCAGAAAGTGGCTGTAGCCTACTTGGAACTAATTCCTAAGGATTGCCATCTGTTCCACAAGAAAATTAATTTATTGGGACGGGTAGTGTTGGCTTATGGAATTGAAACAGACCTCGATAAGATCAAAGCAAAAAAAATTGGCAGACGTCAAGTGACAAAACTGAAGTGCGGAGTTTTCTGGGATTATGTTCTTATTACCATCAATTTGTAACAGGGTTCGCCACAATCGCCAAGCCATTACATGAACTGGATGAGGAAAAGGAAATTTTGATATTTCCATCAGTCCTGGGTTTCCCGAAAAGTTGGGGCAAATTCATTTTGGACACTGATGGTGATGTAGGAATTGGAGTGGTTTTATCTCAGGTTTAGGATGGGAAGGAAAGACCACTAGAATACTTCAGTAAGGTATTGCTTGAGAGAAATTACTGTCTCACACACAGGGAGTTTCGGGCAATGGTGAAGGCTATTTCACACTTCCACTTATATCTTTGTGACAGACATTTTATTCTGAGAACTGACTATTCTTCAATATGCTGGCTACTAAATTTTGAGAACCCCAAAGGTCAAATAACTTAGTGGATGAAGCATCTTCAAGAATGTTACTTTGGAATACAGCACAGATCTGGACACCTTCACAGCAATGCAGATGCACTTTCTAGGAGGCCGTGTGAGCTATTCTGTCATCTTTGTGAACGCAAGGAAGGAGTGGTGAATTGCTGAAGGTGCGGAGGAAAAGATTTCAAGGTTTTGTATCTTTTGATGGGTCACCTATCTGGAGTGATGAGGGTATTGGATCAGCTGAATGATTCCACTTTGCAGGCATTACTAGAATGGAAAGAAGCTGGCTTTTGGACAAAATGGGAAGAGATATCTAGTCTGAGCGTAGCAGTACTGGGTATAATGGAATTCCCTGTTTCTGAAGAATGGCATACTTTACAGAAATTGGGAAAGTAATAATGGAAAACATACACACTTACAGTTGGTCCTTCCAGAATTCAGGGTTCCTAAAGTCTTAAAGAAATACATGATGTGGCAGCTAGTGGGCACTTTGGTGTTAATAAGACTCTTGACAGAGTTAGACTGAGATTCTACTGCCTTCATTTTCGGGACAATGTTGAGAAGTGGTTCAGAATGTGTGACACCTGCACTGCGAGTAAGGGTGCAAGGACCATGGGATAATGTCACCTCCAGAAATACAATGTGGGAGCCCCATTCGAGATGATGGCTGTAGATATTCTGGGTCCCTTGCCTATTACAGGGAGAGGTAATCGGTATCTGCTGGTGGTCCAAGATTACTTTACTAGGTGGCCTGAGTTCATTCCCCTCCCAAACCAAGAAGCATGTACTGTGGATGGAATGGTTGAGAGGCTTAACCACACTCTTGAGCAGTACCTCGCTGCGTTCTGATACTGCTGATTTCACTGGTTCAGTAATCTCAGAAATGTCAGCTGTCGTTCTGATACTGCTAACGATCACTGATGGCAACTGGCAGCCATTTCGGCAAGTCTCTGGGTGGTGCCCTGCATGAGGCTAAAACGAGTATTGAAAAACACTGAAATTACTGGAGCTGGATGAGGTTGTGTAGTGTCAGTGAAATATTTGTTGATGGGACTTTCAAATAAAAATCACGAACTGAACGTTGTCGATGAGGATGATGCGACTTATAGGATTAGTGTACCCATAGAAGATGCACAAAAAGCATTGAAATATAATACAACATTATAATTGTTTTCCCCTTAATTTGTAGATGTTAGAACTTTGCATATGTAGAATGTATGTTTTTATATATGTCAATTACCTGTAGGTTTATTTATAAGATATTCTGTGACAAGGTAACATGTACTACCTTGGTTTTGTTTGTTTATGTTAACAAGCTCATGTTTGTTCTGCTGCCTAGCATTCCAAAACTATCAAATCACTGACACATGCAAAATATTGACTGATTACTGATACTGTTCTGTTACTGCTGATGAACACTTAAGAAACATCAGTGATCTCAGTGATTTTCAGCAGTAATGGAACGTGGCGACTGTCAGTCTTTGTGGCAAACAACGAAAACGACTGGTACTCAAAGGTGCCATTGTTTCTCCTTGCTTACCACTCGGCAGTTCACAAGTCCACAAGGGTAACAACATCAATGATGCTGTTTGGAAGAGAGCTACACCTTCCTAGTGACCTGCTGTTTGGAGGACTGACAGATGAGGGAACTGCAGCCCTTGATTATGCTAGTGAATTATGTAACAGACTAGTTGACATTCATAATTTTGCTCAACAGCACCTCAGAATGAAGACGCCGTATGATAGGAGAATGTTGGGAAGGTTTTTCAGGGAGGACATTTGTGGTTCTGCAACCCACAGGAAAAAATGGTACTGCCAGAAGCTAGAGAAATCTTGGGAAGGCCCCTGCAGGATTCTGAATAAAATCAATTCTGTAGTCTTTCGGATTTGTCGTCAATGCTCTCAGGCGAAGCCAAAGGTTGTCTGCATCGACAGACTGGCACTCTATGAAGGTCCAGATGTTGCAAAATCTGTTTGGGATGAACAGATTTGAGGAGGAGCAGTATTAAATTTTGTGGTACCTTGCATCACTTTCTAGTAATTTCTCACTGGAGTGAGGAAACAGTGTACGAAGGTTAGAGTGGTTCCACAGTATGAACAGCCAGCCATAAAGGGAAGCATCTACATCATCAATAATGCTACTATCTTGACCTTTGGCAGATTGAATTTCTGCGTTTAGCTGGAGAATTTTTTATCTAGTGTTTTACTGCCCTAGTTTCTCTCAGCATGACTCTGGGTGTGTTGAACCTTCCAGATCAAGACCCAGTGATATTATAAAAGTGTAACAGGCCTCCGAGCTGAAAGTTTATGAGAGCTGGAAGTCTTGGCTATTGTGCAACAGACGAGCTAGAAGAGCAATGAGTAGTGCCAGAAGTGACCAGCGGGAGGAAAATCTGTGACTGCTAGCATGAGAGCAGCGAAGGCGTAACTGGTAGGCTGGACTATTGGACTGGATGCATGAGTGAAAGACATTACAAATGATGGCAACAGATACACTAAACGCGTGTTACTTAATAGTATTAGTTCATTGACTATAACTAAACAGAGACATTAAGAAGGATGTTAATTAGAGTTCAGATAGACATTAAATACTGTGCTCACTGAGAAATAAAAAGAGTAATAGTGGAGATAAATAATTTAATGCTGTAAATAATAGCTGTGTGAATAAATTAAAAATCAAATGTAGTTGTTTTATTTTTATTAAGACCTCCATCCCTCATGAACTCAGATATGCCCCTTAGGCATCTTGTAACAGTACATTTCTTATACAAGATAAAAAATCACGATAGAGGGATGGACTATGAATATGAAGACAAGGGAAATTGTGAAATAAAATACATTAAAAACAAAAAAGGTAGGTACTAAATATAAAATGTTTCCAAAACTAAAAAATTGTCACACAACTCTGGTTTCATGCAAAATCTGTGCCACTGTGATTGTCAAAGTGCAAACGATACTGAGCATGAAGGGCCATACCTGTTTACCTGCTTCATTTTTTAAATCCAAATCATATGTGAAAAGAAAATGTATGCAACGATTCAGGCAGAAAATATGAAGTGAGTAAATTGGTGGCGGCCCTATGTGCTTGCTGTCGCTCACACTTCAGGAAACACAGTGGCACAGGTTTGGCATGAAATAACAGTTATGTAGCCATATTTTGGGATGACAGTAAGACAGGGAAAATATAAAAAACAACATATTGCAATAGTCAACACTTCAGTGACATTTTTATGTTTATTCCTAAAATATCACATGGGGATTAATGTATGGCCCTTTTAAGCTCTGGGTACTGGTCACAAGCATCCCATGTATCATGTGTTTCTGTGACGTTTCTATGACGTCACGTTAACCATCTGCATTGCGAAATTGGTACTTTATGTGGTTTTGATTTTATTTAGATTTGTTCCAATACCATGTTTTCCGATGCCGATACCAGTGCCCTTCGCACTCAATTTTATAAAAAGTATTACTGTAAATAATACATTTAAAAACATTTCTCCTTAACTCGTTTAAATAAAGAAATTAACGTCTTAAACTACCAATCCGGCACAAAATGCAAGCTGACGTAAAACTTTCAAGCCCTCTGAAAATGAACATAATGACACCAAATGCAAGTCAAATTTTGAAGGTCCCGTGCGCACTCGTACGACTAAGAGCTCACTGGGCTCTTTGAAAGAAAGGTCCTGCAGCTCAGGACTTTCAATAGAAATTCTCATCAAATTTTCATGGATTGCTGTTTTTAGCCTTTTATGGGTAGTTATTATATCTTCTTCGTGGTAATAAAAGTGAACCATATTTGAAAAATGGTTGGAGTTTTGGCAGGCTTTTGTCCAAAGCTGATTTTCAGATATATGCCCTAATTTTTTTAAGGGAAGGTTTGTTGTTGTGATATGCGAACAAAAGTTGATTTCTCCTTCCTAAATACATAGGTTCCTTTTATCAGTAGCTCACATTTTATCCCAGAATCTAATGAGATTATTCTTATGTAGATTGGAAAATTTCCATTGTACTGTATTAAGCGTTTGAGTAAGATCATCATTGTAATTGTCTTTGAATGTGTTAACTGAAGAGCAATATGGCAGTGAGAGTTTTTTTAATGTGTTTAATGAGTTACATATTTCTATTTTTTTTGTGCCTTGAAGTTTTGTCAAGCATGATTATAGCTGCACTGTAACATCAACAGGATGTACTTAGTTTTCTGGTGTGTATTGGGCATTCCCAGTGTTTGGGTGTAGTTATTGGTGGTAAAAAAAACTTCAAAATCTACAAGCAAACATCCCTATGTAAGTGAATACTGTACACGTGCTTTGGTTTGTAAAATTTCAAATATGCATTCAATTTCCTCTTGGTGCATAGTTTTCAGACACGAAAGAAATTGTTTACTCCTATATTCTGACTCCTTAAAATTAAAGTAACTCTGCATTTAATGGTGAAATAACATCTCCAGTTTAGGAAGGGGCACATCTGTAGGTGTCCGGCTGGGTAAGGGAATGGGAGGCAAGCTTTAGGCACTTCTCTTAACATATTTGTTCTCTTATAAATTTAATTTTGGTGTTGGATCAAAACATAATTTACATAGGCCTACTGCATAAAAGATAGGGAAATGTTTATAACTCAGAAGTGAAGCTGTATATAAGTACTTAATCATTAGAAATTGTATACAGTACATCAACGCTACTGATTTCCTGATAATCATCACATCATCACTAGTTTCCCATTTGCTTATCATTTTTTGTAGATTATTTGTTTCTTTTGGACATGTTCTAATGTACTTCCCTTCCCTGTAAATTTTTATTGTCTTCTTTCACAGCTGCCATAATCCTCCCTGTCATCTGTATGTGGCTGAGGTAAAATTGTAACTTGTTTTTCTGTAGCATGTGTACTAGTGTGTATTAAATGTGGTAACCTCTTATGGAATATATTTTCCTAGGATGAGAAACTCATTGCTTAACAACACATATTATTTGTCGATACAAACTGCCAACTGTTTTGTGTGGAAAATTCAGAAGCCACGTGGTGCGAGAGTGCCAGTGTGGTTGATGAAGGGGAAGGGGGACTCAATCAATTTTGGCATATGTTTTGTTTGGTACTGTACAATATATTTTAACTTTTGTCAGATGAAATAAGTTGCTCTCATTTGTCTCTACACGTAAGGTGGTTGCCTAGTGAGGGGGTTATTTATATGAGGCAAAAATTGAAGAAGCAGTACAGGCTACGTTGACCAGTGCATGTGTAAAGCAGCATCACCTCTATGCTCAAGCCACTGAACTAGCATGAAGTGGTTTCATAGTATTTGTATAACTTGGGAATTTAAGCGGTGACCTTATAATTTTATTGGACACTATTCTGTAGCAAAGTCTAATGCATGCCTCTTTCATAGTTTATGTATACAGTTAATATATTTTGAGATACAGTATTCTGAAAATAATATTTCCTGTGTGTATGATGTTTTGAAAGTACTATTCCATCATCATCATCATCTTGGAGTGTGCTTCTTTTTCATAGGTAAATCTATTGTGGGCAATTATAACAGTTTCTTAAAAAAGTGAATACTATATTTCAAACATGCTGCAATAAATTCTCAAGTGCCTCGTACGTAACCACCTTGATGCTCTACGAGCTCTGTCGGATCCATATCTTAGCCTCGGTTTCTGGTTCTCCCCCTAGTGTACCATAGTGCAAAATGCAGCTGCTCACTTTGCCTCTGTACCATTTCTATCCACAAGCGAGTCAACCCCTTTCCGCCTGAGAGGCCAGCGATCCACACAGTGCTACGTTCCATTCAGAGTGGGTGGACCCACTCCCTCGCATGCCTTGCCCTGGCAGGCAGGCACCGGATGCGCATGCTGGCAGTGCATCAAGAAAAATTTCCCCCTCCTTGCAGTCTGCTTCAGCCACCCCATGCTTGCTACATTTCTTGATGGTATTTATTCCTTTGCACACTCTCCAGACGGGGCAGTTTGCATCAGCTCCATTGCTGCAACTTTCGCTACCTCGCAACATTCTCTGTAACCCTACCTTCAGCAATATCGTTGAACTTAGTCTTGTTACATTCACTGTTCTTAACTTGTGTTTCTCAACACTGTTGTCAGAAGCTCTTGTAGAGGAGCTTTCTCCTAGTTATGAGTGTTGGCCACGTGCCTCGTCTGCACCGGGTGTAGTTGTATTGGGGTCACTCTCACTCTGAACTTCAGTTCGTATCTCGTTGCCGCCCTGTGGTAAACAACTTGACAAACTTGGTCCCTTGTCCATCAGACGTTAGCGGCACAGGCCGGAGCTATAAGTCTTGAAAACTAATTCAGGCTGAAATAAAACATATATCTACCAGTTATCTCTTTTTGGTCCGATCATTCTTTTTTGCTTTACGACTTCCTGACCCATTTTGCCTTCTGTGTGCATATCCACTGAACTACTTCCAGGTGCATGCACAGTCTCTGCGATAGAGAATCGAATAAAATCTCCACTGAAGGGTACTCCCATCTCTTGTCAATGTTTTGTGTGTAGCGCTGGCTGGTTACGCCACCCTCTAGCGCCACTGTGGCAAGGGGGGAAAGAACCTTTCTCTGAGGCTTCTGAGGCTTGAGGAGAACCAACACATTAGGTCACTACGACTCAGGCTACAAGCTGGTCACGCCACTTACTGAGAGCTGTAAAGTCCTTGCGTGGGGAGCGCTGTGAACCCAAAGGGTCAATTGATGTTTGTAGTTGGTTACGCTGCTCACTCAACTTCTCACAGAGGGTAATCAGAGGTCCTCTCCCTAAGTCACCATAGGCCCGAGCACCGCCCATCATGAAGCGTACTTTGCAGCGCTGATCAATCGATAGGACTCCGGCATGGGTCTACCCCAAGGCACCAGTCCCAGGAAGAGTAGGTTCCTTCCTGGATGGACCACATCAAAACCTGCCCTCCCCACACCGCTCCGTAATTTCAAACCATATCTGTGGTTGTGCCTGCGCCTACAGGACACCCACTAAATCCTTTAACCATAATTCTTTGTTCTCCTTTTATTTTTATTCCCTGAAATTAACGTAACATCACGGACTGTGCATAGCTGTGTACTCTCAGCTATTTCTAAATGCCCGATCACTAGGCAGGCCATCCAATGGATAGCATAACCCTCAGTAACCAGCTACGTGCTCTGGTGAGCCAGGGTTTAGATGGGTTGACCCATATGGCCCCCTTAAAATCCTCGTCAAGGAGACTCCATTCCCCCTAGTCTCTAGAGGGATACTGGACCAGTGCACCATCATTCCACATTGGCGTAACTGGTGTCAACCTTAATCTCAGTAATTGTTCAGCTATAACAGGAACTTAAATAAAATTAATAACATTTACAGCAACAGTTGTTATACTTGCCCCAGCTATGACAGTAGCGCTTACTACATACAGTTCCAAGTTAGGTGTTGTTTTTGCTGGATAAAGTTGAAAAAGTTCAGTGCTCTCCAATAGCAGATCATAATTTAATTTGTAGTTGTAGTGAGTCAAGCAATTAGATTAGAGTTGTTCCGATACTGATCGGCTGATACTTCACCTTTCTTCAATGTATCTGTATCGGATATGGTATTGGGCCGATACATTAGTATCGGTTGTAGACAGTGAAATCAGGTTATTACTTTTTTTAGACACAAAAATTACTGTATTTCAGTGTTTATACACCCCACGTTAAGAAAAGAAAAGAGAGAACAAGTAAATAGCATCCACCAACAATTTTTTGTGGCCCAACAAAATTTCTATATAAATGATGTTAACATAACCTTATCGAAATATATTTTGGGTCCCGTCACCTGATATTTCCTGCACCTATAGTTTTTATGCTGGTTGTTATTCAAACGTCTAGTAACTGGATGTGAAATATGTCATGCGCGTCATCATTTATCACTGCTCTGCGGCATGCTGTCCGCCTTCCCAACACGTCTGACACTGTGGTGCGGTGCGGCGATTGAGTCTGGCTTGCTACTTGCATTATACGCCAACGAGAGGGTAAGTGGTTACCCATAGCAGTGAGCATAGTGAACAAGTGTCCTCTCTCTCTCTCTCTCTCTCTCTCCGCCCTCTCCCTCCCTCTCCCCCTCCCTCTCCCCCTCCTCCTCTCCCTCTCCCCCCTCTTCTCTCTTTCGGTCTCTATCAGCCATGTACCTTCCTTCCTCCCCTCACATGCCATACACACTGCCGAGAGGGGAAGTTGTCTAACAAAAGATAAAGCAAGTCCTCACTCTTTCTAAGCCACGCCCGCTTTTCTTGCCTTGCCTTCACGTGCCGGCCTAGAGCAAATGTGTGCCTGGCGAACGTAATTTTATCAAGATTATGCGTCACCCAAAATAGTTGCACCTATCATCACTTGAATTTCAAAACAATTGGTTTCACCTGAAAATGTTACGCAAAACTTTTTACATAGGAATTATTATTTGCGAAGATGTTTACTTTTGTAATTAAAGGTCGTTTTTTTCCCCCGTAAGGTTGGTGTTTCATTGTATATGGCGTGAAATTAACACAATTTTGAAACTTAATGTTTATTTAACTCAAGGGGCAGCATTTTCGCGAATAAAATTTTATTCCTAGAAGCATGTACTACTTGACCTCTTGTCACCAAAAATTGTTTGAACATCTAGCAACTTGTATTATAAGTGTATAAAGTTCATTTTATGTAACATCTTGCGGGGAAATCGGTGGATTTATATTACTTTTTTTTCAATAGACACGCATCTTTAAATAAACTGATCAAATGTAAGGGCCTATTCGACACCTTTTTCTGTCTAATAATGGGAAGGTAGGCACCGAGCCAAGTTCAGTGTAACTTGTAACAGGGAAAATCAGAGTCCGTGGTTTTGAATGATTAATTACTAAAGGCAGTGAAGAAATCAATAATAAGCACATTATTTATTAATTTCTGTCTCAAAATTACAAGTTTTCTTTGCATTAAAATATAATTAATTACTTTAAAAGACAGACGTATGCCACGGACACAAGCCATCGGCAACATGTAACGGCTTGTAGAGGGGTAATCCTCCCGCCACCACACCTTCTCCAGCTGCCGTGAACACACTGCCCAATCGATAACTTCTCTGTGCGCTCTCACTGTACAAGTGTGCATGGGACATTAAAAATTTAACTTGCATTTGGTGTCATATTATTTCATGTTCAAAGGGTTTAAAAGGTTTAGGTCAGCTTGCATTTTGTGTCTGATTACAATAAATTTTATACATTATTTTGAGACGTTATTTTCTTTATTGAAACGAATTTAGGAGAAATGTTTTTAAATTTGTTATTTACAGTAATACTTTTTCTAAAATTCAGTCCGTAGGGTATTGATATCGGGATATTGGAAATTGTGTTGGAGTATCTGTATCAATATCGGAAAAACATGGTACCGGAACAACTCTAATTCAGATAGTACAATGTAGTGATTTTATTGTGTGTAATAAATCTCTCTTGCCAAAATACGAAGTGTTTGCATGTTTGTTAGTTTCAGGAACATTCCTCTGCTACTGTTAAGATGGAGCTCTGTGTGGACAACTGGAGTGGGACCTTTAACATTTTCCCAGAAGAGAAATACACTATCGGGGATGAACAATCTTCAAAATACAGCATAGAAACTGGTGACCTTGCTTCCAGCGCAGTGACATACTTCCTGTGCTGTATTTGTGAAACTTATTTCAGTGACAAAATAAAGTTTGCACAACATGAGGCACAGGGGCACACCAATAGCAGCCCTAACAAACACAAAATCTGTGACATGACAGTTAACACATTGCAAAATAAAGTTGTTTCAGAAAATCAGAACATGGGCTCTTTCCAGTTGTGTGAGGTCTGTGAGTCAGTTTTCATCAGTGAAGAAGCATTTTCATGCCATAAAGTTGAAGCGCACTCACCGAGTGTGGCGCCTGAGGGATGTAGCAAGAGATTGACTGCCAAGTTGGAACTGAGCAAGCCATTACAGTTGAGCAATCATCGGCATAACTGCATTAGAGAGACTTGTGAACTGTGCATTGAAACAAAAACAACAGTTACCAGTCTTATTGAATGCCAGGACAGTGAAGTAACCAACATAAAAAAGGAACGTACTACTGAAGATAATCCCTCAGATTCGTTATCTATGCTGTGTGGTGAGAGCTGTGAACATTGCTATCAGCTGTTTCTTGACAAAGTTCAGCTTAAATCTCACATATTGACGCATCATCCTGAAGAGCTTTTCATATGTCAGTATTGTAAGAAAAAATTTTTTTGGAAGAATAATCTTGCCAGACACATCAACAGGAGCCATGCCAAAGAACAAGAGTATGGATGTGATTTGTGCGACCTTGTGTTCTCACGCAAGTGCCACCTTGATGTGCATCGTAAGACCCATTCCCGAAAAACTAACTGTAATTGGTGTGGCAAGTCATTCTCGCATGACTATCTCAATATTCACATCCAAACTCACATACAAGAACATCCATATATGTGCGAGTTCTGTGGGAAAACATTCGCAGTTAGAGGTTACCTCCTTGACCACATCATCTGTCACAAAGCAGAGCGATCACTTGAGTGTAACTTTTGTGGTAAGATGTTTGTTTCAAAAAACCGCTTGAAACGCCACATTAGAGGTCACATGGGTATTAGACTTTTCAAATGTAGACATTGCTGCAAGTCTTTTGTGCACAGTAACAGTCTTAATAATCACATTAGGGCTCACACAGGTGAACGTTCTTTCATGTGCCATATCTGCCAGTTGACTTTCTTACAAAACAGCCAACTTAAAAGTCACATCCGCACCCACACTGGTGAGCGCAAGTTTGTCTGCGAACACTGTGGATGGATGTACACCCGTAAATATCATCTTCTTAACCACATAGTGAGGAAACACTTATGAACTTGTGTGCTTTCAGTGTAGGTAGATTATGCATTACTGGTTTTTATTGTATAATAGTTGCAGATGTACATTGAAGGCTGTACTTGTTAACTGTTCACCAAATTTTTTTCTTCTTTGGTTGTAGTGAAAAACTTAACACAATTTTTTAAAAGTAAAACACTGGTCAAAAGTACTTAAGTGTCAATATAAGTCATGTTGGTGAATTTCAATCAATTTTATATTTCTTTTATTTGCGTATATGGGACAGAGTTTTATACTTAAAAAAAAAACTGCAAAAAGTTATTGTAATAATAAATAATACTTTAATTTATTTTATAGGTTTTATCATTTTAGTTGTGGCTTTAATGGAATGTTTCTGAGCATAGACAAGTTAGCTAGAAGTTGAATGAAACCTTGTTAATAAAAACCTCTTCTCACAATGTTTTCAATAATTCCTACAAAAGGTGTCTGTAGGGAGTTTAATAATGTTTATTTGGTATATCTAGTAAGCAATATTTTATTAAGTATATTACAATGTAATGTCAAGTCCAATGGTAAAAAGAAATCCTTTTGGTGATAAGAATGTCTTACTTTTCAGTATGTTGAACCACAGTGTCTACATTTTAATTTTTTGATATTTTTTGTAATTGTTGCGAACTCCTGTTAATACAATCCTATTATTACGAACTGCAAAAATGTAGGTTCCTTGAGGTTTATATTATCACAGGTTTAAGTATATACATAATTTTTTTATGATTTTTAAAAAAATTTTTGAATGGTTTTAATAATAAAAACGAGCTGTTTTTACAACATTGTGTCCATTATAATTCCATTTTGGAATTCCAAAACTTTTCGTGGTTTTACAGGGAGAATCTTACAATTTTCCTTGACCTGTTTTCAGGATTGAAATGTTTTTCCAATACCATACTCTTTCCACTGCTGACAGAACAAATAAGCAGTCAGTGAAGTGTAATTCAATTACACTGCTACATACCAAGCAAGTATGTCCAATATTTTATTCAGTTCATCAATATTTCTCACAATGCACACTATTGACTTTATGTGTGATGCATTTTTTGACTACCTATTTTCTTTTTTTGCTGACTATATCATTGTGTGTGTGCCATGTGCCCCAGACAAAACACGAACCACAAACGGCCGCTTCCAATGCCAGTTGACCACCTCCTTGTGAAACGTTAGGCACGAAGTAAACTAAATGTGGTATTAAAGTAATAGTCATGCAAGTTGCTCCACCTAGTCAATCCCATGTGAAGGGTTACCAGCCAGCAATGCAGGAGAGTTACCCCTAAGCGAGCGACAGATACCACGCACACACAAGGAAATATATCCCAGCCTTTCTCCTTCCCCGAGAGAGTACAGCAAGGCAGTGCTGCCCATGAATTAAGAGGCCACACTTGCCTAAGACAAAACCCGAGGAGCATGCTGCCCATGAGTATATAAGGCCGTGCAACCCAAGAAATGTTATTTGTTCATGGGCAGCTCGCCCAGCACCTTCCTGTGTTGGGACACACTGCCAATCCTCTCCTCCCTGAGGAGTCATTGCCAACAGCAGTTGATATCTGCGACTCACTTCAGCACAATTACTGCTGAAGCTCTACTCTCCTTCCTCTCGAGGAACCCTTAATGTGAACCACCCACAATCACCAGTGACCAGAAACTGATTTCTTCAAACATAGGTTTTTTAGCCCCAAAGAGTTGATGCTTCCACCCCTCCCACCCCCATGACATTGCCATGAAGTTCTAACACCCAACACTAGCAGTGTTACTCCTAGTTTCTTCAGTACCAACAGTACCTCAGGGTTTAGTTGTTCTAATAGCAACCTAGTTGTTCTTGTTCTGACAGACCTTTTCACCTGGTCCCTTACCTTCACTTCTGTGAGTTACGTAGTGCATTGGTAATACATACGAGATTGTATGCATCACCATGTTTATTTCGGATGGAACAAACACGTTAGTCCTGAGTATCCTTTCTAGAATGAACTGAACACTACCGAATAGCGGCATTGAAACTGGGACTATAGTCTGAATGACAATACCCCTTCCCCGATTGTGCTCAAAGCCTTTAACCACCAGTTATGGAAGCAGGAGTTCCACCAACTTCAGGATTTACAAACCCGTTATTCCAGGGCATTTGGCTATGGGGGAACATTGCACCAAATCCGAAGCATACAGCATGAAATATGGCTGACCAGCGAGCGACCAGTGTACTGCTGCCTGTACCACGTGCCATCAGGAAGGTGGGCGATAATCGTTAACAAGGTTATAGGCACCTTTCCCAGCCAATTGATCCTAGATGACATACAATACAACGTCCGAACGATTGGTAGTGGGAGCAAGAGCCCACCACCCTACCACACACCAAGACAGTAAGGTTGGAAACCCTGGCTCATACCCAGCAAGTTCAATTGGCCAAGGATCGGTTTATAAATAGGAAGTACCCTAAACTGAAAAAAATGGAGTTTGAACCTTTGAGGTAGGTGAGAAGGTCCTACTCAAGAAGTACCCCCTCAATGGAGCCCAGGACAAGTTCTGCGCTGGGCTGGCCCAGAAATGGGAGGGGCTGTATACTGTCAGGGAAACAGGAAAACATGTACTATGCCGAGGATGAACACTGAAGAGCGTGAAAGATGACCTGAAGGCAGATAAGACCCTCCCTCATCGGAAACAAAATGTCAGATTGTGTGAACCCGGGTAATTGGACAGATAAGGTAGTAGAGGAAGTACCTCTGCCTGAACTCTAACCAGCCCACTTTTAAGAACCTGAACCCTGACCACGGCGAGCGAAGGAGAACCAGGAGCCAAGGACCATGAACACGAGTCCCAAGATGGACGTGGAACCAGAGAGATGGCGACTGGAGAATGCATCCATTTGCCTATTCTATCAACCCTCTCTAGGTTCGCATGACCTGGGAATACATCTGGACTAGGTAGCTCCATAAGCAGTTGGTCTCGGCTATCCTGGAGATCACTGCTGGACAGAGCACTGCAGAAGATATCGACCCACTCACATCCGTCATTGGAAGTACTCCAAGAAGAGGAAGAACTTAGCAGAGCCCTCTCTACCACCCTCATGGACCTAGCCAACGACCCGAAAGATGTTCCCAGCAGTGATACGGGGTGGGATGGCGATGTGATGCTGGCAACCAGCCCTTGAGAAAGGACACTTAAGTCCTACCCAGTAGAGGAGGCTGGGGATGAAGTCGAGCTCCTGCCTCCGACTGCCACAAGTCCGAAGGATGTGCCCAGTGGTAATGCGGAGCCAGATGGCAATGTGTCGCTACCGAAGGCCCAGGACAGAAGAGCCCCATAGTAAAAATGCACAGAGCGACAAGTTCAACCAGGAGGGAGAACTGCCACACTAGCCTGCCAGTCCGCTATCCAAGGACAGAGACAGGTACAGAGAGACTATGTGGCATTCCGGCCAGGAAGTCCATGTCGCTGTATCCATGACACACAGCTTTGTGTGGCTGCAGAACCCACCCCAAACAAAAAATTGAAAGTCGCCAGCATTAATTAGGTATTTGAGGGACTACCATGCTATAAAAGGAAGAAGACAGGACTTCAAAACAGACAATACAATCTGTAAATTATAAGAATGTTAGCACAGGCAAGGGTGAAGGCTGTGATGAGAGAGACACAAGTAAAATGAAAGCAAGCCGTGACACAAAGAGACATTAGCTAGATGAGATAGCAAGGAGTAAGAAGCCAGTGAAACTTCATGTGAGATAATGTGTTGATGTGTGCCACTCACCCAACTAATTAACAACGATTACGACTATTCGCTAAATGTTCCTACTTCCACCACTACAGAAAGGGGGAGAGAATTTTCTACATGACTTCTCGGCCGCCTACTCTACTAGGCAACAGGAACCTATGGGCGGATTATCTTCACCTGAAGGTTACGCAACCCGACAGGCATGCCCCCACCCCACCCCGTGCTGAGGGCCAACAAGCCGCCCGCCACTGGGCAAGGCCGAGCGCCGCCGACAAGGCACGAAGCAGAAACCCTGACCAGAGTTTTTTGACTCCCACGCCAACCAGGGCAGGAGACCCGCCCACGCCGGCAGCCTACAAGCTTCACCGGACGCTGCCGGGCTCTGGCATTCATTCTTTTGCAAACTCTCTTGTGACATCCCAGAGCACTAATTCAGTGCTGGGACATCCGGGAACTTCGTAAGCTTCGAGTACGCCCCCAGCAGCTACTCGCCACGAGTCGTTATCTTTCGAAAACGTACACACATACCTAACTTCACTTTGTATCTTCCAGAAACGATTTTCTTAGCCAGTTTAACTTTAAATACTTTGCATTCGTCTAGAACCAGTTACTCCTTTTTTACTAGAACCAGGTCGCCTACACCTGGAACAGCAGTTACCTTCAGCTCTCTATGGTCTGATAGAAGGTATTACAGGTCACGTTTTTATTGCATCTCCAATAAACACCCATTGTTCACTACCCTTCTGCTTTTAATATACAGGTTCTTGTTTGTGTGACGGTCAGGGACAGAATACGATGTGCACCGCCAACAGGAACTCAGAGTACTGACATCCACATTAGGCGGCTACCTGTTTCTTCCCAAGCGTTTTCCGACTTGAAGAGCAGCATCACGAATATCCATCAGCTCCACCGACCACAAGGAGACAAGCCATTAATACTGCAAGCGGATGCGTGTCAGAATGGCCTGAACGCAGTACTGTACCAGCAAGACGTAGGAGGACATCCACATGTGATAGCGTATGTCAACTCGCTTAAATGAAATAGAGCAGCGCTAACGCATCAATGAGCAGGAGTGTTTGGCCGTTATCTGGGCCATGAAGAAGTACAAGTATTATCTCGAAGGGTGACACTTCATTCTACGGACCGACTCCAAAGCCCTTCAATGGCTACACGAGTCCCAGAATTCGAAGGCCAAACTCGGCCGATGGGACATGTTCCTTAATGAGTTCGACTTTGAGGTCTAACATTGCTTAGGCAAAATGAATGACCTACCGGACGCCTTGTCCGACTTCCGACACAGGAAGAAAAAGCTGAAGAGGAAGAGAAGATTTCTCCCCCACCGCAAGTCGAAAGAAGTCTGGAGGAGCAAATCCGGCTTCTCCAACCTGCCAGTAAATATCTTTAAGTCAGCAGGAGGACTCCGACGTCTGACGCCTACTACAGGAACAGCCCCAACAATTCTAACTACGGGATGACGTGTGGACGCGTCGCTGACAACCCGATGCACCTTGGAAGATCTGGGTCCCACTGCAACTACGCGCCGATATATGCTGGCACCACCATGACCATCCCCAAGCTGGTCACCCAGGTACTAGGGAAACCCTACTCTACATTAAAACACATTATAATTGGGACAGGATAAGCCGCAATGTCCGGCAGTACATTAAAAACTGCGTCACGTGCTGCCACTGCAAAGCATACCCCCCCCCCCCTCCCCCACCGCAGATTTGATAGGCCCGTATCCACGTAACACAAAAGGAAACCACTACCTGCTCGTGGTAACAGATCAATTTTCAAGATGGCTAAAGTCATTTCCTCTACCCAGTCAAGAAACCGCCCTAATCATACGGAAAATGGAGACACATTTTCGCACGATGGGGTTATCCGAAGGCCATATTGACAGACAATGGCACCCAGTTTGCAAGCCGTCAATGGCAAACTGCGTGTCAGGGGTGGGGAGTGGAAACCTTGACTAACCCCCCCCCCCCCCCCTCACCTCCACCAAGCCAACCCCACTGAACGGAGGAATCCAGGAGATCAAGAAGTGCCTCCGTATCAGTTTGGGTAACAATCACAAGCATTGGGATGAGATTGAAAAATAGCCTGGGACTCTTCGGTCGGGGGCAGTTCCACAATCCACATGTGAAGTGGCTGGCGATCATGGATGGACAGTTATGAGGAGATGCTGATTGGCTAGAAGCCATAGCGAATCAAATCATCACGGATCCAATCGGGTGACAGGGATTTATCTAGCCCCTTTAATGTTACTTTGAGAAGCAGCTCACTTCGTGGGGTCAGCACTGAAAACACGACATTAATTGACTCAAGAAGCTGTACTGCTTTTCTGTAGTCATCTATGTCTGTGTCAGATATGACACACCCTCTGGGACGACTCGGTTGGTGGTTGGCAGGCTTAGTTTCTAGCGGAAAAGACAGCATACTATGGCGTAATTGCACGCCGCAGTATGGTACACTGTTATAGACATTACATCTAGCCATTTAGGCTTAGTTTGCTGCTTGGAATTCGACTGTGCCTGCTGCGCTGAAGTAGAAACCCCTCCCTACGTGAGGAGGGAGGGAGGGCGCGGGCATTTCTGCGGCTTTTTGATTTTTTTTCGAGGCTGCATCCTCGTCCATCGCGACAGGTCCGTCCTCAAGGGGGGGGGGGGGTCCCTGAAGGGCCTAACACCTAATCTCTCCTGTCTTTACCTTGAGGGGAGGAACTAAAATTTATCCTAAAATAAAAATTACCTATTTCACAATTGGCCTCCACAAACTAATTTTCCTGACCTCTTCCCTTGACCAGAAACGAGGCTAGGGGAAATCAACCGCTTGACAATATTTAAGTTACCCTGGCTAAGGGGTGTACCTTTTGCCTGTGCCCTACGAGAGAGCACAGGCCTATCATTGCAGAACTCGCAGCTCCTCTTCTAACAAAAAATACACTTCTTCTCGCAGTGTTCGCTACAAAATTGGCGAGCCCAGGCAGTGCGCCTGCACTGCTCAGCTAAATCACCTTTAAATGAATTAACAGGGCAGAGCAACTGCTAGGCACGTCCAACCTGCACCGACCACAGCTCCAGAATGAATGAGTGAGTCAGAGATATTTTGTCTGACCGAATGTCTTTTTTTGAAGCAACTAATTGAGGGAAAGTATGGACAGGTGTTAAGTCCAATTTTACTCTTTGAAGACAATCTGTATGCTATTAAAATGGCCAAGACAGCCGAGACAAAAAGGTCAAAATATGTGAGTGTAAAGTAGCATTTCATAAAGAATCTAGTAGCTGAAGGAATTGTCATAATTAAATACATTACTTCAAGTGAACAGGTCGCAGATTTGATGACCAAGGGTTTACCTTGTAATAAATTTGAATATTTTCGCCAGAAACTTGGTCTAATGTAAAAGTTTAATGTTCTTTTGTATTGAAGCTCTTATTGTTTGTTTAAGGGATGTGCATTGTACAATATGTTCTGGACAATTATAAGGAATTACAGTGTGTACAGAATTGACTGGGGTATTGAAGTGGGTATTAAATTCTGTAAACAATGTATAAAGTTGGCTGCAGGTAACTGCTACGCTCTACCAGCCATTGTACATAACCTCAGTTGAGCAGGAACGCCTATCCTATGTACTGTACATTGATTTTGTTCTCAGTAATTAAAGTGTTACTCAGTCCATATGCCTATGATTACTTGCGCCTCTGTCAATAGTTATCACACTATTTCCCTACTGTTAAAATTGCTTGAACGCATGTCACTAGCTTTCTAGATCAACCAGCTAACCATTGTAAAGTGACGCTATAACGTGTTGTTCAATGTGGTGATCATTGGGGTTTCGTAATAAGGAAGGGAGGGGCTGGCTCGGTCTAAATTCCAAATCTTAACATTGTGTATTTTATACCCGACATTAGACACCACTCTATACAGTTGACTCCCTTCGTAATTAATTCTCTGCAGTATGCTTTTCACGTGTTAGAGCAAAAAAAGATGCAGGTTATTTGCCGGGCTAGGTCGGAGGTTTTTCCACGTTGGAGAAGTCGGGTTTGGGTCTTTTTACTTTGTGGCTAGCGAAGGAGAAGGGGAGTCAAACCCCAGGGTAAGTTTAACCTGAAACTTCTCCCCATAGGAGATTAGTTTTACTCACCGTGAAGGTCGCCAAAATTCGTGAAGCCAGCTTTCACTGGGGAAGAGGAATGAATCAGGACCTAGGCAGGGTCCTTAGTGTCCGGCTTCGCTCTACCTCTGTAAGGTGACGTCCTAGTTGGCTGGTGGGTAGGCACGAAATCGGGGGCTACCTAAGCTTTCTTACTGCGATTCTTTACATGTGGCTGGATGTGGATGTTGAAGGTCTTCCCCTGCTGTGCTCATTCGGCACATAGGTGGTGATGTCCGTGCTTGTCGGGTGGGACGCGAGGAAACTGTTGGTACATCTTATGGCTACGATAGAGGTTACATTGTCGTAATAATCAATCTCAGGCCAGGACCAGTCTACTCCTAGTAGTGAGTCCCCATCTTGTCATATTGCCTCACACCCTGGGTGTTCACTATGGTCTTCTCTTTTCCAAGGGCCAAACAAAATAACAGGGTCTGCACTTGCGGGCGAACTATCACTATTAGCAGGGGGTGGTTCCACAGATTGTAATTTTGTTAGCTCTCTGATTGTGGCCCGTAGGGCTAGTCTTTTTAATATACTTAATCTGTTTTTTGTTGCATAAGGCATAGCAGCTGAAGGCTGTTAAGAGAAGTTACTCTTGCTGTGAGAGCACTTCCAGAACACAGGATGGTAACAATTGACCCCCAGTCCAGCCTTCGCAAGCTGGGACTGAGATGTTGGATAGTCTTTGAAGACTGGTGTCTTGAGAGCGAGACCCATCGGAGGTCGGACGATCCAGAATGCTCGAAGTCTACTCCGCCCTTCGCATGTTCGGAGTAGGTCCGAAACGTTCGTCCGGTTCATACCTCGTAACAAGTTAGGTGAAGACAAAAGTGGTATTAAAGTACAGTCCTAACCAGTGTATGTCCTGGATTCAGTGATTTCACTCTCAGTTCCCACCATCTGGCCTTGTTCAAGCTGGGACTGGCGAGAAGTGTTTCAGATAACTGAACACAGGGTGAGTGACCCTCAAGAGACCGATCAGGCATGAGAACTTCAGGTTCTCCAGCCATTGCAAGCTGGGAGTCGAACCTAGTACCTGGTCTGGTCGCGTCTCTTAGGGGTGCCAAGTTTCTAGTGCTCTGGGTCCACCGATGATCTACCCAGCAGCAGACCTCGATTTTTCCTCTTACTTCGCATGTTTCACTATCGTTAGGATATTCTTGCGTATACCAGGTTTACCTTTGTACTGCTGGTTACTGAGTGGAATTAAAATCTTTCAAAATAACACCAAGTTAGTAAAAAAAAATGGAACATGGCTATCACAAATTACAAGAACGGTACGCGAAAATACTAAGCAAAAGACGTATTTATTAATACATTTAAGAAATGCAGGGTGATGTGTAGCTAACTCCTATATTACAATGGAAGTTACACGTAAAGCAGGTGAAGGCATCCTGTGCAAAGCTAAGTGAGTTTGAATGACTCAGTTATGATTTTTTACATCACAGTAGCTTGAGATTAATTAAGAGTGTTGTGAAAGAACCTAATGGTTATTACAATACGGTAAATTATATTCTGAGGGTGAAGTCCAGAAGGGACATCCGTGCAACCTGTTACTACGAGGGAGGGGGGGTGCTGGATGATGATTGCATGTGGGAGTCGGGGACGTTGTAGGATACCTCTGGATGACGTGGGCCAGCAGTGGCAGCGTCTTCGGGGTGCTGCTGGCGGTAACACGCTGACATCTTCGGAGACAGTTTTTCCAGAACACATTGCGGGATATCTAGTGGTCGATTCCCTCTTAGATAGTCTCCAGTCTTCGCAGACTGGGAGAACAGGGTGGCTACCACTTATCCCGACTGATGCCCTCAGCCTTCCTCAAGCTGGAGGGCCCAGCTCAGGGCAGTCCCTTAGCCAGCGCTTGGCACCTCCTTATATACGAAATATCCAGGCTGTAGGCTTCCAAAGGGGTGCAGGGGTGACTAGCCCCTCTCCACAAGGGTAGTTTATTCTGGCTTGGTAGTGGCGCCACCCTTTTCTTATCTCCTGCCCTGGAGGCTGTTGACATATATTGCCCAGGCTCGAGGCTATGGAGACTGTGATGATCTTGTGAACTGGGTGCTGCCATCCTGCAGCAACATGTGGAACTTGCTTATCTGCGGGAAGGGTGTCGACAGCTCATCGAAGAATGAAGTCCCACATTCGGGAGTAGGTGACCCTGTGGGGGCGTTGGAGGTGAACAGTACAATTTTACCTAACCATGTGTGTGTAGTCACTCGTTGCTGGACCCTGCAGGCACGTGATTTATTGTACTACTGTATGTACGAGTTGCCCATGTGAGAGCTGGTGCCCGACGATAGGGAGAAATCATAAATTAGAGTGCACATGCTCGATGCATGGGAACGCATCACTCGTCAATAGTAATCACAGCCCTCAGTTCTTGCGAGCATCACATATTTACAGTTGCAGCACAAATTGTACTGAAGCTCTCTACTCTCCTTCCTCTCGAGGAACCCTTAATGTGAACCACCCATGATCACCAGTGACCAGCCCCTGATGTCTTGTCTATGGAGGCAGAATGCTGGCCTGGGTTGCTGCCATTCAGGGTTCGTATCTCTTCTGGGACACATGACGATATGGAGTTACAGCAAAACAGAAATAGCGTAACTCTCTGTGGTTTATTATTTTACCTGTTCTTGTATAACTGGATCCAAGTCAGATGCTTATTCTGGGTGTGTCCTTGTCACTGGAGCAGAGAGGTTAGTGTTTGGACGATCTGCATCTTGTATGATTTTAACTGTGGTGAACTGTACTATTTTTACAGCTCTCCGTTTGATTAAGGGCTCCTGCATCACTGTGTGTTGTTCGCTGCTTCAGTATAGGAAACAGGGCAGAGACTGAGAGGAAGGTCATAGAAATGGTCTTCCTGTGTGTCATGTGAGCATTCCTGGCAATGACATAGCTGATACAGCAGCTAAAGAAGCATGCAGTCTTTCATTTCATGCCTGTAGTGTCTCTGTATAAGATATACAGCACTGCATGCTTTAGAGTGACGTGTCTAGAATGCTTGGTAGAGGTGGGTTCTCTACCATCTGGCGAACAAGCTTCAGCTAATTTGTAGCTTGTGTACACACCAGTATCTTTCTGGTCACTTATCTGTACGTATGGGCATTAGCAGGTGATGGCGAGGGGGCAGGGGGAGGCATTTTCACACCCTTGGAAACTGAAATTTTTGTTTCTATGCAATGTGAGAGATCCTTTGCAGTACATAATTGTTTATAAAGTTAGATATTCCTAATAATTCTTGTAACTAAGGGAAGTAGCCCATTTTTATAAGTAATAAACTGTTTAATAGTTTTGTAACTACAAAATGTAAGTCCGTGCTGGCAGAGTAACTTATTACTCCTGTTTTTCCATAAAATTATTTTGATAATTTTGGTTTTGTTCTTATTTTGTATTTAATGTTATACTTTATTTTATTAAACAGAAAATAATTCATTCATATCACAAAACACAAAAGTGTTGTGCTTATTTTGCATAAAACACAGTTGTTGATATCACATTCCTCTGGAGGAAACTTATTCTGATGCGAAACAATCTTGGTGACGCCCATAACTGTAGGCAACACATGAAACTCAGTTGGTGGGCACACATACATTATCCACAGACACCTGATTTACCAGTCTGACTGTGATACCTGTGGTGCTTTTCTGGCTGTGTGATAAATTTGGTGTTTCCCAGGTACCAGACGTGCCACATTTTTGACGCAGGATGGCCTGTGGCAAGAGGGGGGAACATCACGTCTAGTGCTTTTGGTGGATGCTAAGACAGATGCACCCGGGCCGAGGCTTGGACTCTAGTCCTTGCATAGCACTGGAGCACGTCCAGTATATAAGATGGCCCGGTAGCTTTTCAGCAGGGTAGGAAGTCTGGTACTGCAAGTACTACCTTGCATGTTGGTGGGACTGCTCAGACAGGAATACCTGGACGACACGTAACCCATGGAGGCTGCTTGACCTGCGCCGGATACTGCGATTGGGATACCGTACTTGGTTGGCAGACACAGTACGTGGTTGTACACCTGTAGAGGACCACACATCGCCTGCTCTACTTCCACTGGTTTTGATAGTAGTGAGTCTGTCCTGATGCCCTACTCCTGTCGGAGTGATATTCAAGAGTGGATTAAAGGGCAACAGCAGGAACTTAAAACCTTCCTCGCCGCACTCGTGCACCTTCCACCACGGAAGAAAGCTCAAGAGATCTGCCATTTGGAGACCTCCAAAATGCCGGAGTCACCCTCGGACTTCACAGCACCCATAAAGTTCAACGGAGAAACACACACTGTAACTGAGCACTCAAGATAAATCCCACAGGATAGCCAATCCATGCCTTTGGTCGATCCAGATTGTAGAGCAGACACTAGCAACACAGAAATCAGGAATTCTTTCCGCAGAGCCTTTTCCTAGTCAAAACTGTTGACCACGTCCCTTGTCCAAGCTGATGGAAATGGGGGGGGGGGGGGGTGTCGCTCTTTGCTAAAATACAGAGTGTTTGCGTGTGTGTCAGTTTCAGGAACATTCCTCTGCTACTGTTAAGATGGAGCTCTGTGTGGACAACTGGAGTGGGACCTTTGACATTTTCCCAGAAGAGAAATACACTATCGGGGATGAACAATCTTCAAAATACAGCATAGAAACTGTTGACTTTGCTTCCAGCGCAGTGACATACTTCCTGTGCTGTATTTGTGAAACTTATTTCAGTGACAAAATAAAGTTTGCACAACATGAGGCACAGAGGCACACCAATAGCAGCCCTAACAAACACAAAATCTGTGACATGCCAGTTAACACATTGCAAAATAAAGCTGTTTCAGAAAATCAGAACATGGGCTCTTTCCAGTTGTGTGAGGTCTGTGAGTCAGTTTTCATCAGTGAAGAAGCATTTTCATGCCATAAAGTTGAAGCGCACTCACCGAGTGTGGCGCCTGAGGGATGTAGCAAGAGATTGACTGCCAAGTTGGAACTGGGCAAGCCATTACAGTTGAGCAATCATCGGCATAACTGCATTAGAGAGACTTGTGAACTGTGCATTGAAACAAAAACAACAGTTACCAGTCTTATTGAATGCCAGGACAGTGAAGTAACCAACATCAAAAAGGAACGTACTACTGAAGATCATCCCTCAGATCCATTATCTATGCTGTGTGGTGAGAGCTGTGAACATTGCTATCAGCTGTTTCTTGACAAAGCTCAGCTTAAATCTCACATATTGACGCATCATCCTGAAGAGCTTTTCATATGTCAATATTGTAAGAAGAAAATTTTTTGGAAGAATAATCTTGCCAGACATAACAGGAGCCATGCCAAAGAACAAGAGTATGGATGTGATTTGTGCGACCTTGTGTTCTCACGCAAGTGCCACCTTGATGCGCATCGTAAGACCCATTCCAGAAAACTAACTGTAATTGGTGTGGCAAGTCATTCATGCATGACTACCTAAATAGTTACATCCAAACTCACATGCAAGAACATCCACAAATGTGCGAGTTCTGTGGGAAAACATTCGCAGTTAGAGGTTACCTCCTTAGCAACATTATCTATCGCAAAGTGGAGTGGTCACTGGAGTGTAACTTTTGTGGGAAGATGTTTGATTAAAAAAAACCGCTTGACACGCCACATGAGAGGGCACATGGGTATTAGGGCTTTTAAATGTAGGCATTGCTGCAAGTGTTTTGAGTACAATAGTAATTTTAAGAAGCATGTTAGGACTCACACTGGTGAACGTCCTTTCATGTGCAATATTTGCCAGTTGACTTTCTTACAATACAGCCAACTTACAAATCATATCCAGGCCCACACTGGCGAGCGCAAGTTTGTCTGTGAGCACTGCAGTCGGACATACACCCGTAAATATCCTCTTGTTTACCACATAGTAAGGAAATACTTATGAATTTGTGTGCTTTCAATGTAGGTAGATAGGCATGATCTGTTTTTATTGTATATTGGTTGCATTTGGTTGTAGTGAGAAACTTAACATAACTTTCTAAAAGTAAAACACTGGTCAAAAGTACTTGGGTGTCAATGTAAGTTATGTTGGTGAAATTGTGAACTTTAATAAATTTTATTATATTCGTTTTATTTATGGATATGGACTGAGATTTACAATTAAAAAAAAAATCTGCAGAATGTTACTGTAATAATACTTTATATGATTATATAGTTTTAATTAATTGGCTCTAGTGGAAAGTTTCTGAGCATAGACTAGTTACCTAGAAGTTAAATGAAATCACGTTAATAAAACCTCTATACTCAAATTCTCAATATTTTTACAAAGGAACCTTCTTTCCCCTTGAAGTGAGGTAAGGAATGTAATAATGTTAATTGGTATGCCTAATAAGCATTATTTTATAAAGTGTATTACTATTACAATATAATTTTAAATCCATTGGTAAAAAGAAGTCATTCTAGTGATAAGAATGTCTTACTTTTCAGTATGCTGAACCACAGTGTCTACATTAAAATTTTCTGAGATTTTTTGTAATTATTGCAAACACATGTTAATACAACCCTCGTTATTACAAACTGCAGCAATTTAGGGTGTTGAGTTGTATATTATTATCAGAGGTTTAACCGTCTACATAATTTTTCATGTGTATGTGTGTGTGGTTATTTTTATGGTGATAAAATTGAACTGTTGCTACAACAGTGTGCCCACTGAACTTCCATTTTGGAATTCCCAAACTTTTCCGTTTCCCACTCAGATTCTTACCATTTTCCCTAACCTATTTCAAGGATTGAAATGTTTCTAATACCATATTATTTCCATCGCTTGCAGAACAAATAAGCTGTCGGTGAAGTAGAATTAAATTATACAACAGACCATGCAAGCACGTCAAACATTTTATTCAGTTTTTCAATATTTCTCTCAGTACGCACTTTTAACTTGATGCGTGATGCTTATTTTGACTATTTTGTTTTTTTGCTGACTATATATCATCACGTGTGTTCCACGTGCCCCAAATGGTTTCTTCCAAGGCCAGCTTATCACCACCTTGGGAAAAGTAAAAAACCAAGAAAGCTGAATCTGAAATGTCTTCTTGACAGCAGGACAGTGAGCTAATTTCCGACCCCAACCACGGCTAGAGGAGGTTATAGTTGTGAAAAACGAGTGAATAACGGTTACGCTGGGAGGCATTTTTCCAACCCTGGGAAAATCCTCCATATACCCCCAGAACATCCAATACAATTTGGATCCCGTTCGTTTAGCAGAATTAATTTAGACTAACATGCAGAGATGTTCTCCTCCCCTTGAATACTGCAGCAGAACCTCAGTAACATGAAATCTGGTCCATTAATGACATACCAATATATAACCCCCTTATAAGATGTCAGCCCACAGGCAGTAAGAGTCCTAGACCAGGTAGCAGAAATGAAAGAGCAAGGGATAATCAAACCGCCCAGTTCTTTCTATAACTCCAGTGTAGTATTAGTCCCGAAGAAGGAAGGGAGACAGAATTTCTGCATAAATTACAAGCAACCACAATGAGAACACCCATCCTATAGCTCCATTGTGTATTAATCTACAGAATACCCTCTGCGAAATTGGGTAAGCAGCGATCTTCAGTGCCCTGAATTTTTAGTCCGGTTACTGACAGATCACTGTACACTCCGACACCCAGAAATACACCCTTCAGTTTCGTGTTATGCCATTCTGGCTAAAAAAAAAAACGCCCCAGCTACCTTCCAATGTCTAATGACAGCAGAGGTATTGACGGGGTATGTGGGACAGTTCTGTTGTGCATATCTCGACTACATTATAATGTATTTCAAAACCAGGGAAGAACATTGACATCATTTACAGCATGTCCTGTAGAGGTTAGAATCACATGGGCTAACATGTAAGCTCAGAAAGAGCCACTTTGGGATAACATCTATTGATTATCTGAGGCACATGATAACCCCAGAAGGAAAAATCCCCAGTTGAAGTCCATATGGGCAATCCGAGAAGCGACCCCTCCTTGTAACAAATGGCAGCTTCGCCAATTCCTGTGATTGTGTAATTGGCTATGTACCTTCGTACCCAATATAGCACCTATAATGGCGCCTCTTCATAAGGATGCTTGATGGAAATGGACCACTGAACATCAAACGACTATTTAGAACTTAAACAGAGTTTTCAGGAAATTACCCAATTACATCGACCTCAGGAAGGGTAAACCATCATATTGCAGACCGATGCCTGCCAGGAAAGACATTGCGCAGTCTTATACAAGGATAACAAAGCCTGTATCCTACTCTTTATAGCTTATGCGAGTACCTAACTCAACGAGGCTATATAGTGATGAACAGGAATGTATGACGGTTGTATTGGCTGTCTGGAAATACTGGTACATCCTAGAGGAACGACATTTCGTGTTACGTATAGATAATAAGACTATGGAATGGTTAAACGAATCTCTGCATCAAAAAGCCAAGCTCGGGCAGTGGAAAATATTCCTGATGGAATTTTATTTCACCATACAACACTGCCCGGGCTGGCTTAACAATCTCCCGGATGCATTCTCTTGTTTCCTGAACCTACATGAAGGACCAAAAGAGGAGGAGAGGCAGGAGAAACTATCGCCCCCACCTCCCCCCGGATGTCCCTGTGGGGAAAGTCTGAGTCTTCAACTACGAAGGCTGACTAGGGTGTAGATACAACTGCATCAGCAGAAAGACCCCCAAATAAGGATACTCCTAAAAACCTTGCCACATAGATACCCTTAGGTCCCACCTTTGTCACCATTACCATGACCACCCACATGCCAGACATCCAGAAACCCAGAAAACCTTACGTAGTATCCTAGAACGGTACTTAGGGAAGAGCATTAGACAAGACATTCGACAGTGTGTCTCGGAATGCGAGACCTGCTGCCGTCATAAGAGATATCCACATTGCCAAACAGCTAACATCTCCTGACGACCGACCCGGGCCTGGATCCATCTGGCAGCTGACGTCATGGGGCCTTATCTGCGGAGCATCCAAATTAATCAGTATTTATCAGTGGTGACCAATTTGTTTCCCTGCTGGATAGAGGCCTTCCCCCTTCATAGCCAGGAGACTCGTCAAATAAACAGCAAATTTTACATTGAAGTATTCCCCCATTGGGGATATCCTCAGGTGATACTTGCGGACTACAGCTACTCCTTTACAAGTTGCCCTTGGCAGGACGATTGTGAAGGCTGGGGTGTTGACGCATGGATCACACCCCATACCACCCCCAAGCCAACCCCACGGAAAGACGGAATCAGGAACTGAAAAAGTTTCTCTGTCTCTGCATGGGGGATGATCATAAACAATGGGATAAGAAAGTCCCCACAATTCTCTTCACCCTGCGGAGAAGGGGAAACGAGGCTACGCAAGCTTCCTCTATTCACCTCCTCCTAGGACATACACAGACGTCCGATGGAGAGGCAATGGAAAGCTACTCCGTCCTCCATGCCTATCCCGAGGAAAATCTCTGCGACTGCTACAGCTAGGGAAAAACTTGCCCGGATGACTCAAGAGTATTACATTACTGGCAAATACGCCTACTCTCAGGTAAAAGGGCGTGTATATCCACTTGGAACCAAGCTCTTGGTAGTAAATCACCCTCTCAGTAGGGCCTCCAACAAGTTCGTGGCCAGCCTGGCTCCAAAATGGATAGGACCTTTCACGCTCGTTGGACACTATGGTAACGTGTACTGGGTCCAAGATACCCAAAGATGTACGCACAAAGTGACACACTGCCAAGTGCGACATTGTCCCAAAAGGGTACAGGAAGAAACCTCCCCTCCTACTCAAATGGGAGAGATAGGATAAACACTATGGGTAACCCTGAAGCCAGTGTTCAGGACCGAACTCCAGAATGTCTGGAAGATTGAACCTCCAACGACAGACAGGGGAGAGTCGCCTCTCCCTTATTACAGTAGGACTACGGCCTTACCCCGGTAAGAGGCGGACTATCACCTAGGATACTCACCTCTACCCCCAGTTCATATACTCATTTCTCGCCATGACGGTCTGTAGGGAGAACGAGCATTAAATCCGAGGTCTCTTGGCGGAGCCCCTTCGAAGCGGCTTCCCGACTGAGATGTCTATCCCCTATCCCTATCCCCAATCAACTTGTATATCCAACCTTGGGAAATGAGCTTTGATAATGGAAGCGATAGGAAACAACACGTAGAACTAGGTTTACCATGCGACAGTGCCGGCCTGTAGAGGCAACGGTTAACTTCACTTTACGGTAAGCAAACCTTTTTAATAACCCCGCCCTTTTGCGAGTGGTACTTGTGTTGTAAAAACAAAGTTCGATGAGGAGGCCAGACGTTTAACTAGTTTCTCTTAAGCTAAAAAGAAAATTATGTACAATAATTCAAACTCTTTGCTATTGTGAAATAGCACTACAGAAAAAGGGCTCAGGACGCATATGGATTAGGATTGAATTAGTCTTACACGCAACCTGATTCTATGATCCCCAAACCACGTATTTTCTTTTCGCTGGAAAGCGAAGCTTCAGCCAGACATTTGAAGTGAGATGACACGCCTGCTGGTCTAGACTGCAACCGGAGGGGAGAAGTAGAAGTAGGATGAGGGGAGGGGAAAAGAGACCAATACCTGTGGAGACAGTAAACAGATGCCACGCATCAGGCAGAAGGGGAGATACCACACCCGGCGTGCCAACCCCAAGCTGCATGTGCAGAGAATAGGCGCAGCACTAGATCTACAACGACTCTATATCGTCAAGATGCCTGACCCAGATATATCTCAACCGGAAGAAATTTTTTTTGAGATGAGTCTACGTCGTTCCAGAGGGGAGGCGGGGCGATTAACGCATAACACGTTCCTGCGCATTGGGCATGCGCACTATTCTACAACTTTGAACCATCTTCAAGCACCAGCGCTTATTTGGGCAAGTCATTTTCAAATAGTACAATGATCACGTGCCTACAGGGTCTAGCAGCGCGACTAAAGACACATGGTTAGTAATTAAATTGTACGGTTCGCTCAAAGCCGTCACGCAGTCGCCCTTAACCCCAATGGGGGAATTTTACAGTTTGACGAGCCATCGACATCCTGCCCGAAGGTCAGTAAGTTCCATGAGTCACTACAAGGGAGCAGCACCCCTGCCAGGGGAACATCACAGCCTCCAGAGCCTCGTGCAGAGGTGGTAGAACTGTCATCGCCTCATTCACAGCAATAAGAAAAGGGTCACACTTGTCCAGCACTCGAAATTTCATCACCCTCTGGGATAGGCTAGCCAACCCCGCACCCCTCTGAGAGCCACCAAGCAGGAAAGTTCAGTATATAAGGAAGTGTCATTTCTGGACTTGGAACAGTCATCAGCCCTCCATCTTGCACAAGGCTGAGGGCATAGGACTCCGAGTCTGCAAAACCGGAGCTCTGCTCTAGAAGGGTTCTGACCACTAGACCGCTGCCACGCGCAACCGCAGTCTAGTGTTATAAAAAAGTCTCCAGAGTAATTGGTGACACTCTCTTCCTCTCAGTTTGCACAAGACCAGAAGCCATGCAAACAGAGAGTTGACCAGTAGGCTCTTTACAGTAAAGTCTGAGTTCGACCACTGAAGAGAGCATTCCGGCAATACCTCTACAGCCACAGCCACTAGAACTGTCAGCCATTGTCGAGTAGGTAAATTAAAATTAGCATGCGATCACTTTCTTCTAACTGAATGGCGTAGGTTTGGCAACACATCATCTCGTAGTATGGAATCAATATGGCCTGATATTGCTGTTGTTGTTTGTGTGCTCTGGATGAAAAGTAAAATAAAACCAATTTAAAATGTGTAAACTTAAAACTAAAAACAAATCAATAACAGGTTATAAGTCCAGTCACTTCTGGTGTAATACATACTGCAAGAAGAATATACGGGTAGTATCTCTCATTCGTGTGAACGTAAACGAAGGAAAAAAGATTAGCTACGGCATCAGAAGATTTTGCCCATGTGGAAAAACTAGAGGTCAATCTAATTTCAGTATTTGGTAGTTCCAAATAGTTGTGCTGTTGAAAGCGGCAGATTTGTATAATGTTGTTAGCACCGAGGTTAAGGATGGTGAACAAGATACGAATTGGGGGAAGAAAGATGCCAAAACTCAGAGATACATCATAACAACGTTAGACAAAGGTAATGGCCAATTGATTATGTCCTGCAACTCTGCAAAGGGTATGTTTGACAATCTATATTCCATTTACGAAAGAGGTAGTAGTCACAACAAAAGTTCGTCGCTGCAGAATTTCAACTACAAAATTGACAAGGTTGCGTCTGGTCTTTCTGATTTACGAAACCTTTCCATGAAAATAAGAAATTTAGGCCATACAGTTGATGATGAAACGATGATGGGTAAAATTTTGTCGTCTTTGTCAGACAGATTTAGATATTTTTTAACTGCCTGGGAATCGGCCCCTAAGAGTGACAGTACACTGACTAATCTAACTGCCAGATTGTTAGCAGAAGAGAGATATCATACCAGTAGTACACATGCTAGCATAGCATTCAAAACTGTAAAAAAAATTATTGTCTATTTTAAGTGTAACAAAAGGGTCCACATTGCCCGGAACTGCATGAAAAAACAGATTACAAAAACTGCAAAAAGGATAGCCATGCCAAACAGAACTGCTACTTTAGGGATAGGAACAACAAGTCTACTACAAGTAACAGGGTTATGGTTACATTTCTTACTGAATCAATTTGTGGAAATCCTGAGGGATTTTGGGTATTAGATTCAGGCTGTGCTTCCCACATGATCAACAACAGTGAGTCTGTGACCAATGTCACAGGTATAGAATCTGAAATTATGACTTCTTAGAAGAAATAAAACATGTGTGCTGAGCTCAAAGGGGATATAGAGTACCAAGAATGTGTATTGAAAAATGTACTGTATGTCCCTGGTTTAACAATAAATCTAATATTGGTACACAAAATTACAGAAAATGGAGGTGGTGGAAAGTTTACTGACAATGGTGTAGAAATTTTGATGGGTAGAACTAAAATCACAGGTGAGAAGGACAATGTTGGACTCTATAATATAAATTTGAACTGCAGTTAAACAACACTTCTGTCTTAGAGCAAACAAACAAGTGACCTAAATCTATGGCATAGAAGAATTGGGAATTTGAATGTTGATAGTATGAAGAAACTGGCTACCTTATCATCTGGACTAGTAAAGCTTAAATTCAGTACGAGTGAGATCCGCTGTGCCTTACATCAAAGCAGACCAGAAAACATTTTGGAAAAGCAAGAGAGAGGGCAACAAAACCACTAGGAATAATACACACTGATGTGTATGGGCCACTTGAGACAATGTGGGATGGTTTCAGGTACTTTGTGACCTCCCTGGACGACTACACACATTTTTAAGTGATATGTCTGATTTAAAAAAAAATCAGATGTTTGTGATGCTGCCCGAAACTATATTGTTGGGGCTGAATTGAAATGGAACTTGTGTGTATTCAAACTTCGTTGTGCCTTGGGGGGGGGGGGGGTGAATATTTAGCCAACGAGTTCACTAATTGGTTTCAAGTAAGGGGAATAAAGATGTACTATGCCCCTGCAGCAACCCCTCAGCTAAATGGACGGGCAGAGAGACTGGACAGGATGTTAATGGAGAAAACTAGAACATCCTTTTCGACTCAGGCCTAGAGAAAGATTGTGGTTAGAGGCATTATGCGCTGCAACGTACCTGCTGAACAGAAACCTGTCTGCTATAGTCGACACAACTCCTGCCGAACTGTGGTATGGAAAAAGACAGGATCTGTCCAATCTAAAACTATTCGGGTCTCTGGCCTAAGCAAAACAATTGAAGAAGCTAGGAAAACTAGACAAGAGATGTGACAAACTTATCATGCTTGGCTACACAACACATGGCTACAGACTGTGGAACTCAGAAAAGAGGGAAATTAAACTCTCAAGAGATGTAACATTTGTGGAATCAACTGAGGTTTCTATAACAAACATTTGTGGAATCAACTGAGGTTTCTACAACAAACAACTCCTCACAAAAAATAATTGCAGACACAGTTTCACTTGTGGATTCTGAGGAAACATCACTAAGACTAGCGGACAATATGGAAGTGAGAAGAAACACATGTGTGCTTCAAGATGATGTAGTTGATGAACCCTTTCATGTTTTTTCTTCAGACTAAGCCACAGCAAAAACATCAGAAATGTCTGACTCACTACCTGAAACAGCTACTGTAATGGAAAACTGCAATCACCAGGGCAGAAAAGAATGGACAAAAAGAAAACCCCTATATTTGCAAAATATGTAATACTGTCCTACAAAGAAGCTATTTCCAGAGAAGATCAGGATAAATGGCTGAAAGCCATAAAGGAAGAAAAGTCCTCACTCAAGAAGAATGGTGTTTTTTCAGTTTCTTGATGGCAAAGAAATCCCAAGAAATCAGAAGTTAATCTCTAGTAGATGGGTATTTAAGATAAAAGATGACAACAGATATAAAGCTAGACTCGTCGCACATGGTTGTGAACAGAAAGCAGGAATTTATTATAGTGAAACATTCAGCTCTGTGATGTCATTTAATACCCTAAGATTCTTCATCACTTACGCAAAAAAGGAAAACATGTTCCTCAAGCAATTTGACATAAAAACTGCCTTTCTGTACGGTAATTTAGAACAAAATGTTTTCATGCTCGTACCTGAAGTTTTTGAAGATGAACAGGGCTCTGTCGTTAAACTGAAGAAATCTCTCTATGGTCTGAAACAAACCCCTCGTGCTTGGAATAAAAGATTTGTCGACTTCCTCAAGGCACATGGCCTGCATCAACTCAATATAGACAATTCAATTTTCATGAATGATGAAGGTAATTTAATTCTAGCCATCTGGGTAGATGACGGTCTTGTGATTTCAAATGAGTACGACAAGATTGATGAGCTCATGATGAAACTCTAAACTGAATTTGAGGTTAAAATTATTGACAACCCTGAAACCTTTGTGGGCCTTGAAATTGAAAATGCAAGGGGCTTCATCAACATTAATTAAGAATCTTATCTAGACCAGTTGTTGAAAATATATTATATGGACTGCACAAAACCTGCAAAAACTCTCTTAGCTTCACGGACTGACAACTTAGAAGACTGTAATGGAATGGAAGGTGTAAATTTTCCATAAAGAGAGGCTGTTGGTAGCCTGTTGTACCTGTCAAACAAGTTAGGTCTAAACCAGATGTAACATATACAGTCAACATGCCAACAAGAAAAGTGGAAAACTCTACTGTACCAGATGTAATAAAAAATTCAAACTGAGATTCAGGTACCTTTAGGGAATGTGAAACCTAAGACTTAGATATTTGACATATCTCAGTACTTCGCTGATCGATGCCTACATAGATGCAGATTAGGCTGGTGACGAGACATCACATAGAAGTACTTCAAGTAATGTCGTCCTATACATGGGAAGTCATGTTGTTTGGTCTACGAGAAAACAGCCCATCATATCACTCAGTACTGCAGAAAGTGAATTCATCGCCGCCAGTGAGTGTGTTAAGGAAGTGCTATTCTTGAAATCTCTATATAAGGAACTCACAGGTGAAGTTATTCCAGTAAAGCTCAACAATGACAACCAGAGTACAATTCATCAGATGATAAAAAATGACACTATGACCAAAAACGCTCTGGTTTCCCTTCAAACGCATAAATCTTTTGCCTTTTACTATGGCCAAAAGGTCTAAAGACATAGACATAAAATTCAAGTTTCTGTGTGAAAAAGTGAATCAGGAAAATTTCATTTTTAAATATTGTCATACTGACAGCCAGTTGGCTTATATATTCACTAAAGCTGTGAGCCCCAGTGTTTTTTTTTTTGTAAACTAGTAAAAGAGATTTTCTCTTGCAAATGAGTAATATATGTATTAAGCAGTAACATAGTGTGGTGTTTTTTAATTTAGTAAACAAGATTGTGTTAATAATTTGTGAAATTGGAACTAAGTTCATGCTAATTTTGATTTATGGGAAGAGTGTTGAGTAGGTAAATTTAAATTAACATGTATAACTGAATGGTGTAGGGTTGGCAACACTTCATCTAGTAGTATGAAAACAATATGGCCTGATGTTGTTGTTGTTTGTGTGCTCTGAATGAAAAGTAAAATAAAAACTATTTAAAATGTATTTACTAGTCTTTGACTGTGTAAACTTAAAACTAAAAACAAATTAATAATAGCCATCTTCAGAAAGGTATCTAACATCCCCCTGTCTCCCATATCTTCCACGTGGTAGCAGGTCACGTAGACGTCCCTTCTGGACCCTCGCTAATTAAAATAATTACCTAGGGTAATTGTGGTTCCTTACGGACACCCTCCCCCTCCCCTTTTTTATATTCGCCACATTGATGTAATTTGTTAGCTAGGCATCATTGTGTCTTTCTCTTTAGTAATATTAAATTATGCACTACAATCAACTTATTTATTTTAAGTGTAACCTACTTGTATCACCCTTTTTAAGTTTACTTCTTTAAAATCGCATAAAGTGACATCAGTATTAAATTTACAAGTTCTAGCCCCAAAAAGATAAAGTGTTATCCGTGTGAAATGCTGTAACGGCAGATGCACACAGATTAAGAGGCTAAATCAAGGCCTGCCCCGGGGTAGATCGTCGGTGGACCCTAAAAACACCCAATAGGAACTCTGAACCCACTAAGAGCTATGATCAGCCTGGGTACTTGGTTCGACTCCCAGCTTGAATAAGGCCGGACGAGAATCTATAGTACTCTAGCCCGACCAACTCTCGAGGGACATTCACCCAGGGTTTGGGACATTTATTGCACTCCTAATCAGTCCCAGCTTGCACATGGCCGGGGTAGAATTTGTGCATTTTGAGTTAGTTGACCTCCGGTAAGTTTCGCCTCCGAAACTCCAGGTTTAACAACACCTACTGTCCTAAGCCCCAGCTTGCAAAGGTTGGACTAGAGGACACAGGAATTTCCCAGAGTTCAGAGGTTCATCGAGGCTGTTGTTATTTCTTGTTTGCCGGCAATTAAATGCCTTATGCCACTAAAGGTAGTTTGAGTAAACTACGGAGGAAAAAGCTCTATGGGCCTCGGTCAGAGGCCCATAGAGCATCTGTTCAGCATGTCCAAATAGTTCACGTTCGCGGTTGTCGCGGTTGCCAACGCGGATGTCTTGAGGGGTCCTCGTGGTTGATCAGGCATGGTGTCCGCCATCTTCTCGCGGTTGACGCGACACGGATGAACACACTTGGCCCCATTTGGGAACGCCAATTGACGCCGTCTGGTGAGACACGAGACGAACGATGACACAAATACTTACTGATAATTTGGGCGCCAGCAGTGCTTCCCAATCACCGCACTATTGAGACTCAGGGTTCTCAGGGGTGCTGTGGGTTCTGTGTGTCTGTCTCACCCGTGAGTACTTACAAACACGTAGGCAATACTAAACTTTTTACCAATATTAATATTTACACATTGACATCAGTTGATGTGTACTATTGCCAATAGTGACCCCCCTAACAGAAGTAGAACCAGTTCCATTATTTAGTCCCCACATAAGGTTTGTATTAAGTGAGGACCTGGAGTTTCTAGGAATACGGGGATAAATTACTAAGGTTAGACTGGCCATGAATAACTTAGAGGTTTCTGACACACCCCCTGTTGAAGCATCCATGGATGCCAAACCTGCTACCCCGCGAACTCCACCACGAATGAATACATCACAACAGACGTGCACAGTAGGCACACCATCATGTAAGATCATTAACCTACGATTACTGCCCCAGGTGCATAGTCACCTGAAAGCATCCCCTTATCAATCCTGACTTTGTTTCTGTACACATACACTCTCACCCAACCCTCTGCCGAGGCCAGGTAGACAGAAAGCTATAATGCCCAGTCTAGGCCTCTATCCTTTATGCTAACCTTGAAGCTGGTGTCACAGAATTTGCCTGCCCTAACTGTAAGTAAAACAAAAGCCTCGTATCGAGAGTCATTTCAAATCAAACTTACTTACAGAAAGCCAGTGTCTGGGTAACCCACCCACACCAGCCTTCAGCTACCTCATTCCCCGGGAACTAGCTCAGGCTGTGCCATTGTAGAATTTTGCATAATTCTAGGGCACATTGTTCTCAGATAGTACAGATTTTAAAACTGTGGTACAATTATTGGTCAGTATTATCATAAGGTTTAGAGCCAAACCTCTGTATTTTGTGTGACTGTTGTGGTATTTCCCAAAGTCCTTTATTTCAGTTTTTTATGCACATTGGAACTTTGGTTCATTTTAGTTCAGGAGTATTTTTGGGATTTTTAATAATTAATATGCTCTGTATTTCACGTTGATGGTTTAGGGCAATAGGGAGTTATTTTAAGGGCATTTTTGGAGTTTTGAAAGTTTCTATATTTCAGTTTTGTATGCACATACTCAAACTCAGTTCAGCTTTGTTTTGATGTAATTTTGATTTCTAGCTAGCCGAGAGATTACAATGTACATACTGTAAAAGTTTTTTTTTGTGGCAAATTTAAATCATTTAGGTCTATTTTCACTTTGAGGTGAATTTAGTTATTTGGCATTCTTGTTGGTGATCAGTTGGATATTTTTATCCTTGTTCGAATAACTGGAATTTTTGTGTAGTTCATGTTTATTTGGAACTGAACTTTGTTAATGGAAATCAGTTTTAGGGGATGTTTAACTTAGTGGTTTGCTGATTACTCACTTTTATTAATTATTCTTATTTGTGACTCCCAAGTTGGTTTCGTCTCGGCCCAAACCCAGCCAATATCTGTATTCTGTAACACGTTACCCTCAGAACAAATAATTTTGGTAGAACTCTAATAACGAATTCCGTAGGATGTAACATTAGTTGTGTATCGAGGATGGATTCAGTAACACCACGGGAAAGGGGTGTACTGAAGTTTTTTTTTACATTTTGTGATGCCGATACATTTTGTGCACTGAAAGAGAGATAGCTTCAAATAAAGTCATAAAGTAAATTTTACATTAACGAGAATATTTCATAGACTTATTTATGATTAGAAAGATAATCAAAGACATGTGCAGAATGTCTAAAATACTCTATAATGTTCTGCTGTATGCTTTAGAATTTTCTGTCACCGTGGCAAATTGGAACAGTATTCACTGGAATACATGTATGTATAAGGGAAGAAAGAAAGTAGGGTGGTTTGACTGCACCGTTTATACAAAGTATTAACAAATTGTTTTAATGCATCAAATATTTTAGATTCAAATATAACCCAGTTAACTGTTTCAGCTTGTAAATTTTAGTGATAGCGAAGTGGGATGAGGAATAGTGCGAAGTCGTCTTACTGTGAGGTTTTTGTATTTCATCTTCAGATCCCAGCTGCTCACAATTTTTTTTTTTAAGTTATATTAAATAATATTTTAATATATTTAAATCATGAATTGTATAAAAAATAATGTATTTTACTCATTTCCTTACAACGTATTAAAATAGCTCAGAAAAGTTCACCACGAAATGACAGCTAGTGTTGGGACAATATGGATGTTTCTTTGCAGTAATTACAGTTATCACTCAAATAGGACCTATGTGTTAAACACAACTACTAGAATACCTATAATTTTTGTCTATATAATAAACATAGGGGAATATAATTTACAAACTTAGGTAAAATTATATACACAGTTTGACACCATCGCGGAAGGTTACATATTCATCAGGCCCTATGCATCGCAAATGTAAGTCCTGTTTGCACTGCTGGCACTGTGCCAACTTCGTTTCTGCCCCGTCACATCCGGTGCACACGCACAGGCTAGCTGATTCCACTTGGGTGCTCCCCAGTCCGCAATTAATCTAGCGCATGCCTAGATGGATGATTTCACCGAGGTGTGTGAAAGCACAGTTTCCACAAGGGAAGAGGGCAGACAGCCGCTAGGGTGGACTGACGGGTTTTCCCTGAAGACAGAACACAGTGAATTACCAATTAAACCCTTAATACATATTAACACGTGTGATTACTCGGCATCACTAACAAAAACTCATCGGGGCTCGCTCTCCAGCACGTGGGCAGTGTGGTGACAGCCTATACACAGAGCCAGCTAGGACGGGAATAATTGCACCGTACACTAATTACAAAATTACATAAACCCTTAAATGATACATGAAACAAGATGGGACACGAGATGAATATTCACAATAAACACGCACATGTGTGAAAACAAGATTAGATGGTGCGGATGCCGCTGGATGAAGTTCGTAGCGGACCACGTAGTGCAGGTGAAATAGCAATATTTCTGTGTGGAAACAGCAAATTAAAGTCAGACAAAATATTATTCTTACTGACAAAATTATTCTCTTTACGATTGCAGTGGTTACAGGCATATAACATGCCTGATGGCGGTAAAATCTAACATTATTGTGACAGCATGGTCAAGTATAAAAAGCATCAATTTAAGTTAAAGATACATTGAACCCTGAATAAAATTGACATAAAACCCGGAAATAAATTATTGCACGTAACAATGTTACATAAATAAGCTCTCAAACGCAATAATGGCGTATACAAAGACTTGGCGTCGGTCTGCCACGTGGTTGTACGTGATATTACCGTAAAATATTCAAACACGAAAATTACCCTCAAACACATACATAAAAAGAAAGCTCTTAAAATTGCGTGTAGCAATAATGCAGAAGTTACAATGAAACGCCATAAACATAGGTGGATGGCGCCTGATTCAAGTTCTGCGGGTCGCTTGACCTCTCCGACATCTTTCTCTACCTTCTCTTCGATTAAGTTAAAAATGCCACAAGGGCGCAAGAAATGAATAAAGCGGAAGCATAATGCTGGGGATAATGTCTGGCAAAAATGTACGCAAGCAAAGGTTAACCGATAAACTAAATTAACTATGGAAACTTAAATCAGTCAACAAAAGTTGTACTGCGTACGTGACAGTGTCTTACCTTGCCAGCTCTCCTCGACAGACTGTCTAGAAACAAGCGTCGCATGGACCTACCATGGACGCCTGCAGAGTTCACATAAGTAGAAGTGCTATGCACACTGAGTAAAATATTTAATTATTGGAAATAAAATGGCACAAATTAAATTGAGTATTATTTTACATTTCTATAATTTTCTTATAAATTTCAATATTATTTTTGTATCTTTTTATGACTGCGTTCATGCCATAATATCAAGTGTTCTTAATCTCGGTGCCGCGGGCACTTTGAATTTTATAACCAAATAATTTAAAATTAGTACAAACACTTTAAAACATTTTAAGACATATTAAACACTGTGAATACAATAGAACACATTTTACACTGAAAATAACTTTTATACGAAAGTTCAAAATTATTGGCCTCTTTGTGCACGTGCAGGACACGTGACACGTGCGTGGTGAGTGCCGTCATGGGCTCTAGCGCCGCTGGCTGTTAGCCGGCGTCATCTGCAATGTCAGGTCTTATTAATTTTAACCTCTGGATAATTAATAATGAATTGCACAATATACTTGGTGAAGTTATTAGGATAGTTTTCCTAAGTAAAATGTACATGGTGTCAACTTTTCCTAGCACAAGCACCCTCCAGATAATTTAAATACAGTGTCCTAGTAGTGTCTGGCATTCGGGTAGCAGCAGAATATTATGATTTTACGAAGTGTCTGATGTATATAGTGTTGTCATTTTGGTAATTATTTATTTTGTAACATCTTTTAAGGGACGCTGTATTTGTTGGTCGATGTACCAGACATTGATGTAATTTCTGCCACTTAGAGCATGGTTGATAATAATAATAATTGTGGTTTAATTGAAGATATGTTGAATTGTTCTCAAGCTGTAATTAAGTATTGCATATTTTTGCAAACAAGTACGGTACATAAGTTACAACCATGCGACACACTACTGTACAAAGCAACCCTTCAACTGCCGAGACTTCACCTCGCAACCCTCACTGCCAATCTCTTTGGTGCCGTTATTGAAACCCAGGAGCTGCACTTCCCATTGTCGCCTACATCCAGCTGGGCCTGCCCCTAGTTTTGGGCATGGAACCAGCCCCAACAACCACCACATCACATCCAGATGCTATAGTCTGGATGACTACCAGCACCTGCGCAGGTATCCAGACCCCAGCCATCTAAGGGAAGATGCATGGACACCTCAGCAGACTGCAGCTCCTGCACGTGGGCAAAACTCCTCGTGGCCTCACCTCATGCCGAGCTATTACATGCCATCCAGATGGCCTACTCGTCCTATCCTGTATAATGGAGTTATGAAGGCTAAGCATCAAATTCTTCAGACTCCGCCTTACTAGTCTGCCTCGAACCTGTGTACCTGATCCAATGCGCTCTTCAGCCTTTAGCAGTCATGTGTCAGACTTCATACGAGTGCCCAATACAAACACACAAATACTTTATTTTGTGCATATCGGCCCTATGCCAATTTGTAGATATTTATTATTGCCAGTTCACGAATACTTAAAAGTTGAAATATTAAAATGCACATGCCTATTATTGTTTTACCTTGTATTCACACAACTTTTGCAAAGTAGCAATAATTTATATTTGCCTTGACAGAGATGGAAATTTCCTAACATTTCCCTGTCACATAAAATTCCCCAACTGTTATCTCTGTACGTGGACATCCTGTACACTTATTAAAATTCTGGAGTATATTTTACGGGAATACTTACAAGTTTGTAAAATAATTTTATTTGTTTTCACTATGTGTAATGTGCTGCAGATACAGGATGAGTCCTTTAAAAGAGGCCCTGTGGAACATGTGTGTCATGGAGCGAGGGAAAGAGGAACTACAGTTCAGTGTGACAACAAAATACCTAGAGTGGAAGTAGCCACTATTGAAGTCGAGGCAGGTGTGCAGACGACATCAAAAGTTGTGAAAGGCATGGGCGAGGACATGCTGCAGGATGGCATCGATATCTGTGACACAGGGCCTCTTCTACAGGACTCATCCTGTATAAGAAAATCATTTTCATGATAAAATCACTCCGTGCGGTGAAGACACATCGTGGAAAAGGTGGCAGAGAAAGCCTTAGGCCCCCTATCTGGAAGGTCTGGTTAGGCATTGGTAAATGTAAATAAGTAGATAACACGAAAAAAAAAATTCGTAGACAGGTAGGCGGGACCCTTAAGTGTAGGGTGCTTGACCGCTGTATCAGCGTATGTTCTGTGCGCTCTGGTCGTCCGGCCGGCGAACCGGAACATTTGGAGTTGCGGCGGCCGGCTGGTAACCTTGATTCTTTCTCTTTTGGGCGGCAGCCTTCTCTACCCCTCGCCCTTATTAACGAACTTTGCTGATGCGGCGAGTGAGAGTATTCCCCCTGCGTTTCAAAGATTACGGGTCAGAAAGATGCATGTGTCGGGTGTCCCACCGGCCTACATTTCATACGCTTGCCATTGACAAAAACCAGCGTAGCGCTGGTGGATATTACATTAGAATCGTACAAAACGACCTGAAATAAAAAAAAATAATAAAAAATAATGGTATGTCAAAACGAGGGGATTAAAGTAAGAATACTTATATGTGCAAGACTTACCACTACTATCCTGGAGCTTGCTGCAGTGAGTTAGAAAAAGGAAAATATTTCCAGGGAACCTTTGTGTCTGTCAGCAAGCTAAATAGTTACGCGTGACAGATTGTGAGGTGATGGCCAACCACGAGCCCTTCAATACCTGAGTTGACCGGCTAAACGAATGCAAAGTGAGTACGCTACATACATGACTATCGCGGAAAATTGTGCGCACGTTGGTCACTAAATACAATACACAAACACTCAAATTTTTAAGTTAATGGTATCTTGCACCAGATTTGGGGAGCTTTAACGCTCAGAGTCTTTGGTCGATACTGAGTAGGTGCACAAGATATTGCAAACAAAAGCACATATAAGCATACACACGAAAATACCCTCCTACAAAACAGCATTCTTTCTTGTAGGCGATCTTCACATATACCCTTTCAAAAGTATTATAATATTTAAGTGTGTGTGTACACATCAAATCAGATTTAAAAAAAAAAAAAACCTAACCTAGCTATCCCGTGGAGGAGTCCATCTTATATCGTAGTCCATCATGCGTGCCCAACCTCCTAAGTAAGCACGCCCCCCGTTTCAAATGGTAAGATTTTCCTCCCCAGCAGCCACCCCTTTACACTTTTCGCCCCCTCATCTCATTTAAGCCCATATGTACCTCCCGGTCGGAGGGGCTTCTCCCCACAATTACACTCCCTGGGCTCACACAACACATTACACGGGGAAAAAAAAAAAAAAAAAAAATATCGTAGGTCTAACAGCTAGTATGTACACTGTGTATCTTCATTAGAACGTTAACTTTTGTCCGTGCTGAAAACACACTTACACGACGCCATTCTTCGTGTAAGCAATCTTCACATAAACACTTTCCAAACGTGTTTTACATTTATAGGTTTACCTACACATCAAGTCAGATTTATGGATGATTATAAAAATACAAAAAGCAAAAATGTTATTTTTGAAGTGTGTCTTCAACTTAATCACTGCCACTGTGGTGAGCATCCATTCGTAATGCTATCTATTTAAGTGGGCTGTTGGCTACTGAAACACTTGAACCATGAGGTGTAAAATGTCCATAAAAAGTTATTGATGTACAGCTTTTTACGGCTGTAATAAAAGTTAATTAGCACATAGTCGAGTGACTGATTACTGGTGAATTTACCTCGTTGGTTCTTTCTTCTGGAACTGTACTGGATACTTGAATTTTAATTTAGCCTAAATGTGATTGTTCTGCTTACATCACTGTCTTTGATTTGCGGCAAATTAAATGTGGTGCACATGACCGGTCTATAAAGAGTCATTTTGCCACGTGCACGTAGTAGCAGTTTACAGCTACTACGCATTTTTTTAAATTTCCGCACTTACTGACGATCTTTAGTTTCACTTTCTATGGGCCTCTCCCTTTGGACGAAGGACAGCGTGCAGAGGGTATGGCCACACATACCTGGTTGTGGGTCTCCATGGCGATTCCGTACTGGCCAGGCCTGTGGGTGGCCATGGTGGTACGTGGGGGTATCAGGCGTCGTGGAACAACCTAGGGCGTCGTGACTTCTGCCGCAACAAAATGGGAGGGCACTCGTTCAAGGGACATTGAGGCAGTGCGGGGGAGTGTCAAGCCTTCCACCCCAACTGCATGGGTTCCTGCTCGTAGGGCAGGATGTTTCTCTCTGACGGGGCAGTGCACAGGAGAAAGATCTCCACCCCGACTGCGGGCAGCACAGCTCGTCATGGTACGAGGTCGTGGGCGGCATCAACAGTCTTTGTGGCCAGGTCCTGGTGTGAGGCAGTGGAAGGGAGATTAACCTCGACCTCCACTGCAGATGATGTGCCTGTTGAGGGATAGTGGGTGGCATCGACGTTCTCGATGAAAGCTACCTCTCGTGTACCAAGATTGTGGGGCGGAGCACTTCCAATGTGGAAGCTAGACATCCAGGTCTGCGGGTATTCCTGCTTCACAGGACCTGGGGTAGCAGAGCTTCCTACGTGACAAGAGGCTGGGATGGAGCACTCTTGTCCAAGCTTGACGTCCAGGGTGGCGATAGTACCTGTGTGGCAGGTTCTTGAGGCGGAGCACTTCCGGTGTGGCAGCTCGACGTCCCGATGAGTGGGTCTTCTTGCATGGCAGGTGGTTGGGGCGAAGCACTCTCGCAGGAACTTGACGTCCCATGTTCTGGTAGTCTAATGGCATCCTGTACTTCTTCGGAGGACTGCTTCGCTGAAGTTGGGATGGTCTCGACTTCCGGCTCCATAATTGTACCAGGTACAGAGGTAGGCACCTGGGTGATTCCTACCCCTCTCACCGAAGGTGCTTCTGATTGCTCACTGATGCGGCTCGATCGGCGGGGTGTTTGACGTTGTTCTCTGTCAGGGGGACTCCGTCAGGACAACTCTGAGCAGCTGGATTTTGTTTTGGCTGCTATCTTCTCTGCCTAGCTGCGTGGCATCTTGTGCATCGATCTGACAGAGAATGCACCTTGGTGTTGTTCTCCATCGGGCTTCCGTGGCGCGATGTCATTAGGCGCCCTGTTAATCATGATGGGTGTTGGTTCGGGTCTTGTCGAAGGTCCTGGCTCTGTATTGGGTACTACTCTTTTGATCGGAGGTTCGTCTTCATCTCCTGATTGGCCAGGTGTAGCTCCTTCAGCGTCGTCGTCCCCAAGTATTGCCATGTCCCCTGGGTATGGTCGTATCTGACCTCTGGTGGCCTTACGAATCCGTCTGCGTATATCCTAGACTACTTAGACATCTCGCTTGCCTACAATGTGGTATGGGCCATCCCATTTGTTAGCAAGGCCAACGCTGAATTAGTTGCTAGCTTTCTTGAGGGGGTGACTTCGCAGGAGGACCGCTTCCCCTAAGTTGAATTCTCTTACCCCTGTCTTTGGTTGGGGATATTTCCTTAAAATATATGCATTCTGAGCTTTCTGGATGTGCGAAGTACGGGCTAGGGCTGCTAGCCGGATGTCCTCTGGTTGAGGCATATCAGTGGGCTCGTTTTCCCACTGCCAGTCGCCTGGTCGGTGCAATGGTTGTCCCAGGAGTACGACGCTCGGACTGGTGTCGACGGCCTCGTTCGTACAGCGTCAAAGGGCAAACAGTATGGTGGGGATGTGCTTATCCCAATGCTTGAGATCATTACACACACTGATACAGAGGCACTTCGTGATTTCCTGGTTCCTACGTTCAGTGGGGTTGGCTTGATGAAAAAAAGTGGGGGGTAGTCCGGGTTTCTACCCCCCCACTCTTGACAGGCGGTTTGCCATTGTCTGTCAGCATTGCTTTGGGATAACCCCATTGCGCGAAATCTCCCCTCCATTTTCTGCACGATTGGGGCGGTTTCTTGGCTGAGCAGGGGAAATGCCTCTACTCACCTTGAAAATTGCTCTATTACCATGAGTAGGTCGTGCTACGTGGATACGGGCCCGTTATATCTACGGCGATGTGGGTCCAGGCCGTCTTTGGTGTCTGGTTTTGCGGTGGGAGAGGGAACCGGGTATGCTTTGCTGCAGCAGCACGTGATGCAGTTGCTGACGTACTGCCAGACATTGCAGCTTATCCCGTCCCAATTGTAATGGGTTTTAATATCCAGTAGGGTTTACCTGGTACCCGGGTGACCAGCTTGGGGATGGTCGTGATGGTGCTGGCACACATCAGCTCGTAGCTGCTGCAGAACCCACATCTTCCACTGTGTATTAGGTTGCCCACTACTTGTCGATACGACATCCCGTAGTGCAAATCGTTGGGGTTGTTGTTCCTGTAGTAGGCATCTGACGTCAGGATACTCCTGTTGGCTTAAGCTTATTTGTTGGGGGGTTGTTTGCAGTTTAAGTCTGATTTGTTCGTCCGGACATCTTTCAATCTGGGGGGGGGGGGGAAGACATTTTCTCCTCTTCCTCCTCCAACGTCGGGGAACGAGACAGGGTGTCTGGCAGGTCGTCCATCTTACCTGGGCGTTGTTGGACCTTGAAGTCGAACTCTGTGAGGAACATGTCCCACCGGCCGAGCTTGACCTTCAAATTCCGGGACTCGAGTCGGTTCGTAGAATGAAGTGTTGCCCTTCGAGATAACACAGATATTTCTTCATGGCCCAGATAACAGCCAGACACTCCTGCTCATTAATGTGGTAACGCTGCTTGGTTTCATTTAAGCGGGTTAATGCATAAGCTCTCACATGGGGCTGTCCTATGTCTTGCTGGTATAATACTGCACCAAGCCACTTTGACATGCGTACGTTTGCAGTATTAAGGGTCTCCTTGTGGCCGATGGAGTTGGTGAATATTCTTGAAGTTGTCCAAATCGGAAAATGCTCGTTCCAGGCCCCATCGCCAATGGGTGCCTTTCTCGAGAAGTGGATGTAGCGGTGCCATATATTTCGCAATGTTTGGCACAAAGTCTCATAACCAATAAAAAAGACCCAGGTACCATCGAAGCTGTCGCTTATTCGTAGGTTCTTCAGCTTCAATTGCTGGTATTGAACTGTGTTGCAGGACGTTTCTCTTGGGCGATATGAAATGTCCCAGATAATCTATTGAAGACTTTCCAAAGAAGCTTTTTGATAGCTTACAGGTCATTCCATGTAATTCGAGCCCTTCCAATACTCGTTGCAGACGGCCTAGATTTTCTTGCCAGCTATTAGAATATATTATCACATCGTCGAGATATGCGAAACAGAACTCGCCGATGTACAATTACTTCGGCAAACGTCAATCGTTAGGATGTTGCGGGGGAGTTTTTCAAGCCGAAAGGCACGACTCGAAATTGTATGGTTTCGCCCTCGGGTGTCGTTAAGTCCGTATATTTTAGACTGTCCGGATGGACTGCAATCTGCCAGTATCCAGACTCCACGTCAAGAGTACTGAATATTTTGGCTTTGCCAATATCTCGAAGTGGGGGATCAATCGGATGAGCGACTTCATTTAGCGATTTTTAATTTATGCAAAATCACAAATTTCCATCCTCCTTAGGTACAAGGACCATGTGCGAGTTATTTTGGGAGTTCAACGACTCTACGATCCCCTGGTAATTCATGATGATCTGTTCCATGATAAGGTCACGACGGCGGACTGACACTCGGTATGGACGGTTGTAGACTGGTATGTCAATTGTAGACTATTTCATGTAGCATGGAACGTGTGTCGTAGCAGTACTTGACTGAAAGCACGGGCATGCTCATTTAGTATGGCTTTTAATTGGTACAACTCTGGTTCTTAGAGTTCATGATTAATGCTCATTGGGTCGATGGGCATTGGTGGGATGTCTGGGATTTGATTCCAGTTTACAGTAATTCTGTGGGTTTCTCCCAGATAGGCTCTTCATTGTCAATGATCTAAAATGCATTGATTTATGGATGAGCATGGGCACCCCCCAGTATAATCGATTCAGACATGGTTGGTGATACAATGAATTCTGTCAATGTAGCAGTACTTTGAATTTTTATGTTCAGAGTAATGCGGCCTGTTACATCCAGGGTGGATTCGGGCTGCGCCATTCTTACTATTTTGGTTTGTGGTCTTAGTTCGGTGAGCTGGTCTGATGTTAACAAATCCTTTCTGATAAATTTTCCGGTGGCTGCCGAGTCAAGTAGGGCAAGTAACATATTATTTACCTCCACCTCTATGGGGAGGGGGGCTACGGGGAAATTGTACTTCCTCACTTAATCCCTGGAGGATGGGCCCTTGTAAACCCAGGGTTGTGGCCAGCTTCGTACCCCGGCGTCGGCGTTTCCCGTCTTGGTTACGGGGGTTGGATTTCCAGCTAGTCGTATTGGGATATTTGTCAATGTTTTATCAACTTGGTTTGGTGGAACAGCAGCAGCTTCTGGTTTCCGAGGGCAGTTCTTGTTCCAGTCATTTTCCGGACAGAACCAGCATTTGGGTACGAATACCATGCGAGGGGTTGGGGTTGGTATGCCATTAGGAGGCGCAGCAGGTGGTGTTCGTACCTCACCGGCCTTTCTTGCTGTCGAGTACGTTCCGGAGATTTGGTAGTGACATTCAATCGCTGGAACGAATGGTGACAGTCTCGTCGACTCCGGGGAACACTTTGAAACATTCGTTCTTTTCTTCGTATGAAGATTTCTGCTTTTTCGTAGAGCACCTGGGTCTCGCTGTAAAACTGTGTCGTTAGCCTGGCCAACACCACCTCGCCCGTGAATTCCACTGTTATCCGGTTACTGAACTCCTCGTCCTTTAAAAAATTCTCTGTATCTTTCCCACCATGCGAGGCCCTCCAAGTGCAATTGGGCCCGGTCAACCCATTGTTTCAGTGGCAGATGTTTCTTTCAATTCTTTCTCGCATTCCAGCATGAATGCGACTGGGTCTTCGTGTGGGCGACCGAGAAAGTCGGTTATTTGAATATCGGCATCTCTATATGTAGCTGGTGGCCAGGTGCTGTTCCAGGTTGGATATACATCCGGAAGGCTTGGATCTCCTGGAGTGAGGGATGTGCTTCCTTCTGTATCTCTTGCACTGGTAGGCCATCCTGGGCATGGAGGCGCATTCCTCAGGCCACCCTACGCATAGGTGGTGATAGGGTTCACTGCACGTCTTGCACCTTATGCAGTTTAAGCCTCTACCGGGGCATGAAACTTGTTGGCTGTTGCTGGCAAGCGGTACTCTATAAACTGTCTGTTGCTCGGGTCTCTTCAGGCCAGCCTATGCAGGCATAACGAAAGAGTTGCAGTACGTGCATTCTATCCTTAGTGTGCCGTGGCCTGGGCAGTCGGCATGGCTACACTACGTGTTGGATACGTCAGGTTCATTGTCAGAGTTCTCGTCAATGGCAGCGTGGACTTTGGCATATTAGATGGTAAGGGTGCCACGGGGTGTTTTAAGGACTCCTGTAAGTCCACATGACTCGATTGTATTGATACTTAGTTCTCGGGGTATGGTTGATTTAGTTAGTGCCGTTTACTGTGCACAGCTATTTGCCCGAAGCCGCACGTTGGGCGCCAGAAAATCTCTTCATGCATGACCGGTTAGAATAATTATCACGACAGTCTAAGATTCTGTCCGCTAGACCAAAAACGGGGTGATTGAGTTAGATAGGAGACGAGGGGTGTTTATTAGTACTCAATTACTCCTACTTCTTGGGTGCCATGTTGGTGTACTTTGTGCAGTCTTATCCCACACCGTGGCTGCGATTCCACAGGTGAGATTCTTTGGTCCAGAAGTGGATGTTGACTGGTCATTGACGGTGAAGTAGCCGCAGGGGCCGTACTCAATTCTTCGAAGATCTGACGGTCCTAGCACTAACAGTGCTGTGGGGAAAACCCAGGAGATGGAACAAGAACGACTCCCGAACGTGGCAACGTCCTGACATATAGTGGAAGCTTGCAGGCTGTCAGCGCGGGGGGAGAGGAGTGACGCCCTCCTACCCTGGTTAGCATGGGAATACTCTGGTCAGCATTTCTGCTTCATGCCTTGTCGGTGGTGCTCTGCCTTGTTAGAGGTCTGGGCAGGTAGTAGGCTCTCAGCTGGGGAGGGGGGTGAATCATGTCTGCTGGGTTGCGTATTCTCCATGCGATTGCCTACCCTACAGGCAGCAGTTTTTTTTTTTGCACCTGTAGTGGTGGAAGAGGTACTGTTGGCGACAAGTCTTAATTGTATTAGATGTATAAGCAGCACGAGTCAATTTGTTTTTTTTTTTTGCACTGCCAAGTCGTAAAAACTTTCTGTATTTGATTTGCCTCAGGACAGATTATATGTGTATTTAGCATTGTCTAGTAATATAGTAATTTATGTCTTTGTGCTATATATCAAGAGGGTTTTTACTATTGTTTCTCCATTAACAGGGTTGGACCCCAACAAATTAATACTTTAATTTTTGTATCTAACATTGTCCAGCTTTTACACCTATGTAATGATATTTTCCTCCAATATAAAAATTTTGCAATTTGAAAACATTTACGATCTTTGAATACTTTGATGTCAAATTCAGTTTTACTGCAACGTGTACAAATGAAAAAATTTGAAGTAAACCAATTCCATGGGTTACCACGTGACATATCACCAAATAACATGCCATATACAGTAAACCCCTCTTGGTTTTCCGTTAAGATGTTTTCCTACTCGCTAAACTTTAGAAAGTTTGCACCTGGTCTATTACAAATACACAATTTTAGCCTTTTAAGAAGTTTTCCTGCTTAATAAGAACACATCTTTCAGTATTTTTCTGAATCGTCTTAACAGGGTTTCACTGTATAAAAATAATTTGTTAAATATAAAAATGTTTTTTTTTTTGTTGCAAATTTAAGCTTTTTTTTAAATATATGGTTGTTTGAATTTGTACAACTTGGTTAGCATTTGTTATCGCTGCAGCATAACAGAAAAAAAATAGAATTTGACAAAATCATTTTAAAAATTTAAAACGGGAAATTTTTTTCGTTTGAAGAAAATATCACGTATAATGTGTACAAGTTAGACAATGTTTGGTACAAAAATAATATTACTAATTTTTTGGTGTCCAACTGTTCTCACTCATTTCACCAATTGAAATCCTTAACAAGCCAAAAAAAACCAGGTACATCTTGATCACAAGCAAGCAGGTTGTGGTTTCAGAGTACCACAGGTTGCGAGAGATGAGTGAGATGAGGGAGTCATTTTGGCTCGGTGAATAAAAAATAATAGATTATAACAAGACTATTTTTGCTTTTAGGAAAGTTAGATGGTAAAGAAAGTACAGTATTATCCTAAAAAATTTGAGGTCTGCATTTTTACTTGTGCAGTAATAAAAGATGTAATGGGGTCATCGTTTTAATGGAATGTATTTATTCCATTACAGGCCACTTTATAAAATATGCATTATTAATAAAAATAAGACTTTATTAATTAAGTAACTATAGAGGGATGAACAAATAACTACTCACGAGGTGTAGTATACCAAGTAAAATTAATAACACAATTTTTCAGCGTGTGCACATGCGTGAGGATATTTTGATGGCATCCCTCTGCCCAACATTGTTGCATACTCATACAATGCCATATGGGCCATCCCCCTCCATAGCCATACCTGCATTCGCTATAGTGTTGGCCTGACTTTGCAGCTACAAGTGGTTCGTTAGAGTGAAGACCGTGTGTGCTGCTGTTAGAGGAACTTGTCCACTACTCCCTGTGTAAATTCTGCTTTGACACTCCAAATCACTAGTGAATAAATAAATGCTCGCAGTTTTCCTTCATCTTAAATATCTTTTATTAAAGTCTGTTCAATTGCAGGCAGTCTAAAAATTTGTTTGGTGGTGGTGGTGGCGGCAGCCTCTGTATCCGTGTTCACATTCTACCAACTTATAAGACCATATTGCTGTCTTCAACTCGCCAACTGATGAAACTGGTCTAGCCAGCAAAACATGATTGCACAGCTGTGTGACAAATAAGTCTCCCTTTGAGAGAATTACCTATTGACTAGTACTAGACCGAGTACGTGGATTACTGTCCTTTTATATATTTTTGAAAACCTAGCAGCCTACTTGTAACCTTGACTCAGAAAACTAACCAGGTACAAGTAGCAGGTAAAATGGGGAACTTGGACCTCTGTAGCATTTCAAAGATTTCATCAGTATAGTGTCACAGTCCTAGTGAATTAATTGTTAATTTCCCTGAGAACTATAATAGAAGATGGAGTCAAATTAACTAGATGTAATTTTGAAGGGGGAAGTAGTACTGTTAATGTTTTAAAGGATGCAGTGGTTTGAGATATTAGAAGACTAGCGACAGTGTGCCGAGCAGAGTTGGCAATGAAGATGACCTGGTATGTAGGCCTAGAAGAGAAATAACTATAAACTTTGTAAACTTGTACAGTGTTCGAGGATTGAAATTTCAATACAGAAGAATTTGGGCTGCCGCTAAATATTTAAGAGTCGCAGAGGCAAACCCAGGACGACGGGAATCAAACAAGCCCCTTAGCCAGCTCTGCTGTGGGTCGTGTTCCCCACGTTGGAAGAAAAGGGTTATGGATTGGGAACCTTGCGAATGTTCTTGCATGTAGAAGGTTTGGAGATTTCAACCCACATGATTAATTCCACATTCAAAGTTCTGTGGTATGCAGATTGTGCTTAAGTTTCAAATAATGTGAGGCCAGTGACACTGATCATGCCTGAGAATCTACTCTTGCTTCAGCAGGGCGACAGTATAAAGAGCGAGTCTGATTGGCTTAAGTGTGGGAGCAAAGTCGAGGGACACAGGCACTATCACCCTAACACACTTACCTGCTGTTCGTGAGGTGGGCGGCACTTCTCCGGCTGGCTCTCTGGGGCAGCCGGTGGCTGAACAGCGGCCAACTGATTGTGGTAGAGGAGTGTACAAGCTGCTCGTATATGCCATGGGTATGTGTGGTGGTATGAATGTGCGAGATTCTGGTAAAAGGGTAGGATCGAGTCCCAGGATGGCAATGTCAGTGTTCCAATGGTATTATACGTGTACTCTGATAGGCGGTGTAAATAGCGAGTTATCCTCGTACTTATGGAGTTTCTTAAATGCCTGTTTGAGCTTCCACTTCTGCCCACTTTCGTGTGAACGTGGCGTAAGTCCAAATTAGAAATAACTAAAATAAGAAATCTTAAGGCGAAGCCAGGTAAGAGCAGTGGCCCATCGTGTACTTAAAAGTACGGCTTTATCAAGTAAGATCCACCCCATAGCTCCATGTTCAGCCGTCCTCCAGCTATGATGAAACTGCACGGTGCAGGATCCTCTTGTCAACAGCCAAGACTTTTAGGCATGTTTTTCCACAGAGGGTCAAGTACCGGTAGATCAAATAGTTCTCTCACTCAGACCTGGCCACTCTCCAGCCGGCAGAGTAGGAAGCTAGCCAAAATACCCGATTTCACAATGGAAAATGAGTACTTAGTGCATTCTGGCACTCCCAAAGATTTACCAGATATACACACCGTATTTCACCGGCAGATCTGTTTGTCTCTTACAGGTGTGCATTTGTAGTATAGCGGTCATTCGCGTGGCCGGCTTTACCTTGCGTAAGCAAATACAACTTCCAATTACATAAAATTCCTGTAAGGGTCACAAAGGGGATTCATTATAAGATAAAGGAAACCATTACTTTAGATTGAAATAAAATAAGTTTATTAGAACGCGTATTTTAGAAAATATTTTGTCGGTGGGACCACCATCTCTTAATTGAAATCTATGAACATATAAATATTTTTATATATTTAACTGGAAGTTCTTACGGTAGTGCCAGGTGAAAACAACCTGGCTAAAATGTGGCATGAAGTGCAATATGAAAGCGTGAATTACTTAAAGAAATAACCAATGATAATGTCTGAATTGAAGAGGGGAGGGAGGTGGTTTGTTGAAGGGACCTAGCTAATTAGTTTGCAAAAAGGAATTAATCACCCAAATGGTGAAGATGTGGCCACACCAGGGCCTTACAGGAAGTCTAGAGGGGATGTCATCGCAGTGACCTACAATACCTGGATGATAAGAGGAAGGAAGGTGAGTGATTTGGTAGAGGGTTGGGGGGATGCCTGCTGGGTCTTCTGGTAACCGTGACCACTTCTAGAGCTGCTGGCAGAGGCCAAAAAGGTCCAAGGCCTCTGGATGGTGGTGGTCCTCCAGGAGGTTGCTGGAGACACCCGAAGAGATTGAAGGCCTTCTGGTGTTGACATGACTGCTACTGGTAGACACGTGGCGAACAGTAACAGCGGAGATCACATGGTAGGAAGTTACGTTGAGTGTCAACTTCGGTGGACCAAGTGGCCCACTTCCATTACTGTTTTATTGGGAGGTGACTCGCTCATCTGTCATCGCAACTTAGATAGGGCGAAGTCTCGTGTAGAGTGCGCTTCCCAGAAGTGCAGGAATGTGTCACGTGTTCTCTTTGATGGTTCTATAGTCATTGGTAAAAATAAACTGCAATTATTAAGATCTATGAAATGTTCATTAGAACCTGCGTCAAATAAGGTATAACCACTGGAAAATATTTGACATGTTTAACTGATTGGGGAATGGTTTGTTCTTTGGTTCTTTCCTTTCATATGTTGGTAGTTTTGCACTTTTACATGCTCAGACTAGTCTTGCTAGTACCACAAGCCTGTGCCTTGGCACCCTCACTCATCCTGCTGATAATTTTTAGTTAGGGTGAATGACAGCTCCTTCCATCCCCCTCTTCTTCTTACTCTTATTGGCAAAGTAGGTAGTAAGGGAAGCTGCGACATCCTACTGTAAATCTGGGTGACCAAGACCTCACCTTTAGCTACAGGAGATAACTTACTGTGTTATTTCAAAGGCACAACCTTACTTAAAACAGACTTTTATGCACTACAAATTCTAAACTAATAAACCCATTATGTAAAACTTTAAAAATCAAATCCCAAATTCATGTGATTTATAGTATAAAATTGTAAACAATCTCAGCAGTATTTCATTTGTGTATACCCACTGCCAAACATTTCCGAAAAAACCAATGACTCCTAAAGAAGGTTGGCCTAGTATGTAGTTATATCCAACAAATATTTTACACTGAATGATAACTTTGAACGTGATGGCAAATAAAAAGTAGTGACAATGTTGAGCTTTATACTGCAACCACTAGTACAAACTGTATAATTTTATTTCCTTTAGTAACTATTTCACATATTTATTTTTTGCTCTGACTTTGGTAAGCAAAAACAGAACCATGATCTAAATACAATTTATTTAAAACAAAAACATTTTTCAAGAAGATTACATCACTTCCTCAACATCACAAATTACACAGGTTCTTTTTCCATTCCAATTTTTTTTTTTTTTTTTTTTTTTTTTTAATGTACACAAAGCCTACTGCACACAATACTTGTAAAATTTGTGAAACTGGATTTTTATAATTATCTCGAGGTATAGACAAGTCATTTTGGAAGTGCTGTGCTGATGTGCATGAACTAGGTCAGTAAACACTAGATAGTGTGAAGGTGGAAGCAGTCTGCACAAATACACACGGCGACATGCACATATTCAAAAGGGAATGCTGAATGGATAGTTGGGACGTCCCTCAGCACTGAAAGAAATAAAAACACACATTAAAAAAATGGCGATCCTACATAAACATGTATTTCATAAACAGATACATTCATTAAATAACTGTAAACACAGAGAAAATTTCATTGCCCTCTCCCAGATTTAAGGCCAGGCTTCACCATGCATGGGCGTGTAGAGAATTAAATGCGAAATTCGGACAAGTATCAGTCATTTTTTGTGGTAGTATTTTCAATTAAAGATTTTTTGTCAAAGATTTAAAACATCTAGATTTACAAGCCTTAAAAAAAAAAAAAAAAAAAAAAAAAAAACTTTTTAAAATTAAAATTTGGAAGGTTTACAAATCTAGATGCGTTCATTCTATAGCAAAAATTTTTTTGTTGAAAATACTACCACAAAACCGAACGAGATATCCTTGTCCCAATTTAGCATTTAATTCTCTATACGCTGATGCATGGTGAAGCCTGGCCTTTACCGAATGTTTGCACCTTGAAGTTCATGGAAAAAACACTCATCATGAACATGTGGTCAAGGGTATATTTAAAAGGCTCACTTCCTCAAGTGCTTGTCATGTCAAGTTCATACTAAATTAAATATAACACGTAGTTTCGTCAAGTGTTGAAACAATCAAATTACATAGCTGCTTTTTTTACAAATTTGTATTTAAAAGGTTTGTGGCAGTATGTTTTACTAATGCTTTTTGTCAACTAAGGCATTAACAGAAAGGTTCTGTGAAGCAACTGAAATTTGAATCTTATGATTTTGTGAATCAACTCTCTACACGGGATAGTCACTGTTCACGTTAAACTTAAATTATCGTATTATCGTCCATTTCAGTAAAGGCGGCTACATTTCAACAGTTCTAAAAAAGTAGCAACAGTGTTGTTTCTTGAGTTGCGAAGTTTTGGTCACCAATTAACAGCAAGCACTCTAGTACTGGAAGGTGAATAAGGTTACAGCAGCAAGAGAATGCAAGCGCAGAAGGGAACGGGAGTGTCTTGAGTAAACCTACAGACCAACGGCAACGTCGCCCATGTTTCCCCACACGTGACGATTTGAGACACCCCGCCAGGAATTTAAGCCCATTCACCTTGGTGGGAGGAGAGCCACGACCACTGATGGAGATTGCTGTAGTAATTACTGCAGTGTACCTATATGTGGTGTTGCAAATACAATTTGCCCAGAATTGATTATAAACTAGTGTATATTATTTTAATGTAATTCATGATTTTAAAACTCTTCAAGAATGATTTAAAATTTCATGTAACAAAATAGGAAACCAGACACTTAAAACTAAACATTAAATGTTCTGTAGGAAGCGTGAATTCATGGAGAGAAGAAAAGAAAAACAGACTGGGAAAATTTTCTGTCAACACAAATCTCCAAAATTATCAGAGAATGTTATTTATACTCCTATCCTTCAAAGTGAACAATAACCAGACCTTTCAAATTAAACACTGAACTTTACTCACTCTGAATATGGGCAGGTTCTCACTCCACGATCCAGTGAATCAATGTATGCAATCTCTTCCGTAGACAGCTGAAAGTCAAAGATGTTGATGTTCTCTTGAATACGACTCTTTGTGACAGACTTTGGAATGGGTATTGTGCCAATTTGTGTCTAGAAATAAACAAAGATGTTGCAAATTCATGTAGAAATCTCAAAGCTGGAACAGTCTCTTAGAAAAACAACCAACACAACACAATTGCTCCTTCATAAGTATGCACACATCGACATGTGACATTTTGTCAATGTTAATTTTTGTGGTGCTAGTTTTTATTGCATTACTGACCATTTCAGTTAGGAAGGCTACATTTCAACATTTAAAAAAAAAATGTTCATTTTATTATATGTTATTATATATAGGTACATATGTATTCTATATGTTAATATAAAATGTGTAAATTAATCACTGTATTACCAGTGAAAATTCCTTGGCAACTCGAGGAAAAATTCTTTATGCATTTGTGTAGTACCCAACTTACTTCTGATAACTGAAATTATATTCCAATGTGCCTTTGAAACAACATAAACTAAACTATTATCCTGCATACTGAAACACATTTGCATTCCCACTTAAATAACTAGTCTAGTTCCTACTGAGGGTCGAAATTTCCTCTCCCCCCCCCTCCTAACTTCTATTTTATGATATGAATGCCCAAATTCGCCTTTGAAATATCACTTAGTACCTCTTAAAAGCTAGATAGTCTGGGCAGCTTTAGCCTTAAAAAAATAATTTTCTTGTTTTTGTTTGTATATGTTAATATTCCAAAATTAATTCTTAACTCTTTCACAGTAAAGTATTTACAGGCATTTCGACAGCTACCATCCATTCCATGCCAAGAAATTTTTGCAGTAGACTTTCCACCAGAGTTAACACATCTACTTCATCCAAACTGACAAAGAAGCAGTCTTCGACAGACTATACCTGAAATCCCTTGTTCACGAACAACAACCGTCTAAAAAAGATCAGAAACTCGAAATATCCCTCTGGTTGTCCCCTACCACAAGGGTATGGACAAATGCTGAACCACACTCGACTGAAGACCCAGAATTCTGGTCTCATCACCACTCCCTCAAAACTTCTCATAACCACTATTATGTACTAGTCTATACTCGTAACCAGTATTCTGCACAGTTTAATGTATGTGTATTATATTTAAACTCTGTGAAATGTAGTGTCCTAATCAAGGGTCCCAGCCACATAGTATTAACAGTTAGACTGGCAAACTAACACTTCAGTGTTGGGTATCTGTGACCCTATTCTGTAACTTCAGCTTTCTTGAAGATACTCCCTGGGAACCCAATGATAACTATAGCTGCAACAGTTACCTTTAACTTTCTTTATGTGGTATTCTGTCATTCATCTTTTTATGGCTGTTGTCTTCGCGATATCCCATATGTTTGCCAATGCTGTGGGCTGTGTTCTGAGAAACTATCTGCTTATATAGTAAATTTTCTATCATAATGTGGTATTTGTTTCTTAATACCTCTCTGAATAACACTTGACGTCACCCTCACCGCCACACTCAAGATGGCAGCCCACTGCTGTTCTGCTCGTGAACCAGCCACGCACGGCCATGCGTTCTGTGTACGGGCCATTACACTCATTCATGCAGGAACAGGTCTTTGAATTAGGTCATGACCCTTTAGGCTCGTTATACCAAGAGTAAACTCTGTCCAGTGTGTATACAGTGTATTTTATCTGTGTCCCTGAAAGCAGAGTCTAAGGCAGGATTTACAACAGTCCATTGCGTCCATCCATCTCCCAGCCGAGCAATTTACAACCAAACTTCATATGTCAGTTGTACAATCATTGCTGTAAACTAGTAAAAACATAACTATTTACAAATAGGAAAAAATTCTCCATTGGCAGAAACTCTATAGCCAAAAATGTTCACTAAGTACCCAAAATGCACACACATAACTGAAATTAATCTATGTTTATTACTTTTACTATTGCACAAAAGGAGCTCGGATTTCCAAACAATTATCAATTAGTCTTCAGGAAAAATGTAACTCCATTTCATTTTACAGTTACATAAACAAATGCATGAAAACAAAAGAAAGACAAAACCAAACATTGCACACACACTACACAGCCTTGTAAAGAACTTCGGATAAAAGAATAACAAAACGTGCAAGTTTATAAAGCTGTAATTTTATCCGTTCCTCCATCAAAAGTTTAAGCTTGCCAAGGTTTTGGCGGACAGATGGATAGAATGGCCACATATTATTGGCTGTTGTGTGTCAGTCAATCATCTGTCCGTCAATCACGTGACCGACGGGTCTTTGTAAATCCTGCCTAATTTATGTAAGGAAAAGTATTATCTCCCTCTTGCTCCCCTTAAGTGAGGCGCAATTTGCCTCAGTGTGCAAAGCCATGTGGGTTAAGTTATGATACTATACAGTAACTTTAAATGCTCATAATTAATACAATTTTCTTGTGTTTGGGTCATGTTTAGTTAATTTAAAAGGGGATAATATTTAGTTTTCTTAAATAGTGTTAATACACAATGTAAAAGATACTGGCAGTTCTGGTGTCCACCATGCCATGTGCCCAAAACTAAATTTCTTTCACTTTATATTAAATGATTTCATAATTTAACAACAGCTTTGCAAATGTCAGTGTATGTGTCAAATGTCTTAATATTTACAGATTAATTTATACATGCCGTACCGGCCCATTCCGGTTCGTTTTATTGATATTTTCCAACACAAAGTACAAAAATTAACTAGGATAGACAGTAACAAATATTGCACCATCTGAATTAGTGCACAAATTCCTCCAGTGCAAATTGTGTCAGATATGTAATTAAACTAAGTTCCCTCATGGTGTTGGCGGGAGATCTCGGCACAGTAGACGGGTGCATCTGCCACCCTCTTCAGTCTGTTCTTGCCAGGCCTAGAGGATACACGTGTGTCATCGCAGGAGCCTTCACCTTCTTTATCTACTCTTCTTAGCTGCAATAGTAAGTTTTAGTGTACCCGAACCTGTTAATTGTTTTTGTTCCTCCTATGTATGTATCATCTTCGTCAGACTCGTGGCCCAGGAGAGTTTATCGCTTTAAAGTCTACCACGTGCTCTACTGCATTTTTAATACATAATTTAATGCATGGCATTTGGGCTGATGTCAGGCCCAAATGCCATGACCACTTCAGACGAGGGTCACTGTATATTTTACTTTGAATGTAATCTTGTTCCGTAAACCTATATCTTCAGAGTATAAGTGTCAATTTCTTTACTTCCTATGATAAGTACCTTAGGGGCCTGGCTCACTCCAGGAAACCACGTGCTCAAATACATAGACTGTGTAATTTGTGTAACTTGAACCCAATTCAGCTTAAATGTGTGCTTGTGAGGGGAATGCCATGTGGCTGTCTACCTGCTGCTGCCTGAGAATTAGAGTTCACATGCTCATCCATGCATAGATGAACTGGCACCGTACGGATGATTATAAAATTAACTGAAAATTATGAAATTATTTGTAGATATTAACCAGGGTTTCTCTGAAATTCGCCGAACTCCACCCCTCGCCGGTAGCCAAACCACGTTACACTTTTTAAATACATTTACTTCTTTCCCAGATACAATTTTTCAAATGGTCCTAGTTATTTGAGTGTTATAAGATAGCACCACTAAACCTGTGGTTGTGTCCATAATCTGTATCATGGTTATGCAAGAGGGTATTACGAGCAAATGATAAAATTTAATGCTTTCGTGGAGTATGTTTGCTTGAGTTAAACTCAATACAGTGGCCATTTTCCTTCCCTGTTGGGCTGTCTTCAAATTAAGACAGTCGCAAGGCATTCAAAACACTGTCTGGGCGACATTTTGAGTTCGAGAATAAGATTCGACCTTGTAATGATAGTTACTTGGTTATACAAACACAGTAAAAAGTTGGAGAGTAAGGCCTGTGGTAGTTGCTGCAGCGCAGTTGTCGCATGCACCACACAAGGAGGCTGTAATATAGTAAGCTTCTGGATAGGCGTTGGAGTGAAGTCAGTTCGAGGGAGAACAAGGCTGAAATAGGAACAGAGGCGAGAGCTAGCCAACGGAGTTTCCACAAAGGTCTCTGCAGCAAACACAATTTTGTGCAGCACGTACAACGGTACAGTTGAAACGAAATACCTGTGAATGACACACTCCACAGGAAAGGAGAATTACATTAGCTACTTTATCGCTTATAGCCATATCTTAAATTTACATTGGAATAAAAGTAATAACATTTTATAGGCAGCAATAAGCATTTCACTAAAAAATAGAAGAAACCTTGCATTTCACATTTACATATATAGTAAATATTGAAACAGTTGTTACTCTTAAGGTTGCTAAACATTTCTAATCCTCTCATTTAGCATCTTTATAATTGTTTGTTTCTTCCCTCTGATATTCGTAAAATAATTATAATGTATTTTTTTTACTGTGAATAATCTATTTTGATTTACATTACATTATCAACTAAACATGTCGCAGTTACAAATTATTTTGTGAAATTAATCTACACTGTCAATAAACCGAGTATAATTTAATGTGGCTTGGCTACTAGCAATGGGTGGGATACACTGGATTTGAGAGAAACCCGGCTGCATGGCGATAAAGTTAAGTAAAGATGTTAGAATTTCCCAGGGCGCCAGCTCATCTAAATCACAGACGAGCATGTGGAGACTGCATCTCAGGGCTGGAGCAGGTTGACAGCCATGTGCCGTTCCCTCGCAGCACACGTTAACAAATTAAGTTAGTACAAGTCACTTCACACACTGTTACAGTTCACAAGTTAAGCAGGTGAGTAAGGTCCCGAGGTTACTTTAAATATTACGAAATGAAAAAAAAAACAAGATCCATTTGAGCTAGATCAGACCTGCTGTTTTAATGGATTTTATCAGTTTTTATGGATTTTTAACACTGTTGAAAAATCCAAATCCAAACTTAAGATTTTTTTTACGCACTTTGCTCTAAGTGGCGACACTAGCACCCACAGCTATGTGTGTCAGTTTCACTGACACATTTGTTTGAAAGATTCTTATAATGGAGGTGGATAATTAAGCAAAATATTTTGGAAATACACCATTGCTTACGTCCAAAATATTTTGCTTAATTATTCACTGGCACGGGTATACAGTTATCTACATGTTTCTGTTCCTGGCTGTATGATCACATGAAAGGCCAAGGCCGTTATTGAAAAGAACCTTTTCCTCAAATTGCAGTTTTTACGCATGCAACCCAAATGTGGTGACTGTTTTGCATTTGGTATTGATACCACAATGGAGAGGAAATGAAAAATATCACAGATACAGTCACTGTTCAAAGGAAAGTATACACAAGTTTCAGGGGAGAATACAATTAACATGGCTTACGCATTCCAAACAAAAAAACTGCATTAAATATGTAAATGTCTTCGATATCAAACTTTTTTTCTGTAATTTGAATTTTTTTTTATTCCAAGTATTTTATAGGATTTAACCCCATGATTCTACAATTTTACAGGATTTTATATATACAGGAACCAAGATTTCAGCTTCAGGGCTGCTGGCAGTCCTGAGCTTGATATATTGAATGAGAGATCACACATACAAACAATACACCGATCCCCTCCAATTAAGCGAGCACTGAACAAAGTACTTAACAGCACGCGGAAATTAAAGGCGTTATACTCTCCGGGACCACAAGCCTGACTGAAGGAGTGTGAATACACAGAAGGAGCAAAAACCATCAAAAGGCTCTGGCAAATAAAAGACTTGCTATTGTAGTTAATATGGTTGATATAAACGGATGAAGCTCCCACGGCACGCACGGCGCATGTCCACCCTGTTCGGCCCGCTGGTAAAGACAAAATATGGCACGGAGATACTAAGATCTCTCGCCAGCATAGTAAGGGGAAAACCAAAAATATACATATACTGAACAGCATACATAGGAAGGACAAATTAACAGGCAAAATACTCTGCAAAATTAGCCAAGCATTTCCGACAGGTCGGACAACTTTAATAATGTCTTTAGTCTGTTGCTATGCATGTCGTAAAAAATAAACTTACTTGGAAAAACCAGAACAGGCTCGCAAAACACATGGGAAATTATAATAAAAACATAAAAGACATTTTACACATACAAGACCCTTCAAAACTATGATGATAATTTATTATGTGAACTGAGAATTAAAATTTTTGGCGCTTGGCATGGCAGACACCAGAACTGCCAAGATTTTTGACTTTACATTTTAACGAAACTGAGAAATATAAATATGCCCTTGCAAGACAAAAAAAATATGACAAATATTATGAAATTATACAATGAATTTAGAGTGTTCCAAGTCAATGATTCGTAAACATATGTAAACCATTTGGTATGGCACTTTGTAATACTTCGCTCATGGGAAGCAAATGGGAGAACATTTCCTCGTGTTTACTTTAGGCTCTGCTTTTTGGGGGACAACACTTCACCGCAATAAACACATATGTAGTAGTCGACTCTTGGCGAGGCAGGACATTTGTGTCATAGAACAGTTCACTGCCTGAACGACTTCGGACACATGCACTAACACACATTGTGCATTGCTGGTGCACAATCTGAGTAGCGTGGGTCTGCCTCCCGAGCAGGCCACTGAGGGCAACGTCAAATTCTTCCACTTAGCCACAGTTTTTTTTTCCAAATAAATTTTTTATGAAAAATTTTTTTTGTATTACGATGAATTATTTCCATCTTTTAGTTACTTTCTTCTCTGTATAAGCCAATTCACATTTTAGATTACATGTTTATATTTGTATATGTAACCTTAAAAATACAATTTTTAATGTAAATTTTATTACAGCAAAAAAATAACTGAAAAAGATAAATGAAGTAGTCATATTGGATTTAACTACTCTAAACACTGCAGCTATGCTTGCAAACTTATGTTATACCTAAACTACCAACAAGTTCAGTCCAGTCGTCTAGCAATCTTTAAAATTCACAATGTCTCTGCAGAGAATTGAACCCACACCAACAGATTGCAATAGCTAATATACAGCATTGTTAGGTTGGTAATTTAGGAGCAAAAAGGGGATTCAAACATTTATTGTCTTTCGTAGAGGTCTAGTATTGAAGAAATTGGAAATATTGACGGATGAATTATTAAAATTCTATGCCTGTTAATTCAAGTTTACAATAAAATCCCTTAAACAAGCCCATTATGTAAAAGCCAGGCCTATCTCTCTCCTTACTTTTTACGCTGCAACTTGCCCAGAATTTTGTGGAAAAGTTTACTAAATACCACAATTTTTCCTTGAAGTGTTTTACATTATTTTAAATAAAGTAACCAGCCCATGATGGCAAGAAGTAACTATGTCCATTTTCAAAACATTAAAACTGTTTGTACGAGTGGTTTCAGAGAAAATTGATAAGTTCACAGGTTTTTTTGCGTACTGTCATTTTCTTCTTTCTGGTTCTTATCCCAGTACTAAGACAGGGAACGAGCTCTGTCCCCTTTGCTTCAGCCGGCAATATGTACGCCCCAACAGCATGGCCTCTAGATGTATACTGTATATAACCTACTTGGCAAAACCATGCGTTCGTACACACACTCACCAGGTAACGCAGGATAACCTGGGCTACAGACTTGCCGTGCTTGCCAGCCAGCTCTACCAGCTTGGCGTCCTTGAGGATGTTGGGGGTGCCTGGGGGCAGGTAGCTGGAGCCAGGGTTCCCCAGTGGGCTGTATGCCGTGATCACTATGTTGTGTTGCTTGCACAGCTCACGGAGCTTCTTCTGGTTCATGTACGGGTGGCATTCAACCTAGCAACATACAGCACATTCTTGTTACATACGCAGGTACATCATTAGTATTATATTAGGGGATAGACATTGTAACGTAACAGGGTAACCACTGAAGATACATTTTGATATTCCGATTTTTCTGTTTTCCAGGCTGAATGTTAAACTTTTCCCTGATCCATTTTCAGGAGTGAAACCTTCTAATACCATGTTTTTCAAATGCTCACAGAACAAATATGCTATCAGCGAAGCAGAATTAAATTACACTGTAACAGATCAAGCAAGCAGGGCAAACATTTTTTTTCATCCCATCTATTACTCGTCCTATACGCTATTCACTTCACACAAAAAATAAAATTATTTTGTACATACAGGCTTTACGCGACTTGGCAAAAATTTATTACTCCCAGTTCCAAACTTAAAAATTTACATTTTAATTTGGATATGCTTATAATTACATTACTCCGTATTCACACAACTAACAACTTCTGTAGAGAAGCAAATTATTTACACTTTCCCTGACCCATATGAAAATTCCCTGAAATTTTCCTGTCACATGAAATTTCCTCACTTTTCCCCATTTTCCTTGTGGGTGGACACCCTGATAGTAGTTCAATTCAGGGGTGCCTACATTAGGAGGTCCACGACACAAACTGCATTAAAAATTATAGGTGGGGAGATACAGATAAAAGGGAAAACTATGGAGACATTTTCATTTTACGTCAGGGGCGTATCTAGAAATTTTGGGGGGAGGGGGCTGACTAACCACCCCCCCCCCCCCCCCAAAATTTATCCAGACAACTAAGTTTTGATGTATAAAATGTAATGTGTGTGGTTAGTAACAAATATAATTATTGCCATTTTAATATAGGGTGTAAAAAACTGTCTCATGGGTAATAAATATATAAATATAATGATTTTGACATTTTGATAATAGGGTTAAAAGAAGTGAGAATTCGGGGGGGGGGGGGGGGGGAGTGCAGCCCCCTCAACCTCCTCTCCCCCCTGGATACGCCTGTTTTAAGTTCAGTTATCAGTACTCTGGTACAAAAATAACTAAATTATCAAAGCAAGGTCTCTGAAGAAATTTAAAGATTTTTGGTTAACATTTGTTTTTAATTAGTATTTCACATTGTTTATTTTTTTATATTTTAGAAACCAGATTCGTTTAGTGGTATGTCAATTTGTTAGTACTATATTCTTTGCAAGGGTACTTGTGTTATAAATTACCACTATCGACCAAAAAGTAATTGGGCACCTGTCCACAATGTTCGCTTGGTTGTTGTCACCCAGGTTAGAATCTCGTAGGGCCACCTTTTGCAGCTATAGCAGCAGCCACCCTGTCTGGCATGCTTTCTACGGGTGTAGAAAGCATGCCACGGGGATTCGTCACCATTCCTCTTGCAACCATTCCATGAATTGAGCAACGGATTTTGGCCGCGCCTGACGAGCCCTCATCCGGCGATCCAATTTGTCCCAAAGACTGGGCAGGCCAGTCCAATCCGTGAACACTTGTCAGCATACCACTGCATAGTAACCCTTAGAAATGTCACTTGGCATTGTCGTCCTGGAAGTAACTGGTCCATTCCCTAAAAACTCCACAATGTTGGGAGCATTTCATTATTCAGAATGTTAAAATAGGCCTCTGTTCATACTACCATGGACAAACACCAGCGGTCCTACGCTGAAGGCAGTGAAACAGCACCATACCATTACTCCACCACCGAATTTCCTAGTTAGCACTATACACTCCGGCAGAAGCCGTTCCCCGGGTAGACGCCATACCCATACATCGGACCAGAATAATTTAAACCTACTAGTCACTCCACAGAACCGAATTCCACTGCTCCAGTGTCCAGTTGCAACAGTCTAAACACCACCTGAGTTGCACAGTTTTATTGCTCGTCGTGATATGGGACTTATGTGCAGCTGCTCTTCCGAAATATCCAAGTCGGTGTGGGCCTCTGTATGCAATATTCCAATGGATAGATGTATTCCTGTTGCTGCATGAAACTCCTGTCAGATGGTAGCCATGGGTTGAGCCCTATTTGACAATTTCATGTTTCAGGGTTCTACGATTTCTCTGTGTCAAGATTGGAGGTTGCCCAGAACCTGCAGCATTGGCATAAAGCCCATTGACCTTCCACTCAGTATGAATGCAACTTTTGATTTGGGCCTGTTTACATTCAGTGCAATTGCCTGGCTAGACAGCCCACAATCAAGCTTTTATCGAAGTCCGATAGCTCCGTACCTCGTGCCATCTCCTTGTCAACTGGTTCTACACCGGCCTGCAGCGTACGACGGCCACAGAAGTCAACTGACATACGGAATTACCTATCTTCACGGGTGCCCAATTACTTTTTGATCGATAGTGTATAAGGTAGATACAGCCCTAGGTAACTTAAACCAGCAGAAGTGACACCCCCCTGATGAGTTGGGATTGTATAAACACTAGTGTTAGATTTGCCTGAAAGAACCCATTACAGGCAGGCACAAAAAAATCTGAAATGATTTTTGTATATGAACATAGCCCTCGGCTGACTTATGAGCTTGTGTGAGCAGTGCACTGACAATGTAAGGGCACGAGCATTTGCATTCTCTGGACACCGGACCATTACCATGACAAGTTATCCTCCCCGGGGGGTAGATTCCATTAGCCCGTCGCTCGCCCAGCCTGCCAGCATGCTGGAGAGAGTGCACTACACCATACAGAGAGCACAAGTGACACGCCGCGTACTTAGCTTAGAGAGCGCACAGAACAAGAGCGCCACAGAAGCCAACTCTACTTTCTTGCGAGTGACACTCTATCACTCCCACCGAAAATGTTTTTCTTCCAGATGAGGCTAGTCGCAACAGAGGGGGAGGCGATAGTCGCATGAGCGCCAAGACATTTAAATACGACTTTGCCTCATCTTCAAGTGTCATGTCACCCCAAGCGGGGTTTGAACCCGGAAACGACTTGCTACGAGAGCACCCCATCACACCCCTAAGACGCCGTAGAACCCATGGACATGTCAGCCAAGTTAGTTTTGCCTTCAAGTCAGAGGTCACACCAACCCCCCACGGGTGATAGAAGCCAGCCAAGTGGCCCAACTAAGCGCCCAAGCTCGCACAGCCAATGCAACCCTACCCCGCATGACAGAAATGCCTGCTGCTTTCGCCATGGACAGACAGATGGCACCTCAGAGCGCAGTTCTGCCCATGGGAGGAGGAGCTCACCCCTGTACCCCCACAACTCTGCTCTTTGGCAGGTGAAATGTGTGTGTGCACCGCTGCAGAACGGCAGTTCATTCTCAGCAGTTCCCTCCTCCACATGTGCTTGAGCTCTCTGCCTACCCCCAATGCCTTCGCAACCTACCTGAAGTTCAAGACCTTCACTTCACATAAGTGTCAGTTAATACTAAAGTTACCTAGCCGCATCTACTCTGGTCTAGTTTAGACCCAGGTGCCCTTCACCTGGTTTTTATAGTCTACTTCCATTCAGTTCCTGGTTGGTTAGGAGTAAGTATGGGCCACCGTGTATTCCTCACGGAATAAACAAGTCATCTATCGAACCTCCGAGTACTAATTATAGGGTGACTGACTTTTATACCTTGTCGAAGTCAGCCAACCAGGAAAAAGCAGGAGACCACGTCATTGCAACCCAGTTACTGAAACTGAAGTAGGACTGTGGGCTCCCTTAACTGGGTGCACGTACATTGTGAACACATCCATTAGATGACCACTCATACTATGCACCTCGTGTGCAGTACGGTAGAGCTACAACCACTAGAGAGATAATCCAAAAGGTGGCTAGTCAACCAGCCCAGCCAATGTGCTCCATTCACCATGCTGAACTGTCACCAGAAAGGGTGATAAGACTGGATCTGGAGGTCTGCCCACCTTTGGACCACATTCACGCGAGTTGGGCATCCCGGGTAAACCTATTGTTCTAACCACCACGCTGAACTGTTGCGGGTACAACTCCGGTTGGCTCAGCTTGGCTATACACAGCTAGGAATCACAGTTGCCTGCTCTTCCTTAGTGGGGCCAGCCTTAGTACCTACCTGTACGCCGTACACCCATAGGAGTGGAGCGAAGTGGCCTCCGAATCCAACAGAAGCTGTAACTCAGCCCCAACTATACTTTGCAGTATAACCCTCCGGGAACGAGCTCAAGCCAATGACAACTGGCAAGGTCTCTCGCCTCCCAGTCCAGCCACCCTACAAGACTGCTGACAAGACCGCTGGCAAGCCGCATCAAACAGTCGTCTACTTCCGCTAGGGACGTAAAGTCCCACTGGGGATAGCAAACTCCTGGTTCCAGAGCAGCCATCCGTGGGCTCCCATCAGCCCCACCAGATGCAGCATGACCTCTGGTCGAGGACTGGACGCAAGTTCCGGCCGACCTCAGCAACACCAGCTGCAAAGTCGAGAGCCATCCCGGGTTACACCCAATATAGGTGAACTAGTGACTGTGTACAGACCAGCAGTATGAAGAACAGCCAATCTCACAGCCAACTATACCGTGCCATCAAGCCAAGCACTGGCCGAGGTCCAGCTAGCAGCCAGCTAAGCATATTGCCCTTCTCTATGACAGACATCAAAACCTTGCCCGACTGACGTTTGACGTAACTCGTCAATATTTTGAAAATATACTGATCTGCATGATGTACGCCGTAAATCACATTGCCACATTTTTTTATTACGTTCTTATGTCAATTTTTGTTGCCTTTTTAATTTTTGAACAGCATCTTTGCTGCTACCTGAAAGAGAGAATGCATACATAAAACAATTTGAAATGACGAAAGAATAATTATGCATTAATTAAGAAGTCTTTTAATTAATATAAAAATTACGTTACGTTTGCCATGAGAATTTGGTTTGGTGCAGTTAGAGATCAAGTGTTACACGTGTGTCGACTCCAGCAGTGGATCTTAATTTATTATACACGGCACTGGTTAAAAATATAGTTATTACTGTGTTCCTTTATTAAGCATTGCCCGATGCACCAGTTTTTCCATAAAATTGGGGATTGCTTAGTTCTCAGTGACCACATGGTCGGCATTTTGCATCCTTGGTACACAGTTATGCAGGGATTATATCACATTCATTTCCTGGCCGTTTATTAATTACGATAGTAATTACGAAAGAGTGATTTGCTTTAAGGCGATTTAAAAGCCTTGTGGCATTGAAAGTTTCACACTGACTCGTGTAGCACAGGTTGGGTCTGTGGCCTCCGTGTCAAGTGACGTGCGGCCAGTACTTTGGGTAGATAGTTCCTACCTGCTCCACCAGGTGGTGTGCGCAGATCAACAAGGGCTCTGGGGGAAGCCGTGATCAGAGTCAATTTTTAAATGTTGAAATTCATTTTCCTGTTGAGCAGTTACTCACGAGCAATGATAAGATACATTTTCATTGATAATCTTGCTTCATGCACCCCATTAAACAAGTATAATTGAAATACTAAACAAATAAATCCAAACAAGTAATTCAAATACCAAACTTAATGTTAGAATTAAAGCACTCCAAAGATGTTTTTTTTTTAAAGGAAAACTATTAAAAGTATGTAAATTTATAAAATATTTAAAATTTTATTTTGCAAATATTGAATTGCCAGCCCCTCAACTTCGTGCGCCCCTGGGCCCAGTGCCTGTTGACAACCCTGCAATACAGTGAAATGGTTCTACTCATCAACATGTTCTTGCAACCAACAATGCTGTTCTGCAGAGTAAGACGACGTATTGTGTGTGGAAGTACGACTGGTAAGTTGTTTGCCTAGAGAGGAGGGCCTGCGCACCAGGCCCCCCTCCACCACCTTCTCCATTGCCTTCCACGTCTCCACATAGTCCACGTCTACTATATGGTTAATTTTATTATTTGTGTGTGAATATATTTTATATATGTGCATGCATATGCGTGTGTGCGATGGCCCGGCTACAATCACCGTAATAAATAACAATAAAAAATTGAACCCACACTTGTATATGGGACCAGTTACAACACAACATAACGGCATAATATGGCGACCTGCTCACAGTAGCAGCGTAAAGAAGATTGAATATTTTCAATTCTCTGGCTGGCGTAGAACTCTAGGCAAATCAAGAGACAAGATTTTCAACCATGAGAGTCATTGCAGAGCAAGCCTATAACAAAAACATAGTTATTAAATCAATTTTGTGGTACAGTTCAGGTTTCAGTTTATTTAAATAGTCAACGCAAATTATTAACATGTATACCAAACTTTAAATATCCCAAAACACGATTCCCGGGAAATTATTTTCATCACAAGTAGATAACCAAAAATAACTATCAGGTTAGCCAACACACTGTTTTTTGTGCTCGTTTCGCATTAGCCGCATAACAGTTTTCTTACTGTGATTGTAGCCAGTACATTTTCATACTTCCCGTAACAAAATCAGTGGTGTTCCCGTGGAACGCTATGGTGGTTGTAGCCTAGGCTTAAACTGTTTCTAACAAAGGTCAACTGACTAACAATTATGTTTTATGCAAGTGTTCCATACAAATTGTTAGGTCTGGGTCATTATATTGTTATCACTTTGTTGTTGTCACCATTACTCTACTATTCCACACAGCATGTCGGCAATAACAAAAAAAAAAACCTGAATGTGTTACGAAGTGAAACGTCACAATTTGAGTGTTCAGTCAAGAGGTCGGTAGCTGGAGAATTGGCTTGCTTCTAGAAATGCACAGGGAAGGTGCGGGTGTGTGCGTACCTGGTTGGTGACCGGCTTGATCTTGGCAGCAGCAACCACCCTCTTCACCTGCTCGCTGTTGAAGTTGGAGATGCCGATGCTGCGCACCAGGCCCTCCTCCACCACCTTCTCCATTGCCTTCCACGTCTCCACATAGTCCAGGTCTACTATAGCCGCCTTCCCGTTCTCCTGCGGGAACAGCTGTGCTCCTTCCTGCAATAGTCAACCTCTACTTTTATACCCCACACCACCACGGCGGCAAAACTTTCACTTGAGGAGAATCAGTCCCAGCCATTTTGGATTTATGGAATTTTCACCTTAACTTGCATTGCTGATTTTGTATTTTATTTCGACAAGACTTAGGTCATTTATTTGTACGTGTGCAAAAATCCGTATTGCTTGACCATTGTCGCAAGAATCATTTCTGCAAACATCCACAAAAGATAATTATTATTTCTTGCTGGCAGTCATTAGTCAAAAATTAACAAAGGCAGTAGAGAAGTAATAGTTTGATAAAGCTTTAGAAACAATTATTTAAGTCCCGTTAAACGTTCTTAAATATAAATTATGGCAAAAATAGTGAAAATCCAAGATGGCAGGGCTTCATCTCCCTAACATTGCTCCCTATAGACTGTGTCACAAGCCATATCACTATTAAGGTGTCGGCCAAGAGGAACTGGAAATTAGAGAAGTACAATTTTACAAATTTTCTCATTCACATATTTACGCGAAAAAAGTAAAAGTAATTTCAATACTGAACATTTAAATCGACTGTATCCAATTGCCAAAATTAAGCCTAAACAAATGTAATGAAACTAAAAAAAAAAAAAGATAAACTCCAAATAATAACCAGGAACTATACAAGAAACTAGATTTCAATGGAACATGAAGTAACGAGGGACAAAGTTAACAGGTAAATTTGTGAAAAACCACATTGAACACAATGACAAACTGCATTAACAAATCAAACAAACAAAAAAATCAATGACCATAGCACAATAATAAAAAAACTAAGTAACACTAATATGGTGGTACTTTCAGAAAATTGTGACATGTATGAACAGTAGATAATACACTTACAGATAAAATGTATCATCTGTAGTAAATATTTTTCATACCTTGATTATGCCTAAACATCAGTGTGGGTATGGGGTTTGCACTTATGCCTATATACTTTGGAAAAAAGAAAATTGGTTTTATGCCAAATAAACATAATGGATTACTTTTTATTTCTTTTTTATTCTATAATCCTGTTGACTAAGGCTTTATGCAAGCACAGAACTGTCAATTCTGTAAATGTCAGCGAGTCACGGCTGCTATAGGCCGTTCACGGTAAAGTGAGCACTTTTGAAGCCTTAATTACTTTTTTCTTTCTACCAGTTTATATCCTTCCACCACTTGTTAACGTAAACCCTGCCATGAGAGTAATAAAAACAGCGTATACATTCACCATACCCAAAAACAAAAAATCCGAGGCCACAATAAAATGCATTTATTGGTTAGTATGTCTGATAAAACAGTTTCAAAAAGTGCTCACTTTGCCATGAATGGCATATATGAAGGTTTACATCCTGAGCCGGCTACTCCGAACCCGCACGACAGGAACTATTTCTGTCCTTGCAATGAAGTGCAGGAGGGAGGTGATCCCCCCCCCCCCTTTTTTTTTCCTCATGGCACGTGTTCGTGTTTCAAAGTACTCTCTCTGACCGACCCGCCACACAGCCTCATGTATGTACAGGCTGTTCATGATAAACTGCGCACGTTTGAAAGCCCTACTTAAGGTTTACTTTTATACACGTTGTGTATTCTTCCGCCTTTTGAAAAATTAACATTGCCACGAGCTTCATCACTTTACGCGTCGGTCAGGTCAATCGAAAGTGTAAAATTTTTTATACAACAAATATTTTTATATCTGCTCATTTTTACACTTCCATGCATAAAAAAAAAATACCAAGCGAAATAAATAATTTAAGTTATCACAAATAATTACCTAACACTTTTTTATTCGACGATAAGATGTGGAACTACTTTCCATCGTTACCAACTATACAGTCGGACCACACGTACACTGCGAGCCGGGTAAATCTTCGTTACAGATGGATCCTGTCCCCTACAAGGGCAGCAGTAAAGGTGGGTTTACGATTAACAGAATAAGTGTGCCTTGTGGTAAAGATATGATTCAATGTATTCAAGGGTATTAGTTTACGACAGTTGTGCGAGGGTTTTGATGGGTCGTGTGCGTTCTTGGCGTGGTTAAGATATCAACTATAACGGTATCTTGCATACAAGTCCGGACGAAGTAGCCAATCAGAGCCCAGTGTCATTTATTTTTGGTGGGAAACTGTATTTACATCTTGTATTTAGGTTATGTCGTGTTGTGAAAACTTATGAAAGCAACTATTTTAATCGAGGAGAGAGAGAGAGTATCCTCCTAATTTATAGAACTGTTCGTGGTCATGTTTTCTTTCTCGGAACAAGTTATTGAATTCGATTTAATTGAACTTTTCAGATTTACTGATTTAAATACCCAATCAATATTGGCATCGGCTTTCCCTTCCATAATAAGATATCACGAGATTTTCAAAACGATTACACAAACAGTGACCACAAATAATTTAATATATGTAAATAATCTTCACTACCCACTTTTCCAGGTTGTCGCCTGCTTTCGTCTGCTACGAATTCAATCATAAACTGCAAATCATCATCTTGTTAATTTTCCGCATGCTTATCGACTAAGAACAATTATTAATCATTCAATCTTTAATCGTAAACACAAGCACTTCATAAGTGAAGAACTTTAAGGTACATACTTTTGAATATTGCGTACCATTTCAGGTAGTTTTCTCCATCCGACTATATAGTAACTTTCGAATTATTATACACGACTATAATACAGTAGTAGAAATGGCATTCTGGATAATTCCGTGTTTTAGTGTACAAAATGAAAAAAAATAATTAAAAACTAAACTAAAAACAAATTATAACACTGCCTCAATTTTGTGACGTTATCCAAGCTTCAGATAAACATACATACACACATATATAGTTTCGTGAATGAATACTGGGACAGCTCAGAGTATAGGCTGTTCACGGTAAAGCGAGTACTTTTAAGGTTTAGTTATTTTTTCCTTTCCGACATTTTTTAATACTTTAGCCACTTTTAAAAATAAACATTGCCATGGTAGTAATAAACAAAGTGTGTATATTCCACAGCACTCTCAAGTTAATGTCCAAGGCTATAATAAAATATATTTATTGACTATTCCAAATGAAAGAGCTTTCAAAAGTGCTCACTTTACCATGAATCTCACAGCACTTTGTTTAGTTAATGTTCTAAGGCTTCCGAAAGGAGACAATGTTGCTCAACTGGTCGTTTTATACACGAATGCAGCCACTAAAAGTCAAACGCCAGCTATTCACCCAAGCGATTTTCTTTTTTGCTATTGGCTTTTGCACTAGCTTCAAAAATTTTAACAAGAGTAAAAAAAATACACGGAAATATTTAGGTTCCAGCACCAAATATCTTCCTTTGATGTTATTTCACGCTGTCAAAATTCTCTTTCTTATAGGCCTACACTGTAAGCTCGAGTGGGCGATATCAATCTGTGAAATAACATTCACTTAACGTCAGGTGACAAATTACTGTCGACTAGCAAAACCAAGCTAATTAACTGGGAACAAGTGACTTACTGTACGGCAGTGGGATTCTCCGCATTCAGTGGAAATCACAAATAAATAAGTAAGTAATTAGTTGTCTGGCACTGATTATCAGTCTCGCCATTATCACCGATTTGCCTCAATTCTCACTCTTCAGGTTTTGAATGCGAATGTGCCGGATTAACTTCCGATTTTTTAAATTCGAACCACACATTTTTTTTTTGTCCTTACATGCGTCAAGATGTACGCGATAGCGAACTACATTTAAGCCCTGTACATTTTCGAGGTCTACTGTATATCTGCAACTTTTGGCAACGTTCGGTCGAGAGACTGCACGAGGCGTGGCACTGGTCTGTGCTGCGAACAGTTTCCAGGCAGATTCATTAACGTCATATGCCAGCTGGGTATTAATGAGGCGACACTGTTAATACTGCACACCTGTGTATTTCATTTCCACTCTGTTACGCTATGCAGCGTGCGACCGACAGACTTTGGCTGCTGGTTATTCACGAGAGAAAGAAAGTAGAAACGCACCGTACGAATTAAGCTTGGTTCACAACCATCCGTTGCTTTTATCAGTCGCCCGTCCGTCGGTTTTTTCGTCCGTCAATTGAACGCGACTCACAACAATCCGTCGTCTGTCGATCCGTCGGGCCAGAAATCTTTAGTTGTACCAACCAACAACACTAACTTTCTCGCGCACAGACAAGTGTCAAATATATTCGCTTTCCCTACTAACGTAATTTATCAGCATTTCCTCCGAAAATATTCAAGTCTTCTTCAGTGCAATGCAAAGGTGAATCGTAAAAAGAGTAAACTACTTCACTGCCTTGTGTATTTAAAAAGAAAAATGTCCAGCCAAATAAACAAATGACTGTTTTCCGACAGCCATGTTCAAGGAACGATATTACAAGGCGGTGGCCCATCCGCCGGTCCGTCGAAAGTTAAAATTTGAGATATACTTGAACGGACGGACGGATGGGAGAAAAAAAGTCGCCTCGCGATTGGTTGAAGGTCACGTGAACGAAGGACGCGCGAGCAACTGACGGATGAAACTGTTGGTTGCGAGTCCAGCTTCATGGTCTAAAGCGACTTCAAAGGGCGGTGCACATAGTTGAGACCTGAAACACCAGTTTAATACAAACATAGGAAAAACTTAAAGAGATGGAACATTAGGAGAAGAAAAAATCTATAAAGACGACACCGGCTTGTTGCAGTCTTCAAATTATGACACACTCAAAACCTCGATGTCGACAGCCGTCCAAATCTTCACTCTCTCATGATACGGTTTCTACCCCTATTCCAACTTTCTCCATGACGCCATAGCATACTTGGGATTTAAAATATGGTTACTAACCCGCATGTCACAATCCTCTTTACACATCACCCAGACACGCTCTGTTCCATCTCCAAAATTTGTATAGTACACTTGTGCTCGAGACCCTGCTTCTAAGGTACTCATCACCCTTAGTATTCACTTTAGATTTTAGACCATAGGTATAAATTAAATAATATTTTATATGTTTTCCATTTACTAAACCTCTGGATGGGGAATGGATGTACAATTTATTGTGCAATCATTACTATTGTTTGGGTGTTAATGAATAAACTAAGAAAGTAATCTTAATAGATTAAGTTTTGTTTGCAATTTGGTGTTACAATTAATTTGTTACTGTAAGCCATTCCTTGCTTGTATTTCGATGCATGTGCTGAGCTGCCGATGAGGGTGAAGTACTTTTGTACGGGGGTGGAATCTTTGTCAGGGGAGGGGGGATCTGGAGTCATCGTGAGTTTCAATTAGTTTTATTGTGTTAGCTGACCATTTAGTTTAATGTATTCAGTTAGCGCTTGTGGATATTAATATAAATCGCATGGTTAAAGTTAATCGGACTTAAAGTAATTTGTTCAGTATGCTAATTGAAAATAAATCATAGTGGGCCAGAACATACCCACATGCTCACTCCATCCACACCTCACTCGCCTACTGTCACAGAATGGCGTCACGTGTAGCCCTATCCACACAGTCACAAACAACTGGCCCTTATACCACTCTTACACCAACACTAACTCCTGCAATAAACATTTTTAATGTCAAAAAATGCTATAAAATAAAAAATCAAAACATTCAATTAATGGACTTATCAAATCAATCAATTGCATTAATCCGCTAATTTATTTAATTAATGACTAAATGAACCAAACAATCTGATTTGCAAGTCATAATTTGGCACTTAGGCCACTCTTGCGCACAGTGTGCCAGTAACCCGACGCTTGCTCTACTGGCCGTTATTTGAATAAAACAGTTTCTGCTGGAGCTCTGCACACCGTACAGCGGCCTACCCAGGCGATCACCTTAACGGCAATGTATTTCAGAAGTTCTTGTATTTTGCGCGCGCATTTTGAGATACGGCGTTTGGAAGAACAAGTTTTCAGATATTGCGGAGCGCTCTGAAACTGCTTGTAATGTGCGCTGCAATACACGTGTGGGGAGTGTAAGCCGGCATTCGGGGAAAAAATGCGAAGGAAGATTACGTGGTAAGAAACCACTGACAGGCATGACTGGCAGGAAACACACTTGTCATTCCAATTCTCACTCGAGAGCACAAAAAAAAAAAAAACCATCTCGTCGTGAATAAAGCGTTTCGACACGCGAACTGTTTGTGCTAACTCGCTAATATTTTTACCGAGGCCGTGTCCGAATTGACACTTCTAGTTTACTAAAAGTGTCACGTGACCAGAGTTAGTCGACTAAAGTAATGTATTTGGTAGTATCTAGTTTCCAGTACGTAACGAAACTTGCTTAGATAATACATTACCAGATCGCAACCATCTTGTGAACAAGTGACTATCGACGGTGTCCGAATTTAACGCTATTAATACTACTACCATTGTCAGTTTGAAGTAAAGAATACTTGTGTATTTACGAGAGTATTTAAAAAGGTTATTTTCAAACACTTTCCATACCAACGTGCTGCAAGAACATTTCCTAGTACAGGTAGGATTAGTTTCCTCTTACGTAAGCACGCTACACTCTTTGACAGACCTCCGTGGAAGTGATGACTCATACACAGCGCGTTGCAAAGAGCTTCGTTTCAAACGGAACAAGTTTACGAAACAACGCTGCAAAATTCTCGCATTCTTATACAAACAAATTTTTACTGCCGATTCGCCATAAACACATCTGCGTACGGGAAACAAATGAACTGCAGGTCTCTGGCATGCGCTTGCAAGTCCTTTAAAATGTCGCCAGCATTTTACGTAAACGCTCAGATTCACAGGTCGTTGGGAGATGCGCGCATGCAAATAAGACTCCACATCGAACAGGCTGAACATATCGTGTTTACCAGTATTTATTCCGCCATACCATTTAAACATTTTCATAGTTTTTCTATTTAGTAATGTGCTTAAAAGTATACGTTGCCTGTCGAAACATTTTCTGCGAGAATACGCATATCTCGGTAAATAAAAGTTATGCAAACAAGACTTTTTGTCGGGAAAGATAAACTTACCTATGCACCTATTTTTTTTTTTTTACTTTTGTCATATTAAGTATATTTCTGAAGAAAAAAATTTCCTGAAAATGGTTAAATATCGCATTTTTTTTTAAAGCTTGTGTATACAGTTTTCTTAAGCGGGAAGAGAAAAGTACGAACATACAGGAGCAGTTTAGTCTGCCAGCTTTCACCGCGCGTAATACAGTTCCAATGTTACAGATCTAATTTGCACGTTACAGCACCACAACGGAAACGCTGCACGCCTTGCGCATAGGGGCGATGAGGCGCTAGAAGCTCGTTCTGTGTCGCCCGTATCGCTCCCTCGCTTCTCGACCTTGGACGCGCAGCTTTATCCTACTATTAAACTGTACAAGGATCAAGTAATCGACTGTCCGCTGGGCAGTACAATTTTAATGTCGCAATACCAAACTGCTTATCGGGCAGTAAAACTAACAAGAGCTCGCGGCGTTAACACACGGCACTGCTGACTTAATATGCACAGGCCTACCTCTGACATAACGCGATGCATTCAAATTACACATTAAAGCGTAGGTCTGGTGAAACCAAATTTCTACAACATTTAAGCTAAGTATACACAAGATATTACATGGGGAAAAAAATTAGCTTTTCTTCGCTTGGATCTATTTGTAGTTACTGCAGGCGACGGATTACGTGCAATAAAATTTAACAATTGAATCACCCCGTTGCTATTAAAAGTGCAGTGATAAAGTTTAGAAGACAAATTTACGCCCCATTGCAGTTACCCGAAGCTCTGGACTTGTGTGCCGTGGTTCATGTAATTACGAGACTAAGCTGTTATGCTATTATACTGGTGGAAAGAATGTAGCGACGCCCAGCGCAATACCACAGCCAGTTTTGCAGATATTTGCGCGAAACACACACCCAAAAATGTGCTTCACCACCTGTAATTTGCTTGCTTATGAAGGGTGTTTGCTGGGAAGTGGGCACCTTACAAACAAGCCGAACAGCTTATTTCGGACTACTCTGTGGTCGGATTTAATTTATTTTCATCCTTGAGAGCTGATTGTGAACGTCAAGTACTTGTGTCTCCCCAATCACGTGACTTACAGCTTTCCTGACCATTCGTGAACCAATATTACAATTTTATGCACATACAAAGGAAAATAACCTCCTTCGAGCTGCTTCTGTGAAAGGTCTAAGCTTCCCCCCCCCCCCCTTCCTTTTTCACACCAACAACCCGAAACAAAATCCGTGGGAATTTTGACGGCCGGAGAGACCAGAGGCTCACATCTCAGACGTCCGGCGATATCCTCATTTAAAGCAAGTTTTGTTTCCGCCCGGCCGGATTTTCTGGGATGAACAAAAATTGTAGCATTTCTGACGTGGTTTAACAGTACTTATCTACCAATCATGTAAATGTATTAGTCACAGTGCAACAAAATTATCGTAGCCAAGTTTTCAGTATTCACTTAGTTAAATCACATTAAAATGCTGCGAGTTGTTTAATGTTCTTTAGGAATGGGAACTATTTATTTATTTAATTCTCCTTTACATTCATTTGTTATGCAGCAGCGTGTATATTTAAATTTTACGTCGTGTAAAAAATAAGCGCACACGTTTATATTCCTAGTAAATAGTTATTTCATGTTAATTGTTGATGGGAATCTTTTTCATGCTATCAAACTTATTGTTCACTTGAAATAGTAAATATTAAACTATTCGACTATTTTCTCAACATTAATAAGATAAAGCCATACGCGAACCAAATTCGATGTACGGATCTCCGTTAGTAAACTTGTACCCTCATTTCTATGGACTGTCCTCCAAAGTGAAAGTCCCATATCTTGAGCGTCTGATAACAGCAGCCATTGTGACATGTTAGCGAGGCAAGACACCTGGAGCTGTTGAAGCATGGGAGCGATAAGAACGACTCTACTACGTGCTTCAAGTTCGTCATCACCCCTAAGGGCAAGGCACTGAACTGGTGTGCAGTGTTCTCGCAGTGCCGCGTGGGACTTTCAGCTGTGACGCTATCATTTCACTGGTGGACAATCAGTAGCGAGGTTGAATGCAGGGTTTTCAAATACTATTTCGAGTAACAACGCCGCAAAAACTAAGTTTTTTTATACACGTTTGTGTGCTATGAAAAATTGGGTGTGGCTGTGTTGGGGACACGGCCATTTGTTTTCCGTGATTACGTCTACTTTGACGCGCTCGGACGCCTTGATGTTTTTTTTATTTATACATTCCCGGCACCGCTTCACTCGATCATATCGGGTTTTTATGGGAATCACTGGATTACTTCGGAGATTCTCTTTCCAACCGTATACGATTTCTGTATTTCGACTTGGCCTTTGACGAGTATAGGCTGGCATTGTGTTAAGTTTTAATTTATTTTACATTAATCTCATACCATTTCACCATAACCACGCCACACAAATTTTTTAATACACGCAATCTATTGACATTTGCGAGAGCTGTCGATTGAAAACAAACGAGGGCCGTAGCTTCTCCTACTAGTCAAAAGTTATACTACGCGGAAGTTGTGACGCGGCGAAACTAACTCAAAATTGTATAACCCCCCCCCCCCCTTTTTTTTCTGCTCGAAGTTTAGCAGTCGTCGCTCAACTTAACATATTCTTTGATCCTTTGGCAATCGAGTAGTGTAATTGAATTTTGAATGTAGACGATAGATTCGGAGCTGCAATGCCAATCTGTATGCCCCGATTTTGAAATCGGATTTTGCAAATTTAAAGACTTATTCACGTCAAAAGTGTTGCTAATGAGCGCGAGATCTTTGAAGCACTCAAATGGCCTCGTCTGAATAGTTTTTTTTCCTCTTCATTGTGAACGCCATTTTAACAGTTTCGTGTATAAACTTTTATTTTAAACATACTGCAAAGCAATTCATATGCCAGGTACGTGGATCTCTGGGTTCGAAACCCGCGTGTATCTTACGTATTCCCCGTATTGCCATGCCGTCTCTGCTGAAATATAAAAGGAATAGTTATAAAAAAAACTAAATACTCTTGGGTTTTACGTCAAACACAAACGCTTAGGCTTATGGAACCTCGATTACCAGTCATATCACCTCTGCCTACAAATTTGCGTTTCCACATCACGTGTGCGAAGTTAAAAAAAAAAAACCAACTCTTTTCGTATTTTTACATTACATATTATTTTAATGCTAACAGCAATACAACATTTAAAATGTATTGGTGTTCATACGGCCTTGTTAACACCCCAGTAAGTTTTAATACTGAGTTAATTTAAAATTACTGTTATGTAACAGGCACACACTGCACTGCACTGAAGATACACCGAAGCTAGAGTAGACCCTTTCTTTAAACCTATGCGATCAACTAGAGTTTTCACTGTTCACTAATGCATTTGGAACTCTTATCTTCCAACTTTTATGTCAGCTGATGGATTTCCCACTGATGATTGCTGTTGCATTGATCAAAAACCTTCAATAGAAATCGCGTAATACTTCTTATCTCATTCTTTATCACAAAAAGAGATAATGATTATGGCACGCACAAATCAAACAGCTTTAGAAAACCTGAAGTGGCCGACTTGCTGAATTAATAATAATGATGTACGACAGATTACGCATTGAAATTTAAACTTCACAATTACTATTCTCTCAGCCCAGCGTTATCTATCCGTGCAATATACACTAGTGTTGGTACCGCATTTTACAAGCACAAACATGCAACTATCATAAACCTATTTTTTTTACATATGTGCGTGTAGCAAACAAAAAACTATCCAGACCTTACACTAAAGTCAGCGCAGACGGGACAGTTTTTTTCTGAGAGTTTTGCCAAGATATTATTTAAAGGGAATGGTGCATGAAAGCAGCGTGTTTACACGATTTTCGATATGATTCATTTTCTAAGAGATTTATTGAGATTTTTCTGCTCGAAAAGACGTATATGATAATTTTCAACGCCTTTTTACGTTGTTACATATTTACTGCATCCATTATTCTGAGCACTGATTGAAGAATTTTTTTTTTCTTGCCTTCAATCAGTGCTCAGAGAATTAACGAACGCAGTGAGTTCTTAACAATGTAAGGTGTTCAAAACTGTTTAGACGGGGTAGGGCGTGTAGTTGACGTACATTGAGAGAGAGCGAGAGCGAGCGAGAGAGAGAGAGCGAGAGAGAGAGAGCGAGAGAGAGAGAGCGAGAGAGAGAGAGCGAGAGAGAGAGAGCGAGAGAGAGAGAGATGGCTTCATCTAATATGCAGCAATTATTCCTTTTCATGTCAATTTCCGTTTCAGTGGTATTATTGGAAATGTCTGGTTGTAAAAAATTCACAATATACTAGTTGTTTAGTACTTTTGTATCTAATTTTCACTGTGTTATTTACCGATTGCTAAATGACAAACGCGTTAGAATATTAGGAAAATGTTCCTGATTTTACAACTAGCAGGCAACACAATGAAAATTAAACACACGAGTATTATTAAACAACTCTTAAAATGTAAATTTTCTATAATCTTACTCTGCCTGGGTAATTCTGCTCACAGTTCTAGAGACAATGGCAAGGACGAAAAAAAAAAAAAAAAAAAAAAAAAAAAAAACAGATTTTTCTACAGGGTTTCTATGCTACATAATATCAGGATCAAATTTCCGCGACTTCCCCCGGTTTTTCAAGCAATAGAACAATTTTCCATCTTTTTTTGCAATTAAATAATATTAAGTATATGGAATAAAGGTCTTTACATTATGAAATTAAATTGTAATGGAATTCGTGGAACGTGCAGTTTCTAATAATTTACACTAACGACATACAGTAACTGTTTATTTGCGAGCATATTTCTTACATAACAGTGATTATTTTTCAGTACCTACCCATCCGTCTTAAGACAAATCCCTTGAGATACTACTAAGAACACGTCTGGCAAGACAGAACATTTATTATTACATTTAATTTCCGGGATCCGTCACCTGTACCTCTGTCGCCAACTCCTCGACACTGCATAGGAGTAAACACAACGCTTAATTTATTTCCGATTCGAATTTGTTTTAATTGCCCAGTGCAATATCGGTAATATAAAAGCGGAAAATTATTTGAATTTGTTGAAATAATGCAAATAAACTGCTTATCGTTTTATGAATATTTTTCAACGGAATTGAAAGCAAAAGTGTAATTATACTGATTCAATTGTAGAGACAAATAAAATAAACATTTCTTTTTGCGATGTTGGTGGTGATGTGAGCATTACATGTCGTATAGCCGTACATTGTCGATGATGCGAGCTAGTTAAGTGTTCTAGCAACGATTTGGCGTTGTGTACCGACACTTGACAGCTCATAGTGGTCGTTTATTTTTGGATATAATTCTACGCATTTTAAACGTGAATATTGAACACATCTGTATTAAAATGGGTGGAATTAGAAGACTGAAATGTTCTACAGAAAACTGTTCACGTGTAGTAGTGCCAACCCGTGAACACAATTTTCTGTTTTGACACTGGCACATCTGCACTGGCGGTCCACTGTTTTGCCTCGAGTGACGTCTCTGGTACTGCTATGCTCGTCGCGCGTGGCTTACAACATTGTAATCGCGAACGGACTGTCCACGACGCATGTTTCCTGTAACATCACAAGACGCTCAGTGGAGTGACCGAGGTGGTTTGCCGGAAGTGTCGGGTAATGGGATAGCAGCGTTGCGAGACTGCCACGACCACGCGGGCGCGACAGGGGCGTATCCTCTAACACAGGAATGTGTGTCCACACTACACACACACACACGTTAACTGTCGCGACTCCGACATCTTGCGAAACAAGTAGACACGTTGACGGAACACGAGCTGTCCCTCTGTGTTGGCACCGACGACTCGGATGTCACCGTTCCTCGACTTTCACTGCCCGCTGAAGGCTGTTCATGATAAAGCGAGAACTTCTGACAACAAACCTTTGAAAAGTGCGGGCCACTGTTCATACCTGCATACATTTTAACTAGCGCGCCGAGCTCCTAATAAAGTTGGCAACAAGAGAGGCAAAGTAGTTCCATGCCGTAACGTTGAATTAATTGCGTTAAAGGCTGTTCACGATAAAGTGGGCACTTTTGAAATAATCCTTAGAAAAACGCCACTGCCCCTACCTGCATATAACAGGTGCATTGAATGACCTACACCCAGTAAAGTTCGTCACTATGGGCAGGGGGGGGGGAAGTAGTTCCAAATCTTAACGTCGAATAAAACGTGTTACGTGACCATTTGTGACAACTGAAATAATTTAATTTGGTTCGACTTTTTTTTTAAAAGCATCTAAGTGTAAAAATTAGCGTGTTTGTAAAATATTAACTTTAGTTATAATTTCACAGTTACACTGGATCGACGCATTGATAAAGTGACGAGGCCCTTTCCAGTGTTAATTTTAAATACGGCGACAAGACACATCGTGCACACACGCAGAACTTAAGCAGGGCTTTCAAATGTGCTCAGTTCACGGTAAAAAAACGCATAATTAGTTCTAGCGCACCATTGCAAACTTCACTCTGAGCACGATAGCGTGCTCTTTATGTACACAGTATACTGTAATCATTTTTTTTTTTTTTAAGTTTTCACTTAAAAGCGAAACCACAGCGCGAGTTTCTTTTACCATGGAAACCCTTGCAAAGTTTTACAACTTTCAATTTGTTAAACAGCTTTATTTCTCATTTACTTCACATGCGTGCGGGGAACGAAACTATTTGCACGGTGATCACGTTGTTGACTACAAAAAAACGTACACTAAAGTTTACGTCACGAGAAAGATTCGTAAATCGATCGGTAGCAAGGTCGAAAGATCAACACTGCAAGTACGATTCGATATATATCGAGCCGAATCGCTACGGCGTTCGTTCATGGGCAGAATCAAGCCTACGCGTATAAATTTTATTATATTTGTAAACGAACATGTCTAACCAAAAATGTTGGTGACATGACGAAAGCAAATAGTATGTATCTATAACAGACTAGTATTTATTTTGTGGAATATAATAATTACGCACTAAAATTCGCGCGGTATTTGTAAACACCACCAACTTCACTACTCGTGCGCTTTATGGTTAGGTTCTCGACAACTATAGGCTATTCGCGGTAAAGTGAGCACTTGATAAATTTTTCCTTTCAATTAATTTCTACTTTTCCGCCACTTTATAATGTAAACATTGCAATATGACTAATAAACACAGTGTATACATTTCGTCATTCTCAAAAGTTAAAGTCTTGAGACTGCAATAAAATATATTTATTAGGGGTTAACGTTTTTTGGGAGGGCTTTAAAAAGTGCTCATTTTACCGTGAACACCAATAGCAAATACGACATTTGCAACTAGTGAGCAAGGGTGGCGATTGTAAACGGCTGCGTACGTCGCAAAACTGGCTAAGAATGCCAGAAATGGTAACCGTTTGAGATCGTGCCCGGGAGTGAAAGGGTTTTTATTATTTTATAAACTGACCAAAGAACTAAAATAGGATGTAAACCTTGAGCAGGCTGGAAAAGACGCGTGCTTAAAACATCGCCGTGCTGCATGCACAGTGATTTAGTGATCGTGGAGGGCATTAAAAAAAAAAAACCTCCGTTGGAAACGAATGTGTGATTGTCATAATGCCAAGAAAACAAAAACGAGTTTTCTGCCACCTCTTTGCAGATACATGTTTAATATGTAAAGATATTTTTATTTTATTTTAAAAAAAATATTTATGATTACTTTGTAGTTGGGCTGTGGATTTGTGTTTGAGCAATATTGAACAGAACATGATTGAATTAAAATATTTTCTACACATGAACGAAAACTGCGTGGGTGATTTACAAATCTTAAAACTCCGTTTTAAATGCCTTGATAAATTACAAGATTTATTGCACAAAAGTTACTGTGACGTCACAATGCGTGTTACATGACTAACGTGCGCTCTTAAAGTTGTCCTTCCATCCTTATTGTTACAATTATTTGAATGTTTTCCACTTAAATATGTAAGAATGAATAACAAATTACATTTAGTTCGAGTGAAATGGTTACAAAAAACATGTCCATGATCTAATAATATAATAATGCATGCATTTTTACCACGAAATTTGACTTAATTTTTTTGTGGACTAAATGGTGAAATTTTAACGACTAAATCAGCTCATTATATTAACCGTAAAAGTGAGACCTTACCTATACGAGGATTCACGGTTGGAAGAGAAACATAGGCCTTCGCGGCCATTTTCGGATTCTTAGCCTTCACTGCATGAACACATTGGCCTACACAAGTTATTAATCGCCACATACATACGTACACAGTATGGTTCTCAATTAGACCGACAAACTATGGGAGGTGATTCTTCATGAAAAAATAAAAGGAAAACATTGTGAAACTTTATAGCCTACCTAAACTGAATATTAAGGGAGGTATGAGCCCTTTATAAAACTTTATAGCCTACCTAAACTAAATATTAAGGGAGGTATGAGCCCTTTATAAAACTTTATAGCCTACCTAAACTGAATATTAAGGGAGGTATGAGCCCTTTATAAAAAAAGCCATATTTGTGCAAAATATTCTTACGTTGAAGGTCCCGATAACAGACAGTAATGCTTGGAGAGTTGTAATTGTATTTTACTTCGTTACAGATATTATGCACAAATACGGTTTAAAATCTCGTTTTTTAAGGGTTCAAAAAAAAAAAGGTCTCGCATGTTTTCCTTTCACTTTTTCATGAAGAATCGCCTCCCGAAGTTTGTCGGTCTAATAGCGAACCATCCTATATATATATATATATATATATATATATATATATATATATATATATATATATATATATATATACTGCAAATCACATGACATACAATGGCGGTAATACTTCTAACTCGCGGGTAAATGAGCGTGACACGAAACTGGATGGATGGAAAAACTACACAAGTTTCCACTTTACAACTGACGTGACTGTACGCACATAAGGCCGCCTGCTCGCAATTGGCTGGAAGGAGACAGGGAGCCTTCACTGCAGGTAGGGTTGGCGCGTGTGTGGGAGCGAAGGAGAACGTTAGTTCACACTTTTCCCGGGATTTCACGGAAGTTTGTCGCGCTGTGTGTACAGGACTTGCGGTGACACGATCATTTTATTGGTCTAAAGTCTGCATGAAGGTTCAATGCAGGGCCCTATAGTAGATTTGTATGTATCCGATGTGGATATTTTGAAAAACAGCATTTGCTTTTCGCCTTTTGTTTTAGAGTACTCTGAAACAGCGTTCCTTTCCATTGGTCAGCAGATTGGCCGTGCGTTGAATGGTTTCGCTGAAAATTGAGTGTCGCAAACAGACTGCGAAGCAGTGTGAAATAGTTGTTTGCGCGAATACACGCATCTCGGTAAATAAATATTCTGTAAATAAGAGTTGTCAGAGAATATAAACAATTATTTATACCTTTGTTTACTTGACATATGAAGTGTATTCGCGGAGAAAAAAGTGGTGGAAATGGTCAAATGTAGCTTTAAAAAAAAAAAAAAAGAAGCTTGCCTATGCAGTTTTCTTAAGTGGCAAGAGAAAAGTGCAAATATACGGGCGTAGTTAAATCTGTGGGTTTTCATCGCGTGTAATAAAGTGCCTCTGTCGCAGATCTAATTCACACAGTACATCGTCACGACGGAAACACTGCACGCATTGCGCGTAGGAGCGACGAGGCGCTGGTGTCGCCCCCTCTCTCTTCGTGACCTTGGTCTCATGGGTTCCCACGGGGGGACCATCCCGCTCCTCTCTTCCTCCTCGTGTGGCAAGACGAAGGCCAGCACCCGGGGCTGGCTTTCTCTCGTACGACACAACATGTGGGCCCAGCAATGCGGGCCATCAGTCGGACAAACTAACACTCACTCTCGCATCGCCGACGACGGCCCGTGCTAAACTACTATAGACCGTACACAAGTTCACATCTACTACATGTTGGGAAGATCAGCGTTCAGTTTGGCAAACGGAAAAATTGTTCACCGCTAGTGTTCGGCAAGATACCACATTTTCTCCATTTTCTACGTTAAAAAATCCGTATAGTTGCAATACTCAAATCAAATATAAAATAAATTCGTAACTAGGTAATATCCTTCTCTTTTCGAATTCACGTTGCTTAAAATTTTAATTAAAAGTCACCTTTGTGAACTCTGCTCACCTAGCCGTGGGAATTTTTCCTATACCCAAACTCTTCCATGAGTAATCACGTTTTTTTTCCGAACCTCTATTAGAAATAACCCAATCACGTTTAACTGAGCACTTTTGAAATAAACTTTTGAAAAATGTATTTGAACGGCAACGCCGACTGGACCGCGGCCAGTAAAATAGAAGACGATGGAAAGAAAGAGTATTTTAGTTTAATTTAGCACCCTTCATACATCAAAGTTAATTTGGATGGGGATTTGTCAGAAGTTTTAACGTACGACTAGAAGCACTAGGTAAACATTTGCGAACGCTGAAATTATTTATTTATTTTGCTTCGTTTTTTTTTATGAATGCAAGTGTAAGAATGGACACTTTTTAAATATTCACTTCTCTTATAATTTTACACTTTCACATGACCGACGCATTAATAAAGTGAACAGACCACGGCAATGTTAATCTTACACGCGGTGGAAGAATACACAACGTATATAAAAGTAGATCTAAAGCAGGGCTTTCAGAAGTACTGAATTTATTATGAGCAGCCTGTACCTACAAGCCATTTCGTCCAAGGCGGAAGCTGCAGATTTGTCAACTTGTCGATTTTCTCGTCACATGATTATTTCAGATGATTGGCGGCCACATCGAAAAGCTACAGATTTCAGTTATTTAAAAAAATGCTCTGGTGACTTGGAACAAGACTGAAGATTTTTTTTTTATCATCAGATTTATCACTTCTTGTCTTCAGGATTGTTCGTTTCCTCGGAATATAATGTGACTTACACCTGGAGAGAGCATGGCGATATCTTGACATGCACATCACATGTTTTATCGCAAGCGATTATCTCCTTACAGCAGCTCTTGTAGAGAGTCTCTCTTGCGGAAACAACCATACTGTCTGTGCCGTCATAAGCCATGTTTTGAGGACTTCTAAGATGGAAACTTACTACAAGTATCCATTCATACAGCTGAAGAGTACAGTGCTTGTATGTATGACTAACACTATTTTAAACTGTCTGATGAGATTGTTACACCTTTAACTTTTAATTGTTTCAATTTGTGGCATAAGTGTGTGTAGACTACGGCAGTAACAACTGTATGGAGCACTGCACCTGACTGTACAATGTGAAGAACTCGTAAAAAATTGTCAGAAAATTGCGATTTATGCTGCATATAAAGGAAGAATGTTTACTTTTTTGCAACATTATAAAATACTTTTCTACAATACACTTTTTCAATGAAAAACTAAACGATCAATAGAGTCCACATTTTAAACAAAATTTAAGCGCATTTCCGTTTTGGATTCTTCGGAAAGCAGAATTCACAAGAAAATCTTCTTTAATAAAGATAAGTTATAATATTTATAATTTAATGTGTAAAAAAATCATAGTAATAATGTATAACATCAATTTTATAATTAACTTTATTTACGCCAGTTTCAGCCATAAATGTTTGTGACAAATAGACGCACATAAAATCAATTATAAAAATTATTTACTACATTATTATTACGATCTTCTTACATACGATCATAGTAAACATTATGACTACATTCTCTGACGAAGATTTTCTTGCAAATTCTGATTCCTGAAGTATCCATAATGTAAATATACTTAAATTTATTTAAATACACAACTATTTTAATCTAATGTTTATTTACATTTAAAAAGTATCTTTTAGTAAAATATTTTATAATGTTGCAAAATATTTACATTCTTTCATATACAACATACATCGCACTTTTCTAACGATTTTCATGGTGTCTGCACTACTTTTTTTTTACGAGTTCTTCACATTATATAGTTGGGTGCAGTATTCATAGGCAGTTGCTTTACTTCAACCTTAAACAGTCTTAATATTACAATCAGGGGATTTTTGAATGCTGATTTACACCACACATGTCCACACTAGAGACTGGCAGGTTGTATATCTGCGCCTGTCCGCGCACTCAAGGTGCAAGTTGTGCTGCCCACCGCCAGACTGCGTCACGAGCAGTCCGCTGTCATTATCACGACTCCTTCGCTCACACATTACAACAGCAATATTTCATTTAGTTGCATTTTTGAAACAGTAATTTATTTAGCCAAGTATTCACTAAAATCATTATTTTCTGCCTGCTTTCTGCCTTTTTGAAGTTTTTCAATGTACGGTATCTCCTCGGACCAACCCGCCATCGAGCACCAAACTCGTTAATTTACGTTTTTACCCCGGGGGCAAAAACACAGAATTATATCCTTGCAGCAATCATAAATTATATTGCAAGCGCACATAGTATTGTGCAATTTATTTTTGTCTTCCTTAATAATATTTCTAAGACTTAATACAACAAGAGCTTTCAGTAGCGTTAGTCTATTGGCGTTAATTGCTTGAAATAATCAGCAAAGATAAGATTGGGTTTTGTCGGAGTCTCTCGTTTAGGATAAAAAGGAACCAAGTCACTTTCCGTTCAAGTTACAGTGATGTTTAAATAAGTAGTCGCAGGGCTTCCAAAGTTACATAATTGCCTCTACGCCTTAAAAAAAAATCATATTAAACGGTGACTGAATCAATCCTCGTCAAACTTATCCAAGATGGATTCTCCCCCTGTCCAAACATACATCGCATATACCTACATAGTCAAGATTTTACTGGCACGGACCGAAAAGGAAATTAGACTCGGTCAAGATGCATAAATATCTACGACTTTGTATCGACTGCAAATTAACATGTTCATCGATAAGAAAAACAGCGGCTAGATTTATTTTATTGTTTACAACATAACTGTGATCTTTAAAATTTTTGATACAGTAGACGAGCCATGCTGGCGTTACAGTGGCCGGAAATAGCAGTTTACTGGCCTGGACGGGGAATATGGTCTTCCAGCAGCGGGCAAATAAAGCACAACAAGCTCCTTGTTCCTTTGTTGAGCCAAATTATATTGAATACACTACAGCAAGAATGCTTTGTTAACGCTCCGACATAAAGTGTGGCGAGGCGGTACTACAGGCACATTCTGCGGGTCTGGCAGAAGCAGACAAGCAGGAGTGGAGTTTCACGATGGACGCTCAACCCACACAAGTCACAAAGCCAGGCTTTTATTTGAAGGAAAAATAGAATATAGACATTACCATTTCACAGCAATGTCATGGTAGCTAAACCCAGAATATGACAAACACCAAACATAAAGAAATAAAGGAGTATATCAACATATGTAGATAAAGTTAAGATAATTCCGCAGGAAGAAGGTAGTGTAATTACAAACTAAACGAGGTAAACGAATGGTCGCACGAGGACAGTAAATACAGACAAGTGTATATAACACTGTACCACAATGAAAACAACCGAACACAAAGGCAAAAACTGGGCGGCTCAGACAGAACAAAAACAGATGAACGCCGAGACAAAGTCAGTGACGTTTCCGAACTGATATCAGCTCCAGTCTTCACGCAAGCTTTCCGGGTCTAGTTCATTTGTCATAAAATACTATTCCATCTGCGAATTTGCCTATCATTTGTTTACGTATATATAATTTTCATTGTGTAGAAACAGACTAGTCTTATTAGCGGAAATTTTTTTTAACGTAACACTGGATTTTCTGCGACGTACATCCGACTGAACAAGATCAGGATGGCGTCACATCGAATATCTGAGAAGGCACGAAAAATACGGGTGGAAATTATGCCGAAAGTGACCAATTTTGCACATATCTGACATGAGCATAAATTATACTCGTGTCTCGCGTCTTAGAGAACGGATTAATTAATCCGTTTTCTCTCAAGTCGTCCGCAATTCAACAGTACAATATAAACAATATACAAGCAACTGGAAATCAAGAGATATCCTGGCTACTGCTGACGGCATTGAAGTGTGTGTGCTAATGTGCGCTGATGGAGCTTCAAAGTGGCCAGCGGCCAGGAACCAACAGATTTATAATATCGAGTCGACTGTTTGGGAACACATTGCAGAGATATTCATTACAGTTATTTAAAACTGCATTATGAAATTTCACTCAAAATTATTCTTCCACCTTAGTAGAAATAAAAACTTTTAATACTTAAGAGCTGGGAGCTATATCTTTCAACTCGACATTGAGTTCTAGGGTTTAATCTTTCACTATTTTTCTTCCCGCGGAAATTCCACATTTAAACTCATTAACGCCGGAACGTCTGTAAAAAATATTTATAGGATACGTCTTGGATATGGTTTGACGAGTTGCACAACTATGCAACTCCCGCGAAGATATTTTCCATTCGTATTTCTGGCCTCTCGCACAGCACTAGCCAGGAACCCGCGAAAGCAACTGTCGAGGATAACATACCGCCAACAGAACTGAAAGCTTTGTTACCCTCGCATATTTCACCGGTCAGGAATTCCAGCAAGTAGTGGAAGGCTGCAAATGTAACTATCACTTCCGTGTTAGTCCTAGTGGCGTAAACTGAGAGCGGGGACGGGGGCAGGATATACATTGCACCTATCTACACTTAGTAAAGAGCGCCAGAATGAGAGTAAATTGGCCCCCAAACTGTTTTTGTTTAGAGATGCGTTGATATGTCGTATGTGCTATCTAATGCTCGTCCTAGCTGTGATGTAGCTGATTTAGTGCAGGACTTAAATACTTACTTTAAATTAAATGTTTATAATAAGTACTAATGAAAACCTGCTATGTTTGGATTGGGAAGGGCTTATTAACGTCCCCCCCCCCCGGTGTTATACCTGAAGGCATATCAGGGGACGGGTTACAAACTTGTAACCTAACTTAAACTAATACCCATGCCTTACCTAGGATTCGAACCCACAACCTCCCGCATCCCAGACATAAAATTTGCCATGTATTTCTCATACTTGACATCTTTGCTTCTAGGTTAGACATATTTCTGTCTTCCACGCAACATGTAGCCTAATTTAAGGTTTGATTGCACGATAGTAAGATCAATTGAATAAAAATTAACTTTAAAGACGCCTTAATGTTTGCACCACACTCCACCATTTTCGAAGTTGCAGACGTGGTCTTGCCACTACCTACGGCACCACAGAGTACCAACGTCAAGCTACAATAGCCTTCGTTCCTCCCAAAGGATGAGTTTCCACCGGAGCCAACAGGCAATTAGAAATTCTCGCAGCTTCCGTGCTATCCGCGTTGTATACGCATAAAAAAAAATTAAACCGATCGCAATTGTTTTCCCGCGCAGACGGGGGGAAGGGGGGGGGGGGTATGTAGGTGCGCCATTCAAGGAGCGAGGGAGCGATATGGCCGACACTACATGCAGCGCTAGCCTACGCGCATAGTGTGCAGTGTTTCGTCAACATGCTGTACTGTGAAAATAATATCTGTAACAGTGGGGCTTCTTTACATGCAATGGAAAACACAAATTAAACCACGTTCGCACAATCTTAATTTTCTCTTGCCGCTTAAGGATACTGCATAGGGTAGCATTAAATTTGCGGCATTTGACCATTGTCACGAATTTAACACAATATGATAAAAGTAAAACGGCAAGGAAACGGGTTTTTTTTTTACCTTGTTCGGCAAAAAGTCTTGTTTCCAGAAAATTTATTTATCGAGATGCGCGTATTCGCTCATACGATACATCCACTTCAGAGAAAATATTTCCGTACATAGTTCTCTGCTACAATTCGAAGCGTGGTGTCCAAGGCGACCAAAACACAAAACAGACTACTGCCATCGAAGATTTGAGGAACGTGTGGTAGACTTGTGTGTGTGTGTGTGGGGGGGGGGGGAGGGGGGACGTATTGGCTAGAACCCCCCGCCTCCCACCAAGACGAACCGGGTTCTATTTTCAGCGGGCCCATCTTCAGATTTGTGCACGTGGGAAATGTGCGCCGGACGATGCAGCTGGTCGGCGGGTTTCCTTGGGGATCTCCTACAGACACTGCCATTTCTCTTGAAGTATTTGAATTCCTGCTGCTTGAAACTTACGCACGCTGTCGTCTGAATTGAATCCCGCGCGGGACACGGTCTGATTGGACGAAGCCGACAAAATAGTTGCAAGGAAACTATAGGCTGTTCACGGTAAAGTGAGCACTTTAAGACCCTTATAACATTTTCCTTTCATCCAATTTCCAACATCCTGCTGCTTTTTAATATAAACATTGCAATGTGACCAATAAACATAATGTATACATTTCTCCACCATCAAAATTCAATGTTTGAGATATAATTATTAGCAGTAGAAGCCTGTTGGGAGGGCCTTACTTTATCGTGAACAGCCTATAAGATGAGTTTTAAGGCTGTTGCCTGGTTGGGAATTTGCTGTAGGGAAATACATGTTAATGCAATTCGGTTTTTTGAAGCCAATTTTGAAGGTATTAACTTGAAACAAAAACCTAAGTGCGACAAACTATACTTTCAAGTTCTGTATCGAGGCAAATGTAACAATTTGTTTTCACTAGTTTTTTTATTATTTAATTATTTAGTTTTCACATTTTTTTCATGAAACAGGCTATACAACAATGTTACAAAGGGCTTCGATAGCAAAGAAGCGTGTATTTTTCTGCTCACCAGGTAACGGACTTGAGGTCCTGCCAGTGTCAAATTTTTCTGTCAAGCTGCTTCAAATAAAGTCGGTCGAAAAAAAAATTGGATAGATCCGACGTCACCGAAATGTTATTATCACCACCATGTTTATCTGGAAGTGTTGGGCGGCTCCAGTTTCCATAAAACACTTCGAATGTTGGACCGGTTCTAAATTTTTTTTCATGTTTGAAGCGCCGAGCCAATTAGGACAGCGCATGGCAAAAACGGCTGTTTCCGAACGTCACGAAACTTCAAAATGGCGAACAATTGCTGGGACCGAAATAAGGTTCTGAAAATATTAATTTAAGCTCCGAGCACGAACGCTGGTTTACGTGATTATTGCGCAACAATAGAAATTAAATTTCGCTGTGCCGGAAGTATATCAGAGAGCCAACATTTGAGTTTTATAAAGTAGAAATAAATCGCGTCATTAGTTACATTTTTTCCCATTGTTTGAAATAAAAATTCAGACCAGGATCCCCTAGTCTTTTTCCGTCAAACATTGTCAAATATATTTGAAGGCAAAAATTTGACCGTGTGACGGTGGCTTTAAGGCTTCATTTCCTGTGTAGTAATCTATCTCTAACGGTTTAACACCACAGCCCCGTTAGTCTGCCACGCTGTGCCATACACTGTTCCTCAAAACGTGTCACGTAGCAGATAAGGGCCACCAGCCGGCTGGCGCGACCGCCTTATAGCCGCCTCACCTCTGCCCCGCCATCTTTAATGGCCACGGAACAAGTCATTAGCACCAAGACTTTCTGCTGTGCGACAGGCAGTGTTCCAAAACTTTACTCCGAGAGTAAAGTAACGGCAACAGCTGGGGAAAGCAAGAGTAAACGTGGTTTTGGAACGAACACACGTGCAAATAGCATTATAAGCTGCTCGAGGTGTTGCCAAGCACAGCAGCTTTAAGGGCTTACACAATAAACTGAGTAGTCGGCAGTAGAAATGTTTCCAACGCATTGGCTCAAACCTCGTCCTACAAAATGGCATTACTACTGCTTACTGCAGTTTAAATATTTTGCAAGTATTTAGGTTACCCTATCACCAAAAAGCATACGTTTAAATTAACATACTTATAATTTTTATTTCAATCTATACACTACAATATTACTTTATATTGACCTGTTAAAAAAAACCAACCGCAGAAAAAAATTAGAACAAATAAACGACCGTTTCCATTTTGATCGAATACAGCAAACGATAAGATGCGTTTATATTGGTCGAATATATGCAGTAACATCACTATCACGCGAGTTGAATTTTGGCTGCCAACTGTTATGCTTACTGACAAAGTTTTTTTTTTTTTTTTTTACTATATACACCTATTTACTCAGACCATTGCCAAATTTCCCTTTCGGGATTGCCAACCTGACAGAACACCAGTGGCGTGCCTAAAGATAATGCCTTCGTACATACAGTGACACATGTCCACGCCCAAATTATTAAAAATAGGTCAAAGTTCCCGCCTCCGAAGAAAAAAGAACCTTTCAACATGGTTGCCACCGTTTTTCCCCAGTGGAAAATTCCCCGGCGTTTCCCGGATTTATAGACAAATATTATCTTTTTTCCCCTAATCTTTTTCTAACTTTTTTCTGAGGAGATTGCATTACAGAACACTTTCACACCAAAATACTTATCTGGTCTTACAAAATTGGTCGGCTAAGTATGTTGACCACGATCATCAAAACAATTTTATACTACTCTAGTAGTGATGCATGGTTGATGACAGTTGCCAAATATAGCAAGCACATCACATAATTCCCGGATATCTAACTAACTTAAAGCAAATTCCCTGAAATTTCCTTCATTTCCCTTACAGTTTTCAAATTCCTTGACATTTCCCTGTTTTACGGGCTTTCCAGATAAGTGGCAACCATGTTTAAAGGCTATGGAAAGGTCCCCGCGTGAGTTTTCGAAATATAACCAGAAAAATAAATTGAACGACTAAATATATTACGGTGGGGTTTGTTATACTAAACATGCAGGTTGTTCCACGACTACTTCATTTGAGGACAGGAGAGAAAAACGGTGAGAAAAGTTCATAAAACCATGTGGCCTATTTGACCATGCCTGAAGGAATTACCGTTTGCAACTATGAGAGAAAAAAAATCCTTGTTAAGTGTTTAAATAAGTGGACCCGAAAGAAAGTTTGGTTTGGACTGGTATACCATATCTGTAACGGTTTCACAATCCCTCTCTAACCGACAATAGTATCATGACGTAAGGTGTTACTAGTAGTGAAAATATACTGTGGAGGTAGATAACGTGGCCACTTCACCCACCTTCTGTAGGTTATTGTGTATCTGTCCTTGTGACGCGAGTAAACACGTCTAGAGGCGATGGAAAGGCCCAAGGTCCGCGCAATCTTCTCGGAGGCCTGGCATTAGAAGAGTGTATAAAGACCGCGATGGCTTTCAAGAAGTACAGGCGAGGCTCAAGTGGGTGGGGGCCCTCCTCCAACCCTTGGAAAATCTTTACGATATGGAAGGTCCAAATTTCAGATTTTTAGCTCATTACATACTTTCTTGTTGTAATATAAAATATGGCACTGGTCCGGAAAAAAAAAAAATTAATAATTGATGAAAACGGACTTCCAAAATAAGTAAAACGAATGAAGGTACTTAAATTTTTAATATATTTTTAGAAATCATAAATTTAGAGAAATACGTTGTTATGATAAAGCTCAAAATAATGGTTCATGTTATTAGAATTTCACGAAGAATATTTCTGGGAATTTGTGTGTTCAGGTTTGTCCATATTTAAAATTTTAACTTTTGAAATAAAATTTACGATTAAAGTAACTACTACTTAATCCCGCCCCTCAGGTGAGCCAAGGCTCGAATTCCAAAGTAACTACAACCTGTAATTACTATGACTTTTGTGAAACCAAACAGTGTTAAAATATGTTGATGAAATTGGCACACGTCACCATTAAGTTAAGATGCTTATATCTACTGTAAAAAAATATGAATTTAATTTTTTTACGATTTCGTTATGTTATTCAAGTTGTCAATTGTGTCAAAACCATAAAATATCGACAAAAACTACCAAAAATGTTGGTTCTAACAGCCTTGACAGCGCGGCTTCCAGCACCCACGACGTAAAGGAAGGCAGAGATGAAGCAAAGACTGAATGCAAGGGCGGAAGAAACTGGGAGCATCCTGAACAACGTGTATCGTTTTATAAGGGCGGCGCACTAGACACACTAACAAGGGGGGGGGGGGGGCATTAGTCTCAGGAATAGGCTATCCACAGTAAAATGAGCACTTTTAAAAGCCCCGCTTAAGATCTACCTGAATGAACGTTGTGTATTATACCGCCTTATGCAAGATTAACATTGTCATGAGCCTCGTCACTTTATTCATGCGTCGGTCAAGTGAAACGGTGAAATTATTATAAAAGTAAATATTTAACAAATCTGCTAATCTTTGCACTTTAATTATTTTTTCACTTTGTTTTTTATGAATCTAAGTTATCGCAAATTGTTACCTAACACTTTATTCGACCTTAAGATACGGAACTACTTCCAATCCATCGTTACTAAATTGACTGAGCGTATTTAACTTAGGTCGCTCGTTAAAATATACGCAGGCAGGGGCAGTTACTTTTTTCTAAGGTTGATTTTAGAAATTCTCACTTTATCGTGAACAGACGTGACTTCTCACGTAGTAGCTCTGTATACGCCATCTCAGGAGGAACGAAACTAATTATTGGCATACGTATGTATGCCACGTAAGAGCGTCACGAGTTAGAATTAACAGCAAGCTTATATCATTTATTACTTTGAAGGCATTTCCAACACAAGTAGGCCTACAATACATACGAAATATTATTCATCCATTTACGGAGGTCAGCTTCATGCTATTCTCGACTAATTGAACACTTTGAAGTCTTCGTGTGGAATAACAGTCGATAATTATATGTTATTTTAGCCTTAATGTTAAGGCGGTGGAATATACACTGTGTATTATTTACGACAGAATCCCACCCGCCATCTTGGATTAATGGAATTTTTTGCGACACTCGGGAAACACAGTTTTGTATCATGTTTTTTTTTTTTTGTACGACAGAGTACAGAGCATTGACTCGGGTCAGCATTTCTTTATTACTGTTGATATCGTCGCCTTTGTAATAGTTCGCAAGAAACCCCCGCGTTTCGCCTCGACAGTTGCCAGATAAAAAATTAATAAATGTAGCGCAGCTGTGGCAGTTCGATAAAGTTTGGGAAGCTGTTATTTAGGATATGTCGTGCGGGAAATTTCAATACAGCTTCTGAAATACATAGAAGCTTTGGCGAAAAATCGATAAATCCAAAACGGTGGGTGGGAATCGTCCTCAAATGGAAATATTTTATAAGATGGTTAAGAATAAAAATGGCTGAAAGGAAAACTTATCTAGGGCCTCAAAAGTGCTCACTTTACCGCGAACAGCCTGCAGGTGGCGCTAGAGATGCGTTGCGGCGTGTTTACGAAACAAAAATCACCAACAGGTTTACGTACGAAAATAAAGACCGCATTACTACAGACGACGAGGAAACGGTACTTTGAAGACATTTTCACGCCCTCCAACATAGATAAAAACAGATTTCTCAGAATACTGCTGTATCTCGAAATTTCCGAACCGGATACATGCTAAACAACGATAGACGCGTGTATTGGACTTTGCCAGAGTCGCATCCAGTAATATTATACGGCCACCGGTGGAATTTTCGAGGTTCATCCTACGATCGCTAACTAAAGCACTGAGTAATAGTTCAGTCAGTGGCGTGCGAGTAGAGGAGATGCCACGTTACATACGCCCGTTGGAGTTTTCCGTAGCGCTTCTTCGATTTTTGCCACGCGCGAACATACCCCATCACAAGGCGACTGCCAAAACGTAAAGCTGATTCGCAGTGAACTGACATCTACATGCACCTTTGAAAATAAATATAAAAAAATCCCTAAATATCAATAGGTTTAGTTTAATGTAAATCAAAGCCTGCTGGCCGAACTACAGTTTCTTAGACACTTGAGGGAGAGCTTGCAGAGCAGCAACTTTGTCGAGCGTGGTGAGTATGGAGCAACGCCGGAACGAAAGAGCGGGGGGAAACTGGAGATCCCCGAGAAAATCTCGTCGACCAGCGGCATCGTCCGGCACGATTCCAACTTGACAATCCGCGGGAGTGACCCGGCCGGGGATTGATCCCAGCTCGGCTTGGTGGCAGGCGAGCAAACTAACCGCTCAGCCACCGCGGGCAAGTCGTGAAGCTAATCGCGACTCTCGAGGCCCACAAAGTGCCAAGTTTTTCGCGTGGTGGAACTATGTCAGAACTAGGGTGGAGCGCGTAAGCAAGTCACCAAACATTAAATTAAAAAAAGTTACTTGAAAACCAAACATTTATTATTTAAAAGAAATGTGTTAAAAAAAACCGCCAGGTGTCAAGAGGTGACAGTTTTTCCTCCCCACGTCACATAAACATCCTGAGCATTATTTTTTCTGTAACTAGCATCACATCACACCTTTAGCATAATTATAATGCTACAAAGTTAATTTCCATACACACAGAGGCTACGAAGTAGGTATTGTTCGGTACTGAATGGAAGGAATCTTCTTTGCTTGACAGCAGCAATCTTTAAATACGGAGCCTACGTTTACACACGACATAACTTACCTCCGGCTGAAAGTTGGCAACTGAATTCCATCCGGATTTCCCTGAAACTGGCCCACCACAACCCCACATCTCCCTCGCGCTCGCCCAGAGTCGTTTCCACCAGTACTGTACAGTAATACGCGCAGTGTATGCCGTCAACAGTGACGACGAAAGGCCCTCCCTTTCACTCTATTTTTTGACGTGAATACGAATTTTAATTTGCAACCATAGTGGGAGGCAATCCAGGAAATCAGATAATAAAATCGGGGCATAACAGTTTGGCATTGCAGCTCCGAAGCTATCGTCTACATTCAAAATTTAATTACACCACCCGATTGCCAAAGGATCAAAGAATATGTTAAGTAAGGACTACCAAGTATCGTGCGTGAAGGGGAAAGAAGGGGGAGGGGGGCGTAATTTTGAGTTGGCTTCGCCCGTCTCATAAATTCCGCGTAGTATAACTTTCGACGCTCGTTTAGGTTTCAATAGACAGCTCTCGTCAAGATAAATAGATTGCGTGTATAAAAACCTATGTGTGGCGTGGTTATGGTGTAATTTTATGAGTTTCATGTAAAAAATTAAGATAACTAACACAATGTCGGCCTATACTAGTCAAAAAGCCACGCTGAAATACGGAAATCGTATCTCAGAAGTAATCCAGGGATACCCATAAAACCCCATATGAAGCGGTGCCGGGAACGTAAAAAAAAACAAGGCGTCCGAGAGCGTCAACGTATGACTTATTCACGCTAAACAAACTGCCGTGTCCCCAACACAGCCAAACCCCATTTTTCTTCAAATTACCTCCACTTCTTATTGAATTCAATTCATTGAATGCCATATGACGTCAGAATAGTCATCACCGCCATTTTTTCTTTCAATTTCTCGAGTGTGACCGATTCCTTCAAGATTTTTGTTTAAAACATGTTCTGTATGTTCTTGAATTTAACATTTCGTTCGCTTTATCGCAGCTTTTTTGACAGTATTAATGAAAGTAATATCATAATAATAGAGTTTTATGTGCACATTTAAAGTTTTTATAATATAAGGATGCACATATTAAACTATACAAAACAAGTAAGAAAATTAGTTGGGGTTTAACGAATTATTTCGTGTCGTGCACGAGTCTTTGGTACTTCTAAAAATTTACTTCTGGCGTTTTTTAAACTGGTGATAAATTTGTGATAAATTCTCACTGGAGACTTTATATTGAATTCAATAAATATTTGACCGTGTGAAACGGCACGACGACAATACGGAAGCGTTTTCGACGAGGCGTATCGGTGACCAAGAATGACTGATGGCAGGACATTTGCAGGACGTTGTGTAAATAACTGCAGCTGGCTGCGCTGTGTGACCCGATTAAACATCCACTGGAACAGCAATACGTGGACTTAACTACCCGTGTCTGTGTAAACACTCCATCCCTTCAATATCGTTTACGTTAATGGACATCCACGGTCACCCAACGACAGTAATTCAATGTTTGTCTGCCAGTTTAGGGAAGCTCTGAAGAAGGTTTCTGTATTAACATTTCAAATAGAAAGGCAAGCATGTTTGTCAGTCGTCGCCATCCATCACGAAAACCGCATGGCAGGAATTTACATTTGCGTGCGAGGGGAAAAAAAAAATTGCGTCGCGAGACAATACCGTTATAGGCCGTTCACGAAAAGTTAGAGCACTTTTGTAGCCCTAGTTACTTTTTATTTTCAGCGATATGTTATCCTTTAACCACCTTTTTTAAATAAATATTGCTATGAAAGTAATGAATACAGTGTGTAGATTCCACCGAACTCTGAAGTTGACGTCCAAGGCTAAAATAAAATATATTTATTGAATATTATTCCAAATGAGAGGGCTTTCAAAAGTGCTCACTTTACCGTGAACAGCCTATAGTAGCCGGGAGGCCTACTTTTCCCTCTCCTCTCCATTAAAGCGTGTCCACGATAAAGTGAGCACTTTTGAATTCAACCTCGGAAAAAGGCCACCTGCGCATGTTTTAACGGGCGTCCTGGGTGACATACGCCCAGTAAAGTTGCGAAGTTGTTCCGTATCTTAACGTCGAATAAAGTGTTGGGTGGCCATTTCTGATATTTAAATCTCTGTTTATTTTTTAATGCATGTAAGTGTGAAAATGAGCAGATTTTTTAAAATATTTACATTACTAATAATTTCTCAATTTCACTTGACCGACGCATGAATAGTGATGAGGCCCGTGACAATGCTAATCTTACATAAGGCGGGATAATACAAAACTTACATTCAAGTAGATCTTAAGGCTTTCAAAATTTCTCGTATTACCGTGAATAGCCTATGTCAAATCGCCATACCTGAAGTCACAGTGAGAGTAGTCGGACGATGCCGCTGATCGGCAGGTTTTCTTTGGGATCTCCCGTTTTCCCCCGCCCTTGCATTCCGGCGCTGCTCCATACTCACCTCGCTTCACCTCCTTCGGCTCTCCAGACCTCTATGTCAAGAGGCTGCATCACCCTCTATGTATACATTATTCGTCTTAGTGTCACAAGAGAAGAGTGACGCTCATTACTGAAAATATTTCATTACAGAAGCATTACATTTCATGTTTCTGTAGAAATTTTTGTACCCGAGTATTAAAAGGTGTTCTCTGGTTGTCATTGAAAGGTGAGAATGAATTAATAAATAGAATTTTGTAGCATGTTAATAGTTCCATAAATATGCGTTATTAGTTCATATTGTTACATGGGTGCCTGTGGGGCGTGTCCAAGTTCATGAGGGATGGAGGTCGTAATATAAAAATGAGGAACTAAATTTAATTTCTAATTTATTCACACAGCAATTATTCACAGCATTAAATTATCTATCTCCACTCTTAATATTTTGACTTCCCAGCGAGCGCAATATTTAATGTCTATTTCACCTTTATTTAACATTCTTTGTTTCTTTAAGTTATTGTCAATTAAGTCAGACTGAACACGTGTTAATGATGAGTATATCTGTTGCCATCATTTTTAATGTCTTTCACTCACGCATCTAGTCCAATAGTCCAGGCTACCAGCCGCACCCTTCACTGCTGATACTTGCAGTCTCAGATTTCCCTTCCGCTGGTAACTTCTCTAGCTGCTTGTCTTCTATCGCTCGGAACTCTGCCACTGATACATTCAACAACTACTCTGCTACGTTAAATAAAACCACAATACTCAGTTCCGAAGTCAGTCACACTTGCATATCGTCCGCCCTGACCATCTGGAAGGTTCAACGCACCCAGAGTCACGCCGAGAGAACGAGGTCAGTAATCCAGAGCATTCTTCGGATACTCAAATCAATACAACCAGGGTGAGCAGCGCGCACCAAAAAAAGGATTATCGTGTCGGCTCGCTTTCTGTAAGAGATAAGCGGCCATCGGCCTGTTCATTCAAAACAATCCTTTGACTTGCTGCCGCCGCTATCATATAACTGCTGTCCACTTCCACTCGCTCGCGCGGGATGCGAAGCCGCGAGTGCGTAACAATATATTATGCCAGTAATTATGGGTCAAGTAATTACCTAAGCTTCTATTGCCGCATTTTTTCAATAAATCCTCCAAAATTTTAATCAGGAAGAAATAACAAAAAAATGCAATAAGGCGGGTGACACGGTCTCTTGAGAGCAGCGCAGATCTCTTCTTTACACTTACGTCCGTGCTGTTTGTCAGGCATGTAGTGGAGATTCACCTGGCCCGGGTTGCCCCCTGCATTTTATTACGAATCAGCACACATTTTCCTGACGAATGGGACGAGGTTTCATCTTCACAAGTGTAAGATCTCTATTCTACGGAACATTATTCCCGATTGGTTGCTTTATAGAGAGTGGTTCCAGCCATACGTAACAAAAATAATTTCAAAATTCGATTTTTGAGGGTGGGTAGCTACCTAAATAACTTAAGGTAAACGTGGTATAAAATATTCAAGTAAAAGTGAGCACTTTTGGAAGCCCACGCATTCGTAGTAATAGTAAATAATTAATATGTTAGCCTCAGACGTTAACTTCAGAGAGGGGAGAGGGAGAGAGAGAGGGAGAGAGGGGGGAGAGGGGGGAGAGGGAGAGAGGGGGGAGAGGGAGAGAGGGGGGAGAGGGAGAGAGGGAGAGAGGGGGGAGAGGGAGAGAGGGGGGAGAGGGAGAGAGGGGGGAGAGGGAGAGAGGGGGGGAGGGAGAGAGAGGGGGAAAGGGGGAGGGAGGGAGAGATAGAGAGGGGGAGGGAGAGGGGGAGAGGGGGGAGAGAGAGACTTATTACATACATGTCAATACTTACTTTAAAAAATAAGTTAAGGATAAAAAGGGGCTGAAAGTAAAAAGTACATATTTGTCGAAAGTGCTCACTTCACCTTTTACAGGCGTGGCAAGATAATGTCCTTAACGGACAAGATAGTTGACAACCGCATGCACATACCTTATCTTATCAGTACGACTTTAAAACAGAAAGCTCTCGCAATCGTAAATGGCTAGCAGGTGTAAATGTTGGTACGCCATCAGTAAAGTGGAACCGAGTAATTTCGTCAACATTTTAATTTTGGCAGAATGGTGTCAGTTTCCCCACACCAAATATCTCCTATCAACAGTTCATCCCATTAATATTTCAGTTGTTGCTTTAACGTTACAATGACATATAAGCTGTTCACAGTTAAGTGAACACTTTTCAAAGCCCCGTCAACTGATAAAAATCACCTATAACTATTTTATTGCAGCCTCAGACATGCACCTTTGATATATGTGAAAATTATTCACTATGATTGTTAGTCACGTGACAATGTTTATATTATCAAGTGGCGGAAAGACAGAAATTTTGACAAAAGGAAACATTTTGCACAGCCTTAAAAAGTGCTCACTTTACCGTGAAAAGCCTATACTAAGGTACAGGATAGAGAATTTGCGACGAAACGTCACTCAAACGATAAAATTTACCAAAGTGCAAAACCCACTCCCAATGAAATTATATAATGTAACGGCCCCCGCATACCTACACCATGTTTACACGTTTGAAGCAGAGAAGCGCGGGAACGATAAGGGCGACACTGACACACACATTAAGTGCGCCATCGACTAAACGCAAGGCTCTGAACTGACTTGCAGAGTTCTAATTGCACTGCGTGTACATATGGGACTTCAGCGGCGACCCTATTACTTTATATGTAGGAAGGTTCAGTACAGGGGCCTTTAATAGTTGTCCGCTGGATTTTCTCGGGGTTTTCCCCGCTAACACCACCTCCCCCCCCCCCCCCATCCACACCACTTGACACACTTAGGTTTGGACTGAGCAAGGTGGTACAACCACAGAGGTTAACACACTAGACCCGGGTTCAACTACCGGTCCAGCCATCCTGATTCGGAGTTTCTCTGGTTTTCAGACACCACTGCCGGCGGGATGGCCAGTTAATTCTCTCTCCGATCGTACTTATTCAACTGCATAATTTAGTATTGAAGGACCTCGCTATCTACGAAACTCGCAGCCATACAAAATAAACTTCTCCAAATGATGTTGCGGTCTTCAGTCTCCCATCTTGGCTGGTGTGAAGTCATTTTACGCCGATCACACGCCAAACAGATACACAATCTATGGTTATACACGAGTAAGAAGGCGCTGCGGCGGCACAGCGGCTAGAGCACTCGCCTCACACCAACGCGAACCGGGTTCAATTATCTGCGATGTAGAATCCTGGCGCTGCCTCATTCAGTCCGCTTCACCCTCTTACTAAAACCCAGATGTTAAAGACCCTGTCACACTATCAGATTTTGCCTTCAACTATATTTGACAAACTTTGCAGTCAAAATACGGCCATCAGATTTTTCGTCACTACACACTATCAAATAATCTTGAATATATGTGAAAATTTGTCTTTTTTACTGGGAGAATCTAATTTTAATAATTATTTAAAAATAACTTCCATAGCGATATAATTGCTTTTTTTTTTTTTCATGCAATCCATTACAGGAAGTAATGTAATGAACGTTGTAATTTATTTTCGTTTCTTTACTAAATTCAAATTTTATTTATCAGAGAAGTTTCCTGCACAAAGAAATTTAATGCCTCAGAGTTCGTAATATTTTGTGCAATATTCACTTAAAATAGCATTCATGCCCTTACAGCTTCTACGTAAATTAATTATCTTCATAACTTAACTCAGTTTCCAGCAGTTTCGTTATTTTAAGTTTCTTGACGTCAATTTTTTTCGTGCACGATTCTGATTGGCTGAGACCGTCAAATATCAAATAAATTTTAGAACCGTTCCAATTTTCAAATGTTTGATGGAAACTGAAGTCATCCAACTTTCTCAGGAAAAAATGGCGGCTGTAATGACGTCATACCTGTCCAACTTTATTTGACCAAACTTATTGGAAGTAGTTTGATGGTAAAATTTTACAGTGTGGCAGGGGCTTTAGAGCCGCCCAACATTCTTGTTGCATGCTCAGTTCACGACCATGCTGGTTCTTACTTATTTTTAGTACGAACATTCTGAAGTATGTGGTTGGCAAAGAACTAGTCACTCGTCACATCACTATTATTTTTAAATTTCAGCTTAGTAAAAACTTTTGCCGAATGATTTTTTTTACGTTTCTATAGTTTCATTTTATATTTCCACAACCAATCGGTTAGTTTCCGAGATAAAATTTGATGCAAGTGCCGAGTACAATATTGACATTTAGATTCGCATATTTCAAGTATACCAAAGAAGTTTTACTGTAAACTATGCGAAAAAATGGACCGGAAAGAAGATTCTGCTTAGTTTGCGGTTTTCGCAAGCATACGTTTCTGCGAGTTCTGATTGGCTGCGCCAGCGTTCCGCTCTGTTCGGCATGACAGGCGTACATATGAAGCCCTTGTTAGTCAAATTTTCCTTTCAAAAATACTTAAAAATATTTCCACTAAACAATATGGTTAATATGTCGCAGGTTCAAAGTTTTTTTTATTTGCCGAACTTAATTTAAAACTAATTTTCAAACTGGGATAATGCTGACACCAAATTTTCAAACTGGGATAATGCTGCTGTGTTACCATGCAGCACATTACAGGAAGGAATATTTAGTACATTGCTTTTCACTTCTAATTTAAATTTGAAATTCGTTATCACTCATACTTGCCGAGCAATAAAATCAACATCCTTCATGTTCTGATACATATTATAGAAATTATCTCTTACCATGTCCAGGTTACGACCAGTTCAAATTATGGCTGGACACAAAGCCAAAAGCTAACTGGCTGTGGTAACTAAAAAAAAATGCTCTTTGGTGTTAAATACAGCAACACATCGAAATATTTCGTATTTGCAACACCGGAAAACATGAATTAAGATTAATCTGAAAGAGATCAAAACCCGCCATTTTGGATCTAAGGAATTTCCACCACAACTCACACATAAGTTAGATAAATCCAAGATGGCGGAAACCGATTCCTTTAAAGCTTATTACACAATAGAAAACTTTAGCATTTGACTTTAAATTTCCTTACCGCTGACGAAACCACCAATACACAACAACATATTGTAGAGTCAGAGTTAGAACAATTTAACATCGGTTCTACGAGTTTCGTAAAAGTGTGTGTTATGTAAGTAATTTTGATATTATGCAGGAATACATTTTACATACCTTTTATTAAAATAGGCTTAAAAGTTATATTAATTGAAAGTTTATTTTAAAACAAAAAACTAATTTGTTTACTTTATTAAAATATGTTAATTCATTTATTTCCTCTTCACATTATATCTGTTTAGTATACAGAGATTAAAATCACCCTACAATAAAATAACGCACTTTCCACATAACCTCTATTAAATTCTCGGCAAAATGGCTGCTTGACTGACTAAATTTCAACTTTTCGAAATTGTAAAGTCAAGAGTGTTTGACTATCTCTTGACAGTTCCATTGTGCCAAGCTACATACGAAACATGTCGGAAAGTCAAATGTGAAAGTTTTCAATTGTGCAAGTGCATTTACGCGGTAGTGTGTGCTGGCACTTACCTGGAGAGCGAAGGGCCAGTGAACGAGGTAGAGGTCGAGGTAGTCTAGTCCCAGGTCGGACAAGGTCTTCTTGAGGGCTGGTTGCACTGCGCCTGGCCTGTGGTACGTGTTCCACAGCTGCAACAACACGGAACACTCGACTGTAACACCACACCACACAGGCATCTCTCACATTCTACAGGATGTGTCCAAATTCGCCTGACGTACATACCTGTGAAGTATACAAGTAAACGAAGATGTATACTTCTCGCGTACTTGTGGAACGTGTACCGTTATTTTGAGAAGCAATTTGTAGGTTACAATTGATTTCCAACAATTATTTCATTTAAAGTTTAATAAGGCAACATTACTATTTCGTAGGCATATAATTTTGAACTCTTAATAATTATCGCAAGGTTCACCTTAAAACAACGTCTAAACAATACATTCTTATTAGGCCTATGTTCCTTATCTACAGAGGCCAAGATAAAAAAAAAGCTATCAAAATTGCACTCTCATTCAATAATGCAAGATAAATGTTATGTAAATCAAATTGAAATAATACTTTATTTAATCCCCAAAACTTTCGGAAACTATCAAAATCTTAGTCTGAATACACGTACATTAAAGTGGTTAGCGAGCTAATAATTGTTACAGAAGCCAACACGACTGCCTGTCCGAATTCATACAGTTCGGTGCCCAGGGTAAGCGAAGTACGCAAGGATACAAGTACACCAGTATATACTTTAATTCGGATACTACCACACTAGTCCATCCATTTATAGGCTATTCACGGTAAGTGAGCACTTTTTAAGGCCTTGGTAAATTTTTCCTTTCCATTAATTTCTAACTTTCCGCCACTTTTAAATGTACACACTGCAATATGACTAGAACACAGTGTATACATTTCATCACTCAAAAGTTAACGTCTGAGACTGGAATAAAAAATATTTATTAGGGGTTAATGGCTCTTGGGAGGGCCTTAAAAAGTGCTCACTTTAACGTGAACAGCCTATACCTACTATTCTGCAGCCCTGCTTGTGTTCTACTTCAACAAAGGGACAGCGCGCTGTATTCATGCGCACTCAGTTTAATAATATATTTGCATGTAACCTATTTCTTGAAAGGCTGCTCACGGTTGAGCACTTTTGAAATCAACCTTGGAAAAAAGTCACTGCCCCAGACCGCATATATTTTAATGGGCGCACTGTATGACATTTAGTTGGTAACGATGGATGGAAAAAATAGTTCTATATCTTAACGTCGAATAAAAAGTGCGAAGTAACCATTTGTGATAACTTAAATCATTTTCTTTTTTCCGTTTTTTTTATACATCGAAGTGTGAAAATGAGCAGATTTGTTTAATAGTTACTATCCTAAAAATTTCACGGTTTCACTTGACCGACGCATGAATAAAGTGACGAGGCACATTAACATTGCAAATGTTACATAAAGCGAAAGAATACATAACGTACACGCAATCAGATCTTAAGCAATGCTTTCAAAAGTGCTCAGTCTACCGTGAAAAGTCTGTATAACAACCGGGTACCATAAAGAGCCGGGGGGGGGGGGGGGGAACAGACGCTTTATTTCCCAACAGTTCACCGCACACCACAGGTTTATTCACAATAAATAGAAATAAAAACGGGTGCGCGTCAAATCCAACACTTTGAAAAATTGCTGGGGTTTTTTGTGCGACGATAACTGAATGGGAGACTACGCTGCCCACAAGAAAATTTCGTGTCATACTTACAAGTTTTATACATTTTTTAATGCAATAAATTATTTTATTTTTAGAAATTTGGTTGAAACTCCATCTTTTGAGATACCTGCAATTCCTGTTAATTACACTAGCTATCTTGATTTAATGACACTGGCGTTTAACTGACTAGTGCTCAATATAAAATTACTTCACAAAATACCGAGCGAGGGAAAATTTGAGACACGTGAACAATTTGCAAAATGCAACATGGGAAACCGACAAAGCAAATAACTTCTCGCAAAAATTTACGACCCTGGAAATAACAAAGATACTTCAAGAATATCATCAAAATTAAAAATTAGACAGGAAAATTGTGCATTAACTTTCTTTTTTCTTTGTACACAAGTCAAAAAAAGTTTTTCGTCACCTACAATTTAGTCGTTCATGAAGCATGTTCGCCGATACAGTAGGTGCATTACGAAGAGGCGTCGGCATGACAGGAGTGGTATGTTGTTCAGACAAGTGTGTATTTTCATCTCATACCTTCTCTTGGATCGCAAACAACCAAGTGCCCAAGGCCGTGTCCAAAATGACAAATTATGTTGGCAAAATGATCCCGTGACCCGATCTTGTATACAAAATTGGTGACATTTGGTATTTCGTATCTAGCGGATGTTAGCGAAAATAGAAAATAATGAAATGTGCGTTATGTTGGTTTTGGCATTCTAAAGTGTTGTTCACTGTTTGTATTTCGCAACACTTTTTTTTTTTTTTTTTTTAGTCGTTAATGCATAATTTATCATCTTTAACATATTCGAAGCATTCCAGTAATGTTTTGTGGAAATACTGCGTCCATTTTACGCATTAAATTTCGATTAAAAAGTATTTTCACTGTTAATGTAAAAATGCATTGCCTGGAGTGCTAAACAAATGACTACGTCCGAATTGAAAATTACGTTAAGACGAATTACAAAATAACTACTTGATCAATTCGGACACTGCTTCGGTAATCCCGGCGAAGCAAAACTGTGCAAGCTAAGTAGCACTTGCCTCCATTAGTTTGTAACTGCGTGCAAGTGTGCCGCACTGAAGGCACGCAGACGTGCTGCCAGGTGGCGGGTGATAAGGACAAGAGACGTAGTCGCGACAGCTCGGCACATTCCTAGAAGTAAGACCAAGCAGCCATGCTGGCTGTCCGCACCTGCTCGACGTCTTGGCTACCTCATGCCCAGCCGTGGTTCCAAACTCGATCCTACATCGAGATTAGACTCCAAGCTTCCAACCAAATATTTTAGAAGAGGGTGCAACATTTTTCTGTGGAAATCTTACATCCGACCTAGGATAGAGTTTCGAACCACGATGTTGCAACTGGGCATCATAGGGCTGACACTCAGACTAAATATGAGGTATACGCTATTCGCGGCAAAATTAACCTTCCTTAAGATGTACTTGTATGCACGTTGTGTATTAATCCGCCTTATCCAAACTTAACATAGCCATGGGTCTCATGATTAATCATGCGTCGGGAAAGTGAAACTGTGGTGGAAGTGTTAGAAAAGTAAATATTTTACTAATCTGCTCATTTTTACTGGTTGATGCATTGAAAAAAAAAAAAAACATAGAAACGGAAAGAAATAATTTACGTTATTACAAATGGTTACATAATAATTTTTATTCGACGCTGAAATCTGGAACTGCTTTCCATCCCGTGTTACCAACTTTACTGGACACGTTAATCAGTACGCCCGTTAAAAGATATGCAGGCAGGGGTGGTGACTTTTTCTAAGGTTCATTTCAAAAGTGCTCACTTTACTGTGAACAGCCTTTCGACCGTTTATTCGTCTTCTGCGCATGTACCCAACATTGACCTACCCCAAAGGAACAACACAACTGCCAAAGTCACATGGTCAACAATAATGAAGGTGTTTTACATCTTAATTATTAAATGACAAGCGCTATTATACGAATAAAATACTTTTACCAGTTCCAATTTAATAAACCTATGTTAAAAACTGATTAGACGATGAGGAATGGAGGTCTTAACTTAATTTTAATAATTATATTTATTCTCAATGCTAGAAACGGTCAAGCATCTGTTCTTTACCAGTCTGAGCATCCTATTAGGCCTACCTCATTTTCCTTATTGAGAGCAATTATAAATTACTATCTCCATTCCAATTAAAGTATGTATCCGTCTTTACTGTATCAAATGTCCTTTAAACAGCTCCAATTATTTCCACACATTTAGTTAAAACTGTATTTCCATCGCCACGAATGTCTTTTCACGCACACACTCAGTCCACAGTCTCTCAGATCAGTCCCACTCTTCACTGCACACAAGCTCGCCGACGCACTCTCGCAGATCGCTGCGGTCGTCCCTCGCCACTCCTGAATCGCCCAACTATCGCTTGAGGTCGCACGAGCAGTCAAACTCTCAGCTCTTAATTACTCTCTCTCTCAGAAGCCCGCACATTACATTTATACTTGAGGTAGGTGCCCTTTAGAATGTTCTCGGCAATCTAAGATGTTCTGGAGAAGGTAAAGTTAACATTCCTGCGTGATACATAGAGGAATATGAGCTTCTCGGAGTCAGCGAGGCGCGAGCTGCGATAAGCTTATCGGCATGTGCTGCAGCATCCTTTATGACAGCCAGTTCGCTTCGTCTAATGTTACGAACTTGACACATAGCTCTCGGCACCATCCCACGCGAAGGAAACACCGGGCAGTGACATGAAACACTGCCCCCTCATCAAGTGTTCGTCCCGGACACTGCAACATCCGGACCTTCGTAGAGTCCCAGACAGTCGATGTGGGCAATCTTCAGCTTCTCCCGAGAGCCTCTACCGCAACTCCGAAATACCACATCATTGATCTTCAGAATCCTGTGGGGGCCTTCCCAACATTTCTGTAGCTTCGGGAAGTGTCCTTTTAGCCCCTAGGGGTTGTACAGCACAATAGATGTCCTCTAAATACTTCGCCCGAGATTCTCCTATCATACTGTATCTTCATCCTATCACTATTCTGAGGTGCTGTTGAGCAAAATCATAAATGCCAACAAATCTGTTAAGTAATTCGATGGCATAATAAGGGGCTGCAGCTTCCTCTTCTGTGGGTCGGCCAACCAGCAGTTCACTGGGGAGAAGTAACTCTTCCAAACAATTTTTGATGGTGTTACTCTTGTGGACTAACTGTTTAGCAGTAAGCAAGAAGAAACATGACGCCTTCGAATCCCGGTCCTTTTGGTTGTCTGCCACAAAGATCGACAGGTACTGATCAAAAATTGCAGTTAAGCCTCTCGACCATTCTAACCAATTGTAGTCCGAGTCTTTTTCATCGGCAACATTTTCGCCACCACCTAGAAGACCGCAGCTTCAAAGTTTCTTCTCTGAACAGAATGGAGTTCTAGTGACCTCTCAAACCTCGAGAAATGTTCTATGAGTGCCTCAGCCACAGTACATTTCCTGGTTTGGGAGGGGAATGACCTCAGGCCACTTAGTGAAATAATCTTTATCCACCAGTAGATACCGATTACATTGCACTATGACAAGCAAATGACTCGAAATGTCTATTGCCATCCTTTCGAATGGGACTCCAGCATTTTATTTCTGGAGGTGAACTTGTCCCCTAATACTAGGGCCCTTCCATGTGGTGCAGGTGTCACATTCGGCAGCACTTCTCAACATCCTCCCGACAATGAAGCCAGTAGAACCTCAGTCTAACTGTCGAAGGTCCTATTAATACCAAAGAGCCCACTGGCTGCCACATTATATTATGTAGTTTTAAAACTTCTGGAACCCTGCATTCTGGAAGGACCAACTGAAAACATGTGCGTTTTCCATCATTACTTTCCCAGTTTCTGTAAAATACACCATTCTTTAGTATGAGGGAATTCCACTGCGCCCAGTATGTTTTGACTGATGCGCTCACACCAGATATCCGTTCCCATTTTGGCCAACTGCCAGCTTCTTTCCACTTTAATAATGGCTGCAAAGTGGGATCCTTCACCTGATATTTCCTTACACACTTAACTCCAGGTAGGTGACCCATCACAAGATAAAGAACTTTGAATTATTGTTCTCCATAACTTCTATGTTTCAATACTATTTTCTTCCTAGCATTCGCAATTACGGCAAAATTGCTCCCATGACAGCAATGCAGATGCACTGTCTAGGTGCTTGGGAGCAATTTTGTAGTCATTGTCTAAGAGGTCAAGGCATCCAGATCCATGCTGTATTTCAAAGTCCGTCTAGAAGATGCTTTATCCATCAGGCTATTTAACCTTCGGGTTCCTTGAGATTTAGAAGCCAGCATAATGAAACATGGTCGGTTCTTAGAACAAAAAATCTGCCATAAAGGTAGGTGCGGAGGTATAATAGCCTTCACCATGGCCAGAAGCTCACTGCATGTAACAAGTAATTTCTCTCAGGCTTGTGCAATACCTTACTGAAGAACGCTAGTAGCTTTTCCTTCCCATCTTGGACATTATATAACAGCTCCAATGCCTACATCGCTGGCATAAGTGTCCACAATGAACATGCCCTCACTTTTTGGGAAACCCAGGACTGGTGGAGATACGAATTTTTAAATTTACTAAAATCATTTTCTTACTTAATGGTCCAATGAAACCTCTTTCGCCTCCGTCAGTCCATGTAGTGGCTTAGCGATCGTGGCGAATCCAGGTACAAATCGACAGTAATACGCACATAATCACAGAAAACAATGCACTTCTGTTTTGTCAATTGGTGTCGGCAAATTTCGTATTGCTTTTGTATTCTCGAGGGGTTTGTTTCGATTCCATGGGCCAACACTACATGTCCCAAGAAATTTATTTTCTTTTGAAACAGGTGGCACTTCTTAGGAACCAGTTTCAAGTTGGTTGTGGCCACTTTCTGTAATACAGAATCTAAGAGAGAGAGAGAGAGGCACTCTTCAAATGTCCTTCCTGTCACTACGTCATTTATGCAAACCCAACATATCTAAAAGGCAAGACTTTTGCCATCAGGCAAATTTGAAGGTAGCAGCAGCATTACATAGTCCAAAAGGCATAACTTTTAACTGCCAGGTTCCTTTCCCTTGGACACAAAACGCAGCCTTCTCTTGGTCCTTTGGGACCGCCTCGCACTGCCAGTACCCACTCTTCATGTCCAAAGTAGAAAACGATTGTGAATCTACTACTGTTTAATGTGTCGTCGATCCTTGGGTGTGGATTAAGAGTATTCTAGGTCACATTATTAAGCTGGCGATAACCTACACAACCTCAGAGAGCCATCTTCTTAACAAGAACTATGGGGGACTACCATGGACTAACTGATGGTTCTATCACATCTAGACCCTTCATTTCCTTCAGAATTCCCTCAACATCCACATGCAAAGCTAGTGGCAGTCGTCTTGGTGGCTGTCTTATAGGCCTGGCATCTTCTGTATCTATGTGGTGGCGTGGCAGATCACGTTAGACTGTCCGAGGTCATTTGGTCTACGAGAAAAGGTATACCTATTTCTCTGCAGTAATTCAAAGACAGTCTTCTGTCGACAGTTAAAATTTTCTTTTCTTCTTTCCAACAGTTCCTCCAGTACTAAGGGTATATTACATTATATTAGTTTTACTCTATTTTTATAGATATTTGAAAATACCTGTGTGGCCTGCTTGCAAACACCTATCATGACCCCCTCTCCAGATCAAAGGCCCGATATGACAAATTCATCATTATAACTGGAAAACTAAGAATTGGAAGAGACCACAGTCCTTGCTATTGGGACTTTACCCGACATGATACCAATCCTCTCTGCAGGCTCAATTAGACTCGAACGTCAAACTTTCATTCACATATGCATTTAATTAGAATTTCACTAAAAGTGAGCAGCACAGTGGGTTGACCACATACTACTGGGCAGCTCACTGACTAGGGCAAATCATGCCATGTTGACACCAACTCTGTACCACATACCTGTAGCACACCAAGTCTAGTATCGATACAGCACTTCAGTCTACATAGTACATCAAGCCCCAAAAGACATTCATTCTCTTTCTGCTAGTTAAACATTATGCTCTATGCTAAGGTCACCAAGGTTCTAGATCACTTTCCTCTTACCCATAACCGGTGTGGTCGGGCTATTACTGGGGGGGGGGGAGGGAGGGAGGGAGGCCCGAGGATGTCTCGTCTTGCTACGGTTATGGCTGTCCCAGTATCTACGACCGTCTGGCAAGGAACATCATTCACACACCCCTCTATTAGTATTGCATCCCAATTGTGTTTCGCCGACCATACATGTTATAACATTTAAGGCCTTCCCTCCAGCAGTAACCGACCTTCGCCCCTTAGATAGGTTTTTACAAGTCTTCCGAATGCACAACTTCTCACTGCTGCTGTTGCGGGCAGTAGGCTCTCAGGTGCCCAGGCTATCCACATGACCAATACTCTGGCAATTGGGTGAGAGGTGGCAAGGCTCAGTAGCACGGACCCTGGAAGCAATGCCCCTCAGTCATCTGCAACTTCTTCAGTATCTTCGTAATTCTGTCTTCAGAGACACTGCCTGTAGTGAATGTTGGGGTGCGGCCCCCGTCTCGCCGATTCCACCTCCAGTGCTCAGGCCAGGGCGTCCTGCATGTTGTGGCGTTCAGCCAGACTTACTGCTTGCCATACCTCTGTCGGCGATGGCATCGAGGAAGAAGCCGACTGCGATTGTCACGTGCCTCGTCGCGGAAGACGAGATAGGTGAGAGAGTCGCACAATGTCTTGCCATCGCTCCTGCAGTGGCACCTCTGGTCGCTAGGTGCGGCTTTGTAGTTTGACATGGTGGGAATGTCACGGGTATCTGTCGCCGAAACTTAGCCCCAAGACTGATACTAGTGTGGGGTACTCCAGTTGATGTCGCTCTGGCAGAGATTGTTGTATGTCGAGTGCTGGGCTTCTCAGTACAGCCGTGAAGAAATAAGTCTGCTGTTCCGTTGTTCTGCTATTTAGGGTGGCGACTATTTCAAACTGGTGTTTGTACTCCCGCCAAGAAGTCTAGCCATCTTAAGGGGCGGGCTTAATTGAAACTTCTTCCCCTCTCCTGACTGCATGACACCAATGCAACAGATCTTGCTCTCCTCAGAGGTTGCTGTATTGGTTTCATGTTTCATAGTTTCTTCACTTCCTTGGTGGCCGATGTGGTGGTAGTGGAACTCTGGACAGATTTGTGCGATTCCTTCTGTATTGCACTGATCATCTGTCTCAATTCATTTTCGACACTGTCCATACTTTCATGTAGACTGTCAATTTTCGTATTCACTAACCTGCTAATGCCTTCTATTTTCCCGTCTACATTCTCATTAACGAAGTCCATTTTAATATCTACTAAATCACTTATATTAATTATCTGGCATTCTTGTTTACACTTACTATTACTGAACTAATTTGGTTATTTACAACTTCGTTCACACAATTTTGTTATCAAGACTATTAACACTTGTACTCACTTGGTTACCTGATCTCTTAGTGCTTCCAGTTCTGCGGACATTTTTATAGTCAACATTTACAGTGATGGTTGTATAAAAGAGAGTTGCTGCCTACAACTATTACAATAAATTTAATTTCTTTGTATATCACTAATTACTTACATATTCATAATTTAATTTACAGTTAAATGTCTCCATCCCACTACTGACACCACTGTTACAAGAATGCCTGAGAGGTGTATCCAAGTTCGTGAAGACCTAAATTCAACATTTATATTTATTCTCAATACTACGTACAGTCAAACATCTGATATTTACCAGTCTGAGCATCCTATTAACTCTCATTCTTATTGAGCACAATATTTAATTACTATATCCATTTAAATTACAGTCTTTACTCTCGCTAATGTCCCTTAAATGGCTCCAATTATTTCCAAAAATTTGGTTAAAACTGTATTTCTTTCTTCCCGAATGTCTTCACTCTCACATCCAGTCCACAGTCCCACAGACCATTCCCACTCTTCACTACACACACACTCGCAGACGCATTCTCGCAGAATGCTGCAGACGTCCCGCGCTGCTCCGGAGTCTCCCAACTGCTGCTTAAGGTGGCACGAGATGCCAAACTCTCTGCCCTTAATCACACACTCCTGAGAGGCCCACACATAGTATTTATACTTGAGGTAGGTACCATCGTTCTCGGCAATCCAAGTTGTTCTGGGAAATTTAATGGTGGTGATATTCTTGCGTGATAAATCAAGAAATGAGCTTCTCCGGGTCAGCAAGTTGCGAGATGCTATAAGTTTATGGGTGTGTGCCGCTTACTTCGTCTACAGTTACAAACTTTACCTCTAGCTCATGGCGCCTTCCTACACAAAGGAAATATCTGGCAGCAACATGCAACAATATTTCTCATCTAACTAGACTACTCGCAACTTTAGTAAAATGCAAAGAACTTATCTGTCACTGGTGAGGAACGCCAATTCAAATGTATGTCGCTTGTGGATAATTATAAACCCACAAAACAACAGTGTTAAATTGTGAACAGTTACTAGACTTTTGGAACATACACCTAAGGAATTCAAAAACAATACTATAACATTTACAAACGAATGTCTCAAACATGGCAATGTGTATTTACATGCAGAGGAAAGACACTTAGCGAGTATCAGAAAGCAAATCTCTTAGCAGGGTTTTTAGAAAATGCTTGAAACTGAGAATGCACTAGTGAATTTATTGGCCTGAGGGCACCAACCTCCCCACATACGACTGCTTTAAGCCACCAAAAAAAATATTATGATTGTTTTCAGCAAGTTATCTCAACCACTGGCATTCCAAATAAACCAGTTATACTGGTTCACTTATTTGGTAAATACCAGGGTGCCATTTAAATGTGACCACCATATGCAGAGATGAAGTGGGGCGAACATATTTCTGCTTATTTCTAAAACTGCCAACATCCAATTTTTACTTTAAGTTATATTCTGGACGAAACTTGCTTATATTTTAAAGGTGTGTGTGCTGAAGAAACAATGAAGCCTATGCTGCATCACGTCGCTTTAATTTTAAAGTAATGCAACTTTTGTCGAATTAATTTTGCTCGTGTATTATTTTCTCAAAAATAAATGTTAGTTTAGACTTATTAGAGGTAGGCCAACAATATGTCAGCTGTGCTATTTACCTATTTGAGTCAGTTCCAACTGAAATTCCGAATTATGTGGCTGTAGCTATGGTTAGCACAGTGGTAAAATGTCAAAGAACTAATTTAAGCACCAAACTAACTTCCACAGAATTATAATGTAACTCTGGTACATTCAAATGAACATATTTCCGTGGCATGTTGGCTCCATAAATTGGCGCCTGTGACTGCCACAAGTCACTGTGTATAAAGCCTTAGAAATGTCAATGTTAATATGTTATTTGTAAATGTTACTTAGCCGAAATATCATTTTTCGCTTTGGCAAATACACATTACGAACAATGTGGTGGGAGTATTCAAGTTTTACACACAATGTGCTGTGCTGCCTATAATTAGTGCTGTTAAAAAAGTATGAGATTAAACATTTTCTTGAATGATAAGGGTTAAAGGAAGTGAATTTAACGTAATCTTTCAGTAGCTAAACACAAAATACTCTCAACATGTAGTGGGTAAAACCAATACCCGCATCACACTGTGGGTAAAACCGTTTTACCCACAGCACATTGTGGGAACTGTGAGTGGCCACAAAGAGAAAAGTAATATTGTTTTCGCTACTGAGCAAAGTGCAGTAGTCTTCATTTGCAAATGTTGTGTGGTCGAAATAATTATGCAAGATGTGCGGTGGTCCCAACCCACATCGCATTGTAGGTAAAAATTTTCGACAATAGACAAATTCGGCTATTGCGAGCAGCATATATGAGGCGACCAATTCCAAAACTTCTTTCCACTATTTTTTAAAATGCATTTTATCATCCAGGGGACTACCAACATCCTTTTGTCGATGAATCTGCACCATTTTGTGACTAAAATGTAATTTCCCCTATTTAAAATGATTGATGACAGTTACTTGTAGTTCCAAAATGTCCTCATGAAGCTGTTATACAAAATTGAGGTTTAATAATGTTTAGGTTTGTGTGTGTGTGTACTTGGATTCAAATTCAAATTTGGCGCCAACTGTTGCAAGTGCCATGGCTGGGGGCCATCTTGACTTGTGGTGTTATCTATGAATGAAAGCAGTTAGTTACCGCTACTCCGTGTTGCTGGACGTCACGCAGCTGGAATGTATTACAAATATATTGTGTGGAAACATTTTTGGTCCTCTGATCCGGATGTGCATTATTCGAATCACTCAACAAAGTTTAATCTATAATTACAGTAAATAGTGGAGTTTTCGGCATTTCTTTGTGTGTGGAATCAGTCATGGTGTGACACAAACTACTTCGTTTCGCGTCATGGCAGTTATGTATACAAATACCACTGTATTTAATCACAAGACTTCTGTTATAAGAGTGTCGTATTTATCATTTTTGTGATTCGTGATGAGTTTTTTTTTTCGTTAGTCACGCGGTATAACAACCATAACTGCAATTGTTTTTTTCACCAAGCCGGCAATTTATTCGAACCACAATGAGAAATTGTTAAAGTGTCTCAACACCAATTGAAGACACGTTTACACCTTGTGAAGTGTCGTATAAACAGACTTCTGACCTTAGCTGATGAAGATGACAATAATCCAAGTCGGGTGGGACTTTTCAAGGCAACATGCTGCGATTTGCAACTGAAAGACTTTGAGGAAAGCCATTTGCAACTTGCTGTTCAAGCACCGGAAACTACGTTAGTTGCAGAGTCTGAAGCCAGTGATAGGGAGCTCGAGGAGTTTCACGAGGCCTACTATAGAATACAGTAAGTTTTCAACAAACTTGTTGTGATCAAATAAGTAGGAAGAGAACAGCAGTGTCATCTGCAAGGTCATCTCGGCCGAGCATCATCCAATATTAAGTTACCAAAATTGCAGTTGCCTACCATTAAGGGGTTACTTACTAACTGGCCTACCTTTTAGGGGTTACTTACTAACTGGCCTACCTTTTATGATTTATTCACCTCGCTGGTGCACAATAACGAAGCCCTCGCTATGGTGGAAAAACATCAGTATCTCCTTAAGTCAGTTTCTGATTAGCCATACAACCTCATTAAAGCTCTCCCCTATCTGAGGATAATTATAACCTAGCATGGCAAACATTAACTGAAAGGTACCATAATGCCAGAGCAATAGCCACGATGCATTGGGAAAATATAACGCAACTTCCTCGCATAGCTGCTGTCTCTTCTGACAAATTGCAGAGTACGGTAGACATTCTTAAGGAGAACTTGGGTGCCTTGAGAATTCTGAAACTGCCAGTGACTGAATGGAGCTTTGTGTTAAACCTTACGTTACCGAAGCTTGATCGAGATAAAAAGAGCCCAGTGTGAAGCAGCTCATAAGATCATAAAGATGCCCACATTTGATTAGCTTCTCGAATTTTTGGAATCACATTGTAAGGCATTGATTATGGCTAACTATTCAGCATCAGGGTACACTTGTGCATGATCAACAACTAGGAAGTTTGTAACTTCAGGCACAAACCTCAAAGCTTCATTCTTGGCAACTGCGGAACAAGATATTTGTACAACCTGTGAGGGCGCACACGAATTCACAAGTGTCCAATATTCAATGATCAGTCAGCTGATGAGAGGATAGAGTTGGTGCGACAAAAGATTATGTGTTTCAACTGTTTGCAAAGCCACAGGGTGAAGGATTGCAAGTCGAAGAGAAACTGTGTGTACTGTAGCAGGAGACACCACCCGCTTCTTCAACACTGCTGTCTCTCCAAATCAAGTTGAGCAAACTCCTGATATTTCTAACCAACAGGAAGCAGTCACTTCCACTTCCAATGAGGAAACTGCAGCTGTAACCTCACCTTTTCCACTGATTTGTAGGCAACTGTCATCTTAGGTACAACAGTCATTAGAGTTAAAGATGTAAGTGGCAAGATGCAGAAGGTTCGAGTGTGGCTCGACTCAGGATCCCAGAGTTCCATTCATCTCTGAAGAGCATGTCCGCAAGCTAGTGTTAAAACGCCGAAGGACTCTTGTTCCTGTTGAGGGGTTGGTTCAGTCTGTTGTTCTTGCACACAATGGTTCTGTTACTTATGTTCTGATACCTGCGACAAGTGAAGGGCCTCAATTAATCACCAATTCACTGGTCTTTAAGGATATAGCCTCCAAATTACCCAGTATCCCACTTCCTCACCACATGAGGGATGTGTATCATTTGGAATTAGGTGCCGATATATACCCAGATGTCTGATGGTGTGCTGTACCAACCACCATGTGGGTTCCCCATTGCTCTTCACAGAATATTTGGTTGGGTTATAATTGGTAAAGTCAGTCAAAACTGCAGCTGCTGCCTCCAGTAGTGTAGTTCCTCTGTTTGTACTGTCCGAGGCTTCCCTAACAGACACCATCTGCAAGTTTTGGGAGCACGAAGAAGTACCTTCTGTTCAACATTGTAGCCCAGAAGATATTGAATGTGAGTCACTTTGTTGAAACCCATTCGCAAGACCCAGAGGGTAGATATGTCCTGAGACTACATTTCAAGGAAAAGGAACCAGAGTTAGGAGATTCCCGCAGCTTTGGTGTCAAACGGTTGCATCAACTGGAATGCAGATTGCATAGTCAGCCAGAAACCCAAAGCGATTATTCCAATTTTTTGCACAAGTATGGACAACTTGAACACATGCATCCAATTAAGAATGGAATAGGGCACTCATTATATCCCACATCACTATGTGTTGAAAGAATCCAGCTCAACAACCAAGTTAAGAGTGGTGTTTGATGGTTCAGCAGCCTCCACTTCTGGAAAGTCTCTTGATGATGTTCTGACTGGACCTAAACTTCAGAATGACATTGTGCATATTACACATTTCAGTCTTCATCCTGTTGTAATGACCACAGATGTCTGTAAAATGTATCGACAGGTGCGCATACATCCAGAGGATGCATCTTATCAAATAATTCTGTGGCGTGAGTCCCCCGATCAGCCAATACTTGAAATCCAACTAGACACTGTCACTTATGGTGTGTCAGCAGCTCCTTTCATGGCTGTGAAAGCCTTACAACAGCTTGCAATTGAGGAAGGTGGCTTGTATACCAAGGTAGCTAATGTCGTGATGGAAGACATATTTGTTGATGTAGTGACAGGTGCAACATCAGTTGCAGAAGCCCTCAAGTTACGACAAGAACTGATAAATCTCTTAAAGCAAGGGGGTTTTGAATTAAGAAAAAGGCCCAGTAATAGCCAAGCTATCTTAGATGAAGTACCAGAAAACCACAGAGAGAGTCCACTTAGCTTTCAAGGAAATAGTAAAGTGATCAAGGTACTTGGTCTCCAGTGGGACTCAAGGTTGGATGTGTTTTAATATAATATTCAATCAGTCAGCACACGAGTCACCAAATGAGCTAATCTTTCAGACATTGCTAGGTTGTATGAGCCACTAGGGTGGCTTACTCCAGTTGTAATTCAAGCTAAGATTTTCCTCCAAACACACTGACTGTTGGGTGTGTCATGGGATGAAGGTCCCCCTCGAGATGTGCTGGAGGACTGGCAGGCTTTCATCTGCCAACTGGATGTTCTCAGCAAACTGTCCATACCTCATAGTGTCAGCATTGCAGTCAGAATATCAGCTTCAAGGCTTTAGCGATGCATCCAATGAAGGTTAGGCAGCTATTGTATACCTATGTAATGCTCATCAAGGTGAGGTGAAGACCCACCTGCTTTTGGCCAAATCACATGTTGCGCCACTAAAAACAGTCACACTTCCTCGACTTGAATTGCAGGCTGCACATTTACTCATTAAGTTACTCGAGTCAGTAATGTCGACCCTTTCAAAACGTATCCACATTAGCTGTATTACTGCATGGTGTGACAACGATGGTCCTCACCTGGATCAGGATTCCTCCTCATCGCCTGGAAACTTTTGTGGCAAACAGAGTCGCTCATATTCAAGAGAGCACGATAACGGTCCAGTGGAGACATGTGCCTTCTGCTGACAATGTTGCAGACTGTGCTTCCAGAGGACTCTCACCCCAAAATTTACCGACACACACACTTTGGTGGACTGGGCCTACCTGGTTAATATCTGATTAGGAATCGTGGCCATGTGGAGGAGTAGCAACCAGCATTCACGAAGGTGAAGAGCTAAAGCAGCCTAAGGTAGTCTCATTGGTTGGACATTGTGAGCCAAACCTCCTTGCAAGCCTCTAGGTTTTCTTCCTGGTCACAGCTTCATAGAGTGCTTGCTTATGTATTAAGATTCATTTCAAACATGAAGGCGTAACTAGGGTGCCTATGCACTGGTCCCCTTACTGTCTTAGAACTTGATGCTGCTAAGAAGATGTGCCTGAAGCCGGTTCAACGAGAATGTTTCAGCTCTGAGATTGAATGTTTTATTTGAGAGTGTAAATGCCCCCAGGTTCTGGTATTAGAAAGTTGAATCCATTCTTGGATTGTGATTACATTCTGTGTGACGTTTACAAAATTCACAACTAACTTACAAAGCTAAACATCAAATCTTGCTACCCAAGAAGAATTTTGTGACAAATCTGATAATTGATTATCATTTTGTGCACCTCCATACTTGTTCCAATGCCACACATGCAGCCATTTGTTGAGAGTACTGCATTGTGGCAGGGAATGTTGCGAGTACTGGATTGTGGCAGGGAAGGGATCTGTCAAAGCCAGGATCCACAGTTGTATAAGATGCCACAGGTTCAGGATCACCGATACACAGCCATTGATGGGAAATCTTCCACTAAGTAGGGTTCAACAAGCAAGGCCATTTCTAAACGTCTGTTGACTATGGGGGCCCGTTCCAAATCAAACAGTCCTGTGTTCGGAACAGTCGTGTGTACAATGCTTATTTGTGACTATTTGTTTGCTTAGCGACAAAGGCAGTACATTTATAAGTTGTTTCTTCTTTGAGCACCACAGCTTTTCTTGATGCATTATTCAGATTTACTGCTAGGCGATGGCTGTGTAAATGTTTTTTTCAAACTGCGGAACAAACTTTACAGGCGCACGCCATTCTTTCAATGATCTACAGAAGTTCTTAAGTGAGAGTGCCAACTTGCAGTGCGTTGTGGATACCCTTGCCACTCGTGGCATTCAGTGGAATCTCAATCCTCCATCTGCACCACATTTTGGTGGGTTGTGGGAGGCAGCCATCAAATCTGCTAAGTATTATCGAGTTTTAGGGCAGCAGGTTCTTACATTTGAGGAGCTGTCTACGTTCTTTGCCCAGATTGAAGCTGTCCTTAACTCACGTCCACTGTGTGCCATTTCGTCAGATCCAGATGACTTAGAGGCCCTTACACCAGCACACTTCCTTGTAGGCACCACCCTGACAGCACCTCCAATTCCAGACCTTGCAGAGATCCAGTCAAAGAGATTGGACCGTTGGCAGTTGGTACAGTGTGCCACTCAGCACTTCTAGCAGAGATGGCACAAGGAGTACCTGCATACACTACAACTACAGGGAAAGTGGATCAAGAATGAAGGCGAGGTGCAGATTGGTGACCTTGTCCTTGTCAAGGAAGACCACTTGCCACCCCTGCAGTGACAGCTTGGACGTGTTGCAGTTCTACATGCAGGCAAGGATGGAGTTTGCAGGGTGGTCACCATTAAGCAGCAACATCGAACAGTAAAGCACGCCGTTATCAAGTTGTGTTGCCTACGTATTCACTGAGAACCACATATATCATCGTAACATTATATAGATTTTATAGTTTGCTTAAAAATGTTATTTTTGGTGGGCGGTATGTTTAGGTTTGTGTCAATCAGTGTATGTACTTGGATTCGAATTCAAACTTGGCACCTACTGTTGCAAGTGCCATGGTCGGCGGCCATCTTGAAATGTGGTGCTATCTATGAATGAAAGCATTTACCACTACTCCGTGTTGCTGGATGTCACACAGCTGGAATGTATTACAAATATATTGTGTGGAAACAAATAATGTATGCCTTGCTTGGAGACAAAAAGTCCTCTTTGCTAACATTGGCTTCAGTTTCCAGAGACTCCCACTTTCAAAATTCCTCTGTCCAACATTTGCTATTCCAAATTAATTGTTTTCCTTAAAATAAATTTACATATACTGTTACAAATAGCCTTTTGTTCGACATGTTTTCATCTTTTACACAAACAATTACGATCTCGACAGGAACTTCAGTAAACCTCAATAGCCTAATAACTAATACGGATGTGTGAAAGGATTCCAAAAGCATTAGCTTGTGAAAGCTTGTCTCTTACAGTTCTGTTGACAAGTTACGCTAAGTTGACGAAATAGGTTTCGGAATTGGCCACCACAAATTCAGTCTGGGGCAGGGATTATATATGCAAATGTTATTCCAGAAAGTGGCGCAAGAGCGAGCGGGGCGAACTGACCTTGCTGGTGACGAAGAGTTCCTCCCTCTTGACAACGCCCTCGGAGATCTTGGCGCGGATGCCGGCACCCACCTCCTTCTCGTTGCCGTAGACGTGCGCGCCGTCTATGTGGCGGTAGCCGGCGTCTATGGCGTCCTTCACCGCCTGCTCCACCTCGCCAGGCTTAGACTGCAACAACACAAGACTCCGTCAGCGTGATGCAGAACACCCAGTCACATACTACTTACAATGCCTAGGGGGGAGGGTGAACAAGTATAGGCTGTTCACGGTAAAGGGAGTACTTGATGTCCTAATTACTTTTTCCTATTAGCCACTTTCTCGTCACTTTTCCAAATAAGTATCGCCATGCAAGTAATAATTTATATATTTCACAGGACTAAGGCTAAAACATTTTTAAAAATATTATTCCAAAAGTGAGGGCTTCAAGCTTCAAAAAATGTTCACATTACCGTGAATATATAAAAAATTAAATATTCCATTCACAGCTACTTTCAACTTTCTTTAAGGGTAGGATGGACCCGTGCGTCCAAGGTCAAGAAGCGAGGGAGCGATATGGGCGACAATGACACGCACGTCTAGTGCCTCATCGCTTCTAAGCGCAAGGTGTGCAGTGTTTCGGTCGTAATACTGTACTGTGCAAATTAAATCTGTAACACAGGGATTTTATTACACGCGATGATAGCCCGCAGATTAAACTACGCCCGTATATACGTGATTTTCTCTTGCTGCTTAAGAAAACTGCATATACAAGCTTTAAAAATGCGATATTTGACCATTTCCAGAAATTTTTTCCTCCAAGAATACACGTAAAAAAAAAAAAAAAAAAGAATAGATATTTATTTTCTGATAAGTCTTATTTGCAGAACATTTATCTACCGAGGTACGCGTGCCGTAAACGGGGCAGACTGACAAAAAAATCTCATTTTAACGTCCCTCTCTCAGTGGGATGTTTTATATTCAGTGGTGCCAATTGAACCACTGGACATTGCAAATAGCTTCTTTGAAATCGAAGGAAATTAAATAACCGTGAAAAACCCTGTTTCACAGTCACCCCCATTTACGGTATTTGAGCAAACCTCTATTTCACAGAAAATGTTTCAGTCCACCCCACTCTTAAGCCCTGATCAATTTCTACTTTCTCCGCCTCGTGTAAGCAAAGCTTATAATTAAGTGTAGAAAACTACACCACAGAGACAACGTACCACATTCGCGCGCACTGTGTGTAGTAACATTTTGCATGGGAACTATTTATTACTGGGCATTTCCGTGGCACTTCTATTTACTCTTTTTACCCATTCTTTTTATAAATGAAAAATTAATAATTTATAGATAAATACATGTTTAACAATAAATACGATACCTTCATGTTAACAGAAGTATGAAACGCTTGTGGTACATAAATTATTTAGGAAACGTCTAAAGACGTCATACATGGGGTTATTTTCCGAAGGTTTGCTGGAGATACTGCAAAGCGACTATAAATCTACAGGCTGTTCACGTTAAAGTGAGCACCTTTGAGGTCCTATAGTTATGTTTTCCTTTCAGCCACTTTTCATCCTTTAACCACCTTTTTAAATAAATATTGCCTAAATAATGAACACTGTGTATATTAACAGCAATCTGAAGTTAACGGCTAACATTAAAATATAATATATTTATTAGCTATAATTCCAAATGAGAGGGCTGTCAAAGTGCTCAACTATACCTATTTTCACGATTTCTTTTCTTGGAATGTATTTAAGGCGACATTGCCGCGTGCATCAAGTGCGCCATCGCCACTAAGCGCAAGGCTCTGAACCGGCGTGCAGTGTCCTCGTTGCACTGCGTGCACCTACGGGACTTTCAACGGTGACCCTATTATTTTATTAGTGGGAAGTCTGTATAAAGGTTAAGTGCAGGACCCTTGAGAAGTTTTTGCATGTATCTGACGCGTATATTCCTAGATACAGCACTTTGAAAAGTGCATTTTTAGTCATTTTGGAGTAGGTACTCTGAAATGGAAGCACTAACCGCCCTCGTATGAAGTGCGTTATTTTTTAAATCGGTACATTGGGCCCCCTTTTTAGAAAATTAGTATTTCAAACACACTGCGACGCATTTGAAGCGCCACAGGTAGCCGGGGGCCTAAGTGGGATGGACCTCCCGCGATCAAGGTCACGAAGAGAGAGAGAGAGATATATATATATATATATATATACGGGCGACGCTAACACGCACGCCTAGTGCCTCATCGCTCCTACGCGAAAGGCTAGCGGTTTGCAGTCGTAACGCTGTACTGTGTAAATTAGATCTGTAACAGTGGGGCATTATTACACGCGATGAAAGACCACACATTAAACTATGCCCGTATATTTGTACTGTTCTCTTGCCGCTTAAGGAAACTGCATAGGCAAGCTTTAGAAATGCGATATTTGACCATTTCCACGATTTTTTTTTCTCCGAGAATACACTTAATATCACAAAAGTAAAAAACTAGGGGCATATGTCTACTTTTGTTTTATCTTTTCTGATAAAGATTCGTATTTGCAGAACATTTAATTACCGAGATACGCGTATTCGCGCAAACAATTACTATACAAAAAGAAGCAGAGGTCCATCCAACTTTAATGAGATAAAAGTTAAACAGCGGTAGCTGAACACTGGTTTTTACCCTTCCTGGAAACGAATCTTATTCCCAGAACATTATTTGTCGAGATACACTTCGATACGTGCAAACAATGATTTAACTGGCCACACTTTAAAAGCGAGTTTCCTTGACAGCGTACTACTTGCCAGCAGGGGGCCACGGTGGTGTAGTTAAAAGAGTACTTCGTCTTCTCGCCAAGGCGAACTGGGTTCGGTTCCCGGAGGGACCAGCCGGATACTCGCATGTGGAGAACTCCGCGGACGTTGCCGACACCGCCCGGGATTTCCCGGATCACTAGTTTCTCCCGCTCTTTCACTCCGTCACTGCTACATCTCCACTTCGTGCCACCCTCGCCGGCGCTCAAAGACTGGGCTGTCGAGCGCCGACTAAACCCTCTCGACTTTTGCAAACACTGTCGTTACCCCATTTCATTCCAACCTGCATTACTTCCGAGGGCGAGACATGTCTTACAGAAATCTCACGCAGCATATATTTCCTTATGGCATTCAACAGTACCTCTTTTGCATAATGACCTCCCAAATATCTGTCATACTAATATAAGACTTTCTCCAAGTCAACTTAGACATCTTAAGTATCTGAAGTCATCTATCGTCTTCGTGCCATCTAACATCAGTTAGGTTCGGGCTGTCCAGACAAGGAATGACTCTTCACGGTGGCTAAATAATTCCGGGAAGGATTATTTCTGGCTGAACAGGTTCTACCCAAGGCCACGTACACACATTGGTGTGCGAATCCAGAAGAACAAAATACCACACGACTTCCGCTGTTACAGCTTTTTTACATAATATTACAGAGTACCTCCGACAAAGTTTCAGTGAAGTAATGCTATTTTTTTTTTGTTACAAACGCAGATAGATTTGAACCAAATGTGCAAACATCCACGCCACTCCCTAAACATGTGATTGAGTAAGTTCTGAAAGCAATTCTCGAATCTAAACAGGACACGCACAAAAGATTTCATTTTAAGTATATGGCAAGAAGCAACGCTAGTTCTTAAAATTTTCATTTTATTTGAAGTTAAGTTTCCAGTAACTACATCGTAATTTAATTTTAAGTTGGTTTTTATAGGCTCGAGTTATACTTTTTTTCACACCGAAGGGAAAAGAGCGGTGGTGGGGGCTCATTTTACATCCTCTACGTGGTTCCCACATGGCTCCATGCGAAATAATTTGGAATAATGTTCACGAGCGTACAGGGCGGCTTGAAGGGGAAGGGAGGTTATAGAAGCTCACTGAACCGTAAAGATCTTTCTTGGAGGCAGACTATTCCCGTTTCCTAACATATCGATTTTATTTGTTTGCCCTGACGTGAACTCTGGAGGCACATGGCGGCCTCAGTGGACGACGTTCAGGGTTTGGGTTCTGGGCAGGACCATCCACTCTATCCGTCCACGATAGCTGGCGCCGATCTGATGGGACGAAGTGTCCACTTGGGAATGCAAATCCTACTTTTATAGAACACACATGGGCGAAATTCGCGTGCAGGATACTGAACTCCTCCCCTGCGCACAAAATCTGCAAGTTCTGGGCAGCTAAGCGAACTCAAGACAAAGTTAGATACAGCTGTTCTAATGTCAAAAGTGTTTGCACGGGACGAGGTGAGTGCATTTCCTGGGACGGCGACAACGTATATGCTGTGTTTATGTTTAACAACATTGAGAATTTATTTTGACTGAACAAAACTACCTACTTGAATGGTATCGAACAAATGAAAAGATGACTTTAAAAAACCGACTTTTGGAGGAACAAATTTTACTTACAGTGGCCGGCCGCCTGGGTAGTCCGTCGAACAGTGTACAGAGCTTGCTCAGAATGAAAACTTTTCTGTTGGGTATGCATCTTCCGAGAATTATGATCACAAAACTTTACACTAATAGTGGTCACAGGTTGGGGCGCGACAACAAAGGGAGGTACCTGATAACATCGACCCCTCCCCCTCTTCAAAAATACAAATTCTCGGCTACCTGGACAGGGCCGCGCTAGGGTTCAATGTGCGGACGGAGAAACTTGTCGCCTACTGGGACGGCGTCCTTCCTAAGCTACGTAGTGCACGCAGCAGACTGTTGTTTCTACAATATGTACCGTGATTATCTTCACAGCAATAAAATAGTAAAATGTATTAAGAAATCCAGTGATTCAATTAGCATCTATGGCAACCTCAACATGACACATAATGACTGTTCGCTATCAGGCGAAATTACTTCCGATTAAAGACAGCTCCAGCAGAAAACTTTATTAAAAAACAGTCCGTGTGAGGGAGGTCTGCTTAAGAACAGCATCTAAGAAACGTTACTCGTCTGTATAGGTTTTTCAGTTCCTCCAATTCTCTAAAGCATGGTTTTGTGATGGCGAAAATGGCTCAAACGGGAGTTTCCACGGCCCAAAAAAAAAAAAAAAAAGGGACGTGCATCAAACCATTATTTTTATTATTCAGTCATAAAATGGCCCGGGTCTCAGTTGGAAGTCTGAGGAGCGTTATCGACGGTAATTACAATGCACGGCAGTTCAGTGCTTTGCACGTAGAGGCGATGAAAGAGTTTATTCTAATGTCTCCGTCGCCCTTAGCGCTCCCACGCTCTTAGGCCTCAGACGTGCAAAGTTCCTTCAACCAGACTGCCACCTTAAAATGGCGCAGTTGTGCATACCAAATATGAAGTGGAACAGATTGAATTCTTTTATTGGAATAAAATCCGTGTTCACGTGACTACCCGAGTTCAGTTGCCACTACACGGTCTATTGTGAAGTCAAAACTCAACGTATAGCCATGGCTAATTTCCTGTAAGAAATATAAAATATAAAAGGCGATCGTAGAAACTGTACTTATCTCATGTTCAGCCAATCACACACGACTAATTTTGGTGGAGTGGTTAAGTAAATATACTAGTCTAGACATGTTTCACGTTTAAAAGGAAAATAAATAAAATATTTCTTCCCAACTAAACTCCAAATAAGTAGGCTATAAGTAATTTATTTTTCTCGTTTCCCGAGTTACTACTGTCTGACGGCTTTATGTGAAATACACGAAATCAGTCTTCGTGAAATATGACACGAACACAACACATACACGAAAGAGCAAGGACAGTATTGCAGGAACACACACGATACTTCCACTAGTACTCATACGTTCAGGTCTCTCGTCTTCGGTTTCAATCGTGAACTCGGCACAGCTACAGGCGACTGGACACCCTCGTCATTGGACTCCGAACCTCAAGGTCACTCCAATACGTACGCCAACTGCTCTCGCAGGACTCCGAACCTCAAGGTCACTCCAATACGTACGCCAACCGCTCTCGCAAAGTAACACGCCGCGAAGTTCAGTACGTACAAAAGCTACCATACCGTAACATTTTGTGCGAACGGTCAGCGCTTGTCTCTCCTTAATAATACTATGTTGAAACCCCGCACCCCATTACGTATCAAAAACTTTGGCTACGCTGTGGACCATTTAGTGCATAGGGTTTTCTAATTACGATACATCTGGAGCATTAGTGTTCCTACGTATATTCATTAAATGATTAACCATTTATAAATCTAATAGACATGCAAACAATCTTATGTACGCAAAGAAAATCTTCATTTCCAAAAAGGTCCAGTAGTGCAGTGGTTAGCGCTCTACGACTCGCGATTCAATGGTCACGAGTTCGAACTTTGAATTTAAAAAAAAAATGCAAGTACACATGATGTGGGTTGTTCGATCACCCTTCGTCGCTGGGGATAAAATACGACGATGATATATCGGAATGGCGAGCCGATGGATTAACAAACCTTCCAATACTCTTACGATAGACTATTTCGAGTTTGCCCAAACTATTACGAAATCGTTACTACAAAATCTCATCACGAAACAAACGTCAAATGAGTTTGTTCGTTTGACGGGTTTTCGTGCAATGGATACGGTCGAAAGCCTCAACTCTTAATGATCACCTGCAAGCATTAAAGTGTTAACTTACCGCAGGGCATTGGAGGTGGTCCTAGTCCTCGCTGGCCACGATAACTTACGACACTTTCCCATCCTTCGCAACGGAAAACTGCCCTATGTTATCACGTGATCAAGTCACAACTGAGTAACACTGAATACAATACTAGGGCAGGGCAGCGCTTGAGAGAGCGCCAGTTTTGAGAAACTGCGTATATAACAACAATCTTCGACAGTTACTACCGCCTTTATTAGAACAAAAATGTGGCCAAAGAGACGCGGTCAAAATTAATGCACATATTTACATCGTAAAAACATACTGGCAAATGCATAACTCTGGCAAAACATTCACAAAGTTGACGGGCATCTGTTGGATTATCTGCATTGCTTGCAAGAAACCTGTACACTTCAATGATCGTGTTTGGCATTTTTAGTTCCATGCCCTACTCGTCAAGTATTCAAATGCTGTAGGTTTTGAATTTCGGAACTACGTATATTCACAATATAGCTGTACACATTTAAAACTGACCATGCTGTTACATGTCGCAATTACCAACATGTCATTTGTGACGTACATTATGTTATGACAAGGTTTCGTTTACATGCACTTCAGAACGCCCACAAACTTTAAAGATGTTTTGACTTCACGTATTTGCCAATCCATTGATCTCCGTCAGCACTGAATATGCTGACAATTCAGCTGCATGCGAACTTGTTTGTGAAACACAAATACGGGTGATATTTCGGCAACATGATGTAGGTCAGGCAGGCAGGCCGAGCCGGGAAGCTACGTGCTCCATCGAGCGCATCGCGTAGCAGCGAGGCAAGAATGCACAAACACGCACGAAACAAGTCGACGGAAGGCGATACAATCGTCCTTCAACAAGAGTTGACGTGGCCTTAAGGACGAAAACAGGCCAATTGAAGGCGAGCAGTTTGTATTTCTCAAACAACGTCAACAGAAACTTCTGCTTCTCAGACATAACTTCCGAAACTGTGCGCCGCGTGGAATTCTCACAGCTACAGGCTATATTCCAGTCAGTCACTTTTTATCCTTTAACCATGTTTTAAATATAAATATTACTATATTAGTAATCAACAGTGTATATATTTCACCGGAGTAAGACTACAGTAAAATATATTTATTGATTATTATTCCAAATGACAGGATTTCAAAATTTGCTCACTTTACCGTGGATAACCTACGAGGAAAATTAATACGAAGCTTCCGGCAGTAATTTTACTTCACACGGGCGCAATTAGCATTTTTAATTAAATCCTTTACAAATTTTCTGTTTTTTAATGCGTACTAATTGTTCTTATAGGGAGCACTTAAATGATAGTTCGTCTTAAATACTCGCAAATACTCCGGACTACGTTTACTACGATGCGAATTAACAACTCCTATTTCGTTTCAGACTGTGAATGTTTTTTACAATATACGTTTTCAAAAGTTTATGACCTGACTGTATCTATGCTGATACACTGCGAGAAATTCTTTTCCATTTATAATATTTTCCCATACTTTAGTTCCCATTTTCGAGGGTGAATAACATCCTTAAGGCTTGTGATTTGGTTATTATTAAGTATTTCTTAGGGCTGTTCGTGGTAAAGTGAGAAACTTTGAAACCAACTTTTTAAAAATACCACTTTTAAAGAGGGAAAAGTAGTGCCACATATTAAGTGCACTTGAACGTGTAAATATAAACTTTTGTGAATAATAAAATTACGTTTTTACTTTGTTTTTTTTTATATGTACGTAAGAGTAGCAATTAGTGTGTTTGTAAAATATTTACCTTTATAATAATTTCACAGTTTCACATAACCGACGCAGGACTAAAGTGTTTAGGCCCACGGCAATGTTGATTGTATATATGGTGGAAAATATTGCAATGTGAATACAACTAGATCTTAAGCAGGGCTTACAAAAAGTGCTCAATTTACAGTGGACAGTAATATATAGTATAACCCTTGTGACGTGAATATGTCGTTAAATTTGCAATCGTATTGGGAGGCAATCCAGAAATTCCGATGATAAAATCGAGGGACACAAGTTTGGCATTGCAGCTGCGAATCTATCGTATACATTCAAAATTCAATTGCATCACTCTATTTCCAAAGAATCAATATGTTACGTTGACCGAAGACTACGAAGCATTGGTCTAGGAGTGTGTAAGGGGGGGGGGGATTTTGAGTTAGTTTCGCCGCGTCTAATAACTTCCGCGTAATATCACTTTTGACTACGAGAAGCTACTGCGCTCGTTTAGGTTCCAATCGACAGCTCTCATCGAGATCAATCTATTGCTTTTATAAAAAAAAAAACATTTGTGTGGCGTGGTTATGGTGAAATTTTATGAGTAATCTAAAAAATTAAGAAAACACAATTTCGGCCTGTACTCGTCAAAACGCCACGTCGAAACACAGAAATCTTACACAGTTGGAAAGAGCATCTCAAAAGCAATCCAGTGATGCGCATAAAACCCCGTATGATCGAGTATAAGCTGTGCCGGGAACGTAAAATAAACATCGAGACGTCTGAGAGCGTCAACGTAGAAGTATTTCCGCAAAACAAATGGCCGTGTCCCCAACACAGCCACAACCCATTTTTTTCCCCCCATCTCCTCCGAAGTGTTATACACGACAGCACATTGTATGCAAGATAAACATTCTTATGGATCAGATAGCATGTCAAGTTGCCAATGGAAATAGACTTACTAATAAAGTAAATTTGTTCACAAGACTTCATTTTAATTGTTTTTACTACGTTGGCTTTTTAATTCCTCTGTGGTGCAATAAACTACTTGAGGGTGCATTTTTATGCGCCACAATAAGAGTTGCGAGTGCCTACTATGCTGGAAGCAATTTCAGTTAAATAATATCTGAAGTTACTTCTCACGAAAGTTACAGTATCAATTAAGGACGGCAATATTCTCCGCCAATGTAAAGGTTGTTTACTACCCTGACACTCGTTTCCTCCGCCCCTCAAGAGTGCCTTCAAGCTGCTGCCAACACACAGTTGTGATCGTCTTTCTTGCCGTTTTCCCCCCGCTATGACACGAGGTGTATTTATAAGGTAGCCAAGTAGTCGGGCTTAGCGTCTCGTCGACAGCGAGGTCATTCAAGTTGCACAGAGAAGAGGGATTAGGGAAGGCCTTCGTTAAGGACCCATCGCCTGGAGCGCCGTGGAAAACCGATACCAGGATGGCCGGACCGGGAATCTAACCCGGGTCCTCCCGAACGCGAATCCAGCGAGTTACCACTGCGCCCTGTGTGTATTTCTAAGGGTTTGGGGTGGCCACGGTAGTAAATTCAAGCCATTGTTGTGAATGTTTCATATTACTGTCAAGTCAGATATATTTTGTATTGTCATTCTGGTAGTGTGTGTTGTGTGTTCGTAATTTTGTTTAGAATAAAATACTTATGTTGCGTCCAACGAAAGCAGGTTTAGGTTATTGCGGCAATACGATATATCAACCATTACGTCTGAAAAAAAAAAAATCGGAAGAATCTTTTAGAAAATAAAAACATCAAATAGGCCTACTCTAGAACCTTTTACAATAGTTACAACATTTTACCCATACTATGCTTACCTAGACTTAAATTGACACCTCCCCCCCCAAGACCACGATGTTAAGATCCGTCCAAATCTCTTCATTCTCTTAAATTGACGCCCGGAAACAATTTATTTCAGAATGAGTTTTACAGGCATAACAATACTAGATCAAATGTAAAAATTAAAAAAAGTTCCAAGCTTAAATTAAAAATAAATGCATCTTTAAAAGTCCGTTAAGTACTAACGTAATATGATTTCAGTTAATATATACTAGTACCTAGTGATTTTTCACGTGGAACTGCGGACGTGCAAGTTTGTGCAAGCTTAAGGTCATCTGAATTATTTGTGTGTATTTATTTGTAAACGCACCCAGTAGATTCAGAAACTAACACCTGTCCAATGAATATAGGGTTTGTCACAAAATCAAAAATATGAACAGGCTTCACAAAAACATAAAACAATCAATTTTTAAATTAATAATGTAGATAAGAGCATAATTTCTCTACGACTATGTGCATAGCACATTGAACAAAAAACAATTGCCTATACATAACGTAGTCGCATAACAGTATTATTAATATAAAATTGTTAATAATTATGATAATAGAAATTAACTATAAAATAATTTATTTCTAAAGGTATAAAAAACAACGTCATCAGCTAAAGCTTTGTAAGAAGTATTCAAATTCTTCTATATTATAGAAACTGATGCTTAACAATTATGTGAATTTATTTAATAAACTTGGGAGTCAATGGAAACAATTAACCAAAGACTTCTAACGTGTATGACTTTAGTAACACTAAATATAATTTCCAGGCAATCTAACAACTCGTGGGACGAGCGGAAATCCAGCGGGGCGGAACCAAGCGAGGCCTGAATGAGGTCACTTACAGAGCGCAGTCGGCCTTTACCACCTCATGTACGGCCTTGGCCTTAGCCAGACACGCTTGGCCGTCTGCCACAAGTCCACTTTCCTCCGCCAGTGTTGCCAACGCCTGCAGTCCATCCGCACAATACAGCTGCAGCCTTCCCCCTATGTTGTACGAGGAGATGCGAGAAGGGGTCTTTGCCCATCCGACTCAACAATACCGGGGGCATAAGGGCTGTTCACGATAAAGTGAGCACCTTACAAAAAGTTACTGCCTCTGCATGCACATAATTTAATGGGCGCACTGAGTGACGTGCGCCCAGTAAAGTTGGTAACTATGGATGGAAAGTAGTTCTATCTCTTAACGTCATATAAAAAGTGTTCGGTAACCATTTATAACTAAATTATTTCTCTTTCTGTTTTTTCGATGCATCGAGGTGTAAAAATTAGCAAGTTTGTAAAGTATTAACTTTCTTAATAACTTCACCGGTTTATTCGACCGACACCTGAATAAAGTGACGAGACCCATGTCAATGATAATTTTACACAATGCGGAAGAATACACAACGTGCACACTAGAAGATCGCAGGGCTTTCAAAAGTGCTCATTTTACTGTTAACAGCCTATACAAGTAGAGTTAACTAGGGTAAAACGAGAGATCCTTATCAGAGTAATTTGTTTACCTAAGCAAGCAAAAGAAGGTACTATGGTTCGTACTACCAACTTAAAACACAGCGTAAACGACATTATCACTTATGTTGGTGGTATTTTACAGACCTCGCCAGTTATTTTTTTATATATATTCTTATTGGCCTATATTTTCTAGGCAAATATTATTGATGCTTCTCTTATCCACAGTTATTTCATATCACAAATACATTTGAGCGAATACAAACTGTGACAGTGAAACAACATTACAACCCGTTTTACACTTATATTAAACTACACGTGACGTGAACAAACAAGTGAATGTCTCTTAAGCGCCCTGTCACACTGTCAAATTTTCACCTTTAACTATATTTGACAAAATTTGAGGGCAGAATACGGCCATCAAATTTTTCATTCCAAGAAATGTTATAAAATAATCTTGAATGTGTGTGAAAATGTGCCACCATGTCAGATTTTTTCCATTAGGAGATTCTAATTTCAAATATTTTAAAATTTTTCCATAGTGAGATGTTGCATTTATTTTTCCATGCGGCCCATTACAGGAAGAAATGTAAGTAATATGGTAAGTTATTTTCGTTTCTTTCTTTAATTTTTTTTATAAAATATTTCCTGCACAACTAAATGCAATGCATCCGAGTTCGTAATATGTGCAATATTCACTTAAAATAGCATTGATGACAATACAGATTCTACATAAATCAGTCATCTTCATAACTTGCTTAGTTTCCAGCAATTGTTCGTTATTTTAAGTTTCTTGAGGTCCATTTTTGTCGTGCACGATTCTGATTGGCCGAGACTGTCAAACATCAAGTACATATAACACCGGTCCAATATTCAAATATTTGATGGAAACTGAAGCCATCCAACTTTCTCAGACAAATATGGCGGCGTTTATGACGTTTCGATGACGTCATAACTGTCAAACTTAGTGGGAGTAGTTTGACGGTAATATTTGACAGTGTGATAATAGGGGCTTAACACAAAGTAGTCTGTACTACCATCGTCAAAATTAAAATATGCAAATCAATCACGAGTTTATACAATAGGGTGGCTATCTAAAGAGAGAAGCCAAATGATTGATTGTTGTATATTTAAGGTACGCGAATATAATATATACTTTGTTTAAGTATGTAATATTTGTTTTGAATGCCGAAGTTTTAAGACCTCAGAACCTCTACTTCAGGCGGACTTCGGGTATCTTCGTTTTTCGTACTCCAGTTACGAGAGCCTGATTAAATACCAATGGGGAGTACAAGATGCTCCCAACCTTCAAGGGCTTGTATAACTGTTCGCAGTTAAAAACTGTGTACGATAAAGTGAACACTTCAGAAATTAACCATAGAAAAACTTAATTTCCCCTGCTTGCATATATTTTAACGGGTGTACCGAGTGACATGCGCTTAGTAAAGTTGGTAACGATGGAGGGGAAAGTAGTTCCATAGCTTAAGGTCGAATAAAGTGTTAAAAATAATTAAGATTTTTTTATGCCTACAAATGTAGAAATTAGCAGATTTTTTAAACATGTTTACTTGTCGACGTCTGAAGAAAACGATGAGGCCCATAGCAATGACAATTTTGCACAAGGCGGAGGGATACACAACGTGCATACAAGTAGATAATAGGCAGGCAGGTCTTTCTAAAGCGCTCCTTTTACCGTGAACATACTTTAACCGAGAAAATTTTATACCAATTTTGGAAAAATGTCACTGACCCTACTCACATGTTATATAAAGGACACGCTGAGTGGAATGCGCTTTATAGTAAAGTTGGTATCGAGGGAGGGAAGGTAGTTCCAAGTCTTAACACTTAAGTCAAAGTGTCAGGTAAACATTTGTAAATTATGAAACTATTTATTCTTTTTCCAAATTAATAACAGTATGGATAAGCAAATTTGCAAAGTATTTACATATAATTACGTAGTTTCTTTTGCCAATGTATGACTAAAGGATAAGGCCATGGCAATGTATTAATTATACTTGTCAACGTTTACTTTCTTAATGATTAAAACGAACTTCAAGTTCTTTGATAAACCTTGAAAATTATGTTAATCTTTGAATATCTAATTTATATTTATTTTAGCCCACTTTCCTATGAAAGATAGGCTTATATAATAGTGTGAATGTGACTAACGTATCTCCCCCCCCCCCTTCCTTAAGTATTAACTTTTGAACCCGTGACCCCGAATCGCTTAACTCCGTACACGTACAGAAAACTATAAAATCCGAGGTCCTCGCCATTTACCATTCACTACCACATCGTGTGCTTATTTTTTAAATTGTGGCCGTTTAATATTTGACAAATTCAAACCAATTTTTGTATGTTGACAGTTCACCGTTGTTATTGGTCCGACAATTTAGAAAGTAGCAAACTGTGCACAAGCTTCTACACGATATCTGATACTGTCCAATAGATTCCCTTCAAACGTCAGAGATAACCAGCAGTATGGTAGAGGATATTACCATATACGACAAATGGACTAGGTACTTATTTTTAACATGGCGGGCATACATTCTACGACGTTAGTTTGGTAAATACATATTACCTAACTGAAATGTTTCAAGCGTGTCGGACATTACTTAAAATGGCGGCCTTGCGAACATGTTTTACTACACCGCTATATCTACGAAACCACGAGATCAAATTTGGTGTGCCGAGGGAAGTTAATTTGTAGGCCACTGCTACAACCAAAAAATGAGTAAACGCAGAGTCTTTTCCCGCCATTTTGTAAGACAGCTCCACTTTTATGCCATATATCGGGAAACTATCAGCCGATTCCTTCCGAATTTTGGCAAACTATTACTACGATAGATCATGCAAACGGACGTGTGTGTCAGGCACATGTTTTCATTCAAAATTATGGCAAAGTAAATTATATTCCAAGACATTTTCTTTGTACCTCAGTCTTATTGGAGTACGGCTTACATCAAACTCTCATACATATTCCGACTTTATTAGTTACATTAGGCACTTGTTGATCACGCAGCACTGTATTTACCAACTGCATGCACACAACATTATCTTCCTGCTGCTTTGTTTTTATTTAATGTTAATAATTAATCAGTTAACATAAATAAAGTTCTCAATATACTTATGAAATGTCTATTTGAAAGAAATAATAACGAATTGGTTAAACTATTTTTTCAATGTTATTAACTAATATATATATATATACACACACACACACACACACTTTTTTGCGGTGATAATGGAACTGCAAGATTTTCTCAAAAAAAAAACTTCCTTTTCCGTTTTATCCTGGGTTCCGCTTGCTGTTGTTCTGATACTGTTGCAGAGAGTGATATTTCTGGTAGTATTTTCCGCGAGCTGGGTAGCGCCATACGAGGCTATAGGCTGTTCACAGTAAAATGAGCGCTTTTAAAGCCCTCCTACTTAATGTCTACTTGCATACACGTAGTGTGTTCTTCCGCCTTATGTAAAATTAACATTGTCATGGGCCTCGTCACTATTCATGCGTCGGTAAAGTGAAACTGTCAAACTATTACAAAAGTTAATATTGTACAACTGTATTAGTTTTTATTATTCGATGCAATAAAAAATACATAAAGCGAGAAATAATTTAAGTTATCACAAAAGGTTACCTAATACTTTTTGTTCGACGTTAATATATGGAACTTGCTTTCCCCTCCATTGTCACCAACTTTACTTGACACATGCCGCTCATTACGCCGTAAAAATATATGCAGGTAGGGGCAGTGAATATTTTCTAAAGTTGGTTTCAAAAGTGATTACTATGGTGAATAGTCTTTACACGAAGTGCAATCATCCCTTTCGTTTTGATTCTACAGGAGACAACAGTGAAGTCACGACTGCGATACTCTTTTTTGAAAGGCCGTATCAGGCTAAAAGGCCGGTCACAGGTTACTGCAGACATGCTGTGAATAACGACATTTGTGTTAGTCTCCGAGGCGGTAAGCCTCAAGCCTCAAAGCAAACACAAGGGAAAATCGTAAAGTCAAATGTCAAAGTTTTCAATTGCGCAAGTGCCTTTAATATGATAGTATTCAGGGAGTTTCAGATTGCCACAAATTTAATTATGTTTCTCAGAAGTATAAAAATACTCGCATGAAATTTCTCAAAACATATTAATATTTATCGCATACAATTTATTCTCATATACGAGAAAAACATATTTATATTTAGGTACATATCGGTATGGACGTTGTAAAGTTATGACTACCACCCAGTTTTTTTTTGTATAAATCAAGAACGCCGTACTTTCGCAATCTATTCTTGTTAGATCAAAGTTAATACAAACAAGCCTGCAGAATATAAAATTTGCAGAGTTCCCAAACTGAAAAGCGATGTTACGTGCTTACGTGAAGCATCATGATGTATCGCCCAAAAACACCACGTTTTATGACAGGTGAAAGTGTAGTGTGACACGAGTTACGCGTGTCCTATACGGACAGCAATTGGCCACGCTTAATCACGAGACTCCAGCCAGGGTTACTACAGAATCGGGATCTCGTTTCTCAGATTTTTCGGTTTTCCAGACAAACATAGATCCAATCTTTCGCTGGAATCGAGGAACTAATTTAGAGTCACCACTTCATAAGCTGCAGTTAAAATGAAACTCATAATTAACCGGTTCGGAAAATAGGTTACAGCAAAAGTAAGAAGGCAACGTTATCTCAACTTCGTTTATCTAGGCGTCCGATATTTTTACATACAGGGGCTGTTTTCTTGGAAACAGCGTTTCAACAAGGAGACTTCTTTTTCTATACATTTGGACATGGTGATTGATAGTCTGTATTTAAAATTCACTGAGTGCTCAAGAGCACAAGTTATTTGATGTAATAATTGCAACTTGTTACCGTTTCGACGAATGAGAAGGGGGTGGGAGGGGAAGGGGTTCGCACTTGCAGTTTCAGAGCTTGTCATCTCATTTCAGCGATACACTACGCATTTGTTTTCTTTCATGCCTAACAGTTTGAAATATTTTTAACTGCAACCTTTTTATTTTCCCCATTTGCGAGGGCGCATGACTTAATAACCGTTCGTGTCTTTTCTACTTCTTTTCGAAAGGAATTCCTCCCAAACGTTGTAACATGCCTACTTGAAGAAACATGTTGTGTACATCCTAGTCTAGTATTTCGTCACAAAAATAAATTAATGGCTAAAGAAAAAAAAACTCCAGAAAACACAGGGACAATATTTCTTCATGAAGTCGGCAGGAATATTTAACACAGCACAACTATTTCTTACCTATATGCTGTTTTACGGGAAATGTGTACACGACAATTGTTCCGAAGCGGGTGCAGCTCGACGGAGGCAGTCCAAGGATCAAGGCCCAGGCCAAAGTTGCATTCGAACCTCAAAACATTTTAGTGTAGAGTTGCGCGCTACTATTACAACACTCCGTGTCGGATTACTTTCGCACTTGTCGCAGCTTTGTCCGGGTCTACTTTTCTGCCCTTTAGAATCTAAACTAACTTTCTCCAGTGCACACATATTTAAATACGATATTAATACGACGTTGAGACATCCAAGTACCATCATTACATCGCTTTTAAAGGCTGTTCACGATAAAGTGAGCACTTTGGAATCAACTTCAGAAAAACCACTGCTCCTGCCTCGTCAGATTTTAATGGACGCACAGAGTTGACGTTCGCCCAATAAAGTTGGTAACTATAGATGGAGGAAATTAGTTCCATATCTTAACGTCGAATAAAAAGTGTTAGGTAACCATTTGTGTTGAATTACTTCTTTCGCTTTTTTTTTTTTAATGCATTGAACTGTAAAATTAAGAATATATGTAAAATATCTACTTTTATAGCCATTTTACATGCTCTCTTCACCGACGCATGAATAAAGCGACGAGGGTCGTGCAAATGTTAATTCTAGATAAGGTGAAGATCCCAACACGTTGGAATGCATCCAGTCGCGTGCTACTGGAAATTATAAAATGGAAAATCAGGCAGCTGCCCATAGCGGCAAATTCTGCACAACTCTGATATACAGTTTATCAACATCTATCAGCGAAGATGCGAATGAAACTTTTTGCCAAGGTGTGCGAGCTTTTTTCCTGTGAAATTACTTATCTGGTAGCGGAAATCTGCACTATCTTATAGGTTATACACAAATTGCAGTGCTGCGTCTTCAATCTATGCCTGGTGACGCTAAGGGCGACACAAGATGCAGTGCTGAGTCTTCAATCTATGCCTGGTGACGCTAAGGGCGACACAAGATGCAGTGCTGCGTCTTCAATCTATGCCTGGTGACGCTAAGGGCGACACAAGATGCAGTGCTGCGTCTTCAATCTATGCCTGGTGACGCTAAGGGCGACACAAGATGCAGTGCTGAGTCTTCAATCTATGCCTGGTGACGCTAAGGGCGACACAAGATGCAGTGCTGCGTCTTCAATCTATGCCTGGTGACGCTAAGGGCGACACAAGATGCAGTGCTGCGTCTTCAATCTATGCCTGGTGACGCTAAGGGCGACACAAGATGCAGTGCTGCGTCTTCAATCTATGCCTGGTGACGCTAAGGGCGACACAAGATGCAGTGCTGAGTCTTCAATCTATGCCTGGTGACGCTAAGGGCGACAAGATGCAGTGCTGAGTCTTCAATCTATGCCTGGTGACGCTAAGGGCGACACAAGATGCAGTGCTGCGTCTTCAATCTATGCCTGGTGACGCTAAGGGCGACACAAGATGCAGTGCTGAGTCTTCAATCTATGCCTGGTGACGCTAAGGGCGACAAGATGCAGTGCTGAGTCTTCAATATATGCCTGGTGACGCTAAGGGCGACACAAGATGCAGTGCTGAGTCTTCAATCTATGCCTGGTGACGCTAAGGGCGACACAAGATGCAGTGCTGCGTCTTCAATCTATGCCTGGTGACGCTAAGGGCGACACAAGATGCAGTGCTGCGTCTTCAATCTATGCCTGGTGACGCTAAGGGCGACACAAGATGCAGTGCTGCGTCTTCAATCTATGCCTGGTGACGCTAAGGGCGACACAAGATGCAGTGCTGCGTCTTCAATCTATGCCTGGTGACGCTAAGGGCGACACAAGATGCAGTGCTGAGTCTTCAATCTATGCCTGGTGACGCTAAGGGCGACACAAGATGCAGTGCTGCGTCTTCAATCTATGCCTGGTGACGCTAAGGGCGACACAAGATGCAGTGCTGAGTCTTCAATCTATGCCTGGTGACGCTAAGGGCGACACAAGATGCAGTGCTGAGTCTTCAATCTATACCTGGTGACGCTAAGGGCGACAAGATGCAGTGCTGCGTCTTCAATCTATGCCTGGTGACGCTAAGGGCGACAAGATTTAGTGCTACACCGCAAAACCTTGGTATCGACAGCCTGTGCGTCTCGGCCGTCTGTGGCAACTTAGGTTTTCCGAACAGTACTTTCCACCTACGCGCGGGAACAGATTCATCTCCTCAATCGTCATTTATTATTGCTCTTTCACGGGGGGAAATAGCTTTTTGTGGCACGGGGAAAAAAATCCCACTTACATGAACAAAGGGAAAAATTTAGAGGGGGAATTACCCTCCATCGCCTTCTTCATTCGCACACTGCTCAAGAAAAAAAAAGCGCGTGCTCATTTATTCTCACGCTAACGCCTTTTATCCAACTTACAATATTTAAAATATATAGCTTTAAGCGTGCCACCAAATATATACATCGATATTCTAACAATAGTCTATTGCGGTTCCATCACACTTTTTGAATCAAACCTTAGAAAAAATTACCACATGTATGACATGTTTAGTCACCTAAATATGACTCGAGTCACAAACCTTTTATACTTCTGTTAACATAAAGGTTTCTTACTTTTAGATGAATTGAACTCTTACTTATATCTTACCTGTAAATGTCAGTTTATAATTAACATGAATAAAATAGGGAGAAAATTTATGTGTTGGCAGTAACTAGTAAGAAATAGTTATGCGAAATATTGTACTAATTGCGCACGAATGCGGCGCGTTATCCCTTCGGCGTAATTTTCTAGACAAGTAAGTTTTGATTGCATAAGGCGGAGGAATATCCTGGGAACAGAAAGCCAGCATGGCTTCAGAAAAGTTTGAAGTAACCGTGAATGGACTACATATAATAAATGAAAATGCTGTATACATAATATATGCATAGCTTAATAGTATTTGACATCACAATTTCTTAATGCATACTTTTTTGATATCCCAATAACAATTATGCTAGTACCGGCTATTCACGGTAAAATGAGCACTTCCGAAAGCCCCGCATAAGATCTACTTATATGCACGTTGTGTAATCTTCCGCCTTATGTCAAATTAACATTTGCATGAGCCTCGTCACTTTATTGATGCGTCGGTCAAGTGAAACTGTGACATGAGAAAAGTAAATGTTTTAAAAATCTGTTTATTTTTACACTTCAACGCATTAAAAAGAAAACAAAGCTAAATAAATAATTTAATTAAACATAAATGGTTACCTAACACTGTTTATTCGACGTTTATGTATGAAACTACTTTCCCTCCATCGTTACCAACTTTACTAGGTGCATGTCGCCCAATGCGCCAGTTAAAATATGCGCAGGTAGGAGCAGTAACTTCTTTTTAAGGTTGGGTTCAAAAGTGCTCATTTTATCGTGAAAAGCATTTAACAATTCTTAACCTCTTAACATATGATCACGAGTATACTCTTTCACGTGCGACGTGTTTTAGAACAGATATGGCTGTTCACGATAAAGTGAACACTAGAAATGGACCTTAGAAAAAAGTCACTGCCCCTGCATGCATATATTTTAACGGGCGCACTAAGTTACATTCGCCCAGTAAAGTTGGTAACGATGGATGGAAAATGGTTCCATTTCTTAACGTCGAATAAACTGTTTTTGGTAACCATTTGTGATAACTTAAATTATTTCTTCCGCTTTCTGTTTTTTTTATGCATCGAAGTGTGAAGATGAGCAGATTTGTAATATATTTAATTTCACTTGACCGACGCATGGATGAAGTGATGAGAACCATGGAAATGTTAGTTTGACATAAGGTGGAGGAATACACAAATAGTATACAAGTAGATCTTAAGCAAGGCTTTCAAGTGCTCATTTTACCGTGAACAGCCTATAACAATATGGTCGGTGCTCGTGCAAGTCCAAGAGCTATAGCATCTTTCCCCGAGCAATTCTACTGGCTGCATACACACACCAACTAACTACTTTGTCATTGGTTGCTTCTTGTGCCACGGATCTAGTGGAACTTACTCCACTGGCTACAAAGTGTCGAGACGTTTTCAGAAATTCGTAGGTACTGCTCACACCAAAAATTCCCTCTTTCGCAACACCTGAACTGGAAAATTAGCAAGCACGTTAATGGTGTTAATTAAGCACAATGAAGTGGTAGTGTTCCCGCGCCACTAAAACTTGCAGTCGCGTGCCTCACGTACCGCAGGTTGGCTCCTCCTGTCTCCCCCCCCCCCCCTTTTTTTCGGTGACACACCGCTCTGGTAATACTTCCCGGGCAAACATTCCGCTACAGTTATTGCAACAATTTGTGAAAAAACACGCCTAGCAGGATGTAATGTGAGTATCGGGCGGTTGTCTGCTTGCGAACAAGCAGCCTGTCTGATAACACCTTATCGCGCCGAGTAGAGCTATCTTCCGACCCCAGAACACTCACTAACAGTTCTAGACTGCCACTCCAAAGGAATCCCTGAGCCATCCAAAAGTGTTCCCGTACTCTGTTCGCGGCTTTTTCCTGTCGGTCCCCAAATACCGCCACGTCAGTGGGTAAAGGCCAGCCCGCAAATCCATTTGGTTTAAATAACATACCAAGCGAAATCGTCCCTCCACAATACCAGTTAACGTAGGAGAAAACTATAACTTGTCTGACCAATCACAACGGAGCGAACGAATAGGAAATTATTCTTGCTGGCACAGGAATTTTTTAAACTATGAAGTTAGTTGGCTGGCTAGCTTATTTACAGCACGTTTTATGGCGTTTCGCATTCGAATTGGCCAGCGTTAGAAACTTCCCGAAAGATAATCTAAAAGACTAGCGCTCTCGATGCAGTGAAAGTCGGCTGTTATGCGATAGCGGCGGCGGCAAGTAAAAGGATTGTTTTGAATGACAGGTGAGTGATAGGCCGGTGGTCACGAATTTCTGACGAAGCGAGCGGCCTATCATAAAGGACGCCGCCGCACACGCCGATAAACGTATCGCAGCTGGCACTTGGCTGACCCTGAGCAGCTCATGTAACTCCATTTATCATCGAGAGTCGAGAGTTTGGAGTCTCGAGAAATCGACAGTTTGGAGATTCCAGAGCGGCAAGAGACTGCAGCGATCTGCGGGACTGTGGACTGGAAGCGTGAGTGAAAAAGACTTTCAGGACGATGGAAATAATTTGAGCCGTTTAAGGGACATTTGCAAGAGTAAAGACTGCGATAAAAACTAATTGAAATGGAGATAGTAATACCATGTTGGGATCAAGAATAATAATAAAGAGTTAATAGGACGCTCAGGCTGGTAAATAACAAATATCTGGCTGTTTGTGGCATTGAGAAGAAATATAGTTATTGAATTTAGTTCTTTTATTTTTATTAAGACCTCCAGCCCTCGCGAACTCCGATACGTCCCTCAGGCATTATTTTAACAATATTAACGCCAAGCCAAGTAAGTCGCGCAAAATACTAGTTGTGAACGTTGCAAGTATCAATTTCCTTATGCGCTGCATGTTATGTGCGCCATGTCAGTTGTGGAAGGGAGCCTAAGCCACTACACAGTGGTGTGGTGTTCCTGCACGCGTGTTAGTAGCTACGTTCGGTTGGAGCGTGCACTAATACATTCCTTATGCGCTGCATGTTATGTGCGCCATGTCAGTTGTGGAAGGGAGCCTAAGCCACTTCACAGTGGTGTGGTGTTCCTGCACGCGTGTTAGTAGCAACGTTCGGTTGGAGCGTGCACTAATACATTCCTTATACGCTGCATGTTATGTGCGCCATGTCAGTTGTGGAAGGGAGCCTAAGCCACTTCACAGTGGTGTGGTGTTCCTGCACGCGTATTAGTAGCTACGTTCGGTTGGAGCGTGCACTAATACATTCCTTATGCGCTGCATGTTGTGTGCGCCATGTCAGTTGTGGAAGGGAGCCTAAGCCACTTCACAGTGGTGTGGTGTTCCTGCACGCGTGTTAGTAGCTACGTTCGGTTGGAGCGTGCACTAATACATTCCTTATGCGCTGCATGTTATGTGCGCCATGTCAGTTGTGGAAGGGAGCCTAAGCCACTTCACAGTGGTGTGGTGTTCCTGCACGCGTATTAGTAGCTACGTTCGGTTGGAGCGTGCACTAATACATTCCTTATGCGCTGCATGTTATGTGCGCCCATATCAGTTGTGGAAGGGAGCCTAAGCCACTTCACAGTGGTGTGGTGTTCCTGCACGCGTGTTAGTAGCTACGTTCGGTTGGAGCGTGCACTAATACATTCCTTATGCGCTGCATGTTATGTGCGCCATGTCAGTTGTGTGAAGGGAGCCTAAGCCACTTCACAGTGGTGTGGTGTTCCTGCACGCGTGTTAGTAGCTACGTTCGGTTGGAGCGTGCACTAATACATTCCTTATGCGCTGCATGTTATGTGCGCCATGTCAGTTGTGGAAGGGAGCCTAAGCCACTTCACAGTGGTGTGGTGTTCCTGCACGCGTATTAGTAGCTACGTTCGGTTGGAGCGTGCACTAATACATTCCTTATGCGCTGCATGTTATGTGCGCCATGTCAGTTGTGGAAGGGAGCCTAAGCCACTTCACAGTGGTGTGGTGTTCCTGCACGCGTGTTAGTAGCTACGTTCGGTTGGAGCGTGCACTAATACATTCCTTATGCGCTGCATGTTGTGTGCGCCATGTCAGTTGTGGAAGGGAGCCTAAGCCACTTCACAGTGGTGTGGTGTTCCTGCACGCGTGTTAGTAGCTACGTTCGGTTGGAGCGTGCACTAATACATTCCTGTATCCGTACACTGAACTATGACAACTGGTCGCCAACGTTACTTCTGTAACACTAATGTCGTGTTCTAACTAGCACGTGATGTAAACTACAAGTTTATTATAAACTAGCCGATCCCGGCGAATGTTGTTCCGCCTCTTTTTTATTTAAAATCCCTAGTGTATACAACGCCATCTGCTGTATTTAAATACCAAATATAAAACATGAAGTGTAAATGTCATGTGCATAGTGTGTCCTAGTAAATTAGGCACAAATATAATTTGTATTGTATTTCGTAAAGGTAATTGGTTCTATATATAAAAGTATTATATTTTACCTGTTCTAATTCCATTGAATTGACCTAATAAATCTGTAATTAAACATTCAACACCGCTTACTAAATGATTTCTCATACGTTTTTGTTGCACAATTGCAAAACTCATGTGTAATTATTCGATACGCATAGAAGTTCATAGCACGAACTTTTTTTAGTTTCAGCACATGTTGGATTTCTTTGTTTATAATTGAAATGATATCCATTCCTCTCCCCAGAATATAAGTGGATATTGTAAAGCGTCATATCAACGATGTGAAAGCGTCATATCAACGATGTGTCTTGTATGGTTTGAACCATGTTGTTTCTGCGCATAATTGTCTATTACAATCTGTTTGGCGTGCCTCTTCATGTTTTGCAGCGCGTGTTCACGTTCTATTTTGCCTTCTCAATGAGTCCTCTCCATTACGCCGGGGTACGTCGACCGATATTTGACCGTGGTATCGCTGGCATTTCTCTATTTTCGATCACCAAACATCTCATGCAAGTATGAACAAAATCGGCCCATAAATACAGAAGTTAGACTCCAGCGCCACCTATCGGAATGAAACGTAACAAAACCTTACTCGCCACCTCAATAACATATGGCGTGAATATGGTCTCAACTGGTCCAACAGTTTGTCGGTGATGATGCGGTTTAGTCACGCACAATGGATTTTATATATGAAGATATTGATATACATAAACAGTTTTTCTAAAATACTGCATTGTAAAATACAATATCTCAATTTTAGAGTTAACCAGAAAATCGTTGTCAACCATTTTCCAGAGAATTGTTTGTAACAAGTACATAATTTTTTTTTTTTACTTCGTGGGGTGCGTCTGTAAGCAGACCCAATTATACGCCTTAGGTGGGGTGTAGGATATTAAAATACGAGACTCCTCGAGCCCTGGGCAGGGTTGTCTGCTGCCATAGCTGCAATTATATAGCCACAGTTCCACCCCGACAGAGGAAGTGCGCCTGTGGCCAGAAACAGGCGAACCAGATGGTGGCAGGGGGTTCAAAACTGGACCACCAAAACATTCTTTATCTTAACTCGCTCAATATGTTTATTAATCCGAGTTTAAATTATCAGAAAACATTTGTTTTCACAACCGCACACGCGCGTGCACTTATTTCCGTATTTTAAGTTTTCCTTCAGGATCGCGAGCGAGACTAACACTTTTTTTAATGAACGACTTAAAGTGAATAATATTTTACACACACATTCTCGATAAAACCTATTATCCTATTTACTTATAAAAATAAAATAATTAAAAACAGCTATATGAAAATAGAAGAGTATTTAGATGTTCTGAAATTGTCTGAGGTACTCATTAAATAAAAGGCGTTTCTATAAGATAAGTTGTTTTCTGAGAAAAAAAATACCTGCGGTACATTTCAAATTTTGTCCGGAACACTGATCATTTTCAAAAGAATCCGACTCCCAATATAATTTACTTGCGGGCCGACTCTAGATTAGACTGAAGCACAGCACACCAACTCATAGCAGAGAGGGCGCAGAAAAGTCTGTGCTACAGTTGCGGAGGATTTAAAAATACAAGCTACTATCTTGAGATAGTAAGGATATTGTTAGTCGATGTGTGTTCGCTACTTTGCACTAACTACAAGCACACTGCCGAGGAATACACAAATACTTTCACACTCGGGTTGTCTACCAACCGACATCAAGATGGATCACGAGACTGATTCTATCTGCAAAATCCATTACGTATTTTTCGTAATCTGCGGTTCGCATCTTGTCTACTACGAAGTTCGCAAATTACCAAATAACCAAATTCGCCGCTACGTTAGCTTCGCTGTAAAAAAAAAAAGCATTGCAACCGGAAATTTCGTAATTAACTTAAGCTTTGTCGAATTGTTCATGAAGTTTTTTTTACTATCTTATGTTTCAGCTACAGCATAGTCATTTTATTCTGATGATTAACAGTTCTTTAAACGTGGTTTTATTAATTTACTTTTTTTTGTAATGTCGCGGGGCTAGAACAGTTGCCACGTTAAAATTTTTTGTTATGATACAAAGACTGGTAAAAAAATTTTGCATTGTTATATGTAGGTAATAATGAAATTATCTCAACATTGAAGCGACTGTGGTCCCATTTAATATTTCTCTATCCACTATGCCACTACGGCCCCACTTTGAATCGCTCTATCCAATGAGCCACTAACGCCCCACTTTGAATCGCTCTATCCACGGAGCCACTAACGCCCCACTTGGAATCGCTCTATCCACCGAGCCACTGTGGCCCCACTTTTAACCCAACATTGAAGCGAGACATTTAAAGTAAACAAAAATATTTCATTACCTTCATCTCTCTATGCAATATTCTCTATGCATTAATACAAAACTTTTCATGGGTAAACAGTACCGTGATTAAATAATGAGTTTTTAGGGTAAAAAGGTAATGATTGTGTAATCTGATCTTGCTGAAATTTGAACTTTATCTGTATTTTACCCTGAGGATTCTCTCAGCAAAATTTGAAGATTTTCTGTCGAGTTTCAAGGCACTTAAGAGGTATTAAAGACGGACGGCAGACACACAGAGACAGACAAAGCCAGGCAGTCAGTCACAAAGCCAGACAGACACAGACAGTCAGATAGGCACGGTCACAGACAGTCACAGACAGACACAGTCACAGAAGTCAAATTAGGCCTAAGTAGTATTACATGCTAAACAGCCGACTGTCATGGTGTTCCTATTAAATTTTTTTCGAAATTCAAAACACAAATTATCAAAATTTAAAACTACTAATCGCAACACGTCCGCAGCTATTTGGCGGCTCGCTGTGATTCTGGACGCGAGGAGAAAAATAAGCTTCATTTTCTTTATATTTACTCACACGCATTTTGGCTGTCACAGTCTTTGAAAATTTGAGTGAAAGACTACTATAGGCTGTTCACGGTAAAATGAGCACTTTTGAAAGCACTGCTAAAAATCTACTTGAATGCACGTTATGTATTCCTCCGCCTTATCAAAAATTGACATTGCCATGTGCCTCATTCATGCGTCGGTCGAGTGAAACTAAAATTATTAGAAAAGTAAATTTTTTTAAAATTTGCTCAATGTTACATTTCGATGCATTAAAAAAAAACAAAGCGAAATAAATAATTTAAGTTATAAACGGTTACCCAGCACTTTTTATTCCAAGTTGAGATATGGAATTACTTCCCCTCCAACGTTACCAACTTTACTGCACGCAAGTCACTCAGTGCGCCCGTTAAAAAATATGCAGTCAGGTCAGTGTTTTCCAAGGTTGATTTCAAAAGTGCTCACTTTATCGTGAACAGCCTTAAAAATACTGTCACGATATATTACGTCCATAATACATTCAAAGAGGTGTCTAGGCACAGAACAAATAATACAATCCAAATAACGCCACTATTTTAAGAAGTAGTGAAGAAAGGGTACAGTATTTGCAGATTTTAGACTTCCGTCATATACCACACCATTATATTTTATTAAACATAAGATTTGACGAAAGATCATTAAGGATGTGGCAGCTTAGATTTAAATCGATCCGGCATCTCAACAGTATGAAACACGAACCATATTCGTTTACACAGTTACTTCCTGCTGCAGTACCAAAGTTGCAACACACTAATATAACAGTTTTTAGTTTCTCGTGTTGGCAGGCCAAGAACATGGCGTTTATAACAGTATGCGTGATTTTGAACGCAACTGAGGCCTACGTTTTGAGAACAAAGATGTTTGCTGGATCGTATCCCGGAAGTTTAATGCCAAAACTACAGCGCACTGCAGTTTGTTATCCAGTGCAAGCACTGGATAACGGAACGACATTTCACGGACTTTCAAGTTGCATTATTCCGTAGTGTCACCTGAAATTCAATTTCGAGATTCCCTTACTTTTCCCAGTTTTCCCCTGTTGGTGGACATCCTGTATTCGTGCAACCTAGATGGTTATATATTGACCTAACCTAGTACGGACATAGTCGACTGTACCCGAGTGTACTTAAATGCAAACCATTTACTCGCGCCTTTATTAATGAAGTATCTTTGCTGTCTGCCTAAATATGTGATTTGTACGCATCGATAGATCAAATTTTAATTCTGAAAGAAGGAAAGTGTGTCTCGCGTTCGTGTTATCACTGTATTAGTAAATGTAGCTCTAAGACACACTTTCCTTCTTGGCTGAGGCTGAACACATTCAAGTATGCTGGCTGAAGTCTAAGAAAGGCTTATTGTATCTCCTATGTTAGGGTAAGCGTTGAATGCCTTTTACCTATAATTTCTACGGTGGCATTACGGAAAGGGCAATTAATCTTTAAATATCACGGACTGTGACAAACTGCATTGCATATGGAAATTTTAAATACGAGCAGATTGCTAATTGGGACTTTCATGAGCCACAACGCCTTAGCTACCAAGGCCACAGAGAAGCAGTACTATCTTATCTCTGTGCTACTGGCCAAGGTCTGCTAGATACTTCAGATAAAGCTCTGCAGGCCAATGGTGACACTGTAATAAAAAAAAACACACAATCGTAACATGGAAAGTTACGGGTGTATGAAAGACGAATTGACGTAATCTACGTTCTCGTAAGTGCAATGCTTTTCCAACTCGGCCCCTGAGAAAAATTTCACATTGGCATCAATATTTGGAACATTGGAAATTATGTATTAACATATAAATAATACACATCCTACGCACAGGTGGCAGAAATACCAAAGAAATTCTTAAATATTTATGGTAATGTGAGAATTTGAGATCCTAGTTACTTTATCCTTTCAGTTTTTTTTATCGGGGCCGCGGCGGCTCCCACCAAGGCGATCCGGGTTCAATCCCCGGCCGGGTCACTCCGGATTTTCGCTTGTGGGAATCGTGCCGGACGATGCCGTTGGTCGGCGGATTTTCTCGGGGATCTCCCGTTCCCCCGCCCTTTCATTCCGGCGCTGCTCCATACTCACCTCAATCACCCTCATCTCTGAAAACCTCTATGTTAAGATCCGTCCAAATCTCGTTAACTTTTAAAATATACAGCGACATGCAAATAAAACACTGGTTGTATATACCACCCCGCTTTGAAGTTAACGTCCAAAGATAAAGATTTATCGACTATTATTCCACAATGAGAGGGCTTTCAAAAGTGCCGACTTTACCGTGAATAGCCTATATAAACGCTTATTGCAGCCTCTAGGCTTTCAAAGCCAATGTCCCAACACTTCCCAACTATTATACGGAATAATTTAGCGAGAGAATGGAACTACAATGGAGTTCTCAGACACTGGAATTTTCGTTAACAAATCGACGAAAGCAAATGTCTAAAACAACTTGTTTCTTAGAAAGTACCTGCTCAAATTTCTAAATTGTTTTCGAGTTGCGACAGCATACGTCAAGGAAATGTTAGCCAACTTAACATTTCGCATGCACTCACTGTATATCCTTAACCACAATGTCCATTCGGACGAGCGTACGCAAAAGGGATACTGAAGGGGATGTATGAATAAATGATAACTATTTAATAGAAGTTCAATTAAACTATTGCAATAAGCTTCCCCTTAAGTGTACACTTTAAATTAAAATACTTTTTTTTTTTTTTTTACGACGGGAAAAGTTCTCTTATTCTGCTAAATGTTCACCTCAGAAATTTGGGTTCAGACCTCGCAAAATAAAATTCTGGGTGCGCAGCTGCCTTCAACTATGCCAAGAAATTACCTAACTACATACCTCGAGCACTCTGAAATTTAAACTAAGCCTGTTTTATATCTCGTTGGTTGTGCAACAGGGTAGATCGTGGGGGATTCGTAACCACTTTAGAAACAAGGGCGATCAACTTGCACACTATAAGATAAGTAATGGCGACAGCTAGCTCTAAAGCAGACAAGATACATTAAAAATACTTTAACGATCGGAGAGGTTATCACATAAGAAAACCAAGGGCAACTAGCAGTTCATTTCGGTACAGAATGTTTAAAATTAACTGCAAAACCCACGATGAAATTCAACTGGGACTTGTTAGAGATGGGTCCAACACGAGCACGTACACAACACTGCTTCAAAAAAAAATGCAAAATTTTTATAAAATACGACGCTCCTACAAGTACTGCAGCTATTTCTGTTATCTCATGTTCTCACCAAGATTTAATTAACTGTTAATGATCAACTATAAATACATCTGCACCGCGCACTTATTGCATGCGAAAATCTCAAACGTGACCCGAGATAAAGTCCAAGCTTACATTCATCAGGGACTGGGAAACAGTGATATATATGAAGAACGGGGTAATGGTAAAGAAGGGGGGGGGGGGGGAGACTCCAATGCCTGCTATGTGCCGTGTATAACCTGCCCAGTGGTGTAGCGTACCGCCTTCCAACACAGCAAACTGACCTAACACACCCGACGGGGTTAAAACTCGGGGTACCTTACGTGGGCAACAACACTACGGCGTCGTTGCCGTTAGTGGGTTCTCCCCTCGGTAACCACCCCCCCCCCCCTCCAAGAAGAGCGTTACGTTGCTGTCCCATTTCCCCCCCCCCCCGGCTCTTCACCTCGACGATGAAAGACTTGACGTTGACACGGCACAATTACCTAAAGGCTGTTCACGATAAAGTGAGCACTTTTTAAATCAGCCTTAGAAAAAAAATCACTACACTTACCTGCATATATTGTAACGGGCGCCCTGAGTGACATGCGCCCGGTAAAGTTGGTAACGATGGATGGGAAAGTAGTTCCGTATCATAACGTCGAATAAAGTGTTAGGTAACCATTTCTGAAAATTAAATTACTTCTTTAGCTTTGTTTTTTTAAAGCCTCTAAGTTTTAAAATGTAGAGAGTTGTAAAATATTTACTTTTCTAATGATTTCACAGATTCATTTAATCGACGCATGAATAAAGTTATAAGCCCCATGACAATGTTATGTTTATTTAAAAAGGTGGTAAAAAAAAAAAAAGTTGAAAGGAAAAAGTTAAGTAGGATCTGAAAAATGCTCACTTTACCGTAGGCAGCCTAAATTTTCGTATATGCCCACGAGGGTAACCGTAGCGAGCCAGCAGTGTTCCTCCCCAGCCAGCGAACACTGGCGACTAGTGCAACTGCAGGAATTGGCATGACGAGTGCGGCTTGCGCCTCTCGACTGACCTCACATGTGGCGGAGACTAGAACCTTCCAGAAGGTCGGGGAATGCCTTCCCCATTTGATAAACGTCCCAACGCCGAATCACATTAAGTCTGGATGTGCGCCATGGCGGTATAATCTAGGAAGGGATTAGCACCAAGCATGAATACACCCGTTAACCCTGTCTGCAGAAAGACGAACTGTTGTGGCCTGCGGTGTTCGGCGCTGACTACACTTCGTGGCATGGCGACTTAGCACCCTACTTATTGTTTCCACAACGTGAATCTGCTTCCAGTCGTCAGGACAATAGAACGGGAATCTCCACACTATGACCCGAAGCGGCAGATCGGGGTCTTTGGACGCAGGGTTGCCACATGATGAAAGTTGAGAATCATCAACCGCTGGCTAAGTAAAAAGTCTTGCATGCTTCTTCGAACATAAAAAAAAATATCATACAATTCCTTTCTCTACGCGTTTCAAGTTCTCTAGGGGGAACAACGCTGCTTTCTGAATACAACTATCCAAATAGAACACAATATTTAACGACGACGCTGTTTATATCCTAAAACTTTCGCACTGTTAATGTAAAATCTACTTGGGTGAAATTGTATGTATATCGCAGATATCAGTTTTACTGTTATGTAAGAGTTTATTTTTTTTCGAACTGCTTTGATACTGTAAATATGAGCCTCCGATTACAAATACTAGTTCAAACAGGCGCACGACCCTATGTCCGCTTGAACGTCATGCCGAACACACATCTTATAATGCGTTTGACTATAGGCACTTAATGTTTGCTGAAGAGGAAACTTGTCGGTAACTAGACCTCTGGACACAAGTTTTCCAACAAAGTGGCCGATATGTGGAGGCGGGTGTGCACTATATTATAGGTTTTATACAAACTGTAGTGTCCTATGTATGTCTCCAACCTGTGCCTGGCTTAAAATTAAGTACACCTTAGCAAAACTAGATTTTGCGCTACACAGAAAACTAGGATTCTAACAGTCGGTGAAACTTGGTATTTTGTGGCCTCGTGTGATTTCCAACCAGTGCTTTCCATCTGGAGCTTCGTTATTTTAATTAGTACGTGGGGACAGTTAAGTCTCATTATGGGGAATGGTGCATGAAAGCAGTATATTTAGCAGATTTTCGGTTTAAGTAATTTTCCAAACTGCTGATCGAAATTTTCGGCTCGACAAGACGTAAATAATAAATTTCAACGCCTTCTTACGTGAATAAAATTTGCACTGCCTTCATTATTCTCGGAACACTGATGGAAGAAAGGGATTTTGTTATTAATTACCTTCAATCGGAGCTCCGAGAATAACAAACACAGAATTTTTAACCATGCGACAAGGTGTTCAAAATTGTTATTTACCGTATTGTCGAATCAAAAAATTTGGAATAATCTTCAGTAAAACAAATTACGACAAAAATTATATAAATATACGATTTTCGTGCACCATTCCCCTTAACCATTATGCATTGTTACTTTGTAAGGAGGGAAATTACTTTCCCGGACAGGGAAATAGTGTTTCTGTAATGGAACCGGGGGGGGGGGGGGGAATATGAGAGGGGAAAATTCCCTGTAATAAAGCCCATCTCATTTGTACACTGCGATTGGCAACACTGTCCGGATGAATGCTGCGGTGTTTTATGATCCATCTGCGACGCAGCGGAGGTAAGAGAAACCCACGAGTGAAATGCGATTTGTAGAGAGCCCTCAACGTCAGAGTATTGAACTGTGCAGTTTAATAGAACTAGTTAATTTTTTAAATAATGAACGTAATGAGATGTTGCGCAAAGGCTTTCTGTAGAAATTAGGCATTGCGCATTGTGACAGCTATTTTAGCAGCACTGTAAAGAAATTGCGAAATTAAACTCTTGCTGAACTGACCATCATTTCATTCATTTTTTTAACGAGTTAAGAAAGCACGACTGTTTGCTGGTAAATGTTTCCCAGGTCTATGGAAAGTATCTCAGTTCGTGATACGTGTTTGACGTAAGAGTTCCACAACACCACTTTACACCTATGAAAGACGTAAAAAATCACAACAGGAGTCCTGGTATGATACACATAGTCATCTACTTAAGTGGCAGAGCGGGAAAGAGAACGAAATTCAGTTTGTAATCACTAGTAGTTTGAAAATATTACTTCGAACGTATAACATGCCACGTTAATTATAGTCTATTGTGGACGTACAGAGTTAAAAAGATAATTAACAGAACATTTTAGTTGGAGACAGTTTCCAGTCTAAGAACAATCAGTTTTGTAAAAACCAATGTTCTGTAAAGCCACGAAAATTATTTAAATTTGTGAAAAGCTACTGAATTATAATTAAAGTCAAGGGGCCGTTGTCCATTCACGATTACTTCCAACTTTTTGAAGCCCTGCTGAAGTTATACTTTTAGGGCATTCTCCTCAGTCTCAAACAAAACAAAGCTTAGCAAATTGCACCAGATGGCCCAACGTACCGCATTCCTGTGCACTCAGTCTAATACTTTGGATACGAACTATTTCCTACTAGTCATTATCAACACACACATTTTCTCCCCGTTTCATAAGTAATAATTATGAAAAATATTAAGATAATGTATAAGTAAAAGTTAAATTTAAACAAAAATATGATATAGGAATGAGAACTTTTGAAAGCCTCGCTTAAAATTTACTTGTATGCCCGTTGTGTATTTTTCCGCCTTGCGTAAAATTAACATTGTCATAGGCCTCAACTTTATTCATGCGTCGGTCAGATGAAACTGAAATAATTTAAAATAAAATATTTTACAAATCTTGCCATTTTTATACTTCGATGCTTAGTAAAAAAAAACAGAAAGCGAAAGAAATAATGTAAGTCACCACAAATGGGTTACCTAACTTATTCGACGTTAATATATGGAACTATTTTCCAACCATAGTTACCAACCTTCACTGGGCGCATGTCACTCAGTGCGCCCGTTACAACACTATATGACGTTAGAAGCAGTAACTTTTTCCTTAGGTTGATTCAAGTGCTCAATTTACCATGTACAGCCTTCACGTTTAGGTCAACAAAAGGAAAATGCTCGAGATACAGGACATATACGTGCGTCGTCCCCTTTGTGTTATTTTCTAGACGGCTTCAGCAGGGCTTCAGAAAAGTTTGAAGTAACCGTACCATGTGCTAACAAGACACCTGCAGCTTACACCGCAAAGTGTCAGCTGGGTATTCTATTACGATCTTTGACGACTTACGGTTCCAAAGGGGAGTAACATCGGGAACAGGATTTCAATGCGGAAAGAACGCATTTCTTCCATATGCGATATTCCAAACCCTAGAACTACTATAATAGTATTTGTCATTCAGAACTCCGACGAACATCGGCAGGTTATTCCTGGCGTAAATACAAGACGGAAATGTGGCCTGCGGTCGGGTTTCACGACAGCTGTTCACCCGAGAGTATTCCAACAAGACGACCATCTCTGTTGGCTACGTTGTGCTGATTCTTAAGTTAAATCGCTTACAGCTTACTGTGCACCATTGTCGTGCAAACACACAGAATACTGGGGGCGGTGGGGGGAACCCCTATTTTCATGATGACTGGGGACAATATTACCAACTGCAAGGTCACAGGTGTAAGATCTCAGTTCTACACAACACTGTTCACCGATTGGTTGCTCACTCGTGGGTGGTTACTATTCTTTTTGACTAAATAACATTCGAAATCGTGGATGTTAGGGCCGCGTAGCTCCCTTAATAATCACTTTAGGGTAAAAATGGTACAGCCATTTTACTTATATTTACGTCAGGAATAACCTGTCGGTGTTCGGAATCACGTTGTATAATTATTATTGCGAAAATTTAACCCTTTAAGTTCAATTAAACGGTAATGTTGCACCGAAAATAGAAGTAACTATTTTACATATAGTTCAGCAAACTTGAAATTCCTTACTGTTTAGGGCTATTCTCATTTAGTTGGGCACACGAAACGTGGAGGGACAAAGGTATACGAAAATACTAATTTTGTAACACTTCCAAGTAGCCAGCTATCAGTAAGAAACTGTATATTCCGTAACATTTCCTAGCATTGAGCAATTGGCCTGTCAGGAATGAAATACGAGTGTGTTAAGAAACAAGCCTATCAGAAGAACTCAATCCTCCTGAAGGGTGTCATTTGCTGTCGAGATACTCTCTCTAAAAAAAAAAAAAAAACATTTTAAACAATTATCCCCCCTCCCCTATCACGAAGAAATAAAAAAGGCTTCCAGTCACAACTGAATATCCCCCGGCCATGGGAGCACTTTTTGAAGCTGTTTCATCAGACATAACAAATAAATACATATAATTGTGGCTTCAGGTTTTTTGGTTTTGGGTATGGTGAATGTATACACTGTTTATTACGCACATGGCAGGGTTTACATTAACTAATGGTACGAGGATATAAATTGATTGAAAGAAAAAAGTAACTAGGGCTTCAAAAGTGCTCATTTTATCGTGAACGGCCTACATACAGGATTATTTATCCAAGATGTTCACCCCAAATATTTTCCGAACCGCTGAAAGTATCGAAATTTTGATTTTGAATTCGCAAATGGCTCTACGGGGCTCATACGACGTCGTCTAAGTCTTTTCCGAGATCAGTGGCGTGATTATTTTGAAAATCCCACGAGCACTTCTGGGATGGAAGGGCAAGTTCACAGGTGTATGAATATGACTGAACGCCTGGTGCTTTAACTGTGTAGCAAAGTTTTTGAAGACTATTTTTTTTTTTAAACGAAATTATTAAACTTACCCTCCGTACGATTACCTAGAAAAGGTACCATACAGACTGAGAAGGAATGGTACTTGCAAGTTACCACGCACTCTGGAGCTCTCTAATATAGTTAAGAACTGCTTTTACAGACTGCCTTATCTTACAACATACTAGCTAGACACGAGTCAACTACATACAATAAGAGCCTGTATTAAACTTTGCTTCAGACTTTTCTTAACCAGTAGATCCTGTTTATGAGCATTGTGATCAACAGATATAGGTGTTGTCAATAAAATGACATGGAACTTTCAGCGGTGACCCTAGGTACCCGCAGCGCTACGAGAACACTGCACGCCAGTTCAGAGCCCTGCGCGTAAGGGCGATGGCGATCTTTTAGCGCGTACTCTTGTAACCCTTATAGCTCGCGCGATTCTCTGTCAGAAACGGAGAAAAAAATAATGCAGGCAGGCATGACCCTTAAAGTCTTTCGAGAGCCAAAAATACAATTTATACATTAGGGATATTTTATGGCATGACAGAAAAAACTAAGAGTATAAAATGCCTTTTGTTATATAGAGATATGCACGTTGTGTATTATTCCGCCTTATGCGAATTTAACACGGCCGTGGACTTCGCATCCGTTAAGTGAAACTGCGAAATTATTAGAAAAGTACATACTTTACAAACCTGCTCATATTTTCACTTCAATGTTAAAAATATAAAACAAAAAGACAGGAAGCGTAAAATATACTTTGTCGTCACAAATGGTTACCTAAGAAAGGTTCAATAGAGGTTTTTTTAACTGTACTCGGTTGCTGCTAACAGCTGAACTCTTCAGCTCCGAGGGTTAAGTGCAGTGGAGGTGTGGCATTGGAGAAGGGAAAGGAGCACTATGAGAAACCTCAGTGGCAAAGGTCCGCGCAGTTCTGTTTTCACTACCGTCGTTAATTTCACACTAAAAACATTTTATTTATGTATACAGCCTGGTCATTTTGTAACGGAAAGCTGTTAAATTTACTCAAATATCGTTGAAAAATAACTGCTCCAAAATCCAAAAATACTTCGTTAACAATGTTATCAAAACAAAATAGTGTACAATGATTTGTGATTCATTAGCATTCCACAGCAAGTTACTGGCCGTTATAGAATTTTCCAAAAGCTACGCAACACTTGTCGAATGTAAACTATCGGGGTATTGTAAACACTGAACGGTCGTGTCTGACTGTCGGAACGAGCTCGTCGTGGCATTGTAAATCCAGCCTATTTAAGATCTTTTATACGTATTTAATTAATAAATTTTAATACATCAATTCATAATTAACGTAAATAGAAAATGGATAATAGATTTCTTGCAAAAAAATGTCTAAATGGTGCGCGCACAAATGCAACAGGTTGCCCCTTCAGTGTGACTTCCTAGACTTGAAGCCTGGATACCACTATAGAGTTTTCCTTTAGGCCTACATGCTCCCGCGAAGCTTCCACGTGACCTATAGGCTGTTCACGGTAAAGTGAGCGCTTTTGACTCCCTAGTTACTTTTTTCTTTCAGCCATTTTTCATCATTTAACAACATTTTAAAATAACTAAATATTGCCATGTAAGTAATCAACAAGGTGTGCATATTCCACCGCACTCTGAAGTTAACGCCCGAGACTACAATAAAATATATTTGACTATTATTCCAAATGAGAGGGCTCACTTTACCGTGAATGGATTTTTTATATTTCTTCTGCAACTGTGGTTCACGAACAATCTTCACTCAAAACTTCAGCATTGTGCGTTTATGCACAGAGTCGAATAGTTTTGTTGTGATAACTTTTACTATTGTGTTACACAAATAGTTATTTTCACACGATGTTTTTTGAATATGTTATATATATATATATACTATTTATTAGTGTTTAATGGTCGTACGCTCTTTCTCGAAACAAAATGCTTATATCACCTTCTCTCGGATAGGCTAAAATTTAAACCTAGTTGGAAACCTTCAAACGAAAATTGCATACGACCAATTACGAAACCTTCAATGACGACAGCCAGCAGATGGTATAATCTTCAATACAACCATCCATTCAAGCGGCCATGATGGCTTACATGGAACCAGAGATAGTTGCGTCTATGATGGATCGTTAGATGGTCTTCACGGAAACGGGCATTGAAATGCGAATGGGAAATGCAGCAGTTCCTGTCTACGAGGAAACGCATAGAATGCTCGTGAGCTCATATTCATAGGTTAGAAACAGTTATCAAAAAATATCCAATTTACCCACCTACTTGGATATTTTTCTTTGGGAAAGATAAACTTTAAATCTAAGTATTTGTATGTTGTGCTGAAATGTATGGTACAGACTACACTTGTGTTACTCGTTTGGCGACTTAGCAGCAAGGTTTTTAGGCGCCGTATGTATTTCAATTATAAGTACACTATTTCGTGTTTTTTTTGTTAAACTGATCATTTTAAAGGTAAATGCGAGTATTGCAGGATTTAAAATTGCCCGTCGCGTCCGTCCGTCATACGTTCGTCCGTCTCCCAGCCGAGCGAGTTACAGCCAAACTAATAAAAAAAAAAAACTTTTTACATATAAAAAATTTCCCACTGAAAGTGTAAATTTTTGGCATTATTGTTTCGAAGATGGTACCCGAAACGCACACACACGTACGTAATGAAAATCAATCGATGTAAAAAATGTTTTTAAATAGCATAGATAAGAAGGATTTTATTACTGTTACTATTACACTACACATAAGAAGCTCGTGTTTACAAACGTAATTATTAGTCTTCAGGAAAATTAAACTTAATTTCATTTTACCAGTTGCATAAACATATGAAAACAAAACATTGCACACACTGGACAGCCTTGTAAGAAGACCTCTGGATAAATGAGCAACAAAACTTGCAAGTTTAGAAAGCTGTAATTTCATCCGTTCGTCCGCCAAAAGTTGTAGCTTGCCAAGGTTTTGACGAACGGATGGATAGAATTAATGGCCACCCCTGATTGGCTGTTGGTCACGTGATTTACGGACGGACGACAGACGGACGGGACTGGTAGTTGTAAATCCTGCCTATGCAAGGCGTAAGTGACGCGAGTGAAGAGATTTTGGGCGGCTCCTAACGAGGTCTTGAGGGTGATTGAGGCGAGTATGGAGCAGCGCCGGAATGAAAGGGTGGGAGAGATGGCAGATCCCCAAGAAAACCCGCCGACCCGCGGAATCATGGCACTATTCCCACCTTGCGAAAATCCGGGAGTGACCCGGCCGGGGATTGAATCCGGTTCGCCTTGGTAGGAGGCGAGCAGGCTAACCGCTCAGCCACCGCAGCCCCGTGTATGCAAGGATACTATATACAGTTCACGGTAAAGTGAGCACTTTTCCAAGCTATTTAATCAGACATGACCAATAAATACATTAAATTGTGTCCTCCGACTTTTGGTTTTGTGTATGGTAATGTATAAAATGTGTATTACTCACATGGCAGGGTTTACATTAACTAGTGGTGGAAGGAAATAAATTGGTTGAAAGGGAAAAGTAACTAGGGCTTCAAAAGGGCTCACTTTCCCGTAAATAGCCTATACCGTCCTGTCTCCCAATCTCTCGTGTGATGGACAATGACCCTGCACCGACATACTAAGCTCCGGCATGGAGTACAGGTGAGCTAACACGTATGCAAAGCCGCAGATGTCACATCATATGGTTTTTCCTCGAGATGACATCACAATCCGGCTTATATTCCCCGCCAGCCGTCCTTCAAAGTCAGTCTCTTGCCAGTTGTTTCTCGCCGTTAGCGTTAGAGCAGTGTTACCTACTTAGTGGAATTCTCACTAGATTTGGTGGGTTTTAATTTCTCACTAGTGGGTAAATTGTGGTAGTCGTCAGTGTATAATATAATGCTAGTGAGATATATAAAAATGTCGAGTCCGAGTGTAAACAGTTTTCTGCAAGGGAAAAATATACGATAATGTGAATTGTACAAATTCTTGATTAAAGTGTGTGTGCAGTGACGTAATAAATATTTAAAGCATACTTTGTTCATGAATTTGTTGCGTTGCATCGCACAACTTAAATGTTGAATAATAATAATAAGTTTAATATTTTTAGTTGAATGAAAATATGAGTACCTATGGTTATGAGAAGTGAGATTTTGGGTTTTCGTAAGATAGCCTAGCGTATTCTGGTGGGTTTTCACTTGTGGCCTATTGGAATTCTTTGCCTAAATGTTGGAGACACTGGTTGGGATCGCCGTCCTCGCGTTCGGTCTACGCGACCCCAGCTCGACTCTGGTGATCGGCAAAACGACTCGGCTGAATGGATAGATTCATTTGAAACGGTGCAGTGAAAAGAATCGTTAAATTTGTTCTTTCTTTCCCATGTACTGCACGGCTGAAACCAAACATCTGAGACTAAAATGAATCAATATTTTAAGCTTAAAGCAGAAAAAAAATCAAATTAGACCTAACAAATTATTTTGTCCTCTTCGGCACTAACCCCTTGTTAACAAAGGCTGGAAAGTCTAATATTTCATTTCCCTTAAAATTGCTCCCCTTTTCCTCTTACAAAATGTTATTAATAACTGTAAAATAATCCTTTTTTTTTTGGTAGATATTTCAGGGAAAGAAAAGAAAAATACACTAGTCATGCTATTTTAGTGCTGGGGAAGCTGTTATAATTGTCTCGCTTCCTGCGAGTGCCCAAGAGCTAAAAAAAAAAAATTTAAAACTTGATCAGTTTTTTGATAGGAAAACAAAAGAATCAATGCAATCCAATTTAAGCAGCTATTAGATTAAAAATGTCTGAAAAAAAATAATAATAATAATAATAAAAAAAAAAGGAACATAGTAAATCAGCTCTCTATAACACACGCAAATTCGTCTCCAGTTTTGTTGTGCAGAAGTTTTGCTCTTATCACGCTCTGGTGCGATGCAATGCCCCATTTCCCCGAGCCTCCAGTGAGCACTACATAACTTAAATGTAACATTTGAATTCACCAGCCAAGGGCCCTTATAGGCTATTCGCAGTAAAGTGAGACTTGAAAGCCCTCTCATTTGGAATAATAGTCAAGTATATTTTATTTTAGCATTAGGGCGCGTTTAAACGGTGATAGTAGCTACCACGAAAGTGTGTGAAAGTAACTGCCATGATAGGTCCTGTTTATACACACGATCGACATGCTGCGATAGTTAACCTCAAAAGGGACATGTCCGACAACACTAGTGTAAATACATTGATAGGCCCTGCATTTATATCATTTTGGAAAGAGGTAGGTATCTGTTAGGGTAGTTCAATATCGTGACAGGGTATTAATGACATGTAAACTTACATTGTTCCCGTGGTTTATTATATAACAAATATGCTGTCAATACTGTCTTGTCATACTATATGATATACGGCCCTGTCATACCGCCACATAGTGTACGGACCGCGACAGATGTTAACAAAATAAAGATAATTCTGCAATGTTACTGTCAAAGTGAACACAAGTACAAATTTGTGACTCGCAATATCATGATAGTGATGCTACTCGGTTAACACTACGATAGTTGCATGTTCTGTCACGATAGTTGCCATCACTATCTAGCTCGAGCTGATATCGCGACGGTGAAACAGTGACCATCGTGCAGTTTACACGGCGATAATAATGGGAGAGTAGTCTCGCGACAGGAACTATAGCGCATTACTATCGCCGTGTAAACGCGCCCTTAGACGTAAACGTTCTGATGCGGTGGGATACACACACACTGTATTTATTACTTACACAGCAATATATATTTCAAAAGGTGGTTCAAAGATAAAAGATGTCTGAAAGGAAAAGTAACTAGGTCTTCCAAAAGTGCTCGCATTACCATGAACAGCTTATACATGGCTTCGAGCTTTAGAAAAGTGGATCGGGGCGATGACATCATCACACTGTCTCCGGATTCGCGGTAAGTCCGGGTACAGATGCACCCTAGAATGTCTCCTTCAGCTAAGGGCATGCGAGACTACCACTTTACATGCCCTGCGCAGTAAGTTTCGTTTATCAATTGTTTATAAGCAGCTTTTGCAGGACCTTCCTGCCATTTGCTTGCGGGACACTGGTTCGTCGTACACAAACCTTGGCAACGTAAGAAAATTTGTTTGCACGCACACGTGATTGCGAACTGAAGACAGCCGTTCGAAATCAACGCACATCATCCCAAAGGTATCAAGGGAATGTAATGATGAAGGGCAAGTGGACACATTCGAACACAGTTATTGGTGGTTAGCGCCGCCCTGGATGGGGATTGCTTCGCTTTGATGCTGCTTTGAAAATACATTTCTCTCTCCCCGCGGTAATTACAAAGAGATTTTTTTTATCGGAAAAATACCGGCAAATGTTTTATACGGTTATTACTAATCACACACCTTAGCAACATATTGTGGGGAACTTAAAACATCGCTAGATACCTACAGTGCTGTTTTTTTTTAGCGCCGTCTGATATGTACTAGGCTATTCGCGGTAAAGTGAGCACTTTGAGGCTAGTTACTTTTTTCCCCCATCAGCGACTGTTATTCTAAATGAGACGGCTTCGAAAGTTCTCGCACTACCGTGAGTAGTCTATACATAAAAAAAACTAGGGACATGCAAGCAGTGAGCCTTGCCAAATACATTCCACAGATTATAATCATCAGTACATGCAGCACGAGAACGTCACGCCAGTTCCGTGACTTGTGCGTAGCGGCGATTGGGCACCTGGTGCGCGAAATAATATAGTCTTATAACTCCCGCCTCCCGCTATTAACAGCTTCACGTGGGGCCACACGAACCATGCTGCCATATGTTTACGCTACAAGGAGACTCGCAATGAAATACTGCAATCGAACCAAATGCAGTTTTCTTGCCATTTGGATAGTAAAATTGTTATATTTTATGTGATTTACACTCTTATTTAATAAAAAGAATTATATTAAAATTCGAAATGATTATCTAGAACATTAACGACTCTTCAGCATCGGAGAACATACTTTTGTTTTCCTAAAAGTTGGAAAAATTTATATATATATATTTAGATTCCAATTTAGTATCTATGCAAACAGTTTATGCATATTTTCATCTGTTCTTTATCTCAGCTTCTCGCCAGTTTATTTATGAAGTACAGAAATTTTATTCTTATGTTTGTCGCTCGTGCATCTTTCTCGGCGCTAGTGCCAAGGCGACAGTAACTTTAGTCCAGTTTACACAGCACCAGTAATGCGAGAGTAGCTCGCGCGATAGACACTATCACCGTGTAAATCCGCCCTAATGCCAGAATCACATAGCCACGACACGACGGCCGACAGCCAATGAAATACAAGATAGATCCTCGTAAGCCCGACCGATTCTGTCGCGCGACCAGCAATTTTGGATTAGAAAGGATTTACATTCTTCGTCGTGTCGTGCGGCACGACGCACAGAATGTACAACATTGCAAAACGAAATTGCATTGCAAGCCCCTACAATGGCAAACACGCAGCTTATAAAAAAAATTAATTGAAAACTACTGTATCTAACGCTGAAAAATAATTTTACCTTTGTATGCAATAGCGAAACCAATTTGTCACCATTATGTATTACAAATTTCCCTCTTATTCAACGCCTTTGAAACTAACGTAGCCGATCAGCACCTTCTAAATTGTTAGGTTAAATGCTGAGAGCGTGGTGTCGGTCGTGGCTGTGTGTTCCGGCATAACTGAGAAATCTTTGTGTGTTTCAGAGAACCCTGTGAACACACATGCATACAAGCACCCCACACACCGGAACTTTGAACTGAACTTCTTTGCGTAACAAACAATATGATGCAACAGTGCAGTTTTGTGTCGGCTTTTCTCTCACCTGCCAAGTGCCGAAGCCCAGCTGGGGGATCTTCTTGCCGCTGTTCAACGTAATCGCAGGTGCCGCCATCTTGCGTACTTGTATTGTGAGGAACGTCGCGTGCTTCTGCCAGGAGCCGACCAGCGAATGTGCCGGCCGGCAGCGCAACGCCCACATAAGAACGGTCATACTCATCGCCGGCGCATGCGCACTAGACCTCTATTCCCGCGACCTGGGCGGCGTGCCACCGACCTTGGAACCTCTGTTTTCCGCAAGACGGGAACGCGACGTCAAGACTCGTGACGGGACGGGACAAAGCAGAGCTCTCTGCCGGGATGATGGTGCAACGTTTAAATCTTCTCGCCGCAGATAGAGGCGCTGATGTGAAAGCGCACTATTGACCGCTGCCGCCTCTAGTATATTCGCGGTATCTTCAAGCAGGGAATCGCATAGCTTCGACAAACCCAACACGATACGACACTCTCGGCATTTTACCTAACTATTTAGAAGGCATTGATAGGCTATGCTAATTTCAAAGGCGGTGGACAAGAAGGAAATTCGGAATACACGATGGTGACAATGCTAATGCATACAAAGGTAAAATTATCATTTTTAAGGGTTAAATACAGTAATTTTCAAATCATTATTATTTTTCTTTTAAGCTGCGTGTTTGCCAATATAAGGAAAACGTTGCCATGCAATTTGACTTTGCAACGTTGTACACACTGTGTATCATGCCGCACGACACGACGAAAATATAAATAATTTCTAATCCAATCGGACGACAGAGTTTGTGGGGCTTACGTCGGATCTATCTTGTATTTCATTTACTGTTTAGTTTTAAGAGTCGCGTCGGGGCTATGTGATACCCGTATCACACTTTTTGAATCAAACCCTTGATATATCATCCCATGTATGACGTGTTTAATTGTTCCTTATTATGCCATGTAGTATAAATTACAAGCGTTTTATACTTAAATTAACATATAAAGTACCCAATTTTTGGTTAGAATAAACTTTGCCGTATATTTTTGGTCTAAGAGTTAAAATATTTAAATTATAATTAATTAATAAAAACAGTGAGAAAATAGGTATGTTGGCATAGGCTATTCACTCTAAAGTGAGCACTTTTGAAAGCCCTTGCATTTAGAATAACAGTCAATAATTATATTTTATTTTAGCCTTAGACGTTAACTTCCGAGTGTGGTGGAGTATACACGCCATGTTTATTACTTACATAGTAATATTTATTTTAGCCTTAGACCTTAACTTCCGAGTGTGGTGGAGTATACACGCCATGTTTATTACTTACATGGTAATATTTATTTTAGCCTTAGACATTAACTTCCGAGAACAGTGGAATATACACACTGTGTTTATTACTAATATGACAGTATTAATTTTAAAAGGTGATTAAATGAGCAAATATGCTGAAAGTAAAAAAAGTAACTAGGGGCTCAAAAGTGCTCACTTTACCGTGAACAGCCTATACACTGAGTGCGTACGAACGTGGAGCGTTGTCCCATGGTAATATTTGTTTGCATGAAGCAGAGGAATATCCTGGAAGTAGATTTTTAGCAGGAGTTGAAAAACGTTGGAAGTAATGGTGAATGGACTACAATAGTCTATATTCACTTTTTTTTTTTTTAATCTTGCGAGCCCCCAAATCCCGCAACGCCAATGTGAGCACCTTCGCACTTCTCTGTGCCCTCCGACATGCATGTTAGTAGCTAAGACGGTCGGAGAATGGGATGCGTCTCAGGGCAAGCCTTTTACGCCTTAGGTCGGGTTTAACTACTAAAATGGGTGCATGCATCGCGGTTATAGCAGGGCTGTCTGGCGCCATAGCCGCATTGTAGCCATGGACACACCCTGGAAGAAGAAGGGTCCAGATGGACGAGCGTAGCAAACCAGGCAAAGCGGAGAGGGCCATGGAAAATCTACACGACATTCGCGGAGGATAAAATTAATTTCATTTTACTGGATTAAGGTTGGAGAAAGTAAGTTAAGTGGTTAGTTAGCAAAGAAAAACTTTGTGAGTTTGATGCAGGGTGAAATGAAATGAGGTCGCAACTGGTGTGTAACCAGGGTCGGGCTATGCGGTCCTGGTGGTGGGGTACAGATCTGAGCCACCCACCCGACAGATGCCAGCTATCTCTCTGTAACACAGGAAAGAGGGTTACTGTGTTACAGATATAAGATGGAAAATTATAACTAGGGGTAATATTACTATCACCTAGTCTGCGACCTCGCTTGTAGCTAAGTGTAGATATGTGTGTTAAAGAGTGTTGGTGTAGGTGCTAGTGAATGTAAGTGTAGCTGTGATACTCCTTAGCCCTCACCAGCTGCTGCAGAGAGCACACTAATACATGGCCTCCTCAGTTTTAGCTGGTAAACTACCAAGAGGCCACCTTGGAATCTGCAGTGGCGACGGACCATACATACGAACAGCTGTCGGATGAGAAGGTTTGTAGCACATGTGTGTGTGTGGTGCAGTGAGGTTGCAATGCAATTCACAGGATCGACACCAGCCAAGGGCTATGCGGCGTATGTTTTGCCTTGTTCTGTGATCACATAGTGCCTCGCTAATTATATGTTAATTATTTTGTTAAGGAGTGTGTTCTGTAATTTATTTTATTGCAGTATTATGGGTTGCCGGGATTAGTATTGTTCGGGTGCATGGCTGAGGGCCTGCATTTCAAATTTCAGAGATTTAAGGCGGCCTGTGAGCCAAAATGCTCATAGGCCGCTTAGATTTCTAAGTCTCGTCGGGGTCATAATCGCAGAGACTAGATATTTTCGGGTTGGCATTTGTGGCACAATCCGTGTAGAATTTTCCCGCCATTTTAATGAAGTGCTCGTCTAATTTTTCAATTTTTAGTTCGTTATGCAAATCTGTAATGGGACAGTATCTGGCCGCATCTGCAGCGATTCGTAGGCATTTATTTTTCCCAATCTGCAGTCTATTTATGTGAGTTATAGGTAATAGGCCGAATAAGCATGATATATAGCAGTACAGCTGTGTTTCGGGTAATAGCACTTCGTTTATTAAGTATGGGGTAGAGGGCGGAGAGCCTGGAATATGCACTTACGCACCTGGCGTCTCTATGTTCTTTCCAGGTAAGCTTTCGATCCATATGTACGCCGAGATATTTAACAACATATTTATGTGGTATGGATTCGCCGAATAGCATGATTTGCGGGCGATTGGTAGCTGGGGGTAGCACCCTGCGTGTAAAAACAATCGCCTCACTTTTCACGGCATTAATTTTAATCCGTCATTTCGTGTAATATTCTTGAAAGGCTGTTAGAGCAGTTTGTAGCCTTCGTGTTGATGAGCCGAGGTCATGGGAGCCACTAAATATGACAGTGTCATCGTCATAACAACCAAATTGCATCAGTTGGTGGTCTGGCTTCGGCAAATAATGTATATAAAAATATAAAATAATACAGGGCCTAGTATGCTGCCTTGTGGCACTCCAGAATATATGGTTTTTCTTTCTGATTTCGCCCCTTCGCATTGAACAGAAAAAGTTCTATGACGTAAATAGCTGGCTAATAATTTTATATAGCAATCGGGGAATTTTAATTCGTATAATTTATAAATTAATCCAGCACTAAAAACTCGGTCAAATGCCTTTTCAATGTCTAAAAATACTACGACCACATAGTCGTTCCTTTTAAAGGGATGATTCATATATTCTGTGATTAGCACCAATTTGTGTGTTGTGGAGTGTTTTTGTCGAAAACCGAACTGTTTCTCAGGAAGTAAATTGTTATTACTTATTTGGGTGTTAATCCGTCTTAGGATTATATATTCCGGCACTTTAGAGAGAGTATTAAATAGTCTAATAGGACTGTAATTTTGTGGAAGTTTCTTATCCTTCTCTGGTTTGTGAAATACAATCACATTAGCAGTTTTGCATTCGCTTGGAAAATATTCCAACTTGAGCATTGCATTAAAACACGTTGCTAAAAACTCAAGGACCAGTTTGGGAATTTTCTTTAATACAGTAGCTTGAATTCCATCTGCTCTTGGAGCTTTTCTGGGATGCATGCGGTGAATTGCGAGCTTTGTTTCGTGCGACGGTGTAAGTTCACGTTCGTCTTCAGTCGGTTTTCTTTGCTTGAGTTTAATTTCGCGGTAAATTTGGGTTGTAACGTTCCTATGACAGGGGTCCTGATTTGGCTGAAAAGTATTTTCCAGCACATTTGCGAAGGCTTCTGCCTTTGCCTCAGGGGTGAAGAAAAACCCTGTGTTGGTTTGTAAGGATGAATTATTTTCACGTGGTGTTAGTTTAGCTACCTTATTGTCCCAGATATTGGCGCTCCAGAGTGTTACTTCCTCTCTGAAATGACAGGCTCTATTTCGTTAATTGGCACCTTAATTTGCCGATCGCGGCGTCTGGAATAATAGCGTTTTAGGCGGTTTTTCTGCGTAATTAAATCCCGTATATACTGCTGAAATGTTTCAAGTTTATTTGTGTGTGTCTTCTTTGGAACACACTCGGCCACGCCTTGCTGTATGGTGCTTGTAAGGGCGGTTATAGCTTCATCAACATCCTTATTTATTTGTGGCAAATTTTCTGTTATAAAATCCGAAAAACCCAGAAAATCGGCTTTAGAATAATTTTTCTTTTTCCTTGGGGCATTTGCTTCTGTGGAAATATTATCATAATCGATGTGAACTGGGCAATGATCTAGAATTCCAGTTTGGATGTTTGGAATTTATGTCGCTGAGGGCGAGGAAAGTGTGAAATGTATTAGTATATTAAAAAAATGGTCTGCCAGTGGTAGCGAGCGCCCAGGAGGGGCACAAATTGCCAGGAGCTTAGTGCATTGCTGGACAAAATTTTAATTCAATGCCGACTGCTTCTAAAACAGGGAAGTCTGGTAGGTTTATTTCATGGTGTGCGATAGAGTTGTGGACTAAGTTTGCCACTCCTCCTCCTTTTCATCTTATCAAATGCTTGTCCTTTCTTATGGCATAGCCTGGGACAGAAAAGCAAGATTTAGGTGAAGAATGTGTTTGGAAAGTATTCCAACTTGAGCATTGCATTAAAACACGTTGCTAAATACTCAAGGACCAGCTCGGGATTTATCTTTAATACAATAGCTTGAATTCCATCTGCTCCTGGAGATATAATTTTCATTATAGATTTGATCTCCACTGAACCTCCTTACACATGGCAATTCACACACCGATTATAACACATTTTCGTCACACGTTCACATTTCCCATATTTTATTTGAATGTATTGGTTTTCTAAAACAAATAAAATACGAATGAGTCAGGGACGGAGACCGTGGAAGTTAAAAACATAATATCTGAAGATGAAAATTATTATATTTTGTACAAAATGATAGTATACTTACGAATATTGTACACAAGTACTGTATTTACAAAGTGAACTTAGAAAAAACGGCAGTAGAATATCCACAAGTTAACTATCAGCATATTATGCGATAATTAAAATAAATATATGAAATTAATATTATATATATGTAAATTAAAGGTCAGTTTACTTACAAGAATACATAAAAAGTATCACCGGTGCTCTAAATTAATAAAAATATTGTTAAATCATAAAATACATTCCACACAAGGTTGTCTTTGGGCTACATGCTGCCAAAATAAAATATAAAGTTTGCTTGTTTTCCGAAATTTTGAACACCATAAGAAATTATGTAAAAAAAGATTACACATCAATTCCTAATTTTTCTTCAATTTCTTGCGTATCGTTGCTACCTCGCTGTTCGCTGACTGATAAATGTTTTTTTGTTGGCTTGCATGACAACATTTCCTTTGTTGGTTTAAAACTAACACAACTTCCACCATTTGAGTCCACACAGTCACAAGGAAGCAGTATATCCTGCTTCCTTGTGACTATTCAATGTTTCTGTGACAAGCCGATTTCTAGATTTTGTTTTTCTCGGGTTAACTTTGCTAAACACCCTTTAACAATCGGCATTTGAATGGGGATGCACTAACGCATCCAAAGCAAACTTTGCCATTGTCTTAAAATAAAATTATCATAGTGCTTTTTACCACGAATCTAGTTTGGTCCAGAAACCATGCACTTCTTCCTCTTTTTTTATTTCGAGAGGAAGTGAGCAAGTGTTTATCATTGTGCAGGATAATTGTCGCACAAACCAAATAAAAAAAGTATAGTACAAATAGTTGAACTATAGTATGGTTCCTTTAAAATTATAGTATTTTGTGTACTATACATCGTATGAAGCTCAAAATTGTAGTACAACTACTATAATTTTATAATAGTACAGTTTCAATCCCTGACGAATGTGTAACTTAATACACAACAGTAAAAACATATTACATTAATACAATATTCCGTACAAACCACAAAGTGCAACGTATATAAACATTTTAGACCTAATAATCGCATGCCCTTCCGGTCCCAATTAGATCGCCTTGCTATTGTTATACTTCAGTCTATCTCGTGCGATATCGTCAAAGTATAAAATTAGTGACAGCTATAGCTCTCCCGATCAAAACGGCAATTGACAAAATAAATATGTTTTTAAAATGTCTGACAAACGGGTCAGCAGAGCACGCTTTTTTCAAAATAAAGAATTGAAAGTGTTATAATAAAGTTAATATTGAATCAACGATTCCTTAGCACACAAACATTTGCTGCTAGTTTTGCTCTTATTTTGGTAACAAAATATTAGTGATTTTAAATATGCAATCATGTTATTTTAATGTTTTTATTTATTTAAACTTTATACAGTTTCAACAAAATTTATTCTCGCATAATACAATATTTAGTTATATAATCCTCAGCGCTATCTTAAATCATATTTTGTATGTATTACTACCATATAACAATATATTTGTAGACATTAATTAAATCAAAAATTTCGTATTACAGGTTAGAAAATAATTTATATTTGAACATTTCAAATTTCTTAATATTGCACCTACCATACTGTCAAATTTTCGCTTTTAAATAAATATGTACATAAAAAAAGGTATGTTTCATGCTGGTAGAGTCATAGCGCCATGCTTAAAATTAAGGGGGCCGCTCCCCTAACACATTATCCTCTTGGAAATTGCAGGTCTATACGCTTAGGTCTAAAGAGACCTCTGCGCCTTCTCGAGCACGACACGAAAAGAAAGGGATAACATTTTCCAACAATGGTGTGTCAATTAGACAAAGACAGTATGTTTAGGTGGTTTCCAGATTGTCAATATATACGTGCAAGTACATACATTTGCATACTAGCAGTGATGTGTTCTTTTCATGTACTTGTTAAAACTATTCGAACATTTCATCGGCTCTTCATGTTAAAAATGGTCTCACATCTGGCAGGAATGTCAGAAACTATGTGACAACAGAAAAATACGGTGCATGGTGTTATTTATAGGTTACATTACAACTTCTATGGTTATGCATAAAAAACACATAACCATATAAACACATATTAAGTATTTTTGTGTCATGGTTTTGTACCTTGAGATCTTACGAGTTTAAGTGCTGAAGCATGTCTTTAGCCGGTAATGAGGAATTAATAGGAGCATTAATAGGCACGTATTATTTTTTGAAGAGAAATGAAAGGCGGCACAGAAATATTGTTGTACACTGGATGCTTAGCAGAGCAGCATGACAACAGGTGTGTGTTGTTTTGAACGAAAACTAGTACATACAAATATGCCAATATATTGTATGTTTTTGGCAGTTGTACACTTTGATTACAAATTGTACAGCGGAAAAAAAAACCAGGAATATCCTGAGGTTTTGTTTATTTGTTCAGCTTCTCTCGATACCACAACTATTCATATCACACCAATAGCCTTAAGATATTGTTACTATATCACATAATTGGAAGAATGTAAACAAATTAGGGCAGGTGTTATGGGATTCGTTGCATTTATATTTTGTATGTAAAGGGGCAATACACAGAAACCATGTCATTCTTTCCTCGTCCCTCGATATGTACCTTACCATGTGTTTGAGATATACACATTGATAACAAAAGAAAGAAAAATGCAATTCAGTGGTGTTTGTAATAACTTGGAAATGCGGATTGCAATTGTTATATTATTTGTAAGTATACACCTGATGCGGTGCGTCCCCAGATATGATGAACTCTTGAATGTGCCTGGCACCACATTCTGTAGAGAACAATGATAATGAGGGTTATATGGTCAATGGACAATGGCGATCTCTGGATCTGCGGTCTATTTGAAGAAAGTCTAGCCTGATGATTAATTATTACGAAAATTCTGTAAAACTCTTTACTAAGGACCGATGTTGTCGGCCACTTCGCACGCCGATGCTAACACTGAAGTTACTGTAATTGTGGGAGGCAGGACCACAAAAGCATTACTTTAATACCTAAGTACACTGATGAATAAAACTGCATTAAGACACAGTGCCCAATGACACCTGGAGAGAATTAATTAATAAAAAGTCACGAATTCAATAGCTGACATATTTATTGACTTTGACTGTTAGGGTACAGAACAATGTCACTCTGCAATAATAATGTGTACTCTGATAAGCGGACCCCTGCACTCGTGGCCTGCCGGTGGCTGTTATTGTGAAGTAAAGCGAGGGCCTTAAGAATGCCTACGTGGAAAATGTGTGGTTGCATGCATGAAGTTCTGGAATGTTACCTCAGGAGCAGACCGAACCTCCCCTCGGCAAAATATATATAAAAATGTTCCTGTTTTACATTATACTATTACAATCAAAGAATCAGCCTGTGTTGAATTGCCGAGGGCGGTAAATGCGGGAGCTTACCAACGGCCTGACGGGTCGGACAAATACAGAAGTTGAACTGATTTAGGATGGTCGCAGACTGGGCGAAGTCAGCAAGGATGCCGCCAAATGCAAAACATGAAAAAAGTAACTTAAAAATAACATTATTAAATGAATGAACACTGCACATAATTTATGATTACTGACTATAAATGTGTTGGTGATATACCCATGAATGTCGGAGCCCCTTTTATGCCTAATAATGTGACATCACGAGTATGCCACCACACTTAAAGGATAATATTAAATTTAATGAGGCCTTACATGGCCGATTATTGATGGATTAATACAATTTCCCTCTTAAAACTAACATATGTATGCTTGATTAGTGAAATACTGTGAATAATGATATTATGTGTTCGTATTTCACTTCTTGTTACGTCAGATGCATTTCACTTTTGTGGGTGTGGTTTAGCCCTGCTATCTGTTGACTTCGTGTAGTTCCCTATGGAAAAGCGGACGACTTCCCTAGATAACTCTGGTGCAACACTAGGCAAAATCCACTGTTTCGCCTATCATTAATTAATGGTACTAGGGAGCTGCTCGCCACTTTACACTTGCTTCGGGAATATCATTCCCCACATTCTCATCCCTGTTGGGTCCACGTAGCACACCAGGTTAGGCCATAAGGCTTGCTGACATCGCGCAACATCAGAAATGCATAAGGTAAAGTGGCATAGCTAACCCCCTCCAATGGTTGTTGCATCTAGCGGTCGTGACTTTATGGGAAACATACTTTTAGGCAACATATCAATTTATCATGAGAGGTACCCCTTGTAATAAATTAAAAATATGGTACCCCTCGGCCCACCGGTTGCAAAGCAGCAAGAAAAGTGAAGACATGCTGTTCTTGTCGACCTTTACTGATCGGGACCAAGACCTAATGTCGATCTGTCAGGTGTTGCTGTTGTGGTTGATGCATCTGCGGTGGCACAAATGGGCACAAAGGATACGTGGACGTCTGGAACACATCACACCTGAGAAACATGCTGTAAATGTTTACAAAAAGGTCAGAATTTTATTCATTATTGGAAACACATTTATTACACTGGCAATTATTTGCACATACAACAGAATGACATTTTGTAAACACTTATTATCTTTTAAAACTTGCGAACTTTATAACCCCAAAATGTACACGTTAAATTTCACATCTGAAATACAATATGGCAACTGTTGTAAGTATGCAAGTATGCCCAGCAAGTATTCAATTGCCAAGTATAGAGCTTGTGTATACTATACTGGGAATTCGGACAGTAATAGTATATACATGGTGATGTCACTTCCAGGGACAGGTACGGACAAGTATGTATTTCTTGAGAATCCAGAAACAGCCTTAACCGTTAGCCGAAACCTCACTTTTGGAAATAAAAAACTAAAGTTTTAGTGAATTGTTTATATTGTCTGATGGAGGACGGCATCCTTTACTCCAGACAATTAAAAATGCACACCCACCTCATTAACTGCACTAGTGTAGCTACAGAGCACATGAATGCAGTGATTGTGTGTGTGAGTCTGTGTGAAAGGGCAGAGTAGTGCAGCACAACTGTATACCACACCCCCCACCATGCCTGACGGTGTGTGGCAGTGCATAATGGCAGACCCAGCATATATAACTTATCAGACTATTTCAAAGCAAATATTTTTAATTAGAGGAAGACACACTAAGAGTGAAACATTCAGATATTCCTCTACTAGTTTTTCAGGGTTTTTATTTTGAAATTTTAAAATTCACGTATTTTATTCTTCGCCTCAGTTGTTTCACCCTCATTTCATACCATCCTAGTGTAGATTGAAACTTTTTTCTCCAGGGAATATTTATTTATTTATTTGGTTAACATATCATGCAAGAGTTCATGTCCTTTTAATTGCTGCAAGTAACCGGCAAGCAGAAAGTAGTGCAGGGCAAGCCGTGTGCCTCCATAGTTCGCACCACGTGTGTTTGCCAAATTCAGTCGCCATAGTGCATGTCAAAACCAATTACCTTTAGCTGCAATAGTCTAATTTAATGTACTGGAACCTGTAATTTCTGCAATGGGAGACACCACTACTTTTCCCTGGGAATAGCCTCGACCGGGGAAGATTAATGCACCAATAATTCATTTGATGCATAGCTTCATGCACAATTTGACGTGTGCCCACACTTCCCGCCTCATAAGATAGTGTTCCCAGCTATGCAGCACTCACTTGCACTATACACGAGGGCCGATGACATAGTGCAATGAGAGCAGTGCAGTGAAACAAACACCGGAATACCTGAGTGTCCACGCGTGCACAATAGAACGAGTATGGAGTGCGGCCAAGCGGTCATGTTCGCCTGTGCGCATTAATCTTTAAGTAGTACCAAAACATAAATGATGCCTCCAAAAGGTGTAAATGTCACCCTCACATCATACATCTGCCTCAATTCTGTTTAAATTAATAAAAGAGTTTAGTGTTTGCTGTACACATGTTCTAATAATAATCACAGCATGTGTTTTATAGCAAGTTTGCAAGGGTGCAGGAAAATAGCCCCAGATCTGTGCGCCAACCTCCACCCCTGAAAAGGTCGGGTGCCAAGCTGGGAAGTTAGTAGCATCTGAACTGTACAAGGGCTTGACTGCGGCTGCATTACACTTCGGGGCCTTGCACATTTTGTGCCAACCATCTTAATTACTGGAACATTTCCTTTAGATATCACCAATATCACCCTCGGGGATACCTGACATCCTTCCCCACAGTTTTGCATTGCTTGGGGAAGCTTTAAGCACCATAAGTAATTTGTCTGGTTTCGTACCAGTTTTATTGTTTCGCCCATGCCTGTTGGGCTTAGCCCGGCACTGCAATGTTTATGTTCCCCTAGTGGGATGTATCAATAACATGCTAAATATACAGGTGAAGGAATGCTTGCTTTTATTTTGAAATGTTCCGGCTCTCTGTTTTTCAGGGCAAGGGCCCTTACAATACCCTCCAGTGCAACATGATTATTTAATGTATTTTATCAGGGTAATTCATGTGTGTTCCGAGCAAGCACAACAATTACGAGCAATAGTTATATGATAGGGGCAGAAAGTGTCAAAGGCAGAGGGACAAGGTCCGGGCGAAAGGCCCCCAGCACCCGATAGTAACAAGAGCCTCATCACTTCAAACCAATCATCATTGATGTCGCCCTGGAGCGACATCTGGCCCAGAGTTGGGTAATTAACCAAACACCAACTTGCATACCACCCTAACAACCTCATACACACCTTCCAGACACCCTAGACACAGTCAAGTGTCACCCTTCCATGTTGCCTCACCTTCCTGCCAACCTGTTCGACAATTTTTCCATAAGGAGTCACTCTTCTGTGCGATCTTTATTTACCACCCAAAAATATAGCAGTTCCTAGGTGAGAAATTCCCCGCAATCCCAGCATTCCCTGCAACAGTTCCTGCCACCTGCAAAGAGGGAGAAGAGGAGCACAACAGAGCAACAACAGTGTCGCGACACCAAACAGACGTCTATGAGACCCCAGAGAACAGATCACGCAGGCGAAAGGAAAAAGCACTCCATAACAGCAGGCAACCACCATTTCTTCGGCAGAGGCGGGCACGAGTGCAGAAAGCAGCAATTTTGGGAGCAGCGAGACGTCAGCTGCCGCCACTTCGTCGCTGCAGTGGGACAAAGGACCGCGGCGAGTCGCCGCATGCCAACTCCCCTCCACCCAAAACTCGCAGAGGAGGAGCGGGGAGAAGCAAAGAAAAGGAGAAACAAACATCGGGAAGTTCCACCTGGTTCTTCTCCCAAGCTCTCCACGTATTGGCGAACTGCTGACCACCCGCACCACGAGTCAGCTGTGTGTCCGCTGGTCATTTACTCATGCTGCACAGCTCTGAGTGGGGAGAGCCATGTCGCATCATCGCCGCACCATTGTCCTTACGAAACACTATAACTCTGTATTTCGAATCTGAAATGGGAAACTCAGAATTAAATGTGTTTAAAATTAAGGCGAAAACTATAAAGGATCAAACATTTCCAATATGTACAGTGTAAGCATTGCTTACCTTGCATCTACGGAATAAACACCACTGGATAAAGCATTTGTAGGGCATTGAAATGAGGTTTGCAGGTGTCCTTTCACTTGCACATAACTTCTCAGCACCATCTTTGCTCTGTAGCATGCTTGTGTAGAAATTAATTTACTTTAGTACTATTTCCTAACATTCCTGTGGGGGTGCGCACATAGCCACATGACCATTATCCCTGCTCTGCTTTGCATTGCACCACCTGTACTACACTGCACTGCAACAAAATTATGTCGTCACCGACGCGCTACCATGCATGGTAGAGTGCAACTCTCTGCTGCAGTTGTAGGGGGCGACGGGCAAACGGTTTAAGGGCTGGGGGAGCTCGGCTCACATGAAATGCCTCCCCCTTTTTTAGACTTTTTGCAGCCATGATGCCTTCACTGGCAGCAGGCACATTGCCTACTGACCTGTCGTCTTGGACGGAGCTGGTAGGGGCACCTAAGTACCTCCCGTCGACATGCTGTTGACGACTGCTGCAGCCGATCCCTGTCGGCTGTCACCTGCTCCTTTGGCTGCCTGCAAGATTCTGGAACAGCCCTGATGGTCGTGCATGTTGCTGGCAGATGGCAGCATGTTCGGGCAGAGTTGTGCTGGTGAACTCTCACCTGATCAGCCAGCCGTGGTTTTTTGGTCTGCAAACCTCATGGGAGCGCAAATGCGGAAGCATGGCGCGGCTGTTCTGTGGTGCGAGGTAGGGCCAGTGTATGGTGGGCACACAGCTGACCACCAGCAATCAGTGAGTGGGCAGTGCAGCAGGGAGGAGAGTCTTTCGATTCTCCTTCCCACCATTCTTTTTTCCTTCTTCTCCTCCTTGTGGTGTCGTGCAATGCAGATGGTGGTGGCTGGTGGTTGGAGTGCGTGCAACACCTTTGTCCTGCTGGGGTGCCTGGGTGGCACTGCTGAAATCATAGTGCTCCACAATGGCTGCTCTGCAGACCACATGATTGCCTTCCCTGGCAATGGCGGGTACTTGCTGTATTCCCCCCGCTTTTCACTGCTGCCCACCTACTCATCTTTCTGACATCTTGCAGGCAACTGGAGGGCATTCCAATGCTGCTAACGTCCTGTGACGCTATTCTCGTTGCACTCTTCGTTGTGGGTAGTGGGAAATCAGCAGGAAAAACATCTATCAGGAAAGTTGAAATTATGCAAAAAAATTGCCAGAATTTTTGCTGAAAGTTTTTGTGAGTTTTTGAAGGTCAGGAAATAATGAAGGATAGGCCACAAAGTTGAGCCACATTTTATGGAGTGTGGTGCTCGGAAAAGGTGTCGGAACCTGGCCAAGTGATGGTGGTCCAGTGGTCAGAATGATAATTACATATTTCACGAGTGATTTTGTCTGGGCGAGGTGATTGCAATGAGGTATTTTAACTGGATGCCAGGCACTATCCAGACCTAGTGCCATTGAAGTGGTAGAGCAGACTCTTCTTCACTCTGGTTCATGCGGCCCATGACCTTCGGCAACTATCCTTCCTCTGTGCTGCATCACACCTCAGGCAGATAATTTTTGAAAAATTGTACACGTGCTACACAGTGAATTATTAAGTTTAACCATGCATCTATGCTACTTTACACAGTCCTGTAAACACTTGCAAATATACTCAGCTGAAGAGTTCAGAAACACATGTGTGATTTGGGCAGGAAATTATAAGGGCACGTAACCTGACATGCCTTGCAGCTTACCTCAATAAAGAACACTCGTTCAAATGTAGTGACGTTCATTAGGCTATTGATTACATTTCCTGCAGGGGAAACACTTAACATTGCATAGCCAGACGATAACCAGTAGGCAGCAGTAATACTGTGAAATATGGCGCGATTTCTCATGTGTGGCTTTTAGTGCAAAATAAAGCTTCCTTAGATATTGCAAACCTGGGGAAGGTGGTGTCCCGGGGGGCATGCGAAATAGGTTCTGGTTAAATTCAAAGTCCATTGTGAAGAAAATGACCAGTGCTCAAAGTGAATGCCACCCGGGCACGGAACTGATGGTACACGCGACCTGCCTCTCAAAGCTCTCAGTGTCTACTGATGTTCCAACATGGCATGCCTGCCAGGGTTGCAGCCGAAGTGCGCCATGTGGAACTACTTTGTCACATGGCACTCTGCAAAACAAACACTCTTGTTACAATTGATAGTACATGGTTAAAAACTCCCTTGCATCATAAACAAAAATATATATTGAAAAACAAATGAAATGACATGCAGATGATGATATGTGGCGATGATACACTATAAACACATTGCAATTACACTGATAAAGAATTTTAGGGCATTAAAATGAGGTTTGCGGGTGTCCCTTCACTTGCATGTGACTTTCCGTTACCACTGTTGGCCTCTTACATCTTTGTGTAGAAATTAATGTACGTTAGTACTATTTCCTGTGATTCCCACATGGGTGCACATGTGGCCGCATGGTCACCGTCGCTGCTCTGCTTTGTGTTGCACCACCTGTAACACACTGCACTTCACCGCACCTACATCGTGTTGGTCACCGATGCGCTACTGCACATGGTAGAGTGCGGCTCTCTGCTGCAGTTGTTGTGGACTGCAGGCAAATGGTCTAAGTGTTGGGGGAGCTCGGCTCACGTCAACACATACAGGGTATGCAGTGAGGAGTGGGAGGGCTACGTCGGAGCACAACTCCATGGGGCTCGTGCTCCTGGTGGAACTCACTCAAACACTATGGACTGCAATGGGATGAGTTTCTGCTGCGTTCCAGAGTAGATTTGGGGGAGTATTCAACTCGCTGCAAGCGCAAAGCAAACTGATGTTGGAAGAGGAACAGAGCAGCGAGTCAATCATTGGATTTGTTAAGAGGAAATCACATCTGATGGGACGGTTCCACCCACAACTGCCTGAATGGGAAGTTTTGGAAGTAATTACAGAAACCGCACTACCAGAGTTCCGAACTGCCCTGATACCCTTTTTGAATGGCACAATAGAAGATCTGATGCATACCACCATCATTCCAGAGCGTAACAAAGGAACACCGCACTGGGAACCAAGTGCAGCACGATGGTGATACGAGCAGCCACAAGAAAATCGGGACGGGCAATGGGACTGCAACCGTGAACAACAGCCAAGACAGTTCAGACAGCAACTGGACAGAAAGTTTACAAAATTCCCAGAACCCAGCAGGATCGCGACCACGGGTGATAGAAGGCCCAGGAAAAACTGTACCGCTACTAATGCGGGAAATTTAACATGTGTACCAGATGCAACTTTTGCGCCACGATTATTGTGCTGGTATTGCCCCTGGGAAGTGTTTTTTTTTTTAATTGGCACAACCAATACCCGAACAATCCGTACCTGGACCGGATACAGGAACACAACAGGAAACACCAGTACCAGGGAAATGGTGGGCGGAGATGAGGAGGTCGAACTCCTCTGACATCCCAGCTCCACAATAACAATAATCACTCCAGCTGACACCACAGCATGCACTGGTTACCCAGGTTAGTAGCAGTACGGAAAAATTCATTTGTATACTTGTTTGTGAAAACAGTCAGTACTCTCATGCACTCATCGATACCGCGGCCTCGCACAATTTCATTAGGTCAGAGTTTGTGAAAGAAAGCGGTGTCACACCTTCTACCCATGTTATCATACTTGCCACAAATCAACACAGTAGTCAAGTAATAGGGCAGTCACAAATTACTGTACGTGTGCGGGACATTGAAACGACTACTGCAGTCATAGTTTCCCCGGAAATTCACGAGGATGTTATTCTCGGAGTACCCTGGCTGACAGAACAGCACACGATAGTCGAACCCGCAGCACATAGAATCAATTTTGGTGCAAAAAAATACACTCGGTATACAACCTGGACAAGCATCCTGTAGACAGCTCACCTAGCATTTCACTGAACAAAATCGAACATGACATCCCCCAGGAATATCAGGAAGCATTTCAGCATTTGTTAGAGGAGCATAAGGATGTGTTCACTGTGCTTGATGCGTTACGAAGGACGACTGTAGCAGAGTACGAAATCCCACTGGAAAAGGAGGGCCCTATCTGTGCACCACCTAGGAGCTATTTGCAGCATTAAGCACAGATAAAATGGAAACAAATGCAGGAAATGTTAGCTGACGAAATTTTTGAACTCACAAGCTCTCAGTATATTCCGCTATCACGTTAGTACCAATAAAAAATATGGTACATGGCGCTTTAGCATAGACTACAGACAGTTAAACCAGGTAACACTAGTAGATGTATAATACCGATTCTGGCCCACTTTATTTTTTCTTCGAAAAACAAGCAATTTAAGTTAAAATCAAAAGCAATTGCATCTAAAAAAATCAAGTTTCTAGAAGTTTCATTTGTCTCCAATTTTCGATTCTCAGAAACCAACTAATTTAGGCTAAAATCAAGCAAAAAAAAAAACGAGCGAAATGTCAATTTTTCCATAAATTTCGTTCATTCTGCATTCACTCTTTTTAAAAGCATAAAATTTTATTCAAACATGCAAATTTCTCGATTTTAAGCAGCTTTTTCATGTTTTATAGAAATGCTAAAAAAATTTATTAAATCATAATTTTATATAAAGTAAACCATTTTAAGCTAAAACAAGTGGAATATCATAAAAGGTAATTTAAAGATTCGAATGATTCAAATTTGTACATTGTACATACCTATATGCTATAAAAACCTTTCCTCATTTATTTATTCCAAATAGCTTTTATCAATAACTTTTAAATAATGATCAGGTAATGTAATTTTATATTTACTATCTAGAATACAACTAATTTTTTTTCCTTACTCAGAATCATAAATTTTAAAATCCGTAGCAAAATATATTTTTAATTTTTTTAAGCTGTTGTAGTTTAGTTAATTCATATGCATTTTTCAACTTGTTAAGAATTCATTCAATTTGTGTTTGTTTATAAAGAAAAAATTAATAAGAAAAAATAAAAAACCATGAAAAAATTATTTCCTTATAAATAAAAAATGGAAAATAATACCATATCTAAACAATGTAGAAAATGTAATAAAGTATTAATTACAGATAATTTTTCGTCACATAGACATACAAAAGAAAATCATATTAAAATCTGTAAAATTGTTGCAATGAGTATGTAAAAAAGTATAATGTGTTAAATAAGGAGAAAATAATATGTGAATGTGGAAAATATATTTATAATCTACAACTTAAAATGCATAAAAATAGTAAAACACACAATACATCATTAGATATTCTAAATGAAATTCAAAATGATAATTATCCAACAAAAAATGTACAGCATGTAAAGTGAATAAATCTATAATATTATTTGCTCCCCATAAAAACACTAAGGATAAACATACATAATATGTAAAAAAATGTATTAATCAGAAATATCAACCAACAAGAAGTTAAAAATGATTTCTTTATTTTCATAATAAAACTTTAATAGTTAAACTATCGATTTATTCATTCCTATTTTTCTTCTGTATTTTATCGAACTTATTAAATTTCTTACTTAGTAAATAAAAACAATAGAATTTTAACGAACAATCTTGTAATTGAGTTGGGTGAAAAGAGATTGCGAGACTTTAGAGTTATAGCTAAAAGTTTTAAAGTAAAAAATTTATATAAGTTATGCAAAGCAGATCTAATTAGAAATCTTATATCATTTATTATAAATGAGGAAAAAAGAGAAATTTCGCATATTTATCATACTTGTATGCCAATGTTAGAGAAATATATAAACAAGATAAAAATGTATTAAAAACAATATTTCCTTGCTCTAATCAATTATTTATAAAACCTAGAAATAAAAGTAAGTGCATAACAGAATGGATAACAAAGAATAAATTTAAATTTACCTTTATCAGATGTTAATATCCATGAACTATATAAACAATATAAAAACGAATTAAAATAAATATTCCCATATTCTATTAATGTATTCGTAAACAAAAGAAATAGAATAAATAATAAAAAATATGGAGTTAATACAGCTTCTAAAAGTAGGACATCAACAAATTACATTCAAAACAGCCTTAATTCAGTACAATCTAATCATCTTTTAACTTCAGTAAAAATTAAGGGATTTCAGACAATATGTGATCATCTTAGAAACTTTAGAGGGTTGAAAACTTACGTTAAATTATATATCAATTGTCACAAGCAAGAGAATAATCACTTAGAATAATGTACATTTCAATCACAAAACTATGAATGAAGGAGACGAAAGAATTTACAAATTCATAAAACAAGAAATACTTACAAATTTATCCGAATTTCAAAGAAGAGTTTCAGAATGGACTTTAGATAAAATAATTCGAATACAATTAGCAATTAATAGGTATAATCCATTAAATGGAGCATCATGCATTGAACTATCAGAAACAATTAAGAATAAAAAAGCATGTATTAATGTGAAAACTGATGATCAAAAATGTTTTCTTTCGGCAATAAAATCTGCATTGTTTCCAACAGACAATCGATCAGATAGAGTAACTAAATTTAAAGTGTGGAGCTTAATATTGATAAAGTATTAGATAAATATGAATATCCTATTAGAATTGAAGATATGCCAAAAATAGAAAATCAAATTGATACATCATTAATTTTAACTCTATCGAAGGGAAGTATACAGTACACACACTAAAACTTACAAAAATTAAAAACGATAAACGTATAAACTTACTTTATTTCAAAAATGATGAAAACTCTCATTATTGTTGGGTACAAGATTGATGTAGATTAGTTTCAGCACAAAAAATAATCAACAACATAAAACTTATCTATGTGATATGTGTATTAAATGTTTTTATTCTCAAGAAAAAATAAATAAACATACAGGAGACTGTTCTAAAAATGAATCAGTATAAATCACTATACCTTCGAAAGGAGAGAACATATTTTTCAAATATTATAAAAATACAACGTAAATTCCTTTTACAATATATGCAGATTTCGAATCAATTCTCATGAAAATATCAACACGTAAACCTAATCCAAAACCGCCAATTCTAATCACTGCCGAAGCTCAGAGCGGGGGTAGCCCGGGCCCTTGTGAGGGCGCTTTACCACCCAGGCAGTTCTCATGTGCAATGCAGGAGAAAGGAGAAGCTAACCCCCTACCCCTCCACCACACATCAAAATATTTTAGGCGAATACTATTTTTCTTAAAGGGAAGCCGAGTACTCCCAGAAAACCCTGGTTCCCAATGCTGTCCCCTCCCCCCCCCCAAACCGGCCACCAGCACAGGTTCGTGGGAGGAGGTAACCGTGAGGCTGTTTCCTAATTCAAAAGAAATAAAAAAATTAAATTTAATAAAAAATATACAATTCCAGCATAAGATGATATTGAAAATGATTTTTATAAAGAAATAAAAACTTACTAAAGAACAAATAAATACAGTCGATTTCAAGTTAAATGAGGAATCATACACCGTGAAATATCAACTACATGAAGCATTTGGTTTTTGTTATTATATTGTGTGCAATTATGCAGATTATAAACAACCTTTTGTGTATCAAGGTCCAAATGCGCATTAAAAGTTTATTCAACTCATAAAAAAGAATTTGAAGAAATCGGCGAAATATATTCACAAATTGAACCAATTCATCCACTTCTAAAAGAAGACAAAGTGTAATTTAATATATTTAAAAAAAATGTACTGTATACGAATGTGAATATTTTCAGAACATTAAAAAATTATGTCAGCATGATCATTTAACAGGAAAATTTATTTACCTAACATGTAATAATTGTAACCTAAAATTAAAATTACCTAATTTTATTCCAATTTATTTTCATAATTTAGCTGGTTATGATGCACATTTATGTATAAAAAAGTTAGGGTATGATGATATAAATATAGATTTAATTGCGAATAATGAAGAATAGTTTATTACTTTTGGGAAACAAACAGAAAATTTAAAGATGAGATTTGTAGACACATTTAAATTTACGGCAAGTAATTTGGATTCAATGATAAAAATAACAAAACAACCATTAGATTTATTACATAATTATGATATGATTTTAATGATAGAAAAGGGTATAAGTGGTGGAATATCACAACATTGCAAAAGATATGTTAAAGCAAATAAAAATATTTAGAAGATTTTTATTCATTTCAAAAGTCTAATTATTTAACATGTCTTAATGCTAATATTTTATATGTATGGGCAAAGTCTCAATAATTACCATAAATGTATGGTAAAAATACATATCAAATTCGAAGGATGATTCACAAAATGGATACATATTAGAAGTTATTTTAGAATATCCGCTAGAACTACATAATTTGCTTAACGTAATACCATTTTGTCCAGAAAATAAGGTAGTTCCAGGAACAAATCAATCTAAATTATTAACAACTTTACATAATAAACAAAAGTATGGAATGCACTATCATAATTTGAAATAGCATTTAAAGAATGGATTAAAATTTACCAAAATACATAGAATATTAAAGTTTAATCATTCTGATTGGTTGAAAAAAATATATATATTTAAATACACAGATGAGAACTAATGCTAAAAATTACTTTGATAAAGACACCGAACTTCGCCAGTCGGTAGTAGTAATACAGATAACAGCCACGTGAGCCACACAATAATTACTTGAGAATTAAGCTCCTGGTGGTAATGCTAAACTTACCAGGAGAGGAGGGAAGTGCCTTGTGGATAAAATTAAAAAGGTTCTGGACTATTACAGTCTATTGCAGTTAGCGTGATTGGTAACAAAGATTGAATTCCACCCGGACATGCACAGTGCGAGACCTGAGGACGTGACTCACCCCTCTAGTTGCCAAGCGCTGACTGACCTGGCATGAGGGCGCAAGAGCTGGCTTTGGAAGACCCTCGTTCCACACGGCACTACTTTCTGATACACTATACCATAAAACTTACTTTGGGTCAAACCCAGGGGCAGGAGGCACACAATAAATTCAAATTTGTGCAAAAAAAATAATAATCCCTTAATACACATTAATGGATGAAGTGAAGGTGATACATGTGAAATGTAAACAAACAACAAACAGAAAGAACACTAATGAAAATGGGTATGCATCAAGACTGGCTTTGATCTGCACGTCTTTCACAGTCTTGCAATAAGCATGTGTATTGCATGAACACTTAAATCAATATATTACGTTTTTCACTCAATTTGGCATTACTTACATATCATTCCGCCACTCGGAGTCTTTGGCTGGCTGAACACACACATCCAATGTTAAACTGAACTGCCCCTCTGCCACCCTGGATTGCCCTACTCTACCCTGCACTGCCCTACAGTACTTGGCATTCATCACCACGCTGAGGCGTGCTGCGTAGAGCATGTGCCTTGTCGGCGCTGGTCCCTCGCTGCAGCAGGAAAACGGTCTAGGGATGAGCCTTGGATTCTGTCAAATGCCCCCCCCCCCTTATGGAGTCAGTTTGAAGCTGTTGTGTAATGCACAACAGTGAAACGTCGTTCGCTGCTGCTATCTCCGACACAGCATGTACAGGCTCTTCTGCTGCCCCACATGCCTTGAAGACTGTGGCTGCTGCTGTAGTCCTAGGCATCTGCTGGGACATTGGGGCGCTGGGGCGTCCCCACACACTCCATATACCGGCGACGGCCAGATCTGCCTCCCCGTCCGGCGCAGGTCCAGTGAGCTGGCCGACTTGCTGTCCTCGCCACTTGTGTCGCTGCTGTAACTTGCACTATTCTCCTGGTGACTGCAGTTGTGCCGCCGTCGGTCGCGACCCGTATATACGAATTCTGTGGGCGGCTGATCCTCTGGCGCTGATCCCAGTGCTGTTGGTCGAATGGTGGAGCTCTCCAGCCCCGCACCATCAAACGCTGTGGTGGTTGCCTTCGGATGCGCCTCTCAGGCGACAATGCACCGGGCGACTTCAGGCTTCTTCCACGCTCTGCAGGTCCCTCATTTTGAGGTGCTTATGCACCCTCCTCGCTGGTAATTGACCTGACTACTATGTCAGGGCCTTCCCCATCATGGGTCATTTGGCTCGAAATCTCTAACTCTTGCTCTCCTGTTGTGTCTTGACTTGCTTGTTGTGGATCAGAGTCCCTGTCCGAACTGGAATTGCTGATCACGTTGGATTTATCATCACCTTGGCCCCTGGTGAACATGTGGGTTTTCGTCACCAAAATGCCTGGTCCTCCAGGTGGTGCCCCCCCTTGCTGAAAGTTCAGGTACACCTTCTCCTACTGTACAGGTAGTTTCAAGCTCGGCAGGTGGATTGCCGTCGAGGTTTATTGGGGCCTCTCGTGTAGTGTTGTCTGTGACATCTCCTGGCAACAACCAGATGTCATCATGATGGGTCCGGAATTGCTTTCTTCCCATTCGGACCAAGTATGTTGTGGGTCCAAGTCTCTTCACTACCTTATGCGGTCCCATCCACTTTGGCGTCAATCCCGCGCAAAAGTTGCTCTGAGCGGCCGACTGTGGGTGTGCATGCACATACACTTTTTGTCCAGTTGTAATTGCTAGTGGGGGTCTCGTGTTTTTCATCCACTTTGCCATGTACTGTTCCTGGCGGTGTTGCTGTTCACTTCGGTGGCATCGCCGCCTCTCTTCTCGCGCGCCACTGCTGTTGATCTCACTGCTGTTGTCAGCGACGGGACAGAGTGTCTCGCTCGGCAGACTCAGCGTATCTGCAAGTTCATTATCCTTGCCTGCTACATGCTCTACTGCATAATCATACGCTTGGAGCATAAGTGGCCACCAGGTCAGTTTGCTGCGGGCTTCGCACATATTGTGATGCCATACCAGGTGAAGTGTTTATATTCTAGATACGCCCTGTATCTCTTAATCGCACAGACTGCGACAAACACTCACACTCATTTATGTTATAGCATAGTTCGGTTGCTCTTAGCTTGGCACTGGAAAAGTCTATGATCTGTATCACTCCCACCTCCATGCTCTGGTACAGCACTGCGCCGATGCTTTCCTGGCCCTTATCTGTTTGTAGGTACAGGAGGCAGGTGGGGTTGTGTCGAGCTGAAGTAGGACACACTTTAAAGCTTGCCTTGATTGCCTGGAACATCTCGTCTGCTTCCTTCCTCCACATGAACCTCTTCTGCGGTGAAAGCAAGTCGGTTAACAGCACAGTTATTGTGGCAAAATCATTGATATGTTTGTGCAGCTAGTTCACTAAGCCAAAGAATTTTCGCAGTTGTTTGCGCATATGTGGAGGTGCGTGCACGTCGATCCTGCTTAACTGCTCTGGTGTGGGCGCTTTTCCAGATTTGTCGACAATATGACCTAGTATGCTCGTCTGACCGATGTGGCATTTGTCGGCAGCACATTTCAGTCCGTTTATAGCGAGGCACTTAAAGACGATTGACACATGGTATAAGTGTTCTTCCCATGACCCTGACCACACGACCACATCGTCAAGATATGCAAGAGTGAAGTCTCCGATTTGGCAGTCTAATACTCTCACCATCATAGACTGGAAAGGGGCAGGTGCGCACTTGAGACTGAAGGGCATTGCACAAAACTGGAAACACCGACCACCTGGGGTCGTGAAGGCTGTTTTCTCACGATCCTCATGCCGCACGAGAATCTACCAATAGCCATTGCGTATATCCAGGGATGATATAATTTTTGTAATTCCTAGAGCGCTCAAGGCATCCTTAACACTTATGTACGGCGGTAGGGCGCTACATGTCACTTGGTTGAGTGCGCGAAAATCGACACAAAAGCACCATGAACCATCTTTCTTGGGTGCTAGCATTATGGCAGAATTATACCTTCTGCGTGTGGACTCAATCACCGAGTGGAATGTAACTGCGTGGGCCGTAGTATATAGGCTCATCCTGTGTTAGAGAGATTTCGTGTTCCGCAACTGTTGTTCTGCGCAGTATGCCATGCTTGCTGAAAACTGCCTTGCGTTGTGTCAGTAAGCGCTGAAAAGCTGCCTGATATTCCTGTGGAATATTATGCTGGAAATACTTCAACTGCACCTCCGGTGCACTATCTGTTGGCTTACAGTTCGTTGTATGCAGTCCGCCTCTCCTTCACGCCAAAATGAATATGCCTAGCTACCATCTCTACTATCGTGTTCTGTTCATGTAACCAGAGGATTCTCAGAATAGCATCTTCGGTAATTTCGGCTGTTATTATTGCCTGTGATATAGTCTCTATATCGAGGTAAATTTGGATTAGTGGTAATTATTTTATAAACAGTACAATCCATAAAAAAAGACAAGTAAATAATGTTATTATCCAAGTGAAAAATATAATTTTTTTATCCCACTTTGCAGGTAAATAAATATAAGACTTTTCTTCCTTAAATTTTTAAACTTTTGAGTTAACAAGTGTATTACAATAATTCAAACTAATTTGTTTAAATTATGTCATATGCTGGGTATTTTTTTCTAAAAGATCTTTTAGTGACTGCATTTTTTCCACTTATTGTATCAGCCACATTATTAATTCTAAGATTTTTTAATAGAAACATAATCCTTTGTATAAACAAAAACTTTACTTATTTTATTTTAACAGCAGAAACAATGATATTGTATTTTTAATCTGCATATGTTTTTAATGCATACTCCGAAAAAATAGTATCGTATTTTAAATCTACATCTTTTTAAATGCATAATAAACTATTTCTTTATGAATAAATTATTTATTGGCTGCATCTTTTCCATCTATATGGTCAGCAATTCTACGATTTCGAAAAGAAACATAAGCTTTTGTATAACGATAAACTTTTACTTAGTTGATCTAGTTAAGCAGGAACAATGGAACTGTATTTCGAATCAACATAATTTTTTAATTCATAAGCATTAACGTTACACTTTTAATTGTAATATTTGATTAATTGTTTCCCAAATACATCTGTAATGTAATAATAAAGAAATTATATCTTTAAATTTAAAACCATTCGAAAAAAATATAAAACTATTAAACATAGATGTCCACATATAACTGAAATAAAATTCTGAATTCTATTATCATTATAATAAACATTTCTTTTTGTAACGTATATAATTAAAATTACAAGGGATATTTTCTCCAAATGAATCAAAAAAGTAAATATCATTATATTCTTTAAAACAGCAAATTCAACATGTGGGTACCAGGATTTGTTGAAATTACAAAACTAACCACATCACATTCATTTTGGTGCATACTTTTTGGTAATTCGTCAATCATGTAAATATTTCTGAAATTTTTAATATTTAGTGTTTTTACATATTTTTCAATATCAATATTAGTTAATGGTAATGTTTTCAATTTTTTTTGGTCCTCCTTTTTTTGCAACTTAACCACTTCCTGATTTATTTTTTAATTGCTAAATTATGTCTTTGTTGTTCTTCTAATCATTGCTTTATTTTTTGATTGATATACAGTATTATAAATTGCAGTAGCTCCACCAGCTAAAGCATCAAGTGCACCTAAAGCTGCAAATAAATTGGAAAAAAATCCTCCATTATGTAAACCACTTACTGATTTTTTTTTTATATTTGTTTTAATTATTGGTAGTGCTAAAGTCAATAAAACCCTTTTGCATTCTTTTAATTTTTTTAAATTTCTCATGTTGAGCTTTTGTTGATAAATTATCTTTACCCAAAATTTCTTAATTAATCAATGGGTATATCAAAAGTTATAGAGTTTATATTCAGTTATAAAGAACAGTTTATATATATTTCATAATCCTTAATAGCCCAACCTAATTTTCTTTTTGTAAACATAGTAGAAGCAGAAGAACTTTTTTTCACCAATTTTAGTATCTTTATCTGACAAAATTTCTTTTGATTCTTTTTGTACAATTTTACCAGCCTCATGTCTAGTTTATAAATTTTTATGGTTTCTGTAAGCAATATCGTGATATTTACAGGCTTTATCTAATTTATTTATGCCAATATCACCTTTTTCTAACCTTTTGTTTAATTATTTAATGAACCACAATAATTATAACCACGCAAGTGCATTTCAGGTAAATTTAATTTGTTTAATGACTAATTTATTAAACCTTTTCCATGATGTTCAAAATTCCAAAATTAGTGTGGAATTACATTTAAAACTCTTATAAGATATGGAAATCCTTTGTTATTTTAATAAATATATTCAGAACATTTGCTGTTTAACATATTCATTATGCTTATATTTTCATTGTAATAACTATTATTTCCAATGTTTGATCATTGTAAAGCCTTATATTTATTTAAATAATTTCAATGAGTCCACATGTTATGGTTTTGAAGTGATATAACCTAGAGACTGACCATCAGGGTTAAGTTGCAGAGGCCATGCATGAACAGCACTTCTACGGATTGTATCTGCAGCAGACACCAATAACGTTTCCGAATACCATTTTTTTTCTTTTAGTGTTTTTTTTATTCACTTAACACATAACATTGTAAATACTAACATCGTAAGTGGACACATAGCATAGCCGGAATTGTTCCCATGTGGAAAAGGTACTTTTCCTTTTGAGCTCAGGTAGAAACATGAAATGTGCCCCTCTGGACAAGTACCCCCATAGTTAGTGATGGGTAGTTCACAAACTACCAGTTCATTTTGAACTGGCCTTCAAAAAGAACTAGGTACATATTCACAGCGACATAAAAGAACTAGTCTCCTATGTTATCAGTCAGTCATTCTCTCCATATCAGTAACTACGCCAGGTGCGCCTCTGCGCATGCTTAGATAATCCATCATTCGTCTCTCCCTCCAGCTTTCCCCCCTCTGGCTATCACACCCTCCGGCTATCACTCCCTCCGTGACTGGCCACATAGTAAAGTGCATACTTCTTATCTATCTGCCTCTGTATATCGGTATCTTTGTTCTTTGATCTTTCGTTCTTTCTTATTTTCTTGTGCTGAAACCCAACTGCATAGTCAGTTGCACGCCGGTCTGCAGAGCGAGGGTTTCCGGGTTCAAAACCTAGTCAGGGTATGGATGTTTGTGTCGTCCATTTAACTTGTTTCATCCTCATTGGCACTAAAGACCTTGCCGTTACAGTGTCGTAAAACCCACTCACTCATGAGTACTATAAATATGATGTTGCCAGACATACAGAAATTCCAGTATCTGTAAGAAAATACATCTGATAGCTGCACTAATATGAGTAGAGCTACGACAGTAAAATGTAGAAAAATGATCTTTAATGTAGTGTCAAGTTTTACACACTCGGAATAAAGAAGTGAAAAACTGCTTTTTTTCTAGTATATTCACTCAATACTTCGGATATAGCTTTTTGACATTATTTGCATCATATTAAAACTAAGTAACTTTCGTAATTAAAGTTCTGTTCAAATTTTTCTAATACTGGTACGAATAAATTATTGTGTCGGAACAATTTTTGTTGAGTTTGTACACGCATAACTTGGAAAAATTATCTTTACACCTGGTTGTCTCTCGCAACACAACCTAAAATAATATTGTTGAGGTCGTTACTAGAAGTGTCAAAAGTAAATGGTTATATATTACACAACATAGGTGTGGATAAAACAGCATAAAGATATTTTCCTATTCATTTGTCTTACTTATGAATAAAAAAGAAGTAATTTCATCTACACACAATAAAGAACTAATTATTTAGTAATTAATTAACAAACATCACTTATTTGCTTCTCTCTCCATATCACGCTTGCTTAGATTCTTCAGAGGAGGGGAAATGGAACTGTAAAAGAGGAAACAAAGAAAGACCTATATAGTTCTTGGGTCAAGGTACAGAGAACGACCTACCTAGTTCACGGACCAAGGTTACACTTTCGCTCTGCAGTTCGCCAGTACAAGTGATCATTCGACTGTGACCTATATAGTTCAAAAGAACGGTTTCCAATGAACTGTCCTCAAATATGACTAGTTCGGAACGACCTAGTTCATTCTAGTGAACTATATTTCCCATCACTACTGGTAGTGAAGATTCTCCAGAAATCTACCAGCATATTTTTATACCATCTATGGAAATGACCATGTTGTTACGGCTGCAGTGGGTGTGTACTGAGAACTGCAAGCCGCACACGTAATACGCATGGTAGTGCATGCACGCTTCGATTGGCAGGGAGGGGAAGACATCTCCTCAGCCCCCAAATAGTCTCTGCTGCTTTCACCATCCTCACTGTCATCATTTTCGGCCGGCCATGGACGGCAGAGATCACATGTTTGGGCGTCCCCAAAAACAAACATAGGCGGCGTTGGCATCGGCTATGGGTGGCAGCTCCTTGGCATCACAAATCTGTCAGTCTGGTCCCTCACCTGCTGATGCTGATCGATAATAGGTGGCCTTTCTGTTGCATCCCACAGGACGGAGGTGGAACTGCCACTGACTCGCCTCCTGGATCCTCTGTAGGCGTCTCGGCGTCAGGTGTCACAACTACAGGTATATCTGCGAGTTAACCTCACTATATCTGGATGTGTGAGGCCTACATTGATTCTTAAATATAAGTCATTGCTGTATTTTTTCGATAAACCCTTAAGTAAATGAAAAATTCTTCTGATAATAGAATCTGCGTAAATAGTTAGCTGTATACTCTTAGTTATTTCGTCATGAACACATGTTGCATGTTTCTGATGATATGAAACTAAATTTCTCCCTTCATAAGCAATTGATGCTTGAAATAAAATTAATTATTTCAATTTCTAACCTGTAAAAAAGCAGATATCATGGTGTAGCTAGAGTGAAATAATGAAAAATATTTTAAAACTTTTATAAGATGCATGAAAATGGGTGATAATATCTTAATAATCACTGAATATTTCAAATTGTATTATCCATAATTATATTTTTTAAAACATGGTAAAATTCTAGAATAGAGGCTTTAAAAAAATATCTCACTATGTGGTATAATTTCACTCTATTAATTACACAGAACATTAATTTACAAGGGGCATCATCATATAAGCATTAGAAACCCCAAAAATGATAATGGGGAGGGCTATCGAAATCAGGGAAATTGAGGGGTAAAACAAATAAAAAATATATATGTTACATGATAAATTTTTAACCCGCAATTTCCCTTCAGTTCATATTCCTCCCCACTATCATTTTTGTAACTTTATTGGTAATATTGTCAATTTTGGTATTGTTCAGTTACATCATTTGCACTTAAACACAATTTCGTGATGTAATATTACAATTATATCACTATTATCACATAAATATGTTAAAATGCAAAAAGATCCAACGGAATAATGTCTAAATTGACTATATTATCAATATAAGTTCATTGTAATTTGGTTCCTTCTCACCATTTGACGGCCCTCAAATCTCAAGACGCATCATAATTTCACTGTTTCCATGTGCACATCATTGCACAGAAACACTCGTATTTCCGTACCATTATAAGATTTCAGACGTCTTTAATTAATTTCAATAAAATCACGCTTTTAAGCACTAGTTTGAAAACCTACGACAAGTATATAAACAATAGAAAGAATGGTAAGAGTTCAGGTATATAAATCGCCAGTGCTGTCATAAGGTATGCAATGTTATGGTATGCTGACACAACATTATGATACATTTATTACCATTACTATTTAATCTAGTACACACTTCACAACTCGTTCAGAAATGCATCCGCCAATGCAACTGTGACATAAACAATAAAAAACCAGTTAAAGAGTTCAGGAACATCGATCTTCAGTGCTGTCATAGGGGTGTAAGATGTTATGGTATGCTGACACTACATTATGGTACATTTCTTAGCATACCTTTTTAATAATCGTACACAAAACCAAATAATTATACAACTACCATGAAAATGGCACGTCTAAATTATTGATCACTGTCTACTGTGTTCTGACATGGTATTTTACAGAACTTCTTAACATACATTGTCTCTGAATGTGGTGGTAATTCTTAAGAATATGGGCTTATTCAAAAATCTGAAAAATAATACCTGGATATGTTAAATATGATTATTAGTAACCATAATTACTAGAATTTTTGGAGGAGCTTAAAGTAGTTCTCTGTAAAAAAAAAAAGTGATAGGGAAGAGGGTGATCAAGATTGCACTATTTATGCTATAAAATAAATATAATTTACGTAGAATATATTTGTATAGGGTCGCTGAATTGTTTTACATGTACGAATACCATTTGGAACGAATATTTAATGAGGAAAACATAATTTATGTGGTATATTTATAGCATGGTGCTGATATTATACAGGTAAACAACACAGATATCAAGCAGGGTCGGGACATTATGTAATTCTGATGAATTACTTAAGGCTTACCTTATCTATATTGATGAGAGGATAAAACGTATTAGTAGTAGAACAAATATAGATATCGTAGTTGATACAGAACCCCATTCAGAGACATTGTTATCTTTGGAGGCGATGTATACCGCCATGTTATTACAAATAATGTGGAGGTATACTCTTATTTTAAATACAATTTTAAAGGCACTCAGCGTCCATGTTGGTTGATGTCAAATGAATCGTGAGAAATTTCCGGATGTTGGTTTGCACCGGTCCTGTCGGAGGTTTCAGAATTACGTGTGATAAATAACATGTTTTATTGCAATTAATGTTGTTTGAAGTGTTAAATCTAATAATTGTGTGAAATTACGATTGTTTCTATGCTATTATAGAAAGGGAACAGGTAAATTATAATATACGTGCGGTGATTAGTGTGTCAGTGTAGTGTGGTCAAAGGGACCGGTGTTGTGGAGTTGTGGAATGCATATTCGTATTTGCTGTATGAATGGCAAGTGATTAGGTGAGTATTTACTAAATAAAATTAATTTTTTTAGAAAAAAATTCGGAAAGTGGTATAATTCCATTCCACGAATTACACAGAACACGAATTAACTAGGTATATCAACATTTTAACAATAGAAACTCCACAAACGATAATGGGGAGGGTTATGAAAATCAGGGAAATTGTGAGGTAAAAGTAGTGAAACATATGTATATAATTCAATATTTATTGGCAAAAATATGTTAAATTGCAAAAATACTGTGCAAGCATAGCCATACATTACCCAGCAAACACAACCTGTTGGCAAAGTGTCGGAAAATTATCGGTCCGATACCTGTACTGTCAACTGTCTGGCGTTACATCTTTTTTGAGACAGTATGTTTGCAGTTAGAAAAAAGACAACGACCCACTTTCTTTTTTTTTTCGGATAACATATGGATATCACCTAAATTATGTTGGTATGATATCTCACAGCCAACATGTCGTCAATAGCAAAAATAGTATTCTGGCCCAATTCCGATAGAGCATTTTTATATTTTTGGTAAGCTGGCCATCATCTTATTTATTCCGGAATGCTAACGTTTTCGAGACATGGCTCTTTATCACAATAAAAATACAAATATGATGTGTTTTTTGGGACAAACTTTTGGAAATTGTTTTCAACAGGCAAGATGTTAGCAAGCTGTTAACATCATGATGTCTTTTTTGAGACAGTATGTTTGCTGTAAGAAAAAAGACAATGCGCCACTGTATTTTTTAGGATAACAGATGGATATCATCTAAATTATGTCGGCGTGATATCTCACAGCCAACATGTCGCCAATAGCAAATACAATATTCTGACCCGATTCTGATATAGCATCTCAGATGTTCTGTTAAGCGGGCCACCATCTAATTTATTCCAGCCCACTAAAGTTTTCGAGATATGGCTCTTTATCACAATAAATATACAAATATGATGTCTTTTGCCGACAAACTTTTGGAAAGTGTTTTCTGAGTAGGCAAGAAGATATATAGGTGTTAATGGTATGATGTCTTTTTTGAGACCATGTTTTAACTGTTAGCATGTTATTTTCATGATTATATTCATAAAGATATGTTTCACATGGTAGCCCATGGCATTTTTGCTTTGGATTTTTTTCATTTGTACAACTTACCGACAGATACATTAAAAACTAACGAAAACTATTTTGATTGCAAGCCTTTGAAGAAACAAAAAAAAAAAAAAAAACAGTTTTTAAATAATCAGTGTTTTACATTATTTGTTATATTTCCAAGGAATTAATACGTTCATTTATAATAATTCGTGTCACGATACATTTGAAATTACTGGGGAATATCAGCAACCTACCCTGTGGTGAATAGGTTAGCATGCTGGACTGTCAACTCAATGGTCTTACCCTGCACTCACCAAGCAAAAGATTTTCATATCATATAATGTGTTGCGAAGTAAACGAAATAAATATATGTAAAGAGGAAATAAAAATTACTACAATTTTTAATCGATTAGTTAAGGTTTTTCATTGTTACACTGCTTATTTCTGGACACATGCCGCTACAAGCCCAGCATCGTAAGAACAACCAGCTATCGCAAGCCCAGCATCTTGTCGCCATCCATCCACAGCAGGCCTGGCATCTTGCTGCCATCCAGCCGCCGCAGGCACGGTATCTTGTCGCCATCCAGACATTGCAGGCCCGGCGTCTTGCCGCCATACAACCACTGCAGGCACGGCGTCTTGCTACCATCCAGCTGCTGCAGGCCCAGCATCTTGCCGCCATCCAACCACCACAGGCCTGGCATCTTGCCGCCATCCAGCACCTGCAGATTCCGAAACTTGTCCACTAGATTTTACCGGCCCGATTTTGTACTGTACTGCTCGTTTATGTTGGGCCAGAATACATTTTGTATCTTGCCATTAGCAATATGGTGTATTTTTTACACTGTCAGCAAACAGTCAGCCACCAGTTCATATTTCCATCGGGCTGCTTCAGGCATAAGACAGCGAGTCGACATCATCTAGTTTGTCAGCTACCTTTTACCGGCCTGGTTCTGGCCCGTACTTTTTGTGTATGTTAGGTCATAATACATATTGTATCTTGCTGTTAGCTATATGGTGTATTGTTGATACTGTTGGCAAACAGCCAGCCGTCAGTCCATATTTCCATCGGGCTGCTTCCAGCATAAGACAGCAGGCCGACATCATCTGGCCAGTGTTTGTCGGATATCTTTTCAGGGGGTGATGCGAAGCATGGAGCTTAGAGTTTACCCATAACTGATTGTTATGTGTAGCCTATTTGCACTGAGAAATAATGTGTGTGTGTTTTGCAATTTATCGTATTTTTGTACTATTTGTAATATTACTGTAATATTGTCTCATTAAAACATGTTTAATTGAAAAAAGAGAGAACTGAACATTTCCTAAATAGACAGTGTTAGCAATGCAATTTAGGAATATGATAATGGGGAGGCGTACAAACTGTAGGGAAATTGAGGGGTAAACGTTTATAATGCAAATGTGCATATTTTATATACTTTTACTCCACAATTTCCCTGATATTCATACCCCTGCCCACTATTGTATTTGTAGCTTGTATTGGTAATATTGCCTATTTAGTTAATGTTTGGTTGGTTTTTTTTTTATTTAATGTATTTTCATGAATAAATATTTCATTATATACATATTTTTCACCCATTTTACTTCACAATAACCCTAATATTCATAGCTCCCCCCCCCCACTATTTTTTTGGGGATTCTATTTGTCAAATGTTGATGCCCCTAGCAAATTTATGTTCTGTGTAATTAGTAGAGTGGAATTATACTACTATCTGAGATTCTTTTTCCAGAAAAGGCCATATTCTTGAGAATTACCCAACATCTGATAACACAGCATATGTTAAAATCTGAAACGAATTATCCATAACCCCGAATGCACACTTGGCTTTCAATGGCCTCATTACACTTGGTACTGACAGCGCTGACTGGTAACATACCAAAAAGAATGCCTTCAGTAAAAATCTCCTTTCATTAATGCTCAATAGTGGAACCAGGTGGAACAGCCGTCAACAGAGTTTCCAGTAGGAATAGTGGCGTCTGCTAGGCGAGGTAAAGCAGTGGTAGGCCTAAACATGTTGTCAACAGGGATGGATATTTTTTCTATTCATTTTCATCTATTTCAAACTCTTATTGGTTATGAGATCGAAGAATGTGAAAATATACTTTTCAGCTGCGTGTTATGCAGATAACAACAATATAACCTTCCCATTATCCATTGTTGCCATGTTGCATCATCTGCTTTTACTGAAACTGCCTGACCTCCTTCACGTCAGCAGAAGTATAGCCTCCAACCTAGACTCCATAATTCCATTCGTAAGTTACTGATAAGCGGTATCTTTGATAATATGTTTGAAAGTTATCTACGTTTGTATTTGACTTCATTTCATGTATCTTATTTATTAACATCAACAAATTTTGATACACATTTAGTTAGTAGAATGAAAATTTTGCATTAATTTGTATATAATTGTTGTAATTTTCATTTGGGTTCACTCACAATGCTTGTTATATCTAACACGCATGCTGTGATGCTGTAATTTATGACAAAACAAATTCTTGGTTAGGATTCAGTCTTCATCTCATGTGCTTATAGCAAAAAAAACATTGGGAAGAAAAATTAAATTTCAAGTTGCTGCAACTTCCACCTGCAATGTTGCAAAATGGCGACATCTGGACATTGCAGCAACATTGCACCAACGTTTCTACAACTTTCGAACACATTGCAGGAAAATTGAAAAAATTTGGTGAAATGTTGCTACATTGTGGCTACAATGTTGCTGATCTGTATGGGGTCTGAGATGGTGCTGCTATCTAGTTTAAAGGTGGAAATTACATTTGCAGACCTCACGAATGTAACAAAAGATACATATAAAAGTCTGAAACTGTAATTTTTAAGTGGTAATAGATAAAAACAGGGTACCTAGTATGAACATGATGTGTGACGAAAACTGGTGGGAAAGAGACATAATAAGACGAAGGATACTTATTATTCGTATGCCATCCACAACTACAGCCGCAGTAACAACACCAGAACCAAGCATTACACCAGCCAGATTCTAGTTGCTGCCCCCTTTTGCTGGGCATATTATGAAGATCCTCTGGTATTCCCGAATGACTGCCAGGAACGTCTACAAAGGTATGTAGTGTGTGCGAGCCCGAATGGCCGAATTGTGTTAGGGGACAGTTAAGTGAAGAATCACATACATGATGGAACAACAATAAACACTATGGCATGAAATGGGGAGTGATTTCAAAGCAGAGTTACAAATATGTAGTCGAATCTTCAGACACAGAGTCAAATTGTATTAGAATATAAAAATCGCCATGAAAGTTTAACTTCATTTGCCACTAGAAAAAAAAATATAATAAGCCATTTTCGACCCTAGATGAGGGAATCCGAGATATTAGAAGCGGTAATATCAATAATACAGCCAGAAAACCTACTTGCAATTGGCGTATCATGCAACCAAGTATAGAAGCTTTTATGCACTCAGCTGCCGTGCTCGAACTGACAAACAGGGAACAGGAGTACACAAGTTGGGAATGGGAAGGTTTATACCAGTGCAACATGAATGACAATGAGCAAAGGTGATGGGGCAACACAGCCACTAGCTGTTCGGGGCAAAACTGTACCAGCCAATTCGCCACCATGGAAGGACACAGAACACAGCTGTGTTACCTTGCCAACACCCACAGGCCTAACCCCAATGGGCGAGGCCACCAAGGAAGGATGCCCTTGTAAAAAATCGCATTTCCTCTCCAAGCATTTACTGTAAAGGGCAGCAGTATCACATACACAGTAAAATCTAGAGGGAGACAAATGTGTACCATAACACCTCACCAACAAAAAACAACCTGGCAGGGTAGGTAAGCTGGATGTGCACTGCCCCCTGAACTACAAAGAATCATGTAACACTGCTCTCAACAGATAAATCACATAACACTGCCAATTCAAAAGATCAATCACATAACAAAGTATTCTCAACAAATCTTCTTGTGAAAAATCACAAAAGGGAGTTACTAGATGATCAGAATTGCAATAATGTTAAATAATCCCAAATGTTTCATTGCCAGTGTCAGAGTTTATGCAAGTTTTGACATTAGCACAAAAAGTAGTGCCTGACGGGTTGCATGCAGCCAAGCCAGTATTATGTGCGCTCTCCAGGAGCTATCTGTAGCCAACCACTCTAAGGGAACGATTGAATAGTGCGCACACTGGGTGACCAACTTTTCATCATCCCCAATCATGTATCATGCAATAGACTTAGCTTACTGGAACCTCATGCATTTTTGGCCACCCAGAGTTAACAGCCCTTCCTGATCCAGTGCTTGCAACACCTGGGGAAACTTAACTTTTCTCATTAATTATATTGTAGGATTCGCACATTTTTTTGGCCATTTTGGTGGGAAACACCCATAAAACCATGTAAACACACACAGTTGGTGAAGCGTATCTTTCGTGAGAGAATAATTACATCATTGTCTACCAACAATATGACTTTTATTTCGAGCCCTGCCTTTAAAACGTTTCGGGGCACAGGTCCCCTTTGTACCTGTTCCAGTAAATCTACAACCATCAGTAATTGATGAGTTTAATCAATGAATGATGTTCACAATTTAGGGATTATTTAAGTCCGGGCACTTGGCCCACATCTCCCTGATATTAAATATTTATGCAGCGGCACAATTTTGGCACCGCCTGTAGAGTGTGCCTGGTTCACAGTCAGGTATATCAATCTGTCAAATTTCTTTAATAAAATTTTTGCCGCCCTTCAAATCTCAACTTAACCCTAAACCATACAGCCCCTAAAACCACCCTTAACCATTAAAGTAATGCACTGTGGCTCCGGAGGTGCAGGTGGTGTGTTCGTCTCCCATCTGAGAGCAGGTGGGGAACTGGAACTGATGATGTGCCCAGCGCTACGTTTGGTGTATAGAACTATTGTTGATGGGGGTTGTACGGCCGACGGCCTATGGCGACTCTGGATACGTGGTGTAATATGAAGGAGAGCTGTGTGAATTTGTCTGTTATATTATGTAGAGGTAAAATATTGCCTGTGGGCGAAGCTGTCGGCCACTTCGCACACCTATATTACAACTGAATTTACCCTGCTTAAGTGAGGCAGGCCCTGTAAATGCAAAACACACTGAAAAACGCTTATAAATTTGAAGGCTGCTATTAGGGCGCAGTACCCCGATGAACTCAGGAGAGTTAAATGCAATAAAACACGTCTAATTATGGTATGACTGTTTTCTTATCGTTATGGTAAAACATAAAGCTACTGCACTTGTTAATGTGTACCTTAGTTAAGCGGACCCGGCCCTATGGACCTGCTGGTGGTCGCTACTGCTGAAACATAAGGCATAGGCCATAGATTGTAATTATGTGAAACGTGTCCCGCACGTGAAGTCCTGGTATGTTATGCCAGGATACAGGGAGACCTCCTCTCGGCTAAATACAAGCACTAAAAGGTTCTTGAATTATGTTAACTATGGATATGAAGAAAATTGCAGCCTATATTGGATTGCCGAGAGGGGTACGTCTAGCTTATGGTCTGCCCTGCCGGTTGTCTCGAGTGCTGAAGTCTGACTAACGATATGGCGTTGGTTTGGCAGCACGTCTGGCGATTCTGGCGTCAAAATGAAAACATGAAAAAACTGAACTTAATGAATAACATGATAAGTGAAATTGATGTTGTATATAATTAAGACTGCTAAACTAAAACACATCGGTGACATACTCGTAAATGCCGGAGCTCCAGATATGGCTAAGAATGTGAGATCACGAGAATGTCACCGCACTTGAAAGGTGATATTAAATGAAATGAATTCCCAGTTGGCTGATTCTCGGCAGATGATTACATGTACACTCTTATAATTAACATTTTAGAATCGTGGTGTATCGTTTTGTAATTAATTTCAGGATTGTGTATGGATGTAACGACATACGGATTTCGTTACTAAGGACGGAGCTACACCCTGTTTTCTTCGGAATGTTATCGACTCTCTATGCTGGAGTGGGCGATTTCCCTAGTGAGTTAATGTGTAATCGCCGTAAATTATGCTTAAATATGCTCCTATTAATTAATTGTGCTAGGGAACTGCTCACCACTTCACACCTCCTACGGGAATTTGATTCCCTGACTTTTGAAACCACTTGGAGCCACGTTGCACTCCGGATTCGGCCATGTGGCCCATCGACATTGCGCATATTGGAAAGTCGTGGGAATAAGCGGTGCTACTTATCCTGTGTTCCCTCCAATGGCTGTTGCATTTTAGGGTCGTGACTTCATGGGATACACTCGTTTAGGTCACATTTCCATTCATCATGAGTGTTACTTCTTGTGGTGAATGTTAAATATCATGAACGGCAACCACGAATTACAAGGCGGCAAGAAAAGTGTAATGCCGTTCTTGTCGACCTACCCTGATCGAGACTGCGACCTAATCTTGATTGGTCGAGTGTTGCTGTGTGGTTAATGCATCTACGATGGAACAAACGGGCACAAGGGATGCATGGATGTCAGGAACACGCCAAAAGTAACATAATAACCATTACCATAAATATTATTAATTTCATAACATCCAAAAATTACTTTTTGTTCATTAAAATAGCATAAACATTATTCACATTGTATTCCAAAAGGTGAATCTGGTCTTTGGCAAATTACTTTCGAATATGTTAAAGGCATCAAGTGAGGGTATTACTAAATATGGTATTTTAGGGATGCAAATGCTGTGTTATACCGCCAAGATTAAACTTAGGATTGTACAATGCAATAATTTTGCCACTTGTCCCTTTAACATCATAGTATACAATCTAAACTTAATTCCAAGAGCCACAAAAATCTTTGGAGGTCAAATAAACATCAATTAAAGCTCTTTTGTAATAATTCCTTAAGACATTATTAAATATGCTGATCGCGTATACGCCCTTAGTTTTGTTCTAAGTTAATTTGTTAAAAATTAATTAATACGTTAAGGATGGAGTACCTCCAAGATGGCAATTGTAACTACAAATATTCAAAAGTTGGCATAACTTGCAATACTAAAAATAACATTCTGTCAACTATAGCCCTCTTGTGGTATATTTTTATCTCACTACTCCTAATAATTATTGTATCTGAAAACCTGCCAAAATAGCTATACCTCGATCTTTACTTCAATACATTTTCTCACCTACTTCCTTCGACAACAGCAAAAGAGCTACAGAAGTAGTGGAATAAACTCTGGACAGCATTATGACCCCTTCAAGATGCCAGAAAGATTGCCAGAGTGGTGTGAAAAACGCACCAAAAGCAGTTTGCAGCCACCATTGTGCCAAAGGTGAAGGGCGTGTGCAGTAAATGAGCAATAGTTGGATCAACTCTCCTGACTACCAGCACTGGAAACTTTGCCACGAGTGGGCAGGTGCAATTGCACACACACCCTCCCAGCACTTCGGAATCAACAGTTTGCAGGGAGTATCGAACAGTGCCAAGGGCTATTTGTGGGCGCGTACACAGTTCTTTTCCCCACCACCAGACAGTACACCCTTCCAGTGGGCGTAGGAAATACCCTTTATCCCCACCACCGCACAAGCTGCCATTCTGCATTCGCGACAGTGACCGGCTTAACACATGTAGGAATCCCGCTGGTCGGCTTCAGGTGAGCAGTGGGTGGCTTGAAGTCACAAGCTGCTCCAGAATGGTCGCTATTCTGTGCGTGCACTCTGTTCTGGCACGCTTTCTTTGCTCACCCACGTGGCACACTTTCCCGGCATCTCGACTGCATGTAGAGCATCGCGGCGCTGTTGTTGGCTTCACTCTGCCTTTGTAGTCTCCATTGCTTGTATGCAGGGGTTATAACAGGAGTTTTGCACAGGAACTCTGATTGGAAAATTTTCGCAGAAAATAATTTTTGGTAGGATTTTATGAATTTTGATGTCGGGGTTGTTGTGATGGAAGATTAGGCCACATAGAGGGGCACCAATTTGATGATATGTGGAGGAGTCTCTAAGGGGTTATGGTGCAGTGGAGGGACAGTCATGTTTATGTAAGAATGGTGATAAAATTATTTACCTAGTTGGTGCCAGGTCTAATCCAGATACTGTTGATGGAGTTACTTCTGGAAGAGCAGACTCTGTAGATCTCCAGGCTGCAGGCCATTCACCCAGGACCCAATATTCCAGGTTGAAGTTATTTTTCCCTCATAAATATGATTGAAGATTATTTTATATTTATTATGCTGGGTAGGCTGTTAAGACGAATTACTCGGAGTTTCTGTATTGACATAAAATTATCGGTTATTAACTGGTGGCCTCTCAGCTAATCACACGTCTCGAATACTGCAGTAATGCATCAAATACACAAAATTAATAAAACACTTGATGAGACATGTCACTGTACCGGGTATTCTAAGAGCGGGCACCCTAATAAACTTTGCAGTTACACATGTTAACAATACACAGATATACTGTTAACGTATATATTCCATGACTTTATTAACATTCCTGATGTGGAACAGCATACATTGGTACAGGGCACAGCCCACCAGTAAGGCAGCACTGATCAAATGGCCTGTGGCCAAACAATGATTACATGTGAATTAAGCTCCCTAGTGAAATGCAAATCACTGGGGAGAGGGGCAAGCATCTTCGGTGGCAGATGCAAAACGGTTCCGATAATTTAATTGACTGTTGAATGAAGTGGTTGATACAAAAGATGTTGGCTGCCGGAGCGCACACGAACACAACATTGCCCCCATGAATTCTCAGATGCTACTGCTTTGTGCTGCTTGGTTCCTGTACAGCACTGATGGGGGTAAGTGCTCAAGCATGTACTATTTTCTCCAACACTTGCAAACAACATTTATTACATAAAATCTCTTGCTTACCCGTTAAATGCTGGAGACACTAATTAACCTTGCAATAAATGTGACATAACAAATCACTAAACACTGTGATGGAATGAAATATGGATAAACACGCAGAGGTAAATTAACAAGTTTGGAATATGAACCTCAACGACAACTATGTATAACCGGCTTTATTTTAGGACGTTTTGTTGTCACCTTTAATTATTAAGTATTCTTACTGCAATGCAGTTAAGCCCTTTTTCCTGGTAGGACTATTTGCTTACTCCTACTTGCTCCGGGGTGCACCACACTATACTGGGGTCCGCGAGTATTTTCCACTCCTACCCGTCGCACTCATTGCACTAAGAGAACGGGCGCGTTATGTAGCAATACATACACACACACACACATAGATTGGCTTGCTAGCTGCGCATAACTCAGTGCTTGGCCGGGCAAACTGTCTTGAGAGGTGAAGGATGCGAGCTCATGTCACAGTTCACTATCGTGGTCATCGATAATTTCTCGAGGTAGATTGAGTCCTACCCGGTCAGCAGTATACAAGCCAACAACATTGCGAAAGTTCTGCAAAATTACTTCTTCCCCAGGCGAGGCTACCCCCAGTAACTGCTCACCGATAACGGCCACAGTTTACTGGTAAGAGGTAAAGAGAACTGAGCAACTGTTGAAGAGTTCGGAATATGAGATGGCGGTGTATTATCCTCGTGAAAAAACCATGGATTTCTGCAACCAAGAGCTGAAGATGCAGCTGTAGCCCTGTGTGGGCGATCAACACATGGCATGGGCCGACCATATGCCATCGTCCACTTCATTCTCCCTTGCCCTCTCAATGATGCAACTGGAAAGTCACCCACTGTCGTGCTTAGAGGATGCTCAGTGTACACTGTATGAATCTTAAATAACAGGAAAGTCACATTTTCATTTAAGCCACGATCAAGCACACCAAAACAAATTACATTTCAGAGTAGTTATAAAATATAATATAATTTTTGCCTACAATAACAAAACATTCCAATGTAAATAATTCTTGTTTGCACACTACAAAAATATTCTATACATTGTAACATTGTAACACATCTGTCTTGTTCATATTTTGCACCACATATAACATTTTGCCAAACCAATTCAGGCATTGCGGGGTACATTTATGTTTGTGTAACATGCAGAATTTCCAAGAGTAATTTTTGCAATAATTCTAGCATATTTGTTTTGTTCTTATGCCACACATAATGCGTCATTTTTCAACAGAAAGATGTGCATCCAGCGCTTTAATTCATGTTGGTGAAATATGCATATTCATTTTAGGGCAGTTTTGTAGGAACTTTCATGGGTTCATTTTATTTGTGCTTCGCACCACATGTAACATTTTTTCAGCATCTTACATGTATATAGGTTTCAAAGAGCAGAAAATTGGGCAAGAATGGGCATACTCAACAGCCCTTAGCTGGAAATTTTAATTAATACAAATTTCGGACAGAAAATAGAAAAATTCGTGTTTGGGGCAACCACACCATTTTTGTGCATACTGGACAAAGGAAGCATCCTCGAGCAACACCATTTTCGGTCACTGGTCAGGCAGGCAAGCAAGCACCACCCCACTGTCATTCCTTAATAGAGTGATGGTGTAACAAACCACCCCCTAGGCACACATGAGCATGTTTACCACCAACCCTCAAGACACAACGGTATCCTCCCCTCTGCATGGACATTCAGACGGGCGGGTTAGCCACGTGACAATAACCACAGCTGTCTCGATGACAGCTCGGTCACCGGACCATGTGGCTGAGTTGGCACTTGGATGGTACAGACTTAATTGATGCACAAGCGATGGTTTGCAAAGAATTCTTTGCCTGAAGTGTGTGTGTTCTACGTCTGAATCCAATCTATTCCGGGACTCCAAATGCCCATGAAGCGAACCAGGAAATACAAAACCGCTTGTGGAGGACATTTTCTGGGCATACAGCTGCACTTCTAACAGTGCAAGAGTGCAGCAGTGCATGGAGTGTAACATACACATGTCAGTACAGGCTCGAACCAAAATCAGAACTTTTTTCGGACAGTAACCAGTTACAAAATTTGCGCAATTGATCTTGCGAGTAGCAAATCAATTGTACAGGTCTCGGAGATAGGGCAATTTCGAGTGTAAATTGTAAGCAAATATACCACGCCAAGTGACTCACAGTCACAAAGTACACGACCACTGACAGCAGTGGCAGAATATTGTGTGACGATTGTAAACAAACATTGCTTCCAGTAACACGTGTTCTCATGGATTTAACTACAGGAGGCATGTTAATACTGCAACATGTTCATCAGGAAATATGTCAAATTGAATGATCGGAAACAATATAATTTTAACAGTGCAGCGAAATAATGCACTGGCAGTGTGTGCAATGCACCCCAGTACCGCGAGGGACATTGTCATGCTTACCTGTGGAGCACAGCGCCATAACCAGCATCAACAACAAGCTCTGGCACCAGCCTGTTTTCATTTGCTGCCATCCTTCGCGGGCCTTCCCAACAAGGACCCACAGGTTTTCCTGAGGGACGGCACAGGACATTTAAACATGTATGACATCTGTCACCATGAGTGGCCGAATTGTGTTGGAGGCCAATTGTCGGTTGATGCGTGCACAGGGTGGAGATTCATAAATCACTATGGCATGCAGCGACCAGAGTTTTTGAGATCTTTCCAATGTCGTTTTTCCAGCACATTCTGATATTTGCAAGCACTGAGCCATGCTGTTCTAGAAGTGCAAGATAATCACGAAACACTGACTGTGTTGGCCGCCCAAAAGAAAAACATCGTTCGGAATTTTGATAAGCATATACTAAAAAAAAAATATTGGAGGTTGTTGCATCTACTGTCGAACCTGAGTGTAGGTTAGGGCTTTAATACGTGATAAATAACAGTGAAGAATACTTAATGAGATAAGTCGCATTGCTTGACCAGGCATGCAGGGAACAGGAAACACAATATAGAGGACAGAATGGGTTATTCCCATGCCACATGCATAAAACAATTTATGGGGGCAGGGCCACACAGCCACTAGCTGTGCTAGATGCTGCAGGGCCGAGCCAACCCCCACCTCACAAGGACATGGGGCACAGCGGTGCGACCACTACCACACCCGCGATCCCAACTGCACTGAGTGAGGGCACACCGGAAAAACATAACCGGGAGGGGCACCTTATATTGCAATTCCGGTACTGCGAAGACCAGCAATATCATGGGCACAAAGAATGGCCAGCTTGTAGTGTGAAAATTGAACACAAGAGTGCAAAAAAACACTGCCGATGGGAAACAGCCCATCGTAGTAGGCATGTCGTATTCTCACTGCCCCTGGAACAACATAACACAGATACCTCTACAAATAGAGCAAAAGTAACACCGTCACCACAGCAGATAGTGCTCCAGTAGATCACGAAAGGCACACATAGAATGATCCGAATACCTGTGATTTTTAACCATAAACAATGTCTAGTCCTAGTGGATATTGCAGCATCTCACAATTTTGTGCGAGTTGGGTTTGTGAATGGAGGTAAAATTAGGCCAGTTAATCAGGTACTACAACTTGCCACACAACAACATACAGGAGAGGCGATTTGTTAAGCAACAGTAACTGTACTCACTCTGGGCATGAAAACAATAACAATAGCACTTGTGTCAGCTGACCTGTTTAAGATTCCATACTTGGAATCCCATGGCTAACAGAACAATACACCATTAGAGAACCAGTTGCCCGCAGGATACATTTCGGCAAGAAAGAGAGGCGAACAGTGTACGAACTAGAGCCACAACCCGCAAATTGCACCTGGATGTCCAGTTAGATGAGCTAGATCTTGAAGTGCTGGTAGCATTTAGGGATGCAGTTCAAATAATTTTGCATGAGAGTTGGGACGTCGTTGCAGCCACGGACCCATTACTGTGCACCACAATTGCAATACATGCAATTCCAATGGAGCATGATCACCCACTTTGCAGGACTATGCAGTTACCAGCCACACCAGTGTGCCATAATTTATTAAGGAGCAGATTACCGAAGTGTTAGCTGAATACATCACTGAACACACAACTATTCACTGCATCAGTGTAATCACATTAGCACCTAAAAATTACAGGACATGGCAATTTCACATTGATTTTCGTCACCTTAATTTAATAACAAATATTGCTCCATCTCCATTCATTATTGTAAATGATGAATTGCACATGGTCAACTAGCCAAAATAATGACATCCTTGTACCTGCACAGTGGATACTATCAAGTACCCATAAAGCCAGAAGAGGGACACAAGCCCACATTCACCGCCCCGGATGGGCATAATTTTCAATTTTGCTCAATGCCCTTTGGATTGCAATGCACACCGGCCACCTTCCAATCTACAATGGTTCAAGTATTGGATGGATACATGTGTGACTTCGCACTAGCATACCTGGACTATTTAGTCATCTGGTCGAAAAATTAGGAGGATCACATCAAACATATCATTGGTACTGGAAAGACTAGCGATAAATAAGCTCACATACGATACGCAAATAGGAAATTTTATATTGGGAAAACATCAGGGTATAGTGGAGCCAAAACACACCAGAATGGTGTTCCGGGATTACTTTGTAAGATTTTTGTTTTTTTTCCTTTATTCCCAAAAAACATTTTAAAAATGGAACGATCTTCCCTCATGTTTTCTGTTTCTCCAAGGGACAGGCTTAAAATGTATTAAGCTATTAAAGCTGTCACTTCCGTCTTTCATCTATAATTTGAGAAATGCCCGTTGTTTACAGTAAAGATAATGTTTTACTTTCCCTTCCTCGTTTTTATTGCCTCTGCTCTTTCTAAGCCCGTGACAAGGTCAGATGCCGACAATATATTTGAAAAGTTTTTGTACATTGGTAAGCATTTTGACTTTTGATTTGGGCCTGTCTGCAAATGAATATTCTGTAAAAGATTTTACAGTTTAGACAACACTTTGTTTCAGTTTCAGTTGCATTTTGAAAGTAATGGGAAAGTGGTAACATTTACATAATTTTCACGGTTTAAAAAAATGTGTTAATAACAGTAAAATAATAACAGAAGTAAAATTTGTGATATTGTAAAATGTAATAATATTTAATTACTTAATATGAACATAGTGTTGGACTTTTTTGAAGTGCTTGCCACGTATTACCTTGCTAATTTTGAGTACAGTTTTAAGGCTAAGAATATTATTTGAGGCTTAGTGTACTTTTAAAATTCTGAGTGTATTTGCTTTAAAACAAAGTGTGTTTTTTAAAGGCTAAGTGTATATTAGGAAAAGCTAAAGGTTTTTTTTTAGCTGAGTGTTTTTTTCAGAGCTGAGGGTATTGTAAGAATAAGTGTAATTTTGTACCTTATTTCTAACTAGTCTGATATTACATGTGCTTTGTAAAATCTTAACTATTACTTGTGCAATGGTGTTATTTCACAATACTCGGGTATTATTAATTGGGCTCCTCGGAAAGTCGGAAATTTAAAATGTCAGTCGGCTTCTTATATAATCAACTCAAATGTCTTTAAATAATGGTGGCCGCCAGGTCTTATTCTCTCCACGAATCCCCCCCCCCTTCCTTAACCCTTCTATCGCTACAAGAGTGCATAAACCTAAGCCAAACCCCCACCCCTTCCCAGTGCTAAAGTTGTCATTATCCTTATCTTGCTGTCGGATATTTATATTGGAGCATTCTGGGACTGCTACATTTACGACTACACTCTTGGAGAACATGCATTCAATTTCTTGAACATTAAGTGGACGAGCATGGCAGTAGGCCAGAACTGTAACCACTGAAACTTATTGATCAGTATGAGGCACTATACACGTGCAAACAACTTTACAAGTTTTTCGGATTAGTCAACTGGGTGAGAGAAAACATTAGGGATATTGCCATAGACCCAGCTCCCTTTACATACATGTTCTCGCCGAATCGAAAGTTTGAATGGACTGCCGAAAATGATGCCTGCTTCAACAAACTTAAAGCCAGATTCCGAAAGTGTATTATACTGCCCCGACATGACACCACGAATCATCTCTACCTACAGATGGACGCCGGTAAAGGAAGATTAAAGAACAGTGCATAGTTGAGTTTAGAAGTGCTAAGTTTGGTGCAATGGAAAGTCGCTATGATGTCAATAAAAGGGACTGTTTGGTAGTAGTGTGGGTTGTAAACTACTACAGCCATACTTAGAATATCAGAGGTTCACACTGCGCACAGAAACAGGTGCCTGCTCTGGCTTGAAGGAAGTCAGAAGCAAACACGCACAGTGGGCACTTTTGCTACAATCATACGATTCTGAGGTGCAGCATGTTCCAAGGCAAAAATAAGCTGGTCGATTAGTTGTCTCGTGCACCAGGCACAACAGTAGCAGTTGATGATGCAAAATGGGAAGTATTACTACCTCCTATGTCAAACATGCAAACATCATTGAACGAAAACTACACCACTTATACTAGCATTGAGGTCCCATCCACGATCGAACCCATATTCGACCAGTTGAAAGAACTTGTAGTAAACAGCCAGCAGCAGTGCGCTAATACACAGAACCAGATCATATAAATTGTGCAAAAGAGCAGTGAGTAGTGGCACATCGGAGGACGCATGTCGAGACCCAGTAGTGCCAACCCGACACGCCATGGCACCTTATACATACCAAAAGGAGCTCGTGAGCACATACTGCATCACGCACATGGCAGTAAATTTGCGAGCCACCCAGAGGCAGCACAAACAAAAATATCCATGAAACGAGGGGCGTGCGGAAATTTGTGAAAGAATGCATTAGCTGCAACCAGTAAATAAGCAGGAGAGCAGACGGTGTAGAACAGCTACCACGGATGACAAAAAACCCTTCCTAAACTGTTTTGCTAGTGACAACTTTTCCCATTGGACTGAGGCATACATAGTTTTCCAGTGCAGATGCATGCACTATTGCTTGTGTGCTGGAAACCCAGTTCTAACCCCACTGGGGATATTCCAGAACCATTCTCACTGACAATGGAACACAATTCTCAGGAAAAGAGTGGTATGATTTGTGCACTTGGTGGGGAGTGGTACACCACACCTGAACTGTGTACCAACCATAGGCAAATACAACAGAGAGATACAACCAGGATTTGACATCCCATCTGCTTCTGTAGAAGAGAAAGGCCAAACGAGCTGGGCAGAGAATTTACCAGCTGCGCTATTTACTATCAGGCAGTAGGTAAATTGTTAGAGAACACCCACTCTATAGCACTACAAGAAAGAAATTTCTGCCCCAGGTCGCACCCAAGTGGTGTGGCCCACATACAATCATCAAACCCTTGGGTTACACAACATAAGCTCTCAGAGTACGTAGTAGGAGAAGAATAGCCATCCACGGTGAAGACCTCCATTTAGCAGTAGAGATGCCCAGCATCGCGATGCTCATTCAGGAGGGTGCCGTACACCAAGGCGAGTCGCATCAACTGCCTCACAAGGCGAACCCAGGACGCCTAGTCCTGAATGAGATGGGAGCACTATCCACCACCTTTTCTCCACAACGACGCCTGGTATTTCGATGTCCATGAGGGATGTGGGGGAAGAGGCTGTGCACAGTGACTATAATGGCTGTGGCCTCAATCGAAATGGTTGCTGGGGTTGAGCGATGGTGGTGCCTGATGTCAGCCCTGACTAGGATGGCAACTTCGCCACAGAGCCCTGTACAATGTTCGGAGCGATGGATGGTGCAGCCTGGGAATTGGATTTTGTTTTCTATTTTAAGCCAAGTTTCTGTAATCTGTGTGCTTTCGAGAGAAGCGATCTGTAAGTCCAGTGGTATGGCGGAACAGTGAGCTGGCATTCCACACCAATATTGTATTATCCATTTCGGGACACACTTGCTGCAGAAGAATATGGAACATCACATAGAGAAGCAATGATAGATAGCCCTGATAAAAGTGCCTCAAATTTGTCGATGAGTGTACTGCCATTTTGGAAATCACAAATGATTTGTTTCAGTTTAGGGAGCCAGCCACATAGATCTAAGTTATGGAATGAGTCCAAGATTTCTCTTGTGGAGTCAATCGTGGAGTCGATTGGGCCAACCGTCTGTGCTGTATGTTCCTCTGCTGACGTGTTGGCTTTCTTGCCCCGTATGGTATCTGCGATTGAGGGGTTATTTTCATATAGGGCAGCCCCAAGTGGAATGTGGCGTCATTCTCTCTGCTGTGACTTTTCGACTGCTTGACGTTGTTCTCTGGACTATAACCATTAGACGTGGGCACTGAGTGAGTAATTCGAAGCATGGAGTTGACTGACCAACACAAAAGGGTGATTCGATACATTCGAGTTGCAGTGACTCGATACTTTCGCCAAGGAACTGAGTTTTGATCTGTTCCTTAAGTTTTGATACGAACTCAAAGTGTTTCGATTCATTCGCAATGCTTTAATGGCTCAAACTAGATGTCGGTGATGTGTCAGACATCGCGTCCGACACATTACTCACAAGAGGTAACTCTTGTGAGTAATAAGTTAATGGTCTGGCATTGTGTCCCTGTGTGGCCACGGCCGTCAGACGATAGTACCATTTGAGGGAACTTGAGGGTTGCTTATACAACAGTGTAACACTTTGTCTCCAGTTTGGCATGTGTCGACGGGCCTGTAGGCCGAAGTATAAGTATGGCGATGATGTGGTGTCTGCCAAACGGCTAGCATAGATGCCCCATTTATTGTGTCAAGACGCCACTCGTATGGTCACACATTTTAGTATTAATTCCTTTGTAGGCGTGCAGAATGTAGCTGCACAGGTCTCGCTTTAGCATTCAGCTGCACATATCTCGCTTTAGCATTCAGCTGCATCCCATAGATGCATACCATATGTGTGACGTCACAGAAAACATGTGTTCACAGTTATATGCTTTATGCAACCAACATCCCATGAACGGCAAAGTGCAGTACTCTTGTCAGTACCAGATTTGGGGGAGAGTTTTTAAGGTAATTTATGTACAGTGTTTTAATTCGTCATTATGTTTTATTTTCATGCAATATTCATCCCTATTATTCACGTTTGTATAAAACATTCAGAAGGGCGGCGGCATTCCTGTGACATCATTACAAATCCTGCTAATTTAGCATTTAGAGCCATGGGAATGTCGCCAGTATGTTTAATGTAGTAAACTAGAATCAAGAGGGCATGTAGACATGTTATTTAACCTGTGCCAAAGCATAATGAGCTTGCACAAATCTGAATGCACCCTCAGCTTTCGCCCGCACGAAACTGAGCATTGTTCAGAGACTGACCTTCGCCATCAGCCAGTCCGCTGCTCAGGTATCGCAACTTTTGGGCGCAAATCATTAAAATAACCATAGTATAAATTCCAGAACCTTTTATTATTATTCTAATACCGAGGGGCCAACCGACAGTAATTTTACCATAGAACTTAAGTGCGCATTATGCACATTGTGGAAAATAGCATCGGTTATCGGCAGGTAACAGTGCTGAGCCCACATAAATTAGCATAGTAAAAAACAAGGTCAGCGTTGTATTCAGATAGACACAATAAAAGTTTGTGCGATTGATTCCCGCTTTTTATTGTTCTTACCCGACGTAATTTAGGGCACGGCGTACTTAAGGCCGAAGTTTAATCTTAGTGCTTGTGTTTAGTATTATGGTTCCTGCCCTCCATAGGCAGAGTAGATTCAGCGTCTATCAACGACAGTGTAAGGGGGCCCTTAACCCTTACTCTTGTGTAGTGGTAGAAACCACTATTTTAACATCAGTGCTGGCAAGTTCACGACGAACACCGCAACTAGCACGATGGTAACCTCCAGGAATCCCCGTGGCCATCCGCCCAGGACCCCAAACATCGCTCAACCGAGCTGGCGCCGGGCAACACTTCATCTCGCCTCTGATTTGGGTAAGAGGCAGGGCGACCCACATCGTTCCTGAGAGGGGACACACATCATCATTACAAAACTCCTACTTTTATTTTCGATTCCATACACAGTATAGTTGATTATATTTCGTTTCTTTGGTGCGCCGATTAATGTATATTGAAAATTACTGTTCAATTTGAAAAGAAAAATCTTATTTTATGGAAATAAACTATATTGTGTGTAGTGCTACCTACATTATATTTTGTCATTAGTTGAACTTGAAGGTGTTATTTGAGACGAAAATCAGCAATGCGAATACAAAGTAAATCTTGCAACAGTGTACTTCGATGATCCTTCGACTAAAGTTAGTCTCACTCTAATCGGGGTTTTTGATTACTATACATTTAGTCCACTCTTAGTCCGGACTAACCCCAGACCAACTCCGAAGATCGTCTCTGGATTATCTTTGGACGACGCTTTGACTATGATTAAAGCCCAGAGACTTCAAGATGTCTCGCATATTAAAGAGTCGAAAGAATTAGGCCATGGTTACACAGGATGCAGAAATAGTTCAGTTAAACAAGTTCAGCTATTGAAGAGGTTACATTACCTCCGAACGAGTTCCAATCGCAGTTGTTTCTCGTTCAAAATGAACAGTTTTCGTAGGTAGTTTCGAACGACTTGTCGTCTCTGCTGCGCTCCTATTGGCTGCTTCGAAGTAAACAAACAGTGTAAAATTTTTTTATCATTTCGATGATTTAGCTACAATAAAAATATAAGTACAAACATGAATAAAACAAATAGCAGCAGGCTGCTGTGAGTGCGCCCTGTAATTCACTGTATTGCTCAAGATTCAAGAATCTTTCTCTTATGCATGACAATATGATAAAATAAAACTCGATTACACTCTCGCTTGCCACTTTCCTTTTGTGAAGATGAAGTAAGCATATCATCAACCCGTGGGTGGTTAGAGATAAGGACAGTCATCTTGCATATGACTGGAGCTGTACGAGCTGTCTCGCTATGCATGCTATACTCGCTTAGACCATCAGATCTAGTTCACTAAATAATTTATTCACTAGCTCATACAATCTCTTATCTAAATTGCTTATGTTGCCAACAAATAATAATACAAACCAGACTACATGTTATAGAACACAAATATTTTAACAGTGTATTTACTGAATTTGCTGTTGCCTTCTATTTTCCCACAAATCACGGGCAATTTTCTTTTTTGACGCCCTTCTGGTAGAAGGCTTTAAACGTATAGTCCATTTCCGACGTGAAGAGACTTATGAAAATCAACCTTTGAAAAATCGCTTTAGGTGTAACATGCCAACCTGTTTTTTCAATAACCTGTATTCGACAAATATGCCCTACATAACACAGTGGTTAACTTTAGAGTACTGTATTATTGAATAAATGAAACTTCACCTTAATATCTTGTATAACTTGTAATATTTATTTCGTATAAAATATGAATTAACAACAGCGAGAGCAGCGATGTGTTGGCAAAGGCCTATAAGAAATAGTTCACAGTTAAATATTATGTTAACCTAGTTTTTTACAATGTTATTTGTAAATTAAACGGTGCTTATTGAAATATTTAAATATTTAGGCAGCCCTGATTGCAACATATTTCACTTTTACAGATTAAAATAACAGCGCAAAAAATCGTGTGTAGGCTATAGTGGCATGGTGTTTGTTTTATCAAGCAAGGATCGAGGAAGCCAACGAAACGTTCCCGTTACTTATGCTCACATTAAGTTTCAATTTGCATATAAATACGTTTTATATAGAACCCGTAATTTTTTTCGTAAACAGACATAATCTATCATATATTATAACTCGGGAGCCAGCCATCTTGTCTGTCGCACAGTGGGCTGCATTCATGACAGCTAATATATGGTGCCACAGGAATGACGGCCGCGTCGTGGTTATGATGTACGATGACGCACTGGCGATTTTTAAATTCTCAGTATATACTTGTAAAGTATATACATTTGCATTCTAGTAGTGATGTGTACTAGTAGTATTTTTTTTTGTTATGAATACATTACATAATCTATGGTTTTGACAAATTAAATATATAACCACGAGGGCCAGTGCGGAAATGTCTTTTAAATAAAATAATAATAGGAGCAATAGTGGGCGCGTATCATTTACTAATAAAGTTATTTTTCATCTGTTTATTTTTAACTGTGTATCACATAATCACTTGAGCCCCACACTGCCATGCATGTGAAGCTGGATTATGAAACATTTGTCATTTTTTGTACTACAGAGGTATTATAGACACACATATTAATACTTATGTGCACTCAAACATTACGAATTACTCTGTTTTTATTCTGCATACAGTTACCACTATTTTATTCTAACTTTTAGGGCAAATGTACAATCTGTTGTATGAAATATGCAACCACATAGGGACAAGAGAGACTGCTAGGGATCGCCTAAAAGTGAAAATAAACAATAACCTGGCAGCATTAGGCTTATGTTGGTCGCACACATTACATATGCTATTTATAATAAATTTATACCATAGCAGGAATGTAAAAGTTCTTGCACCTCGGTATCCTGAGGTTATGTTTATCTGTTCAGCTTCTCTGTTGAATTCACAAATATTCATACCACACCAATAGCCTAGCGATATTACTTTATCATGTCATTAGAAGATTATAAACAAATTAGAGCAGTTGTTATAGGATTTTTTATTTTTTACATTTGTTTATCATATTTAAAGGGGCATTACAAAGGTACTGGCATCCTTTCCTCTTCTCCCAATACCTAACCTATCACGTGTTTGAGACCAAATGAAAGATAACTACAATTAAATGAATTTAGTACTAAATCAGAAATGCAGAATGCAATTTTAACATTATTTGTATTGAAACACGTCGGAAATATGCTGCAAAAATCTATGAAAGCAATATACACATTGATAACAAAAGAAAGATAAATATGCTTACCACTCAATGGGGTTAATAATATCTTAGAAATGAGGATTAAAATTGCAATATTATTTGTATCAGTATACACTTGGGAAATATGCTGCGGAAGTCTAAACAAAACTCAGAATTTTAATCATAATTGAAAGCACATTTAATAATCTGACAATTATTTACACATACAACAGAACTACATTTTGTAAATACTACTTATTAACTTCTAAAACTTGCAAGTTTTATTACCACCAAATGTACACATTAATTTTCACACCTGAAATAAATATGGCGACTTTTGTAGTGATGTGTAGTTCACGAACTACCATTTCATTTTGAACTGGCCTTGAAAAAGAACTAGGTCCACAGTTCATCGCGACAAAAGAGAACTAGTCTCTTGTGATATCAGTCAGTCATTCTCTCCGTACCAGTAACTATGCCAGGTGCGCCACTGCACATACTCAGATAATCCGTCGTTCGTCGCTCCCTGCAGCTTTCCCTCCTCTGGCTATCCCTCCCTCCGCGACAGGCCACATCGCCACGCTCATACTTCTTATATATCTGCCTCTGTCTATCCTATCGGTATCTTGGTTTTAGCTCGTTCAGCACTGCCTTGAACTGTAAGGATCACAGACCTAACTAGTTCAGTGGTGACATATAAGTCGCAAATCGTTCGGGAACTGCAGGAAACACAGTGCGTGGCAGTTGACAGACCTATGGTCATGCAGCGATCTTTCGTTTTTTCGTACCGACCCCAATTGCATAGCCGGTTGCACGCTGGTCTGCGGTGCGAGGGGTTCCGGGTTCGAAACTCAATCAGGGTATGGATGATTGTGTCGTCCATTCCTCTCGCTTCATCCTTATCGGCACTAAAGACCTTGCTGTTAAGGTGTCGTAAAACCCTCTCACTCACTCGCACTATAAATACGATATTGCCAGACATACGGAAATTCCAGTATCTATAAGGAAATACATCTGATAGCCGCACTAATACAAATATAGCTACGAATGTAAAAAATAGAAAAACGCTCATTAATGTAATGTCAAATTTTACAAACTCACATAAAGAAGTGAAAAACTGCTTTTTTCTAGTATATTCACTTAATACTTCGGATCTAGCTTTCGTCATATCAAAATAAGTTATTTTTGTAATTAAAGTTCTGTTAAAATGTTTCTAATACTGGTACTAATATATCCAGTTTGTCGGAACCATTTTTGTCGAGTTTGTACACGCCTGGCTTAGAAAAATTAACTGTATGCTTGGTTCTCTCGCAACACAGCCTATTATAATATAGATTGTTATCATTGCTATCAGTGTCCAGTGTCAAAAGTAATTTGATGTTATATTACTCAAAATAGGCGTGTATAAACACAGTATAAATATATTTTCACTATTCATTTATCTTACTTCTATATAAAAAAGTAGTAATTTCGTCTACACACAATAATGCACTAATTCTTTAGCAATTAATTCACAAACATCACTTATGTCAGCTATGAAGAAAGTTACAAAGATTATTTCTTTAGTAAAATACTGTAAAAGTGAGAATAGTAATGATTAACATCCGGAAAACAAGACTTTCGCAAGCAAGAACATTATTTCATGTTGCTATGCAGAAACAAAAGTTCGGATAGTTTTGAAGATGACAGGTGATTTCTTCATTTTGTAAGCTTTTGTCTAGCTTTGCAACAAATTCTTCATATTTTTACTAGAATGCGTATGTATTATAACCTCACAGTGAACTCCCCCTCCACACCCCTCCAACGTCGTTAAGTCATTGAGATCAATATTTTCTCTTATTTCTTAGTCATGTTCCTTTGAATACTAACCCTCCCTTCCTGACATTCGACGAATGAAACGTGGTTGGCTCGAGTGACAAACAGCTGGGGTTAATATCTTTATTTGCTTCTCTTTCCTTTCCCACTTTCTTAAGAAAAGGTACTGAGAAAGAAGAAACAGTTCTCGGACCGACCTACACCCATGCTTCGCAGTTCGCTAGTAGCCGTGATAATTCGACCGTGACCTAAATAGTTCAAAAGAACGGTTCCCAATGAACTGTTCTCACATGTGACTAGTTCCGAACGACCTAGTTCATTCTAGTAAACTATATTACCCATCACTAGACTGTTATAAGTACTTAATATGCTCCACAAGTATACTTCCTGTGTATACTATACTGGGAATTTGAACAGTGCTAGTATACATGTGGAGATGTCACTTTCGGCGACAAGTATCCTCAAGTATGCAATTTTTGAGAATTCAGAAACTGCCTTAAATTCGATCTATGCTCGCTTTTTTCACTGAATCACCCCAGCAATGACATTACGTACCTATGACGGGCCAGAATGACAACCATGTTTTCCCTGCTGATTGCACGCGAATAGCTACCAGGAAGTTTTGACGATAACTGGTATTTTTCTCTGTTGGCATTGAAAATCACTATTAGGACTCGAAATATAGCAAGTGATGGATATGGAGTTAGGAGTATGAGTTGGACGTCTTTGACTGTGTTGTAGGAAACTATGGACAAAAACTGTTTACATATTATGCCTACATAATAATGTGGTTCTTCTGTTAAAAAACGTATTGAGAGTTTACTGGGCAAGGCATGATGCAAAAGACTGATTCCCAGGTAAAACGAGTGGGGTTCAAGATGACTGTTTGCATTTTTTATAAATATTGTTTTCATAAGTCGTTAGAATATTCAACTGGACTGAAATGAGCTCTATCCTACGGTCCTATCCCGCTTTCCGAATGATTCATACACGAGCGCTTGGGACAAGAATGACACATGTGCTTGCGGGACATAACCTTGCGCGCCTCGCCTTTCCGTTTTTTTTTTTTCCTCCACAGTAATCAGACCTACCGGTATGGCTGGTATATATAAGTGTCGCCTACCGTTTTATAATTTTTTTGGAGGGTAATATGTCTTAGTTATTGCGTTAGAGCCCTCCGAGTGTACGAATACGCACTTAAGCGAGTCGCACGAGTGCTGTTAACGTCGCTTTTTTTTCCCCCCCTTCGCTCGGCGCCGGGCAAAGCAGTGTTTGTGCGGGAAAGGGACTGGTTTGTAAGAAGAGAATGACAGCTCAGTTCCTGTGTATATCTATTTTTGGTGGAATGCATGGGATTAGTTGACTCACTTTTCATTCAAACAATGCGCCAACCTTGAGCATCTTGTGCCATATATACATAAACTCGCAATTAGGCTACCACCCGGTGGCAAGCTCTCTTAACTCTCCTTCACCCAACCAACTCCTTTTCCACTCCCTTCCTGAATTTACCAACCCCTCTCACAGATACCAATTCCTCCCTCAACACATTCCACTCCCTCACAGACCTCACAAGCATGGACTGCCTACCCCGCTCCGTTCTCCTCCACACCCTCTGAAGCTTCTCACTGTTGTTTCCGCTTCCTCTAAACACCTCCTTACTTAGCTTGAAGTGTAGCCCTCCCCATCCTCCCTTTTCATTCACCACCCTGTACATCCTGACTAGCCGTTCAACTTTCCTCCTGTCCTTCAATGAGCTCCACCCCATTTCTTTCATTATCACTGATGACCTATAGTTCCCTTATTCCTCATCATCCTGCCCTTGCCTTCTCCACCTACCCTTCACCCATCTTGCTGCCTTTCCCTGCACCTTTTCCAGTTCTTGCACCTCATACGGGTCCCATACTGCTGCAGCATATTCTAACGTTGGCCGTACCATTGTGCCATACGCCTTCTCCTTCACCTCACAGCTGATTCCATTCAGCGCCCTTCCCAGCATACCCAAAGCCCTTCTTCCCTTTGCAACCACCCTCTCTACCTGTTTTTTCCACCTGAGGTCTCTCTGCAGTACAATCCCTAGATACTTATATTCTGCTGCTTCTTCTATCTGTTGTCCCTCCCATCTGTACATGTCCCTGCTTATCATTTTCTTCCTTGTGAACCTCACTACCGTAGTTTTTCTGCATTTATCTTCATTTTATTTTTCTGGTTCACATCCATATCTTATCAATGTCTGCCTGCTAATTTCCGCCCCCCTCTCCCACCTCAGCATACACAACACAGTTGTCTGCAAACAATCTGATTTTTCCCCTAATCCCCAAAACCCATGTCATTTACCATTATGGTAAATAACAAAGGACCCAGCATGCTTCCCTGTGGTACCCCTGACATAACCTCGTCTTCCTCCGATATTACCTCCCCCACTTTCACCCTCTGCCTTCGCCCTCTGAGAAAGTCCCCTATCCATTACACTACCCTCCTGTCTGGTATCAGTGCCTCCACTTTCCTCATCAATGTCCCATGGGGCACCTTATCAAATCAAATGCCTTCTCAAAATCTATGAAGCAGGCATCCACCTGCTTCCCCTCATCAACTACCTGCACCAGATCCTCTAATAACCCAGCCAGCTGTCCCGAACATAGCTGCTTCAATATAGCAATTTGCGGTGCAAAATATAATTTGCGTCGCATTGTGCGAATTTTGCATCGCAAATTGCGATGCAATGCCACTTAAATTAAACACTGATATATTTTTTTTGTGTGAAGAACTTCTCAGTTCTTTCGAATTAAAGGGTGACTACGCTGATTGGCTTCTTGTCCTGGCGGAGGAGAGGGGCAAACAAACACCAGGATGAGGTGTATGGAAATAAGCTCCCTTCCGGGGAGTTTTACCACGCTCACAACCAGGGCTGTCAATAGGTGGGACGTCAGTGGTCCCAAAAGGGTTGAATGAATTAGCTAGTGATTGATTGAGGGTGATTGTGGTAATGATTGATCTGGCTAGGGTAATGGGATTTATCTGCAATGGCCTCGTCGGTCGGCATGCGGGAACAAAATTAGCAGGGGTTTTACCACATGGTTTAGTGGCGACCTTCGAAGGGAGTGGAATGCTAATAATTTTCCTTGAGGCTAATCTTATTGTGCATTCGTTAGGCAGGGCTTCCACTATCGAGTGTCAAACCTGAATCCATCTGCCCGAAGCTAATCATGCAATACTCGAAGGAGCTGGGGTAACCTGAACAGGAGTAACCGGGGTTTCCAGTATATCAACGGACACTACCATCTCTGTGGGTTCTGGAGATACATGTTCTTGCCCTATGTCTTCAGGCGGGCACCAACCTAACAAATGATCAAGGGGGCCCTCATGTGTCGCTGGTACCACTATGTCATAGCAAACATGTGATTCTACTGGCTCTACAAGTAGTAGTTCAATGGGTTTTGATATGGCTAGCAGACTATTAACGGGGAATGATCTATTTAAGGCGCGTCTCTCACGTCGTCTCTGGCGGCTCCCAAATCCACTGTTGTTGTTATACATTGAACTCACTAATTGACAAGGATGCTATTCTACAATCACTGTAGATGACACATAAGAAGTGCGAGTTACGTAAAATTTATTACGTGAAACAAAAACAATTATATGAGGACGTCACCCGATTAAATTAATACAAACAAAAAAGATATAAAATACTAAACCCAATACTAAAGTCATGACAGGCGAAGGCAAGCCTGGAATAGCAAAAATAATCTAAGTACGCAATTCACAGCATATGTCAAAGTTAAGGGGAAGTCTCCAGGGGAATGTTAATCGCGCACCGACCTGCTACCGCGTAAGTCAAAGGAAGTTGACTTAAGGTGAGGGTAGTGGGTACAGGTCATAGAATTTTCCATCTGGTCAGTAGTGGCTAGTGTGGACGAGCCTTATCCAAGCTGCAGGAGCTGGAGTGCTGGCAGCCTTCCCAAGCTGTCAGCTGCAGCGGATGGAGTTCGAGCCTTGGTGCAGGCTCTGGAGAGGGAGGATAGTCTTCTCCAGACTGGGTTGGGCTTACGAACCTATTCGGCCGGCAAGCCCGGCATCTCTCACTGGACCACGATGCTGGACCTCTATTTATACTTAATTTGTGCGGATCAGCAGTTTTTTGAGGTGCAGGGATAGCGTAGCCTTCCAATGCAGGGGTTGGTGTATCAGCGCTGAAGGTGTCTAACATCTCTTATCTCTATGCTTGGAGGTGACAACGAATAAAAACACCTCAGCCTGAGGCTGGCTGGCCGTGATGTCACAAGGCCACGGGGGTGCTGCCATCTCGAAGGTTGATTGGAACTTGTTTCGTGCTAACATGAAGAGTTGTGGATTTTGAAAATTTAATATTCTATTAGTCGGGGTGGCACTTGCATGTAGGGAACCAGGTGGGCAGTGTTTATTGTAATTACTTAACTTCATTACAATTATGTATTCTGCTGTCCAGACTAGTGGAATTTCCATGCTTGATATGTTTGTCTTGTTCGCCACTATTGTGACTTGTCCCGAGTGAAGGGTCACTCATAGTTGGGACAAAGTCGCCCGTAGAGAGCACAACTGCGCTGTGCAGCATGCTGGCTGGCATCAGTCGGCCACCCCTTGAAGCGGAAAAGACCCATCTTCGATCCACAAGAGCTTCAAGTCTCAACTATGGTTGCCTCAATCATTTACAGTGCAGTCGGCTTCTAGGCAAGCACCTGCTCTGTGCTCACACTGCCTCGACTGGAGTGTGGTGGGCCTATCTCTAGGTTACGTGCCATCTGGCTTTTAGCTGTGTGGGTTGACTAACTTTTCGTTCTCCGTCTTCGCTCTCCTCTCTCTTGGTTTCATGGCGGATGAGGGTCCGGCTCACTGTGCCATCTGCTTCGCAGCAACGTGTAGACATCCCGTCTCATTTCTTCGCTTGTATGTCTTACCAAGAGAGGAAGAATTTGGAAAGGATAAGTTTGCAAGAACAAGTTGTTTGTTAATGGAATCACGCCATTCCTAGTTCGAGGGCAGTTTACGTATCGGAAAATAAATTTATAATTCTTTAACACACTGGTAGTACAAATGCAGTTTGCACAAAAATATTTTTAAGTTGATATTTAATTTATTTCTGCTCTCAAGAAATAAAAGTTTGGAAACTAGCGGATGCAAAAAAGGGGTGTCAATCCTACTCGCGTAAGATTTCTAATCGGGGATTGATTATCTGTGGCCCTTGTGGGATGAATTTAACTGACATATCATTTCAGTCAGTATGGTTACGCACAGTATCCTAATTTCTTACGGGGACAAAAGTGAGCTTTTAGTAAAATAATTCTTACACATCTTATAAGTAATTCGTATGACGCCTCTACGCAATACAGACAGTAGTGCATAGCAGACATACATGACACTGGCCTTCAAATAAATTGGTTGTACGGTTTGTACGAGAGCTTGAAGTACGTACTATTTGTACGTGAAAGAAATAAAAAACATGAACACAATGCTTGAACACTCTTAAAGCTAGGTTACATATTACTTTTTATCACAATGGTAAACAATCTTAAGGTTAGGGTAATAATAGACTAAGGTACAAGGACATGTGGTACATTCACTAAATATCTTGTTATCTAACATGGTTCCATTTATATAGTGGGAGATTATTTACAATTTGTGACCCTGGTTATGTGCATGGGGTTAACTTGACAATTTGCTCTTGGCAGGGGTTTATGTGCCAGGTAGGCTCGTGTTCCTTTCGTCGTTACATAAGTGGAGCTCATGCTACGTGAGCATGGTTGCGTAACATCATGGGTGTCTGGCCTCAGTTACAGAGCAATGTGAAGGGTTTCACTTGACGTGAAAGTTTTGTGCACATACAAGTTGTTAGGGTTAGTTAGTACACGTTATTTACAATTATCTCCTCGTGGGAGGTTATGTGGTGGTTAGGATCCACATTCTAATTACTCTAGTGTACACATGCGGGAGGTTTTCCTTGCCATAACATACAAAATTTACAATAGTTTTCACTTTCCGTTATTGGAGGTTACAAGCGGGATCCTTACGTAGCTAGCACAAAAGAACTGTACATGGGTTGGAGGTTTTTCGTTACCTCAAAATTCTTAAACGCTAAGCGTTACCTTTTCCCTATCCTCCTACTGAGGTTACGTTCGGGTACACTGACAAGTACAAGATTTCAACTTAATAGCTTCATCTTAGTTCTAGGGGGTACGTGTTACAGCGTGAGTGGCATTATTTACAACATGGGGAATTCCTGCTTGGTTAAGGCTTATTCGCTTTTGTGAGCCGCTTCGTTGGTGGGGGCGATGAGATTTCTATTCTCGTGTGTGGTAGCGTGCGGGATTATCTTACTCAACTGAGTGCAACACTGGCTCACGAAGTTAAGGGCATTCGGGAAGCTTGTGACATGCAAGCTGAGCCTTTGAGTCTTTATGATGAGAGTGTACTCTACCCCACTCCCGCGCCGGACCTTGCCCTTTGTTATCTTCGACAGGCATGTGTCGAGGCTAGCAGGGGGCCCATAAGGTGAGATGGGACTGTTATGTAGGCGAGAGTGGGTTGACAGAATGTATACATACGCAGCACCAGCTGTATAAGATATCGCATCGCTGGTGCATTTGCTTCACGACTGAAGAACATATTATTTATAGTCAGATTTTATTGAAAAACTTTAGATTATGATAACCGAAAATGAGTTTCCATTAATCTCCTAAGCATAAAATCAAACATGATGATGCAAATTTGTAGGAAAAGAATGAAAATAGAGAAATGAAAGAAGTGTCCTATCGAACACTGCTGTGTAAATGCACTGCTGTGTGAAGAAACTGTAACAAAATTCACAAAGTTAACATAGTATACTAAATATCTTGCATAATACATCATCATCATGGTAGTAGGAAAATGTAAATTAGTACCCACAAAGTCACATTTATTCACTTGTTTTCTCAGTTGCGAAATGTATATTAATGTAATACATACTGTAAACCCCTACACAGGGCATGAGTTAACAATTAAGATAACTGTAACTACACAAGTATATGTAAGCATATTGCAAAGAAATGCATCATTCATCCGCAAACAAATATTTTGCCTCATTTAGGCTTATTTTCGTAACAAAAGTTGTAATAATTTGCGTGCAAAGTATTTAAAAAAAATGAATAGCTGTGATGAAATTAATGTTGAAAATAAAATTAATGCACAAAAAATATGTAGCAATTTTTATGTATGGGTATTAGACTATATTACAAAAATTAATTATTTTCCAAAATCACCGTACAACTTCCTGTCATGGCCTTGATGTATTTATTCGACAGGAAATTACTGCACGTAAATTATGACTGGTATTAGTGAAAGCCTACAGACCTACAGGCAAACAGTGCACCTTGTGCCTTACATTTTCTTGGCCGGTTTGGTTTCCTTTGCATACTGCGCCTCAAGGATGTAGCCAGGATCTCGACACTTTAATTTAAGCCTGATGCGGCTATAAATTATTTCAGGCAAAATACACTGCAGATAGAAGCGCTGCAACTTGGGTAGCATAAAGTTCATCTATATGAGTTTATCTATGAGAATTCTTTGAATGAAAATATAATTTTCTGCGTATGCAACGAAGTCACAAAATTTTTTGTCAGCAATATTCAACTGGCCTTGAATTTGGAAGTAGTAGGCATGGTTGGTTTTAAGGCTTAGGCCACACGACTACTCTCTAGGCACGTGATATTTCTTTCCTGAGAGCACAACTTGCTCAAATGATTACAATCCAGTTGATGAAAAACATTTGATTTCTACAATGCCATCACTTCCGACTCTCGCATCCGGGCTTGCTCCAAGGTAGGGAGTATCAGCATGTACAAATAAGCCACACTTTCTTGTTGTAACTCCTTGTAGCTCTTTGTACTTTTTCATTGCAATACTTTCATGGAGTCTCCCATACTTTATGGCGGCAATGTTGACGTCCTGTTTGTAAAGAATCGTCTTTAAAAGATTGTGGTATGGTGTGTAGTCTAACCTACGGACACCCGTCCCAAAATTGGACTCTGTAAGGCAATTGAGGCGTTCTTCTCTCCAAATGATGTTGTTGTGTTGTCCTATTGTTTTCTTTTCAATCAATGCACGTTTTGCTTCTGTGTCTACTTGAGTTGAAAGCACTTCCAGAAAATCTTTGCATTTTTTATTCAGCTCTTCTACTGGTATGTCAGGTTCGGTAATATGTCCGTACTCTGAGCCTGGGTACACTGTCTTTTTCTTTCTTAATCTGATATTAGTTTCATACCTCTTACATAGTGAAGCTCTAGCCGTCTCCCTCTTGGTGCAAAGTCTTTTCAACGTCTTCCCTGGACTTCTTCCAGACATTCATCACCAAGGGCTGGAATGCCAAGATGCACCAGCAGAGAAAGACAAACCTGCTGCTACTGCTCTTAGCTTGTATGACCCTCGTTTAGAAAACTCTATTCTCTTACCACCAGTAAATTTTGGAACCAAACTCATATATCTTTCAGCTAGATTTGTTGTCTTGTTGAGAGTCAATCTATTCGCATAACATACCAGTCTGTCTAATACTCTCTGTATCGGTACAAGTAGATTACTAGCAACTAAACGAGGCATTGCGTTAGGTTCTTTACTAGTTTTTATTTTGCAGTATACCTCCCGGCAATTTTCATGATTCCCGCATACATGATCCAACGAGTTTAACAAGTCTTGTCTTAATTTGTCACAGGCTTGTGATTGATCTTTCATACAGGATGCTTCTTTCACCTCTGAGCGCACACCTTTGATAAGTCTTTCTATTTGTAAAATGCCACTGACCTCTGTGAGAACTCTTCTCCCATCCAGGGAATAAGCTGTATTTTCTGCTAGTTTGTGTAAACCATCGCTGAATGCTCTTGTCATATGGTAAGCTCATTCTATTTTCTTTATGTAACAACCATATGAAACTCCCTCTTGTAAGGGAGTATACACACTGGAATCACCACCACCTATATCGCTTAGTTATTGCAGTCCATGTTGTTCTATACTGTTAGAAAACCCATCTACAATAATACATTGTTCCATTCCTGTTGCAGGTTCCGTATAGTTCTTGTAACATAAATGGGATGGTGGGTCCTTATCTTCTGACTTTTAGCAAGCACAGAAGCAACATGAGCTATTTTTCACCCCCAAATACAGTAGGCTACCGGTTTTTGCTCCAATTATGACATCCTGAAACATGGGACAAACGGACCAAATATATCATATATACCAAACAACTCTATTTGTTTACACATGTATGTTATTTACAGTAACTGTATAAAAACTTACAACCCCAGCCGTTAATGATATCCCGTGCCCATAAGATCTTTTATTCCATCCTCCATCGCCAATAACTGAAATGTGTGGAATTCCATCCTTAATATGCCCTTTACTAACCACGATCTGCTCCTCTTTTTCACCATTTTCTTTCATCTTCATGAACAAATGCTCTTCCCAAGTCTGAAACAAGAAAACTGGTTTATGAAATGTTGTAATAAAATTAATTATATCTTCAAAACTGATACCTCTATTATATTAAGAACAATCACATACAAGCCTCCTTTCTCCTATTTAAATTTCCATACCATAAAAATTTGCACCTTATCTTAGTTTTGTACCAACATTTTTTTAAGCTGTAGAAGTTTATATATTCTGTTTCTCATTCAATACAAATTTGGAAGGCGCCACGATAGGTCGAACAGCTAGAGCGTTTGCATCCCTCCAAAGCAATCCTATTTGGATTCCCTGATTTTCATATCTGGGTATTATGCAGGGTGATGCTGCTGGCCGGCAGGTTTCCCCAGGGCTATCCAGTTTCCCCGGCCTTACATTCTGGCACTACTCCGTAGCCACCTCACTTCACCTTCATCGGCACTAAAGACATCTATGTAAACAGTCGCCCAAACCTCTTGAATCCAAATGTTGACCCATATCACATTTAGCCCTCTGGAACCTATTATATTCTGTATGAAGTGTGCTAGTTTAAGTTTACATGTGTGTAATACATAGACCTAACATATTACAATTATAAAGCAACGTCGGGCCCGATCAGAGTTGCTTCACAGATGTTGCTTTTGAGTACAAGACCATGTTGGCATCGCTGGAGCATCTTGTTCATGACCAATGTATACATTGTATATCACAATTTCTGGTACATTTTTATCGAAGTATTATTCCCAGGTAGTAAAAACCTGAATAAGTTACATAAAAATGTATTATCAAGACACATTTGTTTATTTGTTATCCTTATCTGATAATCTATAAATCATTACCTTTTTTGAACCATTTACATTACACTCAAAATATCTACAAATAAACCACACACACACACACACACACACACACACACACACACGCACACACGCACGCACAAACCTGTTCAATGGCTGTTTCGTGTTTACAAAATGTCTTGTCACTCGTTATAGGAATGTCCAATATACCGAAGAGTTCTTGTGTCTGCGAGTACCCTATTCCAGTAGAAATAGCACCCCAGACAAGAGCTTTGTTTACATTTGCTGTTCTATCAGGTGGCACAGATGTTATTATGCTGTGGTTTGACCAGTTGTCGCAGTAATAAATCTTCTTAAATGACAGACCATTCCGTATCTCTTTCGTAAGGTCATACTTGTCCATAGTACATACTTCGGGATGTTCGAAAATTGGCTTCATTTGCTTAATGAAATACAGTGGATCAACAATTCGGTTTCCTGATACAATGTAGGACCCCGAGAAAACCCACCGATCTGCGGCATCATCTGCGCACGATTCCCACATGCGAAAAACCGGGTGTCACCCACCAGGGATCGAACCTTTATCGCTGTTGTAGGAGGTGAAAGATCTGACTGCTCAACCACCGCAGCCCCTTTTAACTAATAGCAATGTATTGCGGAGAGGGGGTGCAACGTGAACCCCCCCTCATTCCCCCTCCCCTTTTTCCAACAACTATTACTATTAAACATGTCTTTGGCAATTTGAATAATATACATGCTTGATGAAAGTGTAGGTTACACAGTTGCCTATAATGATCAATTAGTGTAGAGTATTAATTATGTAATTGACAAAATTAATAAATACAAATGATTACAAGATAACCCACCATTCATCATAATTGATATTTTACACACGGGCGTCGCACCAAGGAAGCTGGGTTCGCAATTTGGGTTAGGGGGTGGAGAAGTAATGGGCCAAAGTAGTGTAATATTTTCACATTTTCGTGTTTGCTCACCTATCGAGAGCCTATCGAGAGTAGCTGCATTTCCATCCGATGGCTGCAGGTTGTTGGAACACGTTTCTGTACCTGCTCTTGTGCTGTAGTTTGCTGTAGTGCATCTGAAAACATCATCAGTCAGTTCAGTTGAGATGTTTGGATGGCATCTAATGTCTTGAAAGTAAAATTGGTCGCAGAGGGGGGGGGGGGGGGGGGGGGGGGGGGGGTCAAATGAGGTGATGTGGAGTAGTGACCTGTATGCAAGAGTGGCGGGAGATTCTTGAGAAACCCCGCTAATCTGTGGCATCACACGACACAATTTCCACATGCGAAAATCCTTGGTGGGAGCCGAGCGCTCATTACCAGTCAGTGCGATATCATCTAACTTATAGCAAAGATTATGAAATAATTAATCTGAAACACTACTCACCCTCCAGCAAGTGATGCAGCTTCCTGTCGGAGTAACCAGTGCTTGTATGCTTTTGCACGTTTGTTAGATTTTTTAGGTTTAGCAGAATGTCAGCTTCTGGTTCTATTCTGAGCCATTTCACTATATAACAGATAATAAGTTCCTGGTAATTGTCCACTGCGAGGTTACACTTCCTGGTTTAAAAAAATAAACCGTAACATTTTTGATAGTGCCAATATTCTACATCACAGATGCCGTGATATACTCCTGGCTGTAATTTCCAATACTGAGCTGTTCTCAAGAATTAATCATATGTCAGAGAGAAAAAAGAAAAGACAGGTAATGGTCGATAGACTTGGGCCCCACTAACCACATCGTCCCACGCGCAAACTCTACTTGTGCCTTGCCCGCCGCGTCAGGTATACAGAAGTGTACACCTCTGTAACAACATTTGATCAGTCTAAGATCGACTACCCACAAACATGCGTTGCCGCAGTGCAGGCGGGAACAATGCACAAGCAAAAGATTTAAGTTATAAACACGACCTTATCGGCACTTCATCCTAAGCCATTAGCTTATCACCTAATAACAAAAATAACTAAATATCTATTTTTATACACTCCAAAACATAAGACAGCAAACACTCATCTTTTGGCATTCTTGAAATAGCTCCAGTAAATTACCTACTGCAGTTGGAACTATACTAACATGTTACTGAATACAGTTCATACAGTACTATGATCATTTTAAATATTAAATGGGAAATCCCTTTCGTTCAGCTGTAAGTCTTTCCAGGAAATGCTAATTTAATTTGTGAATTTATAATACTAATTATATCATAACTATGTTATGAATCAGAGTGTACAATAAAAATTTTGCGCTCCGAATGCCCTTAACTCCTAATTTAACGTAATGGAATATCACACTAAAAACACACTTTATTCATGTTTAACAGGGTTTTTCTTCTTTTAAGAAGAGAACAAAGAACAAATATTCTAGATCTACGCAGCTACAGTGATTATTATATAATAGGCTTTAGTCTGTCTCCCAGGTTCTTGTTACGTTGTTACGTTATGACATACTTGAACATCTTGCGTAACGAGAGAATGCAAATTACATATGGTAATTACATGGGTAGCATTTCTCATGCTGGCTGGCAACATTTTAAATTCTAAAATGTTAAGAAGGTTGTGATTGCCTGGGGAATGGGTTATGGCATGCTCACATTGAGCTCTTGCCTCATGCTCTTATGCAACATACAAGGGTTAATTACTCAATGCCACCCAGTCGCATTGCGAGGAGTGGTGAGGGTTTTGTCAAGGCAAAATGATTATTATTGTTATTAACATTAAAGCAGTTCATAAACTAGCCAAGCAAATAATGAAAGCAATTTTTGTTTCACGTTTTGCACTGGAAATGGTAGAAAACGATATTGTAACATATATTAATCAGGAGCTGAAAGTCTCAAATATGTAAGTTGCAAAACTGAAAACTAAATATGACTCTTATTCTTCCTGTCATATAGCTGTTGAAGATTCCAATTTTGATAGGATCTTCAATACAGTTTTCTAGTCAGCTGGCTGCATCATTAGTCCTTTTTATGGAAGACTCCAGAATGAAAAGTGCGACAAAAGCTTCCAATGTAGATGGATGGGGGAGATGTTATAACTTTAAACTAAATTATGCTGGGGTAAACGGAGATGCCAACACTTTGACTTTTGTTTCAAGGAGTGATGAATTCTCTTTGTATTATCAAAATGTCACGGGTCTCCGTACAAAATCTATAATATTTTCTGAAAATATAAATGATGATGATTACCCTGGTATATGTTTAACGGAAGCTTGGCTTCCTGAAAATGATAATATATTTTGAAAAGCTAGTGATCCAAATATATCAAACCTTAATAGAGGAGGTTGGTACACCTCGTATATCCTGAGGACATATCAAGGCGGCCGTCCAAAGGCCCTAAGCAACCCTGGAGTGAGTGGTGCGGAGAAATAACAAAGAGGCACCAAGTCAAAGGTGAACTATAGCAAAGAACCTGAATTGTGATTTGGAAATATTCTATCTGTTAGTATTTTATAAATCTCCACTTTCTATTTTCTGTATGACTGTTACTTCAAATGCTAGATTTATAAGAAAAACATTTACTTGAAAATGTCTAATAACATTATGGATAATTTTCATTGGTTTTCGTAAAGATTCTCAGGAAATAACCTTAATCTGACCACTTTACAAAGTCAGTAACCAAAACATCATAAGCAAAGCATAATATCTCTGACACCATACTGCCAGTTCTGACGTCCCTATAACACTTTCAACAGGCTAGAAAGCTACTTTCATAGACCAACGTATATTGCTGTGAATAACAGTAAGCAGAAACAATTTTAAATATAAAATTTATTTTTAAATTCTGTTCACTGGCAATTACAACATCCTCAAATAACAGTAAATGCCAATAAAAGTATGCAAAATACTGAACAATAATTTATATGTTTATTCCACATGGCAATTTCCTTCTCTCCCAAGTGGTTCTTCAAAAGTAATATTTATACCAAAATGTCACTAAACTTTATTACACAGTGCACAACCAATAACAAAAGTCTCTTTAATGCACATCCAATCGTAAAGAAACCACACATTTCCCCAGGGTGGGGGATGACTTCACGGGACGCTTCCAATAAACAGCAAGTCCTTTCCACCACTACTCCTTTGAATCGTGGGAACGTGGTGAATAGCCGCCGCCTGGACGTCAGCCACCCGCCAAACACCGTCAGAGGCTCGCGGAATCAGTTGTGAGACCCTGGGTATGTGCAGGCTCGCCCCTGTCCCGCAGCAGAAATACTCTGTTCAGTGTGGCCTTGGAGGGCCAGCATGCGGGATACCTACGTCGCTCTGAGCAATGAACTCCAGCCGATCGTAAACTCTTCGTTAGCACCTCGCAGAAATCTTCCAGTTTACACCAAAATGATGGCAAGGGAAGAATCAGTGGGGAAAATTAGCATAGTTAGAACCATTATAAAAAGAATTTCTTCTTAGCCCGCGTGAACTCTGTCCAATAGGGCAGCCGATTTTTCACAACATGCGATTGATTACCTTATTATTTCAAAATTCTATGAACATACTTATCAAAGTGTGTAGTAGGATTTTCAACTAGAAAGTGTGTGTCGGGGCATATTGTGTGCAAGTACAAAAATGACTGCGTGTTAATAACTTTGTTTATACAGGTGTCTGGTTTTTACTCATAATGACAGCAGGGAAAAGAAGCAGTAAAAATTTTATGTTTTTCGCAAGGGTGCATAAATGTAAGATCTAACTTGTTTTGATTGTGTTGTAAAGGTATTAGGGGGGGGGGGGGGATATTTGGTGAAAAAAAATTGAGACACCCTGTCTCAAGGTGGTGTTTTAATAGTGGTTAATTCTAGGAGATTTCCACATACAGTACAAAAATATGATATTTTTAAAAATAATATTGTCTCTGTAGGGGTAGAAATTACCGGTGTTAATAAAAATAAAATTTTATTAGGAAACTTATTATCTTCCTCCTCAATTAGAGAGTATTTTAAGTTTTTGGATTCTCAATTATCTACCTACTCTTATAAATAAATAATATTGGGTGACTTAAATACACCAGGTATAAATTGAAATTAGAATCATACACAAAATATTACTCATTTCTATATTAAACAAACTAATGTCAACTGCTGTTGCAATGAAGTAGTTTGCTTAATCTTTACGAATCTCATTTAAAAATCCTTTTAAGGAAACTTTGGATTTGGTTTTGTGAAATTTGTATTTAAATGTTTATAAATCAGTTGATCCCTTAGTTGATGAAGATAATTATTATTGGCCATTAATTTGTCATTGTAATATAGATTGGATTTCAAAGGTACTATCAATATTTAATTTATCATAAACTATAAAAAAGGTGATTATTTGTCTGTGTATATTGTGATGAATACCTTTGATTGGAATCAAATTGTTTACATGGATGATGCTGATCAAATTGTTGAGTTTCTAAGAAAAAATTTTCAACAATTAATGAACAAATTTGTACCAATGGAAAAAATTAGTAGAAGTAAATAACCCCATTTGGTTCACGAAAAAGTTGATAAGATTAAAAAAAAAAAAAAAAGAACATTTTTATAGGTTATATAAAGCAAAAGAAAAAATTATATTTATATTTGGGTCTTTCAATATAGTAAAATAGTTTAAGGAAAAGATAAAATCTGATAACTTAAAGTGGCAAGTTGAAATTAATAATCTGAAGATTACTCCTACCAAATTTTGTAATTTTTTAAAATTAATGAAAAAGGTCATAGAAAAAAATTATATTATCATTGAATAGTGTTGAAGTTTATGTACCAAAAACACTGTATCAAATCACAAAGTAACCATTCAGGATATAACGTACAAATTGAAACACCTTTGATAACTCATAGTTAGGTCTTATGAGCTATAAAGAAGCTCAAAAGAAGTAAAGGTAATGGTAAATATTTTTTAATCCAAACTTCACAATCAAAGGCTGTGCAAATACAATCATTCCAGTATTAAACACTTTTAGTCTTACTAGTAAGTATCAAATATTATGGAAACAAGCTATTGTTATTCGTATCCATAAAAAAGGAGACACAACTTAATATGAACAATAATTATACACCCATTTCTCTGTTATGTAGCTTCTCAAATTTTTTAAAAGTTAATTCTTTATCTTAGTTTTTACACAAAAAATTCAATCAATAGTTGCCAGCATGGTTTTCAAATTGGAAAAACAACATGACGCCGTCGGGTGAAACATGAGATGAACGATGAAACAAATACTTTCTGGTAATATTGGCACCAGTGGTGCTTCCCAATCACCGCACTATTGAAACTCAGGGTTCTCAAGGATGTTGTGGGTTCTGTATGTCCATCTCACCCATGCATACTTACAAACACGTATGCAGTACTAAACTTTTACTAAACATCACTCTGAAAAAAAGCACTTAATAAAATACGTGTGGCTAGGACACTGTCCCTACTGAATAAAAGAGGTAGGTTCACTGTAGACTTGTTTTTATTATTATTGCTCGTACAGATCAACGTGTCAATGAAATTATGATACTCTCGGCCATGACTAGCCAATTCCACTTGGGTACTCCCCAGCTCGTAATTAATCTAGTGCACGCTTAGATGGATGATCTCACCGCGGTGTATGAAAACACAATCTTCACAAGGGAAGAGGGCCGACAGCCACTAGGGTGGACTGATGGTTTTTCCCTGAAGACAGGATACTGTGAATTACAAATGAAACCCTTGAGCTAGCTAGGACAGTAGTAATATCACCATACACAAATTACAAAATTACAGAAATTACATGAATTCCCTTTAAAGATGATGGGGTATGAGATAAGTAGTCACAATAAACACACACTGGTGAAAACAAGTTTCTATGGTGCGGATGCCGCTGGATGAAGTTCGTAGCGGACCATGTGGTTCAGATGGAAACGCAATATTTCTTTGTGAACACTGTAAATTAAATTCCAACAAAATATAATTCTGGTTGAGAAAATTATTCTCTTTACGATTTAAATGATTACAGGCTTGGAGCATTCCTGATGGCGGAAATAACCAAACATTAAAGTGACTGTGGGGTCAAACACAAAAGTATCAATTTACGTGAAAATTACTCGGAACCCTGACAAAATTTAACATACAACCCTGAGTAAAAATATTGCACATACGATATTACATGAATAAGCTCTCAAAACGCAATGATGGCGTAGACATATATTTGGCATCAGTTAGCCACGTAGTTATACGTGATGTTGCAGTAAAATATTCAAACATGAAAATTACCCTCAAATACATACATAGAATTAAAGCCCTTAAAATTGCACGTAGCAATAATACAGAAATTACGATGAAATGCCTTTAGCAGAAGCGGATGGCGCCTGATTTATGTTTTGCGGGTCGCGTGACCTCTCCGACATCTTTCTCCTCCTTCTCGATTAAGTTGAAAATGCCACAGGGGCGAAATAAATTATGTATGCGGAAGCATAATGCTGGGGAAATGTCTGGCAAAACATACTCAAGCAAAGGTTAACCGGTATACTAAAAGTGTTATTGAAATCTACATCAGTGAGCAAACAGTTTTAATGCATACGTGACAGTGTCTTACCTTGCCAGCTCTCCTCGACAGACTGTCCAGAGGCAATTGTCGCACGGACCTACCATGGCCGCCTACGGGGTTCACATAAGCGGAAGTGCTATGCACGCAGAATAAAATATTTTATTATTGAAATAAAAGTGGCGCAACTTAAATTAAATATTGTTTTAAATTTTATAATTTTCCTGTGAATTCTTCATATTTATCGTCTCTTTAATAGGGCGTTCACGCAGGAATAATAGTGTTTGTAATCTTGGTGCCGCGGGAATTTTGAATTTCATAACCAAACCTTTTTAAAATAACAACAAAAACTTTAAAATATTTTAAGACATTTCAAACCCTGAAAAATAAAAATACAAGACACATTTTACACTGCAAAATAATATTTATTTGAAAGTTCAAAAATATTGGCCTCTTTGCACATGTGCATGCACACGTGACACGTGTGTTGTGAGCTCCTCCATGGACTCTAGTGCCACTGGCTGTTAGCCGGCGTTAAACATTAAGCAATCTATTTAATTTCGTTAATGTCCTTTGTGGGAAAATTACGATGAGAAAGCAGATTGATGCTATTTATTTTGATCTTCAAAAAGCATTCAATACATGTCAGCTAGGGTTGTGCAAATATTCGTTATATTGAAACTGAAATTGTTAATTGTTATTTTCATTATCTTTATCGGTAAGAAATTTTCCAAACAATTATTTGGTTACTTTGAGGTTATCTGCTTTGCAATCCAGCAAAAATTCTAACCTAAGGGCTTATCAGTACACAAAATAAAATAAATTAATTTGACGCTAACCCCATTTAACTGTGTGCTTTTTATTTTGATTTACAAAACACTTTTTTGTTACTAGATGTGTTGGACGTAGCTGTAATAAAACACTGTTTACTACCGCAAGATTAACCAAATGCTTTATTGCTATAACCTCATATTTTTTTACTGCTGGCATAAATATTTTGGAACTCAAAATAAAAGTAGATAGGGAAGGTACTATCCCGTTCTAACAATACATTTCATTTGAATATTTTTCACTCTTTATCACATAATAGTAATATTTTGTTTGTTTACGTAATTGCCGATATTGATAGTCCAGGTAGTAGAAACACCTACGAGATGGAATGAGGAGGCTGTTGGGTCATTGCTGGATGTGGTGTTGGTCAGACCTGGGAATGCTGTAGTTAATGCAATATTATTGGATGGTATAAGCGACCATCATATACCTGTTGTGGAAATTGGGATTGGCAGGATGAGGGAAGAGCAAACTGCAGAAAGGTAAGTGTGGCAGTATGAGAGAGCAGACAAGAAGGGGACAGAAATCTTCCTGAGAGATAGGTTTGAAAAATGGTCTCTGGAGGAAAGTGTGGAAGAATTATGGAAGGAGTTTAGATGAATAATAGAGGTTATGTTGGAGAAATTTGTGCCAAAGAAAAGGTTATGGGCTGGGGGAGATCCGCCATAATATGGACAGGTGATTTTAAAAATGAAGCAGAAGTGTAGAAAATTACATGCCAAGTGGAGAAATGAAGTGACGATAAGATCTAAGGAAATTTTTAAACAGATGGGTAGAGAGCTTGAAAGGATGATCAAACAGGCAAAGAATGTATTTTTGGGGAACATGATGGAAGAAGGAAAATGCAAGGAATGGGGGAAATTGTTTATGTATGTTAGGAAGTTAAGGGGACGAGAGGAAGGGATCCCTTTGCTAAAAGGAAGGGATGGTAGGTATGCGACAAATGACCAAGAAAAATTGGAGATGCTGCAAGGCTAGTACTTGTCAGTGTTTGAGGCAAAGGAAGATTGGCATAAGGGGGCAAATAGTGTTTGGGGGGTGTTTAGTAAGTTTATGATGAGGGAGTGGGAGATAGAAAAGGTAATTAGGGGTTTGAAGAACAGTAAGGCAGGGGGACCAGATGGGATAGGAAACGTAGCACCGAAGTTTGGTGGACGAGAGTTGGTGAAATATTTAGAGGTGCTGTTTAACATTTCCTTAGGAGAGGGTAAGTTACCACAAGGTTGGAAGGATGCGATGGAGGTACCTATACACAAGCAGGGAGTGGATAGGGGAGGCCTGGTAGCTACGGATCAGTGAGTCTCGCATAGAGTACGGAAAAAGTACTGGGATACTCATGTGAGACTCAGCTGGCTGGGCTGTTGGAGGATCAGGTGCAGGTAGTTGATGAGGGGAAGCAGGTGGATGCCTGCTTCATAGATTTTGAGACGGCATTTGATAAGGTGCCCCATGGGATGTTGATGAGGAAAGTGGAGGAGCTGATACCGGACAGGAGGGTAGTGGAATGGATAGGGGACTTCCTCAGGGAGCGAAGGCAGAGGGTAAAAGTGGGGGAGGCAATATCGAAGGAAGAGGAAGTTTTGTCATGGGTACCACAGGGAAGCGTGTAGTGTCTTTTGTTATTTACCATAATGGTAAATGACATGGGTTTGGGAATTAGGGGAAAAATAAGATTGTTTGCAGACAGTTGTGTTGTGTATGCAGAAGTGTGAAGAAGGGGGAATTGCAGGTGGACATTGACAAGATATGGTTGTAGACCAGGGAAAATAAAATTAAGATAATTGTAGGATAAACTAAGGTAGTGAGATTTACAAGGAAGAAGGTGATAAGCAGGGACATGTACAAATGGGAGGGACAAGAGATAGATAGAATAAGCAGCAGAATATAAGTATCAAGGGATTGTACTGCAGGGAGACCTCGGATGGAAAAAACAGGTACTAAACTTCACAAAGCTGACTAGGCTTAAACCAAAATGGACTGAGCATACGAAATCTAGTGACACCTGGAATATTCACTACAGGAAGTGCTAGTGGTGCTTCATTTCTAGTTGAGTCTATGCTTACAGCCCAATGTAGTTAGTTCTTTCAGTAGCCATGATAGCATGATTGTATCCAACAGCGAAGTGTTTGTAATGAAGTAGTTATCTAGTGAGCAAGAGATGTCCGCACGTGATTTTAACCCTTCAACAGGTTATGTGCACAGGCTTGCAGTTTTAAAAGTCCGATCATGGTGCGTACGTGAGGCAAAAAGAACGAGTGAGTGATAACCTAAACGTGCCTTGTGCCATGAAAAACTTACATAAAAATTTCCTGTTATTTTTAACAAAAGTACAAGAAAAAATTATAAACTCAAAATCTGAAATTCGATGAAAAACCAAGCAATTTAAGCTCAAAATCAAGTAATTTTATGATTTTCAAAAACTATTTCATATTTCTATAAGCATCAATTTTCAATCCTCAAAAACAAGGAAATTTAAACCAAAATTATGTAATTTTAAGCTAAAAACTAGCAAATTTATATATATATATATATATATATATATATATTTTTTTTTCAATGATTTCTAAGAGCAATAATTGTAAGTTTTGTAGATTTAGATGAAATTTGAAAACTTAATTTTCTGAGTTTGTCAGAAGCATTATCTAATTTATAGGAAGGTGTATTTGAAACATCACTACCTTTAAAAATGTTTGTCATACTGCATGGTAACACAGTCATTTTTATTTTTATTTATAAAGAAAGAGATTTATTAAGAGGAAAAGTTTATTGCACAAAATAAAAATGGCACACAAATCCTGCACAAATAAAAATGTTACAAATCAAAATTTACACTAGGAGAAAATTCTCATTATGGTTTAACAAAATTATTTTTTATTCAATTAAACAACTTAACTATAGATCTAAAAATTTGTATTTAACTATCCAGACATTTTGTTGTTTTCTTAAAATTGTTTACATCCTCCTTTTATTAATTTGAAAAATTTACATATCTTCAGTAATATTTTCTTTCAACTAATCAGAAGTCAGATTCCTTTCACTAATTAGAACAACTTTACGAATTGTTCCTGCTTCAACAGCTTTGTTAAAATCTGCACTAATTTTTGTGTTTGTTTTGTCTTTAACAACAGTTGTTTTTCTATATAAACAATCAGTTACAAATAATGGTCTTTGCCCCAAAAATAAATTATAATTGATATCACCTTGAGTGTTAACAGTTGGTTTATAATAAAGTTCATCATTTCTATATAGAGTATCTAGTTTTGATTTTGAATTTCTAAAATAATTATAAGCAAGAAACATTTTATCACAAAGGCCATTTTCAATATCTAGATACAAAATTTCTTTAGGAAAGATCTCATTTCTACCATTCTCAACATAAATATTTCTTACATTACAGTGATCATACATAGAAGCATGTACATACTGTCCAACACAATTTTTTCTATTACCTTGAAAGCCTACAATTACAAAATCAGGCATATCAAATTGTATTATTAAACTGATCTCTCGTATCAAAATTAAAAGCAGTTGTTCCAGTAGGATGAGATCTGGTATCAAAATTAAAAGCAGTTGTTCCAATGGAACTTCTTTTTTTTAAAAATGGCCAATAATGAAAACCAATAGGTATTTTTGGATGTTTGTATATTTTATCTTTAATTACAATGGCTGTGTTAGATTCGTATTCAACAATTTTTTTATGATTGTCTCGATGTGATATGGAAAACATTTTTCAGTAAATGCACAAATTCATGCCAGTTTTCAGAACTTCTGAACATATGTGCATTTTTTGTCTCTATACCAGGAGACAATGCATCGGTGGAAATAATTTTTCCTATGATAAGCAGCCGGTGGACAAAGGAGAGAAACAGACCTACCAGAAACTGTCAAATCCATCATGACAGTAGTTGATAATTTCAAAGAAACAACTTGCGAAAACTTTTATTCATATCTGCTTAAGAATCCTAAAATCTGGAACAAAATAAGTTCATCTGAAAAATATTGAAAACACATGTTTGTTTGCTAATTATATAACTATTATTGGTGTTTGTGTAACAAAATTTAGAACTGTATGTGCAACATTCATTGGTTATTCACATAAAAATATGTGTTCTTTAATGTAGTATGTTAATCTCATGAAAATATGTGTTCTTTGATAGTATGTATATGCTTAGTTATTCACATGAAAATATTGTTTATTCTTGAATATACTGTGTAAGTAACATATACTTTTTTTTGTGTAATTTTTCATTAGAATACCACCTATAATGCAGTGTTTGTATTCTAACATTTTGTTTCGTACAGTAAATTTAAGCATTCAAGTTTGTGTTACAAGCTCTTAACATTCATAATATTTAATTTTAACTGGCCCTATAAACTTTTTTGTTCAGTTTACATTGTTTGCTTGACATTCTCCCAATCTTATTGTGCGGTTCTCAACAATCCTGAAACCTTATTAAATACCAAAATAACAAACTGTATTTTACTCGAGTATAATTCATTTACGGGTCAGAAAAATTTTCAGTGTCCTCCTCTTTAGTGAAATGTCCTCCTTTTGCGAGGTGAATGTCCTCCATATTTATCCTCAGTCTCTGATAATCCTAGGAGAAGCTAGCTCAATATACAATTCTGTTGAACAAGCTAGAAAAAAAAGATTAAGAATAACAAAATAGACATAATTTGGCAATGGAAAATAAATCAGGAAGTGGGATAGTTGCAAAAAAAAAAAAAAAAGGGAGACCAAAAAACTTTGAATATATCACCTTTATCTAATTTCGATATTGAAAAAAATGTAAAAAATTTCAGAAATGTTTATATGATTGACGAACTACCAAAAACAATGCAGAAAAATTAATGTTTGTTTTGTTAATTTTGACATTTCATGAAATCCTGGTACTTATTGGGTTTGTTATTTTAAAGAAAATAATGATGTTTACTATTTCGATTCATTTGGAAATAATATTCCTACTAATTTAACTAGTACTTCAAAAAGATAACTGTTTATTACAATGATAATCAAATTCTGAATTTTAATTCAGTTATCTGTGGACATTTATGTTTAATGTGTTACGTCTTTTTTCGAGAGGTTTTAAGTTTCATGATATAATTTCTTTATTATTAAATGACAGATATATTTGGGAAACAATTAATCAAATCTTTAAATAAAAACTCTGACACTAATGCTAATGAATTAAAAACATATGTAAATTCAAAATACAATATTATTGTTTCTGCTTTACATGATCAAATTAGTAAAGTTTTTGTTTATACAAAAATTATGTTTCTCTTCATAATCGTAAAACTAATAATATGGCTGATCCTATAGATGGAAAAGATGCGGTCAATAAAAGATTTTTTTTAAAGAAATAACTGATAAATTTCAAAATTTAAACCAATCAGTTTTGAATTATTGTGATTCACTTGTTAATTCAAAAGTTGAAAAATGTAAGGAATAAAAGTCTCATATATTTTATTTACCTGCAAAGTGGGATAAAAAAATAATATTTTTCACCCAGATAATAATCAAATTTTCTTTACCTTTTTGATGGATTGTACTGTTTATAGAATAATTTTTGCTAATATAAATTTACCTGATGATACTGTGACTTATTTATGATTCTAAAAAAAATGGATTATAGTAAGCCTTTTGATGTTAACATATGTGCTATTCTATCTTTTAAAATCAGAAAAAAATAAAATAGTTAGTTATGATGATGGATTGACAACCACAATAGGAATATTCATAAAATATTAAGATTAAATATATTTTTTTTTACTATTGAATGGAGAATACTTGGTGCTTGAAGTGTAAGAAGGTCACTAAAAATAATAACATACAAAATGTAAATACAAAAAATGGATGATTAGTTCAGAAAAGCAAATGTTCAATATGCAAATCTAATAAATCAACATTTTTTTTTTTTTTTTTTTTTTTTTGCAAAATGTAAGAGAAGGCATAATGAATGAATTATATAAACCTGCACGAAAAAATGTTCCAGGAAGAAAAGTAATTTTGTATGGTATTGATGATTTAAGGCAAGTGGATCTTGTTGAGCTGTATCTGGAAATTTAAAAGGAATTTCACAAATAAACAACGGTTACAAGTATGTTATGACAATTATCAATGTTTTTTTCAAAATATGCATTTGCTATACCAATTAAAGATAAATCTGCTAAAAATGTAGCAAATGCTTTAGAATGTATAGTGATTAAAAGAAAACCACATAATTTACAAAGTGACAATGGGTCCGAATTTTATAATAAAATATTTAAAGAACTTGCAAAAATATAACATCAATCATTATTCTACATTCAGTGAAATTGAAGCCAGTGTTGTAGAGAGATATAATCGTACAATGAATGACAAAATGTGGAAGAAATTTGCTTTACATGGCAATTACAAATGGGTAAATGTATTATATGATTTAGTGAAAGAATATAACAATACAAAACATCGAACTATTGGTAGGATCCAATTGTAGTCAATAAAAAAAATTAAAAAAATTAAATACACCAAGATTTTGTGAATATGTTTACTAAACCGAAATATAACGTTGGCGTTATTGTCTATTTAGCAAAAGTTAATAAACTTTTGAAAAGGGTAATACTGCTAATTGGACAACTATTTACCATTTTTGAAGTTTTAAATTATGATGTGCCAACTTACAAACTGAAAGATATCACGGGAGAAGAAATAAAAGGTAGTTTTTATGAATATTAAATTATGAAAACTAACTATCCTAATGAATATTTGGTTGAAAAAGTCTTAAAAACAAAAGGTGATAAAATTGATGTAAAATGGTTAGGTTTTTCTAATTCGTATAACTCATGGACTAATAAAACAGATGTTTTGTGAATTTAAATATTTTTACTTAAGGGTGTGATTGCTGGTTACACACTTAATTATATATAATTTTAATTTTTCTATTCTTATGAGTAACTGGGTTTTTACTATCCTTCCAATTTAATAATTGTTTTGTTTCATTCCAAAATTTTGCATTACTTGTGTTGCCTCATTCTAATCTGGCTAATAAATCTTTACGCAATTTTTTTTATTTGGTTTTAGCAATGAAGTCATGTAATATTTTAAAATAGTTTTGTTTGCAGTTTAGATAGTGATTCATCATCATCATTACTTGAAGACACTGGTTCAGGAATAACTGGTTCTAAAGAATATATTATTGACATAGTCAAAAAACTCATTTATGTATTTAATTGGTCATTTCTACAATTTCAAGTAAATAAGTATAATGTAAAACAAATATTCCCGTGTTCATTTTATCACGAAAATCATCCAATAGCTCATGAATGAACTTTTCTGTTTTGTTTACATCATAAACTTTTTTATGAAAACAAATATAAAAATTATTATCTTGTTCATTATGAGAAGAATTGAAATTTGCATTTCTAGCCATTCAATTATCTGTTTTACCAACTTTAAAATTGTTAGTTGAAACATATCTCCTAGATTTTGCAATGTATATATAACCATTTTTTTTGCTTGACTTATCTATAACATTTTTCATATTCATGTTAAAATGTTCTAGTTTTTTTGCTATTTTATTCTTGTAGTTTCAATTTGATTTTTGTTCTGTGTGTAATTGTTCTGGAAATTCTAAAATGAGTTTTTTTTTGTTTAGCTTGATTAGTTGTATTTTTCTATTGTTGCTGTATACTTTCGGTAATCGATTAATATTTTTCTAAATCCAATAATATTTTCTTACTTGCTTTCATTGTTTTGTATTAAATGACATTACAGATTCTCTAAAATCATCTACTGTTAATAAAATCCATTTCTTTTGAACAAGGGTATTGAGCCATAAAATTTTAATTTAATTTTGAATATACTCATATTGTAAAGTAAGAGGCGTGTTATATTTTATTTCTATATATGTAATTTTATTGGTTTTAGTAAATTTAAGATAATCTCTCTCTTACTTTGTATAAAATTAGCAGGCGGGAAGATTTTTGTGCCTGGAATATTATATAAAAAACCTAAAGCATCATTAGTAATCAATACTTTTTTTCTTCAAACAAGGAAACCAAATATCTTTAAACCAAATTCCTAAGCATATATTATAATTATTACTTAATAAATTCAGAAATATTTAAACTTCAGTTGGTAACTAATTTAGTATTGTCAATCTTGCCATCTTCTGGTTTTAAGTTTTCTAATTGTTTGTCTAAAGATTCAGCCATCTTGTAAACAATAAGTAAGTATGTAGTAAATAAGTCTTTTTTTATTGATGTATACAAAACATTTAACGGGTTGTAAGAAGGCTAATCATTTCAAACATAACATTGTTTACTCTACATAAAATATGTTCATCGTTCTTTCAATGCACATAAAATGCATTCAATGTTTGTTCATCGTTCATTCAATGCACATAAAGTGTGTTCAATGTTCGTTCACATATATAAGTTTTACTTCTATGATAATTTTTTGTGCTGAAACCAATTTAGATAAATCTTTAATCCAACAGTAATGAGAGTTTGTTTATGTTTTTCCTTTTTATTTTTTGTTAGCTTTAAAGAATATACTGTAGACTTACCTTCAATAGAGTATACTTTATAGGGGCATCAATTTTATTTTCTATTTTTGGTATATCATCAATTTTAGTAGGATATTGATATTTATTTATTACTTTGTCAATATTAAGATCCACATTTTTATATTTAGATACTCTTTGTGGTTTTTTTTCTGCTGGAAACAGTGCTGATTTTATTGCCCAAAGAAAACATTTTTGATCTTCATTTTTCACATTAATTCATGCTTGTTTTTTTCTTAATCTTTTCTGGTAGTTTGATATATGATGCTCCATTTAATGGATTATACTTATTTATAGCTAACTGTATTCGAATTACTCTATCTAATTTCCGATCTGAACCCCCCCTTTTTTTTTTGTTTTTAAAATTCGGATAAATGTGCAAGTAATTCTTTTTTTATTGTTTTGTAAATACTTTTAGTTTCTCCTTCATTCAATACTGTATAGTTTTGTTATTGAAATGTAAGTAATTCTACTTGGTTAGTCTCTTTCTTGCGATAATTGGCATATAATTTAATGTTAGTTTTCGCTCTTCTAAATTTTCTAAGATGATCATGTCATCTCAAATACCCAATTTTTTTTTACTGAAGTTAAAAATTGATTAGGCTGCACTAAATTAATAGAATTTTCGATGTTAAATTTTGATATCCTACCTTTAAAAGATTGATTTACCGTATAATTTTTGTTGGTTCTTCTATTTCTTTTCTTTATAATTACATTAGTGGAAAATGGGAATATTTCTTTTAATTCCTTTTTGTCTTCTTCATATAATTCATTGATATTAGCATCAGCCAAATGTAAATTAATAAAATTATTCTTTGTTATCCATTCTGTTATCTGCTTACTTTTATTTCTAAGCTTAACAAATAAATTATTAGAAAATGAAAATGTTTATTTTAATTCATTTCTATCTTTTGAATGTAGTTCCTTGACTTTGGCATATGAAAATGGTAAATTTGTAAGGTTGTTCTGTGTTTCTTCATTTAAAATAAATGGTATAAGAGTTCTAATTAAATTAGCTTTCCTTAGATGACACCAATATTTTAATTTATACTCTTTAGCTAAAAATCTTAGCTCCTGCACTCTCCTTCTGCTCAACTCAACTGCTAGATTGTTCTCTGACATTTTTGATTGTAAGAAAAATTTTTAAATTAAGTTTTATTTATTTTTTACTTCAATTTGGTACATTGATTTTTACCCAAGAATAATATAAAAAATAACTAATTGAATGGAATAAACCACTGTTTTATTTATTGTTAATATTGAAAAAATGTTTTTAATTACTTAACTTCTTGTTTTGGTAATCTGTCTTTGTATATTCACTAAAACAATTTTTATATTTTGTAGTATGTTTGTCTATAATAGCTTTATAAGGATAAAATTAATTGACAGATTTTTTTTTCTTTACATACTACACATGTCTTAGTTGAATAATCATTATGACGAATTTCATTTGTATTGTGTAAGTTAGTATTTTTATGCTTTTCGAGATATGGAATACAAACATATTTTCCACATTCATATAGAACTTTATTTAACACATAATGGTTCCTCAGGTATATATACATTGACACATTTTTACACGTGTTAATATGCTTATCTTTTGTGAGTTTATGTATTGGAAAACATTTAATGTTTAGTACTTCACCACATTTTTTACATTGCTTGCATATGATATTATTTTCCATTTTGAGCATTTATTCCATTTTATTTGTTAGGAAAGGAATTTATTAAAATTAAAATTATTTTTTTTTGTAATTTTCTTTTTTAATACATTTTTTGTTTGGTTAAAAAACTTATTGTATTCTAGATGGAAAGTGTAAAATTACATTACCAGATTGCTATGTAAACATGTTTGATAAAAATGCTTTGAAATTAATAAATGAGAAACAAGTTTTTACAATGTATAATTGTTTAAAAGAACTGAAAAATAGAAAATCTGTACATGAAATTTAATTCTCTTAAAAATGTATAAATTTCTATTAATTTGAATCTATCAATTATTATTTTTAAATATTTCATTTGATTTAAACTTAATTTGTTTGATTTTGGCTTAATTTGATTGTTTTAGATTGCTTGCTTGCAAAATTAGCGTTTATAGAAAAATGTAAAAAAAAATTGCTTGAAATCGAGAGATTTACTTGATTTAGGCCTAAAATTTGCTGTTTTTTAATTTACACAAATCCTGCTCGGCCATTTGTGAAAAAATTAAAAAATTGGCTTGTTTTTAGCTTAAAATTGCATGACTTTGGCTTAAATTTCCTTGTTTTTGAGGATTGAAAATTGATGCTTCAAGAAACATGAAAAAGTTGCTTGAAAATGATAAAAGTACTTGATTTTGAGCTTAAATTCCTTAGTTTTTCATCAAATTTAAGATTTTGAGTTTTTAATTTTTTCTTGTACTTTTGTTAAAAATAGCAGGAAATATTTATGTTAGATTTTCATGTTATTTTGACTAGGCAGGCATGTTGTCTTACCGAGGGTTTTAGTCACAAGAACATGGAAAAATGTCAATCTATTGACTAATAATGCAATCTCATAACGACCGCTTACAAATTAAATGAGATGAAGTTCCCCATCAGTGACAACTGGGTAGGAACCCCGCTGTTAGCAGAATTACCAGAAAGTTACCAACTTATGATAATGGCGTTGAAGAACTCTGGAATTTAAAGTACACGTGATTGTGTAAGGGTTAAACTACTACAAGAAATCAAGATGGAGGATGCAAACAATGGTGACAAGACTGCCTTGTATTCAAAACCACAAAGGCATCGGAGAGTCGTGAGGGGTTACAAATGTAACAAACCAAATCACATTGCAAAGTTCTGCAATAGCGAAAGTGAAAAAAACAGCAGTTCTCAGCTATGCGAATACAAAAAGTATGCGTTGAGCGTTAACCTGGAGAGATCTGGAACTAACCTAGGTGGGAAAAAGGTGTGCTTGGTGACAGACACTTGGGACATACTGTTGGAACACTCATTGTATTTGGATTTGTGTGTATCAACTCACATCACATACAGTGAGATAATGCTACGTAACAAGAAAGTGTGCAACAGTACAGTGACTGGGGCAAACAGGAGTGAACTTGTGGCAAAGGCCTCGGGCAGTGTGGACCTAACCTTTCGCATGTAAAAAAAGATGTTATTGAGGCAGAAACAGGTGACGTTTTGCATATACTGAACTCAACAGCCAATCTATTCTCAGTAAGTAAGATTCTCAGCAAGAACAATTAGGCATGTTTTAGTAGTGGTTTTGTGCATGACCCAGGCGGACATTTGATGGCAAAGGTGGACTTCAAAATGGCATTTATCGCCTTACCACAGTAGACACAGACACAAAATTTTGTCGCTATGCTGCCAACCAAAAACTTTTTTGTGGCATCGCAGACCAGGGCACTTGAACCGTAAACACATGTTATTGCTAGCAATGGTGTCGGAGGGAATGAATGGTGAAACTTTAACCAGAGATCAATGTGTATTTTGTGTAATGGGTAAGCATTCGAATTTCCCTTTTAGAACGAGTGGAAAACATTCACAAGGCATCTTAGACCTGATGCACATAGACCTTTGTGGTCCCATGGAAGTACCATCCATAGAGGGAAGTTGGTAATTTTTAATTTTTGTGGATGACCACTCAAGGTACAAGATTTTTATTACCTTAATAAAAAATCTGAGGTCATAAACACATTCAAAGAGTTTAAGTGCATGATCTAAAAGCAAGCAGGATGTGCCATAAAGGTACTCCGTTTGGACAATGGAAGGGAGTATGTAAATGCAATTATTGCCAGATATCTCTCTTCACAAGAAATTTTACAACAAACAACAGTGCGGCACAGCCTGCATTAAAATGGGGTTGCAGAGAGGATGAGCAGGACATTAGTCAAGAAGGCACACACAATGCTCCGTGATGTCCACCTACCAAAACAATATGGGCGAAGGAAACTCTCACAGCAACATACTTGACAAATCGGTCTAGATTGAGCATTTTTGGGCAAAAAACCCCTAATAAGGTCTGAGGGATCGTAACCTATCACACTTGAGGATTTTTGGCTGTAAGGCCATGGCACACATTTCCAAGCCACACAGAAAAAAATGGGACCCAAAATCTGAGAAACTAATTTTTGTGGGCTACTGCAAAAAAAAAAGTGTTACATACTAAAAAACGAGCACAGGAAAAATAACCGTAAGTCGAGATGTTGTGTTCATGGAACAAGGAGAGAAATACAGTCCACATGAAGAAAGTTTGCAGACTGTCGGCACCGTGTTTAAACAAGATGAGGCTGCAGAAATTCCTCATGAATACGAACAGGACAGTCCCCAGGAAGAGGATGCAGAACCCTTTGTGACTTCGAACAAGAAGAGCAACAGGAAGCGCAAACTCACGAGAGTTCAACAAGAGGCATGGCAACACAGGGTGCAAACTCAAGGAGATCAACGGGAGGCACGGAGATCCACAAGACCACCTAAAAAAAAAAAAATGGCCAGATCTTGTACTGTGCTACGTTGAGGGCTCCAGTCTGCCAGACGGAAATATTGATGTAAATGATGCACTAACACTCCGGCAAATGGGAGAGTGCCATGAAGAAAGAGTTTTTGTCACTCGTGAGAAATTACTTGTTCTAAGAAGTGGCTACACCTAAGGACACAAAGCCCTTAAAAACAAAATGGGTGCGAAAGATTAAACCTGACAGGGATAACGAGTCTGAAGCCTTCAAGGCCAGACTTGTTCTGAAGGGCTGCAACCAGGTGCAAGGGGTGGATTACGAAGAGACATATTCACCTATCATCAAATGCTCATCAATTAGATACCTTTTGTTGCTGGCATTGAGGAAAGACCTTGATGTGGATCATATGGACGTGACGACTGCATATCTGTATGGGGACTTAAAGGAAGACGTATACACAATCCGCCCCAAAAAGTTTGCAAAGCCCGGTAAAGTGTGAAAACTAATAAAAGGCAGTATATGGACTGAAACAGGCTAGCCGAAATTGGAATAGGAAAATTGATGAGGTGTTATGCGCAAATGGTTTCACAAGTTCTAATGCAGACCCGTGCCTATATTACCTTTGGGGCGGTAAAAAGTTTACAGCAGTAGCTGTATATGTTTATGATCTGTTGTTTTTCTCCAACAGCAAAAATGCCATGCAAAACACAAAGAAATTTCTGAGAGAGAACTTTGAAATGAAAGACTTAGGGCGCGCAACACAGTGTTTAGGGATGAACATGACGCAAGATTGCCAGGAAGGGAAGGTTTGATCTCCCAAGAAGCCTACACAGAGAGAATACTCGAACGGTTCGGCATGTGTGATGCCAAGCCGGTGACAACTGCCTTGGGCTTTGGAATCAACCTGGAAGGAGACAGTTCTGAAGAGGTCAAGTCCCATACTGAGAGGCAATAGGCAGTCTGCTCTACCTGTCGCAAGCGTCCAAGTCGGACATCTGCCATGCAGTGAAACTATTGAGCAGGTACAACGATTCCACAAGATGGTACATTGGGTAAGCGTGAAAGGAATTTTTAGGTATATAAAAGGGACTCGGGAGTTACAAGCTAGAATTTTCTAGGGTTGGCCACAGCCAGTTAGAAACATATAATGATGCAGATTGGGAAAACAAAGTGAATCTATGGCATTCTATCACTGGGTTATGTTTCAATTTGAATAGCGTTTTAATCTTGTGGCACAGTAAGAGACAAAAGATTGTTGCGCTGTCAACATGTGAGGCTGAGTGTATGGCCATGTTGTTACTGTGCAGGAGTAATTGTGGTTGAGGCAACTGATATCAGAGATTGAACCTGGTAGTATAGTAGTGTCATTTGATGTGTTTTTGACAATAAGGGCTCTATACTGTTAGCCAAGAATGTGATCACTAATGCCAGATCAAAGCATATCGATATCAGGTTCCATTTTCCCAGGTAACATGTTGACTCTGGGACAATAAATATAAAGTACTTGTCTTCTGAAAATATTTTGGCAGCTCTACTAATGAATCCATTACGTTATGTAAAGATAAACATAATATTTGTACAAACGGGTTTTGGCTCATGGGCAGTAAATGTCCTAAGTTAAGTGAACCTTAGACTAAGCAATTCTGCTTTGCTCTCCTGGGAGAGGTACAAATTTAAGGGTTGTTGTTGACAGGTATTTTTGTATTTTTCTGATGAATCAGTAAGAAAATTCGAAATCCACCGAAATTAGTATATCTCTAAAATCAATAATCTCTTGTTGAAATAAAATAATATCCGTAAACAGAAAATAGATCATATAATATAATTTTGGAAATTAATCATGAAATATTAAGAATATTATTTAAATCTTTAAAAATGGTACAAACTGACTGACATACATTTTACAGAATTTTACATGTTTTGCTCCACAATTTCCCTCATCTTCATAGCTCTCCCCATTATTCCATTTCGTAGAATGTAATGTGAATATTGTGATGCCCCACATTTAATTTGTGTTCATTGTGATTAATAATTTTGATACATACTATTTTCTGAGGTTTTTTTTTAAGGAAGAGATTCTTAACAATGACAAGTTGCTGTGTCCCTGAAAGCTCTCGCTTCCCACACAACAGGTGGGCGTATAGTAGAAGTATTTGCTGAATATGTAGCTGGGAGCAGAGTGGGGGCAACTAGTACAGACTAGCTTCTGAGGTGAATAAGGTGGTTTCCTGATTGCAAAATATTTGAAAAATGTTTTGCAGTAGTAAATTTATACTCGTCAATAGAGATAATATAAAAATTATGAATAGTAAACTTCTTAAACTTGAAAGCTTCTCTTTGGGTGGGAGATAGAGCTTGGATCTCTGTTTTACTAATCTGGGTAATGATCTGCTTCAATGGGAATTTCCTATTTAAATCTCTTGCTATGCTACTGCTGCCAACCTCTGTGGCTAGAGTCATCTTCAGACTATGAATTCCCTTTGTAAGCCATGGTGTGTAAGGTTAGGGTAGATTAGTGTGACCTCTCCTTCATAAAAGTGAGGTGCCAATAAAATGTTTTTACTTGTACATGTATAGAAGTGTTTGTATTGTACAGGAATATATTGTGTATCTTTGTATCTTTTCAGGTGATGGAGGAAGAAGAGTGTATTGGGGTAAAGGAAGAAGAGTGTATTGGGGTAAACCCAGTCAATCAAGAGCCTTGTGAAATTACTTTCCCAGCTATAAAAGAAGAGCTAAAAGATGAACTACCGGTGAGTACATGATGTGTCATGTTTAGAGTATTGCTGTGACCTATTCTGGTAGTCAAACAAGGACACACAAGGAAGGGGGAATTTTAGTAACTAGAGGGGCAAGACCTAAGGCCCCCCACTGGGATTATAATTACCCTTTTAATTTTGTCGGCGTCGTCGTGTTGAGACCCTCTCGACAGTGACAGAGTGAAGAGTCGACGTCGTGACCACAGTGATGGCGTCTCGCTGGTCTCTCTGGAGCAAGATGGCCACGAGCCACCATCGTCCCCACCTTATATACTACCCTGCCTAGCCTCATGACTTTCCTCGGTGGGGAGAGTGTTTTCTAAACAGTGGGACTGGCTCGTCGTGGCTGCATTGTTCCAGGTGCCGAGCGTCGCTTGCCAGCCCCAGCTAACATGGCTTGTACGAGTGCCCCCTCTCTCCATGAGATTCATGCATCCTCGCATAAATGGAGGAGTAATTCCGATGATAGGAATGTTATGAGGTGAGGCTAGACCAGAGCATAGGTGGGACGGCTCGACGGAGGGCGAAGTAGGTCGCTCCGTTAAGTGAAGTGGTCTTCCACTGTGAGAGGTCCCTATTGTGGATAATGATAGTTTTGTATTTGTCGTTGGAGTGCAATTGCCATGTTGGCTATTTCTTCTTTAAATTTTGTAATGTCCGCCCTAAGCGAATCCATTTTGGACATGGTGTGCTGGCCTGTGACAGTCTCATTGTATCGGAAAAGGCCGAGTTCCGCTCGTTGGATGTTAGTTGTCATGTCCTCTAATGTGTAATTTTTCAGGCCTGCAATTTTATCTGCTAGAGAAGGGAGTAACGATCACCATACAATGTTTATGAAATCACTATCTGTAACGCTTGGATTGTTTGTCCGATGGTGGTACATTAAGGTTTCAATGTGTTTTTGGATGCTTTCGCTCAATTTTTGTTTGGTTGTGTAGAGCAACTGTTTGAGGTATTCCTCATTTGCTGGCATTGAAAAGGTAGTTTTCAATTTTTGTGTAATCCCTTGCCATGTGACGTTACTGCCTTGTGAGTAGGTAGCTGTCGAGTGTATACTTTGCGGACCCTTTTAAATAGTACTTTACCTTCCTGCATTTTTTCTCGTCTGTCCAGTTGTTGTTGTCTGCAGCTTGGTTAAACTGTTCTAAAAAGTCAGTCCATTTTTCTGTTACGTCCCCATAAAATACGGAATATGTAATGGCTGTTGGACAATTATGTTCATGGGTTTGTCATGTTTTCTGTAATTGGTGTGGTTTCGAGACGCTATGCTAAGGGCGAGTTCTCGTACAAATTTTCTTTTGTGTTATAGTAGATGTGTACTGGTGTTAAGTATCCTGATGTTTGTGATGCAATATTATCGTAAGTTTGTGTTGGTGTTGCTGGTAAAAGGCCGCTGTTTGTTATCGTGTTGATTAAGCTGCGTGTAATACATGTGGAGGTGGTGTTAAATAGTTCAATTAGATCTGGGTTTTCATTTAGCAGTTTGGCTGATTCAATTAAGTTCTGGAATTTCTCGACTGTGTTAGTGTTTCTGGCAGCTAATTTATTCTGTGTGTTAGACAAATCGATTGTGGCGTGTTTATTAATGTTTCGTGCAGTTTTTAGAAAAGTTGTAGATTGTGAGTCTGACATAAAGTTGCGTATTATGAATTCTTATATTCTACCATTCATTTACAAAAGCTGGTGTTATGGTTATTGTTTCCACACTGTGCAATCATGCATGGAAATTGTGCAATAACAGTAATTCAAAATGGACCGAAAAGAGGCCGTATTTCTACATGCATTAAATTTAAAAGCTTAAGCACACACTCTTACTAGGCTACAAATGGGCGTCTTGGTTTGTCGCTGCGACTGCAAGTGCATTGGTCCCGGTTTGCACTGAGGTGCCACTGGAATGTGCTGACTATGCACAACCCACCGTGACTTTGAATGACAGGACAATTCAGTTCTACTACACTGTTTACTTTGCGAAGTTCTAGGTTAATACTGGCCGTTAGCTTTGGCCTTTACAAACAGGGGTAAAACCCTGGGTGGAGGGGATACTGAGGCAGTTCTGAATTGAATTTTATTTCACTTTCAATGCCGTGAATTAAAATGAGTTTATATTTCCCTTTTGCCTCTCTGCTAGTTGCTGTACTGTAAGCCGTTATACTTCACGATTTTTGCCAGGGAATGCAACCCTGTGGCTGGTGGAAGTTTTGCACGTGATTTGAGTACTCTAAATGGGAGATCTGGGAGCTTCAGCAGCCTCCATCATTTGCTGTGACCTGTTCTGTAGTCGAACCATGACATGCAAGGAAGAGGGAATGTTCGTAACCAAAGGATAAAGCACTCTATCAGATTCACTATACTTTATTACAAATAGTAGATCTACAAGAAGTACATATAGCCCTTGGCTGTTACAACAATGTTACTCATCTCATTAAATGACTTTATTATCAGCTCAAGTTACTGCAACTAAACCTTTACAATAACAACAGCTAAAGAGTGCTTTTGGCTGGATGAGTCTTAATTATTTAATTCGAGGACCCTAATCCGGCAAGACCTAAGAAGCCCTACTGGGATTATAACTACCCTTTTAATCTTGTCATTGTCATCGTGTCGAGACCCTCTCGACAGTGGCAGAGTGAAGAGTCGACGTCGTGACCATGGCGATGGTGTTTCGCTGGTCCCTCCGGAGCAAGATGGCCACGAGCCACCATCGTCCACACCTTATATACTGCCCTGCCAAGCCTCATGACCTTCCTCGGTGAGGAGAGTGTTTTCTAAACAGCGGGGCTGGCTCGTCGTTACTGCACCATTCCAAGTGCCGAGCATCACTTACCAGCCCCAGCTAACATGGCTTGCACCAGTATGCTCCTAATAGGACAGTAGTCTGCTGTAGGCCGGGCATTGCAGTTTCTTCACACTTTTTTGAATCCCTGCTTAAGTTGTACGTTTGGTTATGGATTACGTATTCTTTCACTACGTTTAAACATAAACACTGCCATGCGACTTCTACGTTTCAATTGTTCAATGATTTGTTTACTGTTTTCAGCTGTTCAAAGATACTGGCATATTTAAAAAAGCATTGCATATAAATGTTTACAATTTAGGCCTACAAACATACTTGTGTCAGCTTTATGGCTCTTTAACAATGTCTCTTTGATTATAATTCTTAAGATTATTATTTTAAAAATCGTTAACATATTTCTGTTCACAATCTGACGTGTTACACATAATACACGTTAATATTTTGCCACAACTGTTTAATGCTGTTACATTGTGGGAGATAGAACTGTAGTATTTAACCTCTTGTTATTGATGTTTGTTGGGTTATTTCGTTAAAAGGACGGCCTCAATCAGATTAACATTAAAGCAAACAAGCAACCACTTCAATGAACAGAAAGTAAACTCAACATGCAACTCATGTTTCGTAATTTTTGTACATAGCAGTGACAAACTCACAAGATAGTAATGAACATGCACACAAATACAGTAGCTTTTATTCCACTCCTATTAATTTGCATAGTTAGTATTTACTACGTTGGCATCGACCTCGCTGTTCTGCTCGGGAGGCAGACCAATGCTGCTCCGCTTGTGCACCAGCCACGCACGACTGTACCTTAGTGCATGTGTCTTTTAAGTCATTCATTCACGAACGGGTCAGTGAGCCACCCCGTGACCCGAATGACCCACCTCGCCAAGAGTAAAATCCTACGTATGTGTTTACCGTGGTGAAGTGTTGTGTCCCCCTAAAAGCAGAGCATAATTTAAACACTGGAAAGTGTTATCTCCCGTTTGCTCCCCATAAGTGATATAATTGAATAAAGAGTGCCATACCACGTGGTTTACGTATGTTTATGAATCATTGACTTGGAACACTCTAAATTAACAACAAAATTTTCCATTGTTTGTGTAGTACTTGTTTTGTCTGGCAAGGGCGTATTTCTGTTATACCAGTTTTGTTAAAATGTAAAGCAATGATCTTGGCAGTTCCGGCATCCATCATGCCAATCACCCAAAACTTAAATTCTCACTTCATATATTAAATTAATAGGCTAAATTAATTTAATACTGTTTGTGGGAAGGGTCATATATGTGTCTTGTATGTTTTTATTATAATTTCTTATGAGTTTTGCAAGCCTGTTCTGGCTTTTCCAAGCAAAGTCAATTTCCACAACACGCATAAAACCAGAGACTATGAACTTTAAAATGCTTATTTAATTCTACAGAGTGTTTTGTGTTTAATTGTCTTTCCTGTGTATGCTGTTCAGTATGTGTATGTTTTTGGTATTTCCCGTGATGGTGCTGGTGGGAGATCGCCGTTAGGTAACAGGATCTCTCTGCCACCATCTTTAGTATAGACCAGCGGGCTGAAGAGGGTGGACGTGTTATGCAGGCACTGTGTGAGCTACATCGCTTTGCATTGACCATGTTAACTATAATGAGTCTTTTAATTGCCGGAATGTTTTTACTATTTTTGCTCCTCCCGCGTAATCACCCTCCTCTCCATCAGACTCATGGCCCCAGAGAGTATAACGCCTTAATTTCCACGTGCTGTTCAGTACTTTATTCCATGTTGGCCTATGACAGGCCTGGTATACCATGTCTGCTTAATTCGAGGGACAGTGTATTGTGTGTGAGTGTATCCGTTCTGCAATATACGTAGTTCAAATGGACCTAGTCTTGTTTTATTTCTTAATATTTAAAGTAACCTTGGGATCTGGCCCTCTCTAGAATCACCCATGTGCTCAACTCATGAACTGTAACAGTGATTCTTGTACTAATTTAATTTGTTAACTTGTGCTGCAAGGGAATCGCCACACAGCGGTTGACCTGCTACAGCCTTGAGATATCGTCTCCATGTGCTCGTCCATGCTTTAGACGAGCTGGCTCCCTGGGAACTTTTAACATCTTTTCTAACATCTATCGCCATGCATCAGGGTTTCTCTCAAATCTGACATTTCTCACCCCTCACTAGCAGCCAAGCCACGTTAAGGTTTATTAAATTATTTTTGAACACTTTCTGGCTGTGCATTAGTAATTTGTTGGGAGACTGTGGTAAACATTCAACTCACAGAAACGTAAGTACATTACATATTTATGCTACAAACACCTGGGGTAAAGTTACAAAGATGTGATAAATAAATAGACGTGACCTTTCAAATACATAATTAATTAATTAATTAAGTTATAAACAGTTTATAGTTAAAACTTATCATTTTTGACATCCAATATTTGCTATCACACACACTGGTCCAGCATTAAAGCCCATGATGCAGACTCAACATTGACCATTTTGATTTCGTAAACATCACTCGCATCACAACTGACATGACACACACTATAGTATATTTATTCCTGTCATGGAAACACATGCTTATCACAAACTCGTAACTTTACAAGTGGGTTGAAGAAACACAATGTTTAATGACTTGGTGTGGTAATTTTAAGTATTTTTCGCAGCAAGAAAAATTAACACTTTGTTCAGCAAAATGCAACATGCCATTTCATGTCGTCACTTCTGCCAATTTCTTACTTATAATCATCCGCCATTACATCTATAAAATTATAATAAGTATTCAAACATTAAAATATTTTTTCAGTTTTAAATCACAAATTCAACCATCATTTTTTTTTCTGTAATAAGTATAATCTATATTAAATTGAAAACATTTATTATTTTCCTGCTACTTCTAGAGCTGTGAATCTTTTAGAGAAAGTGACAAGTTGTACTCCGTAAATTAGAGTTTCTTTCCAAAACATGATAAAAACTTCAAGTCACTATTGCCTACGCACCATATTTTGTACTGATATTTGTAACAGTAACAATGAAATATGTTTCCATCAGTGTTATTTAAAAATTCAAATATTTAAATTGGAAATGTTTAATTTACAAATACTGTACCAATAAACTAGATGATATCATTTTAAGTGTGAACTGTTTATTACTAGCTGTAGCAGTACGCTCGCACTGTTTTTAACTCATATTGAATATGAAATAAATATTAAAATATATAGAAGATGCCAAGTTAAAGTTTCATTTAATAAAATATATAATACATTGAAAAGTTATTTACAGTGTTAAATATTTGTAGTATATAAGTTATCTGTATTTAATGGGATAAATATTTATGACTTAATTACCAAATTATTTAATAATAATTCTGGAAACCAAGAACTATATAATTTTTAAAAAACATCTTGATCAATTTTAAATACTATTGCCTGTACATTATTCTGTTGAAGATTTTTAAAATTGTAGTATGTATTTCTTATTGTTACTATGTTAATTATATATTGTTTATTTTATCATTACTATTTCTTTTTATTTATCTTTTTTTATAGTATTGGTCTGTATTATATGTGCTGTGTAAAATTTTAATTGCTAGTAACTGTTTTGGTATATGACAAATCCTATTCAGTATTCTTGCGTGCCTACTGCCACATGTGCGGGCACAATGGGTGGTCTCAGCTCTGTGGGGGTTTCCCACCTCAATCTCTGCTTCCTCCCGCCTTCCAGCCGGGGATTGATTGACAGCAGTGACCTGGCTGGCATCACAGCCCCTCTTCCTCTACCAGAGTAGCCACGACTTTAGAGAATGCACAAGAATATTCTCGGAACTAGGACCCTCAGCACAACACTACATTTAGAGAAATTTCTGGGTGATAGTCTACGACCCAATAAATATTGCAGCAATCCAAGGGTCTGCAGTTGCTTTGTGGAAACTTGAACAGTAATATTTTGTTTGACAGATTTGTCCCTCGGAGTTTAAACAGCGCACCCTTGAGTGACGTCAAATATCCCAAACACTCCTTCCCCTTTCACTCCAGCTTTTACCCCTGCTTCTCCTTATTTTCCTGCTTTCTCCTTCTTCCCCTCTTTCCCCTTCGCATCTGCGCAGTAGCTATGATGTTTGGCCAGCATCCTAGCTAACTGTGTAGACTTGTTCACTTCGCCTAATGATCTTTGCATATGTAGTTGTACAGCCCTGTTTGTATTTCTGTTGGGAGGCAACTCCCTGTGGTGGCAGGCATCATGGACAGTAAGGTTTAAGTAAGTAACTTCTTGTCTAAATTCTGTATTGGCCCCTGCCATCTAAACTACGTCTGGATTTATGAATTCAGGGTTATGCTCCTTGTATGTGTAGCTGTAATGTAATTTTGACAAACCTTTCTGATGTCATCTACTCTTGTTTAGATCTTTCGGGCCTACAGCTTTTGTGATATGACTTGACTTTGTCAGTAATGTAGTGGCAACCTGGCGCCGCTCACCTACCGCCTAAGGTGACATGGGGTATAGCAAGTGGCCGGGCAAAATGTAACATGCTCTAATTCGCCCGGCTATATAAGCACCTCCCGTATCACCCCCCCCACCCCCCAGCCACCCCAGATGGCATTGAAGCATGAGGCAAGACAGTGAGTGTGTGACAAGCGCTGAAGCAGAAGGGAACTGTAATATTTGGCCAGAGGAGCTCTGAAGCCAATCAGCAGAGATCTACTGGTGAGCATAATTGCATACCGGTAGGACGTCACAATATTCCCTTCATAATTAATAATTCTGGCAAGGTTAGGGTATAACTGAGTTGTATTGTAATTGTATTGGGTTATCACAGTAACGTAAAATATTAAAGATCTAATTGATGTTCTGTACAAGTAGATGTATGAACTGTCCATTTATATATTGTAATAAATATGTATTTTATTTAATAATCTTCCTTATTAGTAACCATTGTGAACTTAACCCCGTAGCACCCCTTCCCTCCTATTGTAGCATTGCATAAAGTTTGACTTAGACAGAGCAGATAAATAGCAGGAATTAGTGGGGTTTAGGATAGCGGAGATAGGAAGAATGTTACACTGGTGGAGTGCCTAATATCCCACCTCGCGCTTAGGTGAGTTAGCTTAATACTTTCCTTGACATTTTCCCATGTGCAGCGCATAGAATACTGTTTGCAGCATGCAGCGCATAGAATACTGTTCACAGCGAGCAAGACACATGGCTTTGCTTCACGTCGCCACATCGCGCACTGGTGTAATTATTTCCCCCTACATTGTGTTTTGTATTTTACTTTACTCACAGCTGTTCACATCAACTATGAATTTCAGTTCATATCAGCTTCCCTCATTGTTCTATTATAGATATTCATATTTTGATTGCTTCTCTTCAACCCACCCAGCTGTTATCCGTCTACAGTGAGCCGTCTACTGTGGGTAGCGAGGAGAAGGTAGTGGTCATCGTCAATAAAGCCATCGGAGGAGATACCCAGCTGTTTTGCATTGTCGGTATGCCTCAGACAGGGGTGGGTAAAGGCATGACAATAAAGCCCATCCCCTATGATGGACAGTCACCTTGGCGTGAATACTGGTACCAGTTTGAGATCATTGCCACCCTGAATGTGAGCAGCGGGCATACTAACTAGTGGCTGTACTGAGGAGATCTGCACGTCTGGAGTACTTCACATTGGTGACGGCCTTGGAGCTGCGTTTTGGTGACCGATACCTGTGACATGACCACCATGCCCAACTGCAGAAGTGCATGCAGCAACTAGGGGAACCACTGCTGTAGCTGTGGCAGGAAATTGTGAGGCTGTTGCACCTGTAACTGGAGGGATGCTCTGAAGAAGCTCGAGATGTCATCGCAGTTGCTTCTTCATCAACGCTATTGCTGACACCTAGGTTCAGTAAGTTGTACATTTGGCTGCACCATGCAGGATGCATTGGTTTGATCACTGGAGGTGGAGTCAGCAAAGCAGGCATCAGTGCCTGTACGTTCAGTGTGGTCATTGATACTGAATGAAGAGGAGGGCGACAGCACCAAGAGGACACTGAAGGACTAACAGACGACCATAAGGGACACTGCTTCCAGGGTCCGTGCTAAGGAGATTCGCCATCCCCATCCCAAACTGCCAGAATGTTGGTCGTATAGATAGCCAGGGCATCTGAGAGTCAACTGTCCTCATCAGCAGCAACAGCAGTAACAAGGGAGTTCACGGCGAGGGGCAGGTGAGACTGCAACATCTTCGGGAAACTTGTAAGCACTGGGCTTGAGGGGCAAATTTTAGGGATTGCTGGAGGAAAGACCCCAGTGTTTTTGCAAGTGCATTCAATGAACCAGAACTTGGGTGTCATATTGGTGTAGGGGAGCCTAGATGATAATTTTTGTTAGATAGTCGTTGACACAGCAACTATTACGGTGGTAAGACAGGACATTCTCGGGCCTTCCCCACCGCGATCATCCGATAAGAGCATAGATCAATGCTTTTTAATTACAGTAACAGGTGAGACGACGCCAGTCAGAGGTTAAGAAACTGGTACTAGTACAGTTTGGTACAAAAAAATATAGCATGATATTTACATAGCAGAAATAGAGGACAAATTCATTTTGGGTCCTATCAATCACCCATATTTGTCTCACTACTGTAAAGTGATAAAATTCCTTCAACTGAAATCCCTAAGGTTTCAAACCAATTCCTACCCAGTAAGCTAGGCCCCTTTCCACTCGCCACTAACACTGGGACTGCACGTCAATTTCACCAACATTGTTTTAGCACCCTTCACCTGCAACTGTTCTTGATACGAAGTTATTATGGCAATGTTACAGTTGTTGAGCGGTGGTTGTTCTGACCCCAGAGACTTGTAGGTTTCCCAATTAATCACAGAAAAACTTGCACCAGTATCCACCTCTATGTGTTGTTGCCATCTAACCAGAGATCAATAACAAAGAGTACCTTGCTCAACAGAGCCTGCAGACTGTATAACCCACATAGTCCTTCTACTTCATCATCCTATTGTTTCTGTGTTGCATCTGATCCCTGAGCTTTTTCTAGAAGCATGTGAGTCCTTCCTGTATCTGATTTTTCTCCACATCCCTGGAGTACATTACCAATTGCACCTTTCTTATTTTTCTTGATGCATACTCTCCCTAAATGTCCCCTTTTAGAACAATAGCAGCAGACACATGCCTACATATTTCAGGTGCATGGTTCCCAGAACACCAACAACACTGTTTAGGCGGCCTCTGCCTCTTCTCTAACATTTGTTTGGCATTATCTACATGTCTGCCCACAGCCACAGCATGCAGTGTGGACCTTTCATATCCAAGGAGGTTTAACCGTCACTATACTTTGTAAGTCTGCCATATTTTTGCCAGTCGCTTCAGCTATTGTTGCAATGTCCACCGTGTCTTTGAAAGTGAGTTTGTGATTGGATGATACTGCATTCTGCACCAACCGATCCCGTACCCCACACACACCAGCCAATCCCTCAACCTTCTGTCCAAATCCTGAAAGTACAGTGTGTACTCAGGCACTGTAATTCTGCCAAGTATGCTGCAATGGTTTCATCCTCTGGCTTGTCACGTTTTAAAAATACATGTGTTTCCACAATTTCACTAGGAGTTGGATTGAAATGTTGCGTTAGCTTAGTAAAAACTTCAGTGATGGTTACTTCATCTGTCTGCTTCGGCACCAGTAACAATAAATCTAGGTTATACAATTCATTGCTGCAGACATGTAAAACACTGCACGTTTTGTTTCCTCTATTTCGACTTTCATTAGCAACAAAATACAACTGAACTTTTTCCCTGCATGTCTTCCACGTATCCCGACCCTGCACAAATTCTCCCATCACGCCAGTGGTAGCCATATCTGCCACTTGTAGCAGATATATGCACGGGAACAATCCTACGATCCTCGTCACCAATTTATGTGCTCATCGTTACATTACGATTCTCGAGTCACATTAAAGTGATTTAATACATGTTGGCTGTGTCGACTGAGGATGCACACAGAAGGCCAAGTCCACCACACATCATCATACCTGTCCTCTGTCAGAGCTACCAACTTTCACAGTGTACAACTAGGCTTTCCTTACACCACTACCTATTCTGCTAACATAACCTTGCTACACTCAGTATATAACATTAATACTGGTTTTAAGTGTTTCACTGTCATAATTTCCTTGAGGTGAGGGACATTTATGTAAATACTTCTTGTAAATAGCAAATGATAGCCATTGTTGTCAAGATAATAAGCTCTGAGTTTTTTGATTGTTTATAAATAAAACTACACAATTATTATTAGCACTTTTATTTAATAAAGACCCCCTATCACTTATAGAACAAGGCTACACGAACAAGCATTTGAAAATTTGTAACAGTATACACCATCCCTACCCTGTGCACCCTATGTATGTCGCACACCTGTCCCTATGATGCACACCCCTCCCTGCTTCACACACCCCTCCCTGCCTTGCATACCCCTCCCGGTCTTGTGCACCCCTCCCTGCCTTGTTCACCCTTCCCTGTTTCATGCACCCCTCCCTGCCTCATGCATCCCTCCCTGCCTCGTGCACTCCACTCTGCCTTGCACACCTCTCCCTGCCTCGTGCACCCCTCTCTACCTTGCCTACCCCTCTCTTCCTCGCCTACCCCTCTCTACCTCGTCCACCCCTCTCTACCTTGCACACCCCTCCCTGCCTCGCATGCCCCTCCCTGCTTCGCACACCCCTCCCTGCTTCGCACACCCCTCCCTGCTTCGCACACCCCTCCCTGCTTCGCACACCCCTCCCTGCTTTGTGCATTCCTCCCTGCTTCATGCACCCCTCCCTACCTCGTGCACCCCTCTCTGCCTTGCACACCCCTCCCTGCCTCGTGCACCCCCTTTGCCTCACGCACCCCTCACTGCCGTGTGCACCTCTGCCTCACAAACCTCTCCCTGCCTTGCGGACCCCTCCCTGCCGTGCGCACCCCTCCCTCGCACCCCCAAGCCCCCTTCCTTGCACACCCAACCCTACCTCATGCACCCCACTTTGCCTTGTGCACCCCTCCCTGCCTTGTGCACCCCTCCCTTATTCGTGCACCCCTCCCTGCCTCGTGCACCGCTCTCTGCCTCATGCACCCTTCCCTGCCTTTCACACTCCTCCCTGCCTCACAAACCTCTTCCTGCCTTACAAACCCCTCCCTGCCTCATAAATCCCTCCTTACCTCATGCACCCCTCCCTGCCTTACAAACCCCTCCCTGCCTTGCACACCCTTCCCTGCCTCGTACGCCCCCCCTCGCTGCTTCGCACACCCCTCCCTGCATTGTGCACTTCTCCCTGCCTCGCACACCCCTTCCTACCTCACAAACCCCTCCCTACCTCATGCACCCCTCCCTGCATCGCACACCCTTCCCTTTCTTGTACACCCTCTCTTCCTTGTACACCCCTCATTTTCTCGCATACCCCTTCATTATTCGTACATCTCTGTGTGCATCACACAATCCTCCCTACCTTGTTTTTCATGAATGTCAGTTTAGTTTTCAATTCAAATATTTTTTATATGTATTTATAGTGTGTATTTTCACTTGTTCAGTAGTCTATTAATTTTTCATTGATTTATATTTTTGTATTTTAATACACTTATGTATTAATTTATTACTAGCTTTTGGTTTATTGCATTAATAAGAATTTTTACAAAGATGTGGGAATTTTTTTTTTTATTACAGTATTTATCTTGGGATGCATTATAAATATATTGTATCCAAAATATTGTGGTACTGCGTGAAAGTGTCTTGCTAACACATATGATTAAATGTGACAGTGGGAAGATGTCTCTAATGGAGAGTGCATGGCTTTGTGTGCTGGAGACACTTGTATTCCAGAAGAGAGTATGGCACAAGACGTGAAGCCCATTATTAAGGAGGAGATGACATTTGAAGATCTCTTGGTGTGTGAAGAGGTTTCCACAGGTGTGTATGTATTGTTTTGTAACACTTGGTGCTTATATTAATGTTGATGCTGGGTATTGTGTCTGGGATAAAGTATGTTTGTAGGGATAATAAAGTAAGACTTGCACACTTACGCCACCAAGTTGCAGGAATTCTTTTGGAATTTAGTGTCTGAGCATGTTGTCTGTCCTCTCAACAGTAAATCACTATTGTGAGGTGTAGCTTCAGTATTGATCTTAATGCAAGTGACAGCAGAAGTGAGTGAATGAGCCAGAATCCTGTTGGCTATGTTTTGTCAGAGTTCTTAACACAAGAGCGGGGTTCTGTAATACAAGTATCTGTATGCAAATAGTGTGTATTCTCAGCAGTAGCCTTTCAACTGGCTTATTAATGCCACCTGTATCAGTCACTTATACCAGAAATCCATTTCAGTGTCTGTAACATTTCTTGTCATAGTTGCCAGCTGGTCAGTGAGCATATGTGGAGGTTTCAGTTTACACTTAATGAAGGTTTTTAAGCATACTATAAAACATCAATGTGTGTGCCTTCGGTTGTATGGAGGATAACTGAGTTGTATTAATTTTCTTGCAACATTTTGCTACGAATTTTTGGGAAACGTAAGCAGCTGCTCTTGTAATCCTTGTGATCAATGTCCTGACATGTCACATGAGTTGCATAAGCTTTACCTTTAATGTAACTTCAGAGGAGAAAATTGAGGTGGAATACTGTCAGGTGATCTGGTGGCCAAGATGTTGAACTGGGAAGTGTTCTATTCAGGAAATAACTATCTCTTAATCCCTAGCGTGGTGGTGCACCGTTTTGAAACAATGGCCAAGGATGAAACTTTGTCATGGTTCCAGGGTCGATCCTCACTATAAGAGTGTCCTCGCTGTCTCTGAATTAGACCGATTTTGATCCCCAGTAGGGCCTACTACTTAAAAATCACCCTAAAGTTGCTTTTAAATTGTGTTTGAACCACCATAATGTAAAAATATCCTGTTATATGATAACTGATTGTGTGAAAATGAGCAGAACATCTGACCGTGCTACGTACCTGCTCAGCCTGCAATCAGTTCCTTGGCCTACGCAGCATTTTCCTGCAATCAGTTGCTCGGTTATATGGCATTTCCCGTTATCGCTTACTCGGCCGCCGAAGCACTGCCCTGCAAGCGATAACTCGGTCGTCACAGTTCCACTCGCATAATTCACACCTTTTTTTACAGGATTTTAGTGCCAAAAATTAGGGTGCATGAATTATTGAATTATACAAGAAATAGCCAAGACACGTGCATGTAAACATTGAAATTGGGTCTACTGTAAGTAATCCTCGCCAACTGCGGGGGATACGTTTTTTAAAAACACAGCACTTAATTTATTGATAATATATATGAAGATACATATTCAAAATTAAATCACTTGTGTGCTGGGGCTAGCAGCGAAAACATTGCCGTCTGCATGTAGCTGAGCAAGTGCATAGATCAGCGTGGCAGGACGTGACGGCTTGCCACTGTCGGTCAGTCGGTACACGATTATTCTGGCGGGCGACCACCGCCCGCCACTGCCGGTCACCCATCGCTGCCGTCGTTATAGGTCCGGTTCACAACGTAACAGCAGCCTGGTATTGGGAAAACATGACGTGCACGTTAAACTCAGGAAGTGTTTTTTTGGCCCGCTTCTCTATTGCAGTGTTCCTCTGCACACACAATTACCTGAAGTTTAAATGCAGTAGTTTGACTGGTATATTTACCCATTATGCATTCGTACTAAACGAAAATTAATATTAATGTAAACTATTCCTTCTGCATTTAAAAAACCACCTGTATACAAATAAGCTCCTTTGACTGATTTTGTTTACATATTTGCAGCGCGGGGTATGGCAGCCAGAAATCGATAACAGGACCAGTGACCTTGAAGTGTCAGCGATCTGGTGTGGTCGAACAAAGTGCGCGCTATGCAGGCCCATCGTAGGCTGTTCATAGTAAAGTGAGCACTTTTGAAACCACCTTCATTTGAAATAATGTTTAATAAATATATTTTATTTTAGCCCTACACATTTACTCCTGATTGCGGTGGAATCTACACACTGTGTTTGGTATTTAGATGGCAATATTTATTTTAAAAGGTTGTTAGAGGATAAAAAAAATGGCTGAAATTAAAAAGTAACTAGGGATGTAAAAGTGCTCACTTCACCGTGAACAGTCTGTAGCACGACACGCCTTGTTGAGAGAAACATGCTGCATGAAATATGAAAGAAAATTTTTTTCCCTAATTCGGCACCATGAAATTCTGGTGCGTGAATTGTGCCATTGCAAGAATTATGCCAGTAAATATGGTAGTCATTGGAAAATTATACGTTTTCAAGTAACAAAACCTGCATGGTGCGAGACTTACTCAAAACCAGCAAAGATTCAAGAAAACTTTATCAAAATGGATTCAAATTACTTCTGTTGTAGCACAGCGATAAAATGTAGTAGTAGTAGTGTCCCTATCTTTAATTGGTATGCCACAGAATGGGGTAAAAAACTGGTAAAAATCTAATAATATGTAGTTATATTTGATTCCAGCTATTACTTGGATTATTATGTTTAAATGGAATTTTTTTTCATTAAACAATATCGTTTGTACGCCTAGTTGTTTGAAACCAAACACAGTTGACAGCACAATAAGAGTGAATGACTACGGAAAAGCGGAACTGGTTCATGAAAACGGGGTAAAGATAGAAAGGGCGGGATTCTATTTATTGACAAAGCGCCTGGTTTTGTTAAAGAGGGTGGTTAGGAGGCAAGGCGGAAGAATGTGACACATGATAGTGTCACGCGGAGGCGGCGCAAGGGAGTGGAGTTGCGGCAGACAGATAACAAAAGCGCACGCCACACGGTTACAAGTCCTGCCACAAGCCTGCTTCACACGATCTTGCCGTATGTTTCAACTCGTAAAATTACAATTTTTCATGGAATATTTTTGCTATTTTTTGACGGTTCCTCAAAAAAGACCTCGTTATACCCACGTTCTCGCAGTTCCCGTGCTCGCTACAGCGGGATTCTACTGTATATGCATATAGAAAAGCTGCACAGTGTGATATTCGGATGCCAAGTTCATGTAATTAGTTTCGTACTGATGTGCTCATTGCTTCAGTGTAAGACTCAATTGAAGAAGCTAGTTCTCCAACAGTGCAGTGTTTTATAGCTATCAGAAATTGGCACCCGAGCTTAAAATCTCAGTTACAGTCACTTACCACCATTGTCTACTGCAAGCTTTTTTTAAATATAATGTTTAATAGAAGAACTTTAAACTGTGTAATTGATTACTTCACAGACATGCTACAAGGTAGCTTGGATTACGTGATGCAGAGGAAGATAATCTTATAACAGGCAGTTGTTTACATGTGACCTCCATTGTGGAATTTTCGGAGTGAGTGTTTGTGCTATAAGTTGGGTTGGAGCGTGTGTTATGGTTACACAGTTTTTTCTAAGTTTGCCGTGTTTATGACACGGAGGCAGTAGCATCGACAGAAATTTCTTAAGGGAGGGATTACACTCACTGAAGCAAAAGGAGGGAGGTTATATTGGTGTTAGCAGTACTTGTTAAATAGGACAACAAATACTCAGATAAAAATTACTTCACAATTTAATATAATGTATTATATTTTAGAGCATTATTTTGTGTCAATTTTTAAGGCTTATTGACAGTTTTAATACTAATTGTTCACAACCTTAGGAGCAAAAATACGGAGCTTACAAACCCCATATACCCCCCCCCCCCCCCCCCTTCGTGGGTGATGCCCCTGCTAAGAGGCGTACCTTCTAAAGTTATTATGCAAGCTACAAGCATTGTTTTAATTTAACATTAGTAGATACAAATTCTGTGTTCAGAAACAATAATAAATATTGGGATTAATGATTGCTTGGAACTACTCGCTCATGCCCAGTTAGTATAGTTGGTCATCAGCCTTATTGGATTTAGGTTACCAGGGTCATGTATAACCTTCATTTTCATATTGAAATAAATTTACGTATGTATGTCTATTCAACCCTCTGGTTTTCCTGCAGAGAGCAACTGAAATTGTACCTAGAACTTTGTGAGATTTACACACCTTAAATTTTTTCGTCTATAATGGGAGGTTGTATTTATACATCTGGGGTATTATTATATTGTAAATATGTCTGAATATTGAAATAAATTATTAATTATTAATTTTAACCAGAAATAATTCTGCATGAACTCATGATGTTCTGTAAAACTTTGTGTAGTTAATGTTTTTATTGTTTTTGCTGTAAGGGAATGTTGAGTACGTATATACTTTTTGGTTATCACTTTATGTGGGACATGTTTGCCTGTCAAATCAAATTTCAGAAACATTTTGGTTTTATGGTAGAGATGAATAAACATAAAAAATGCACTTTAAACCTAATTTATAAATTTTTTTGTTATAAAAAGTGATTAGTTTCAGTTTTTGTGACAGTGACGCTACTTCCACCTGCTGATATACAAGGTGGTTCATAGGGTACCAGTTACCTCTATGGTGGAGACTATGGGCATCGTGGGTGTCGAGGGTTGTAACCTCGAGTCTTACTTTGTCTCCCTGTTCTCTAAGGCTGTAAGTGCAATGCAGCATCGGAGAGGGGAGTTTCTGGTGGCTGATTACACTCTGTCTTACCACGGTGGCTGTGATCCTCTGCGGTGGGAAGTAGTAGGGGGTATCACTGTTCTTACCAGTGGAGGGGCAGGTCTGCGACTGATGGTGGCTGCGATGCAGGTGGTGATCTCTCCATCTGTTCCAGTTCTCCTAGAATGAGAATGAGAGGGGTGGGGGTTCACAATATAGAGGTCTACTACGCAATATAGATAAAGAAATACATCAGTCAATTTGCGGGTTAATAGCAGGAGTTTATTCAGTAATTAATTATATAGTCGGAGACTATCCGGCCAATTAATGGCCTTAAGGGCAGAATAAACTATGATTTTAAAAACCCACTGCTGATTAATTATGGTAGTGAGGCATCGGGGACATAAGGGCTCAGAAAAATGTGTCCCTTGAGCTATGATGGCAGCACTTATCTGTATGCAGGGGTTCCTCTGGCAGCTGGTTTGGGGTTCCATCAGCTGGGTGTCCCTGCGCGGGCTCTCGGCTGGGTCACGTTGGTGTGGCAGTCTCAGTTGACGTCCTCCTTCATGGCCAGGCCTCTTTGGCGGCATGGTCATCGCTGCTTCCTCTGGGCTGGATCTCTTCGGCGACTGCTAGTTTCTACTAGCTGCACCTTCCAGGGCTGGAGCAATGGCTCAAGTAGGGGACTTCCCACTAAAATCCAAATTTTAAACACTCCAAATATTTATTCTTTCCATAATAACCTAATACCACGTTTATTTTATAAGCGCGGAAACAGAATGGACCTTTAGAAGACTTGGACTAGTGGGTGAACTGTCCACGGTCTAGAGCAAGTCAAGGCCAAGAAGAATAGTGTCCGGCCAGCCAAATAAACAAGAAAACTTAATGAAAACCACCTACAGCTAGGGTCTCTAGCTCCTAGACTGTATAACACAAATTCTTTTTGGAAAGTATAGAATGTAACTTTTTTCAGTGAGAGACATGAGCTCTTGTAATATATATGTTTCTGAATTGGGGTCAGCAAGGCTAGCAGTGACTGGCATTATGAAACATTAGATTTGATAATGATCAGTCCAATAGTACGAAAGTTTTGCCATTTTCTTGTCAACTGCTCTTCTAACAGTATGAACTTTACACAAAACTAGACACCTGCATGAAATGGATTGTCAATCTAATGCTTATCATATTTGATACTGCTCTTGATACTAGCACGTTTTAAGTTTTTAAGGGCAGCTGTCCAGACCTGACAAATGTCCTTGGGGTGATCCGGTAACAAATCATTTAAGTGCCACAAATTGGGCAAATGATTCACAGAGTGGTTATTTCTTAACTATGTGTGTGTGTGCGTGTGTGTGCGTGCATGCGCGCATGTATATATATATGTGTGTGTGTGTGTGTATATATATATATATTGACATCACCCTCACTGTCCCGCTCGGGATGCAGCCCACTGCTGCTCTGCTCATGCACCAGCCTTGCACGGCCATGCGTTCAGTGTACGGGTCACATAGGTTGTTCATGCGAGAACGGGTCTTTTGAACCATTTTCGACCTGCTAGACCTGTGTTACGAAGAGAGAGCTGAACTCAGAGAGTGCATAGTGCCATTTTCATCTGTAGCTTTGAAAGCATAGTCTAATTTATAAAGAGGTAAGTGTTATCTTCCTTGTGCTCCCCATGTGAAGTGTAATAAGCCTTAGAGTGCAAAGCCACGTGGGTTACGTATTGCTACTAAACGCAGACTTGACACTCATAAATAATGATAAATTTTTCCAGTGTTTTTATCATGTTTCATTTGTTTTAAATGGGCATATTTCATTTTCTTGAGTTTTGGGAATGTGTAACGTAAATTATACTGGCAGTTCCGGTGTCCGCCATGCCACGTGCCCAAAAACAAATTCCTTCACATCAGATTAAATTATTTACATAATTTAAAGAAATGGTTTTAAGTAGAAGTGTTTATGTAAAATGCAGTGTAATATTTCCTAACTAATATCTACATGCTTTGCGAGCCCATCCCAGCTTGTTCACGAAAATATTATTTTTCCAAACTCAAACGAAAATGAGGACCCTGGACAATAAGTAAGTAATTTTCCAGTGTTTATTTTGTCTTCTGACATTATTTCTTGTATACATTTTGTCAAATGTAAAATTTTTATTAATATCCTTCTTGATGCTGGCGGGATATAGCAGGCAAGTTGCTGGATGTCCGCACCACCATCTTTCATCTTGATCACCGGGCCAAAGAGGATAGATGTGTGTTGTGCGTCGTGGGAGTTTTCACCGACTTGAACCAAGAATTTGGTAGCAATAGTAGTGTTAATTAAAGTTGCAAAACGGGGACTCTGGTGCAGGGGTTTGGGGCTGGGGACACAAGTCCGCCATCTTGGATGATGTAATGTTTGCACAAGTTTGCACAGAAAATGGCCAAATTCTCAGAACATTTCCCATTTTCCCTCAAATTTGGCCTTTTTCCCACTGAAAATGTACTTTTTTCCCCACATGCTCTTGCATTCCACATATAACCTGACATTGTGGCGTTTTACTCATAACCCATGAGTGATGTGGGGTTTCACCGGCGGTGGCCATTTTGGCAGCCAGTATGCTGACTGCTGCCATTTTGGTAGCCAGGTGAGTCAAAAATTTCTGGAAGCTTTCACCTTACCAAATGTCTCAACTTCCTCCTCTAGCATTCCATAACACTGCCCCCTGCTCAAGTCATTTCTCACAGCCTGAGCCCCCGCAAATAATCCTCATGCCAGTAATATATATATCCTAAAAAAATGCAAAATGGCCACCAATGCACTGCCTAGCAAAATGGTGGGTAATGCACTGTCTAGCAAAATCCCTTCCAATGTACAGTCTAGCAAAGTGGTTGAATGTACTGTCCAGCAAAATGGCGATCAATGCATTGCTGCCCAAGTGTCCAGTGCTGACCATCAAGATGGTGGTGACCAGCACTGACTGGCAGCAGCCAGTAGCACTACTGACCAGAAAGTGGCAGCCCCTGGTTCTGGTACAGGAGGATGGGTAGCTGGGTATCTGTGGCCGCCATCTTGTATTACAGCATTTCGCACAGAAAATGACCAAATTCGCCAGCAGCTGCCATTGTGGCAGCTAGAAACCCAGCGGTGTTCATCTTGGCAGCCAGTATACCAATGATGGTCTTTTTATTAGTCAGTCAAAATGTCTGGAATCTACCATCCTACCGAATGTCTCTACTTCTTGCTTTAGCATTCCATAACACTGCCCCCTCCACAAGTCTGTTCCCGCAGCTCTGTCATTCCAGTCAAGGGGTTCCCTCTGCATGCTGCTGTGACCATCTTGCCACATGTTCCAAAGGCTTCTGGATACTGTCTAGCAACATGGCGGGTGGTTGTGTGTTATGGGATCCCACTGACTACCAAAATAGCAGCAGTGGTACTGACCAACAAAATGGTTTCACTATCTAGCAAAATGGCTACCACTGCAGAACATCTTGCTCTTTAAATCTAGTCTGCTATTGTGGAAGTGAGACTGCCTAGCAAAATTGTGACCAATCCACTGTATAGAAAAATGGTGTCCAAAGCACTGGCTATCAAAATGGCTGCCAATGCACTGTCTGGCTTTTTGGTGGCACTACCTAGTAAAATGGTGGTCAATGCAGAACTTCCTGCTCTGTCAATTTGGTCTGCAATTGTGGAAGTTGTACTGCATCAAAACTACTGCTGGGTCCAAAGGTCGCCCTGTCAGTCATGCTCTTCTCATACCAGCAACTTCAATCTTGCCTGAAGAATGTTAAGAGTTCATAGTCCCCTGCAACGTCTCTTTCCCGACATAGTTAGCTGTAATTTTCTAACAGTTTGAGATGTAACTACCAAAAATCATAACATAGGCATCACCCATGATACAGAAAAGGATGGAAGGGTCAAGTATGACCTTTGTCTACTTATAAGCATAGTTGACTGTAATTTCCGAAAAAATTGAAGATATGCTAGAAGTATGAGCACATATGAAACAACATATATTTAAACCATCGGTTATAAGCATTTAACATGTGCACAAGCATCAAACGTTGCATTTTATGCTAGGCGACAAAAAGTTCCATTGGGTAGTGTGGGAATGATAAGGACAACACTGCTACACACAAATGCAAACTGATATTTATAAAAGTGATAAGCACGTAGTAGCCATTACAATCACATGCAAGAGGTGCTGTATGCCGCTTTAGATGATGCTCAACAAGACTCAACTGACCTGGACAGAACACCTTCCATACAAGTCAAGTGAAACTAAACCTGCCAACACTACAAGTGTCGTGCAGGTATCGACAAGTCGAAAGAATGGTATGTAACACTGGGTGAGAGAGAGACGTCAGGGTGGCAGACCAGTTGTGCGCATGTCCCTTTAGGAGAGGAATTTAATTATACAGTATCTAGTGCCATAACCATGCGCACATACGAAACAACATTCATTAGTCGTGCAAGATAGGAATTACATGTATAATGCTAGAAGCTCATTGCGAAATGAATTACCCATGAATAGCTAATTACAAGAATGTACCACAAAAAAAAAAACAAACACACGCACGCACACACACACACACACACACACTCACTCTCTCTCTCTCTCTCTCTCTCTCTCTCTCTCTCTCTCTCTCTCTCTCTCTCTCTCTCTCTTTTTTTTGGGGGGGGGAAGGTACAAAACATAAAGAGCAGAGGTTTGCCTTAACTGGTGTAGCAATGAAGACCTATAGGTCATGAGCACATCTCGTCAACGTGAACTCATTGGAAGCAGAGAATACAATGGGTATTCCACCTTTCCATTCATGGTACATAATAGCAACCAAGAAAGTAACTTGACACCTGCAAGTACATCACCACCCCCTTGAAAAAACATACTTTCTTTGATGCGTGCTGCTTATATTACTAATTAACTAAGATTACGACTCATTGCTCTTCATGTGAAGTATACCCTTACTTCAACCTACGTAAGAGTTGTTACTGAAAACCAATGCACAATGTTGCGCGCCTCTTAAATCTGCTGGGTGGCCTAACACGTGGCTACAAGGTTATGCAACAAGCGAGCATGCAGCTTCCCCCCTCATCCCACGCTGAGTGCCTACAAGTTCTCAGCCACTTTGGGCACGGCAGAGCGCCGCCAAAGATCCACGAACCAAGAACTCTGATGAGAGGGTTCCCACCTCCCACGCCAGCCTCACGACAGAAGGACGTCACACGTCTTTCACGCACCCCGCCTCGGCAGTCTAGACTTCTGACTATATAAGTCCATGCACAGACGGGCTCCAGAGTCATTCATAATTCTTCTCTTGAGTTCACCCCAAGCACGCCTTAGTACTGGAACATCCAGCGAAACTTTGAGGCTTCAGTAGCCATTGCGGCTATCCTCTGCGACGACAGCAGTCTTCAACATCCATCGAACATGAATATACCTTGCTACTTTAACTTTAACTTCCTTTGTCTCCTAGACACCTGCATTAGACAGCTTTAGTTGGGTAGTTATGTATGCAATTTTCTAGTTCACTTCCCCTCCAACTTAGAACCAGTTGGCCTACACCTGGCTAACGTAGTATTCCTTCAGTACTCCGTCCACTTGGTAGGAGATAACACGAGTCACTATATTTATTGAGTCCTCAATAAATACAGCTTTGTTCTCTATCCTAATGCTTTTACTTCTGGAGTAACGTCTGCTTCGCCCACATATATAAAAAGCATTAGATTGACAATCCATTTCATGCAGGTGTCTAGTTTTGTGTAAAGTTCATACTGTTAGAAGAGCAGTTGACAAGAAAATGGCAAAACTTTCGTACTATTGGACTGATCATTATCAAATCTAATGTTTCATAATGCCAGTCACTGCTAGCCTTGCTGACCCCAATTCAGAAACATATATATTACAAGAGCTCATGTCTCTCACTGAAAAAAGTTACATTCTATACTTTCCAAAAAGAATTTGTGTTATACAGTCTAGGAGCTAGAGACCCTAGCTGTAGGTGGTTTTCATTAAGTTTTCTTGTTTATTTGGCTGGCCGGACACTATTCTTCTTGGCCTTGACTTGCTCTAGACCGTGGACAGTTCACCCACTAGTCCAAGTCTTCTAAAGGTCCATTCTGTTTCCGCGCTTATAAAATAAACGTGGTATTAGGTTATTATGGAAAGAATAAATATTTGGAGTGTTTAAAATTTGGATTTTAGTGGGAAGTCCCCTACTTGAGCCATTGCTCCAGCCCTGGAAGGTGCAGCTAGTAGAAACTAGCAGTCGCCGAAGAGATCCAGCCCAGAGGAAGCAGCGATGACCATGCCGCCAAAGAGGCCTGGCCATGAAGGAGGACGTCAACTGAGACTGCCACACCAACGTGACCCAGCCGAGAGCCCGCGCAGGGACACCCAGCTGATGGAACCCCAAACCAGCTGCCAGAGGAACCCCTGCATACAGATAAGTGCTGCCATCATAGCTCAAGGGACACATTTTTCTGAGCCCTTATGTCCCCGATGCCTCACTACCATAATTAATCAGCAGTGGGTTTTTAAAATCATAGTTTATTCTGCCCTTAAGGCCATTAATTGGCCGGGTAGTCTCCGACTATATAATTAATTACTGAATAAACTCCTGCTATTAACCCGCAAATTGACTGATGTATTTCTTTATCTATATTGCGTAGTAGACCTCTATATTGTGAACCCCCACCCCTCTCATTCTCATTCTAGGGGAACTGGAACAGATGGAGAGATCACCACCTGCATCGCAGCCACCATCAGTCGCAGACCGCCCCTCCACTGGTAAGAACAGTGATACCCCTACTACTTCCCACCGCAGAGGATCACAGCCACCGTGGTAAGACAGAGTGTAATCAGCCACCAGAAACTCCCCTCTCCGATGCTGCATTGCACTTACAGCCTTAGAGAACAGGGAGACAAAGTAAGACTCGAGGTTACAACCCTCGACACCCTATGCACATTCTGAGTTCAGATCTCTCTTCGTAACATAGGTCTAGCGGGTCGGAAATGGTTCAAAAGACCCGTTCTCGCATGAACAACCTATGGGACCCGTACACTGAACGCATGGCCGTGCAAGGCTGGTGCATGAGCAGAGCAGCAGTGGGCTGCATCCCGAGCGAGACAGTGAGGGTGACGTCAATATACACACACACCTATATATATATACATACACACACACATGGTTAACAAATAACCACTCTGTGAATCATTTGCCCAATTTGTGGCACTTAAATGATTTGTTACCGAATGACCCCAAGGTCATTAATGGGTATGTTCAAGACTGGAGGTCCCCAGAAGGGGGACCTCAGTCAAGCTAGTTCGGAGTTACAAAAGTACCGGTTTTTGTCGGTATGGCACAGTGCAACTTATTCCTATTGGGCCGCTTATCATATTTGATACGGCTCTTGATACTAGCACGTTTTAAGTTTTTAAGGGCAGCTGTCCAGACCTGACAGCTGCCTGTTGCTTCCTATTACCCCGAACACCCAAGTGCTGGAGAGAAGGAACAGAGGAGCCACGACCACTAGAAATACCTTCCACCAAGGAAAGACAGCAAGCCTAGGTTGTATCACCTACCAGAGCACCTAGGTGCTGGGGGCGGTGTTCGTTTGGGAGTTGCGTCCTGGCCTTAGCTGGAAATCACATCCAGTAGTAGTATTGGTGGCCCACACGGCTCAACGTCTCTGATCAGCCTGCGGACATGGGGGATCAGTGGAGACTCTTACCGAGCTTGTGCCACCAATTAGCTACTGGACCTACACTATTATAGGGGAAATAGTTTCTCTTCCAGAGTGTACGACATATCTTGTTCAGCGGCGAACCAAACTCTATGATTTACTAGATAAGTCTCTGCCGAAGGCGTAAGGAACAAAAGATTGTTCATCTAGCTGCCCAGTAGCGGAGTACCTGAGCCCCTCCTATGCAAGGAAGACAGGTGGAACGGGACCACACCACCTCAATGAGATAACGGGCAGTCTCAACTGTCCATGTGTTACGTTATATTCATTTTCCACCGCTCGTCCGAACCAGTCCCGACTATCACCCAGTGTTGAGGGATCTAGTCTACCGGACTGAAGCCAGGTATGGACTGGCCAATCCTAACTTCTGGAATCAAGAGTCAGCAGCCTGGAACTTGAAGTACAACGTTATCTTCTAAATCAAGGACTGTAGCAACAGTTTCCTTCAGCCAGTTAACCCATGTTACAAACTGATCGAAGACCTTCAGAGTAAGTCAGGTTTCTATCACCACCTGTCATCTACCTATAACCGCGCACTTGGTCTAGCGCAATAAACCTTGACAATATTATTATTTTGAAGAACTGGGAATGGAAGGAGAAACTTGTTTCCTACATTAAACAATGTTTCCCACACACTGAAACAGCCGGCTGTATGCCGCACGCACTGGACAGTGTGGGAGGTGTGTTTGTGTGTGTGTGTGTGACATGGGCGACATGCAGTTCGCTTTGCACGTCTTTCTTTCCTCTTTCCAGGGGGGTAGGTGACCTGTTGCCTAGCAACCGAGGGACGTCAGATTTCAGATTTTTTTCTCTCGAAAATCCGAACACACACATTGCATAGCCGGTATATATGCATTATAATCAAAGTGTCTACATTATAATTATAATGATTACGTAGAGCTATACCCTGTAGGAGATTAATTACAGGCCTGTAAATGACTTCAAAGTATGAATTTCTGATTTTTTTTTGAAAATAGGAAGACATAATGCATAGCTGGTATATATACATTATAATCAAAGTGTCTACATCGTAATTATAATGATTACATAGAGCTATACCTGTAGGAGATTTATGCTGCGGCTTGCTGTTGTCGCTCGTGCCTAGATCATCGGGGCTGGGCAGCTGTCTGTCAGTCGCTACAAGATTATTCTGGCGGGCAGCGGCCAGGCAGCAGCCGCCACTGCCGTCGTTACAGGACCGGTTCAATTCGTAACAGTGGCCCGGTATGGGGAACACATGCTGATTGATGTGATTCACGTCAATGTGTTGAATTTCTATGAAATTTAGGCTGCATGTTGGCCTCTGCACTGGCATGATGAGGCCCGGCAATGTTTACGGGAATATACAAATTTAGTGTGGTCTACTTGAAATATTAAGTATCCAGAATTTCTCATCAAAAACTTCTGATGTAGCCTATACACGCAACGGGTATTTGAGCAATACACACACAGATGCTCGCACCATCTTTGTTTCTCCAGTCTATAGCTAGATTGCACTACCATCGTCTGCTAGGGTCGCAGAGGTCTTCAACCATTTTTGTTACCTCTGTCAGAGTGGAAAATCTACAACATTTTGCATTACTGATTTCAGTTGCTAAAAGCACTTGCGTCGATAAACATGTCTGAATTCTGACATACAGAATGCAGAACATACACCCATGCATACACTACTGTTACAATTTCTCTCTCTAGAATTTAAGTTTGCTGCACCAAGTTCTTTAAGGGATGGAGGTCTTAATCAAAGAAAAGAATGAATTATAATTTCCTTTTTTTTAAATATATATAATAACTACAGCAAAATTCTCTGAACTCAAAATCTCACTATAAATTGATATAACTTACTGTTCACAACTAATTACTCCAATTTAATACAATTTATAATTATCACAAATAAATCAACTAAATTAAATAATTAAAGATCAGTCCCAATAGACAGTGTATCAACCTATTAAAATATTCTGTAAAATATGTGTCCAAATTGATAGTTTGAATATTTACAATAAAATCCGTATTACACTTCCATTCTGTCCCACCTCAGTTTAGTCCATGCCCCGCCAGTCACAGTGTTCTAGAGTCCTCCAAGCACCCTCATGCAAAATAGGCTTCACTTGTCGATTTCACTCCCTCTCGTCCATTCACGCCATGAACACCTCTCCCGCCATAATCCTGCAATCTCCTGTCATCATCCACAATTCACTTCGCTCGCACACACACTTGGCCAGTTGGCCTCCATCAAAGACTGCCGGCCGGTGGGTTGCAGCAGTATATATAGTGTCTTAGGCCACCATCTAGAATCTTCCCCAACTCACGTAATGCATCACGGGGGGGGGGGGGGGGGCAGCCAGTCTCACAAGAACATTGTTGTGTCATCGCCAGACCCGTCGAAACCTCCAGAAGGGGAGAGGGGCCATGATGCAAGCAAGGCGCTGAGCAGCGTGACAGCCGCTGTCCATTATTCACGGGTTTCCCAGAAAGGGTGGTCAGGAGGCAACAAGTGTGTCAGCCCGGTTGGGAGGGATGAGGTGGGTCCACCGCCACAGCACCAGGCAGCAGCACGTAACGCTGCTCCCTCCTTGAGTCTTTTCGTTCCAAACAGACTCTACATCAGGACCTTGGTACAGAACCAGTCGGTCGATTTGGACAACCTTAGGCTTCGTCTGAGAGCCTTGTCGACAAATCCTATAGACCACATCATTTATCTGCTTCAGTATCCTATACGGGCCTTCCCATGATTTCTGTATCTTCGGGCAATATCCCTTCTTCCTTTGAGGGTTGTACAACCACACCAGCTGTCCTTCTTGAAAAGTCTCCTCAGGCATTCTTCGGTCATATCGTGTTTTCATTCTGTGACTGTTAATTTTAAGGTGCCTCCGGGCAAACTCATGAATGTCGGTTAACTTCTGACATAGCTTAATAGCATATTCTGGAGTGGCTGCTTCTGCATCCACTGGATGTCCGAACAGCAGATCACCAGATAGGCGTAGCTCTCTCCCAAACAGCATCCTTGAAGGTGTTACCCTTGTGGACTTGTAGACCGCTGAGCTATATGCCAGGAGAAATAAGGGTACCTTAGAGTCCCAATCTTTCTAATTGTCTTCTACGAAGATAGCCAGATACTGTTCCAGGGTACGATTCAGCCTCTCAACCATTTCATCCGACTGAGGGTGTAATGCTGTGGTTCAGGTTTTCTTCATTCCTGAAATCCTCGTTAGCTCTTCGAAAAGATTTGCTTCAAAATTTCGTCCTTGAGCCGAATGAAGCTCAAGTGGCACTCCAAACCTGGAGAAAACATGCTCTACAAGGGCATCAGCTACTGTGCCTGCTTCTTGGTTTGGCACCGGTATGACCTCGGGCCACTTTGTGAAATAGTCTTGTGCTACCAGAAGGTATCTATTTCCCCTCTCAGTGATTGGTAGGGTTCCAAGAATGTCAACTACTATCGTCTCGAATGGGGTCCCAACATTGTACTTCTGGTGGGAACCGTATCCCTTAACCCTCAGACCCTTCCTTGCAGTACATGCATCACACAGATGGCATCACTTCTTAACATCCTGCCGACAATGCAGCCAATAGAATCTCATTCTGACTCTGTGAAGGGTCTTATTTACACTGAAGTGACCACCTGCTGCTGTGTGCTGTGTTGTGGAGTTCTCTTAGCACTTCTGGGATTCAGCACTCTGGTAGGACCAATTGTAAATGACTGTCTCCCATTATTACTTTCCCAATTCCTGTAAAGCACACCATTCTTTAAAACAAGGGAATTCCACTGTGCCCATTATGCCTTGACTGTCACGCCTAGGCTAGATATGTCCTCCCATCTCTGTCGCCACCCGGTTTCCTTCCACTTCAGTATTGGACGCAAGGTGGGGGTCACTTAACTGATCATTTCTTATGTCCTTTTCGTCCCATGTAGATGATTGATCACCAGATACAGGGCCTTAAATTCTTGTCCTCCTTGCTTTCCACGATACACCAATCTTCTCCTCCTGACATTCACTATGACAGAATGGTTCGCATGGTCTCATGGAGAGTGCATCTGCATTGCTGTGAAGACGTCCAGACCTGTGTTGTAATACAAAGTCATATTCTTGCAGGTGCTGTATCCACCGGGCTATTTGACTTCCGAGGTTCCTGAAATTTTTAGCAGTTAGCGTAGTGAAGCATGATCAGTTCATAGGATGAAGTATCGGCCATAAAGATATGGATGATAATGTGCAATTGCCTTCACCACTGCAGAAAGATCCTTGCGTGTCACACAGTAGTTCTTCTCAGGCTTGGGTATCACCTTACTGAAGTATTCCAATGGCTGCTCTTTTCCACCCTGGATCTGAGATAATACAGCCCCGATTCCAATATCACTAGCATCAGTATCCAGAATAAATTCATCCCCTCTACACGGGAAGCCCAGTACTGTGGGAGATATTAGAATTTCTTTTAGTCTATTGAAAGCAATTTCACACTCTGCGGTCCAATAAAATTTTCTTTTTGCTTCAGTCAATTCATGCAGCGGTTTGGCGATAGTGGCGAACCCAGGCACAAATTGATGGTAGTAAGCACATAATCACAGGAAACTTCTAATTTCAGTTTTATCCTTTGGTAGAGGCCAATCTCTTATTGCTCTGGTCTTCTCAGGGTCTGTTTCAATCCCATGGTCTAATACAACATGGCCCAAGAAATTAATTTTCTCTTGGAAAAGGTGACTTTTCTTGGGAACTAGTTTCAGATTGGCCGTAATCACTTCCTGAAATACAGAATCTAAGTGTGCCAGGTGCTCTTCAAATGTTCTTTCTTTGACCACAATGTCATCTAGGTACACCTGACAAATGTCTAAGGGCTGAACTTTCTCCATTAGTCATTCAAATGTGGCAGGGGCATTGCATAGCCCAAAGGGCATAACATTGAATTGCCAGGTTCCTTTCCTTTGGACACAAAAGGCAGTCTTTTCCTTCTCTACCCAGGCCACCTTGCACTGCCAATACCTGCTCATCATGTCTAGAGTAAAAAACCACTGTGATCCTGCTAGGCTATTCAGTGTGTCGTCTATCTTAGGGAGTCGGTAAGAATCTTTCTTGGTCACATTATTAAGTTGGCGGTAATCAACACAAAATCTAATACAGCCATATTTCTTTTTAACAAGCACAATGGAAGAAGACCATGGACTGACTGAAAGCTCTATCACATCTAAATACCTCATCTCTTTCAGAATACCATTAACCACCTCATATGAAGCTAGCGGTAGTCACCTTGGTGGCTGCTTTACGTGTCTGGCATCCCTTGTGTCAATATGGTGGCATGCAACATTAGTTCTGCCAAGGTCATTGGGTTCTCAGTAGAAAGCATCTCTATTTCTCTGTAGCAAATCTGAAACTGCCTTATCCTGTCGCCAGTTGATGTTTTCTCTCGTTCTTGTCAGCAGTTTCCCCAGAGTATCTGGAAGAGGACATTCAGTATGTTGTGGTAGTGAGGCTTCTGGAACATTTGGACATACCTATGAGACCTGCTTGCAAAGCCCTATTGTGGCCCCTTCTTCAAGGCGTATAGCATGGTCAGACAAATTAATCATCCTAACAAGCAAACTGTCAGATTTTGAAGAAATCAATGTCCTGGCAACAGTGACACCATCTGGTAAAATGTCACCTTTCTGAGCTGGTTCGATTATGCCCAATTGACTAACAAATTTTCCCTGGCATCTGCCTGGAATAGCAACTTTGCTAGAAGCAGGGAGCATAGTTGACTGATTACACACTACTGGGCAGCTCATTGGCGAAGATAAATCTGGTCGTGTTGACACTACCAACTTGGTATTACCTACATGTAACACCTCCAGTCGAGTATCAATACAGCATCCCAGCTTACGTAATACACCAAGACCCAAGATGCATTCGTCCTCTGTTTCTGCTATGTATATATCTTTCTCTATCTCAATGTTATCGAGATATAAGAGTACCCTTCACTTGCCTTTGACTGGTGTGGTCTTGCCCGTTACTGTAGTTAAATAGCAGTGATCCATGCTAGAGGGAAGGCCCAAGAATGTCGGGTCTTACCACTGTTATAGTCGCTCCTGTGTCAACGACCATCTGGCAAGAAACATCATCTAGGCTCCCCTCCACCAATATGGCATTGAAGTCTTGTTTCATTGAGCGCACTTGCAAAAGCATTGGGGCCTTCTCTCCAGCAATCACCAACCTTTGCCTGTCAAGACCAGTGTTTACAAGTTTCCCGAAGACATTGCACTCTCACCTGCCCCTTGGCACTTGCTCCCTGGCTGCTGCTGCTGTTGCGGCTATTGCTAAGGACCATTGGCTTTCAGGTGCCCCTGCTGTACACACGTCCAACATTCTGGCAGTTTGGGTAGGGGACAGCGAGTCTCCGTAGTGCGCACCCTGGGGGCGATGTCCCTCATGGTTGTCTGCAAGACCTTCAACTACCTCTTGGTGCTGCCATTCTCCCCTTCAACATGCATCACTGCCTGCACTGGATGTCGGGGCACTGATGACTGCTGTGCTGACTCCACTTCCAGTGCTCGGGCCAAGGCATCCTGCATTGTGTGAGGCGCAGCTAACCGCACAGCTTGCAGCATGCCGGTGTCAGCGATAGCGTCGATGAAGAAGCCGATGGTGATGACATCTCGTGCCTCTTCCGAGCATCCCTCCAGAGACAGGTGCGAAAGCCTCACAATGTCCTGCCACAACTCCTGCAGTGGTTTGCCTGGTTGCTGGATATGGCTTTGCAATTGGGCATGGTGGGTGTGCTGCAGGTACCTGTCGCCGAATCGAAGCGCCAAAGCAGACACCAGTGTGGCGTATCTAGATGATGTAGTTCTGGCAGCGACTCCAGTATGCTCAACGTTGATCCCCTCAGTACAGCCGCCAAGTAGTACGCCCGCTGCTCTTCAGTCCAGCCATTCAGGGTGGCAACAATCTCGAACTGGTGCCAGTACTCACGCCAAGGTATCTGTCCATCGTAGGATGCGAATTTGATTGTGACGTCTTTACCCATCCCTGGCTGGAGCCTATCTACACTGCAGAACTGCTGCACCTCCACTGCGACAGCTACACTAGCGGCGACCTCTATCTTCTTCTCACTGCCTGCTCTCATCGTCTCGGTGGTGACCAGACTCGGCTCCTCTTTCGGCCTCTGCATGTCATCTCCCCTGTTACTGCAAGAACTCCTGCCATTCTTTCTTGAGGACGCTCACCTCTTTGTCTACTTTACACTCGACACTGTTCAATCTTTCGTTAATACTGTCCATTCTCTCGCTCACATTGTCAATTTTCTTGTCCACACAGTCTGTTTTATTGTTCACCAACTCGCTTACATCTTCTATCTTTCTGCCGACATTCTCATTCACACTCTCTATTTTTCTATCTACACAGTCTATTTTCTTGTCTACTAGTTCACCATATCACTAATTTGACTATTTACACTACTAACTTGACTATTTATAGATTCACTAACATTATCTGTTTTACTGTTTACATTACTAATTTGGCTGCTTAGTGCTTCAATTAAAGAGCGAAGTGCTTCCATGTCTGACGACATTTTCCTAGTTAGCATCCTAAATTTTTTAAACAATTCCTCAGCCTATTACTCAAATGTTATGATATTTACAAATACTAATTAATTATAATTTCCTTATTTTATTTACAATAACTACAGCAAAATTCTCTGAACTCAAAATCTTACAATAAATTGATATCACTTACTGTTCACAACTAATTACTCCAATTTAATACAATTTATAATTAACACAAAGAAATCAACTAAATTAAATAATTAAATATCAGTCCCAATAGACAGTGTATCAACTTATTCAAATATGCTATAAAATATATGTCCAATAGTTTGAATATTTAAAATAAAATCCATATTACACTTCAATTCTGTCCCACCTCAGTTCAGTCCATGTCCCGCCAGTCACAATGTTCTAGAGTCCTCCAAGCACCCTCACGCACAGTAGCCTTCACTCGTTGGTTTCACACCCTCTCATCCATTCACGCCACAAACACCTCACCCGCCGTAATCCCGCAATCTCCTGCACACTCGACTAGGTGGCCTCTATCAAAGACTGCTGGCCAGTGGGTTGCGGCAGTATATATAGTGTCTTAGGCCACCACCCAGAATCTTCCCCAACTCACGTGAAGTGTCGCAGAGGGCTGAGGTGCTAGCCAGTCTCACCAGAACATTGTTGTGTCATTGCCAGACCCATTGAAACCTCCAGAAATGGAGAGGGGCTGTGATGCAAGCAAGATGCCAAGCAGCGCGACAGTCCGACAGCCGCTGTCCATTATTAACTGGTTTCCCAGAAAGGGTGGTCAGGAGGCAACAAGTGTATCAGCCCGGGAGGGGGGGGGGGGAATTGAGGTGGGTCCACCTTCACAGCGCCAGGCAACAGCACGTAACAGTACCCTATTTACCAGCGGTGATAATTTGAAGACATGCAATACATGACTTGTAAAAGCATACATTTAAAGCAGTGGGTGCAAGAAAGGATGGCACTGCTTCATGTTGATGATGAGATATAAAATAGTTATGATCACCTACCAATCATCATATACTGCACAAGCGTCGAGCACTGTACATCACATCGGTTTGTGCTAGACAAGACCATGCATCTGAAAACTTATGAGGTAGCCTCGATTAGTACAGCAGAATAGCAAACAATTTTTGCCAACATTCTCCCTCCGACCGAGCTACGCTACAGTACAGAGACACAGAAATTTCCACTACCAACCATCACATAATGTACGGGCATTGAGTAACGTACATCACATTAGATAAAAAAATTTAAAAAAACTACTAGGAGTCATGGAGCAAGGGGGGAGAAGGGGGGAGCGGTTGCTACATTCTACATGCAGTTGCAAACAGATATAAAACAAAAAAAAAATTAATGGAAATTAGCTATAAGAACTTACCAATGCATATTGCACATGCATCGAGCATTGTATGCCAAGTTATATGATGCTAATCAAGACCAGGCAGCTGTGTCTAGTATGCTAGAATAGCAAATGACTTCCTTATGAAACTAGTGCTTGGTATTGTGTTTTTCACCTCCAATATACTTAGAGGCAGTCTTCATAACCTTGATTACCCCACCAATGGGTCCAGGACAGCATTGTTGTAAACATATTTTTACCACCACTCGTGACCTTGGTAGAGTGTTTTCACCTCCACCAAGTGAAACGAAACCGTCAAATTCAGAGTACAGCCAACCCTCACAACATTAGCAGCATAAACACACCCGACCGACGGTATTGGAGCTGTTAGAAAATGACTTATTGCAGAAACAGCACAAATTTATTTCTGAATTATTTACCATCTTCGCTCAAGATGATGTTTGCTCTTAGAAATTTGAATAACATCAACAAAGACAATTCCAACAATTTAACATGATGTACATATTTTCATATTTCGTCAGTGGGATTTAAGTTTTTTTTGTTTGCATTCTGTAAACATAAATTGCAAGAACCATGACAAACTGCCATGACCTTGACCTTGCATGATGTCACGAGACCTTTACCTTGACCTGGCCTTGGATGATTTCATGTGACCTTGGATAGTGATAAAAGGATTATAACACAATCATGGGAACACACTGAGAAAATCCATTTACCTTGCTCACAACAGCAGGAACCATAACAAGCAACCATAACCTTCACCTTGACCTTAGATGATGTCATGCGAACTTGATCTTGACCTTTGACCACCATCTTGAATCAAATATACCACTTAAAAATAAAATCGCTGAAAAAAAATCATAAGACCTTGGCAACTGAAGACGGGCCCCATCTTCAGCTTCATCGAAGACAAAACTAAGATGATATTATTTTCTCTACGGTTTTAGTTTTAAGCAGTATATTTTGTTCGAGATGGTGGTCAAGGTCAAGTTCACATGACATCATCTAAGGTCAAGGTCATGGTCATGGTTGCTTGTTGTTATGGTTCCTGCTGTTGTGAGCGAGCTAAATGGATTTTCTCAGTGTTCCCACATTTCTGTTATAAGCAAAATATTGGTTTCTCCCCCTTCATCCCTACCCAAGGTCACATAGTGTCATCCAAGGTCAGGTCAAGGTAAAGGTCTCATGATGACATTCAAGGTCAAGGTCATAGTTGCTTGTTATGGTTCCTGAAATCTATATTTACAGAATGCATACAGAAAAAATTTAATCCCACTGATGAAATATGAAAATATGTACATCATGTGAAATTGATGGAATATTTTTTGTTGATGTTATTCAAATTTCGAAGAGCAACCATTATATCGAGCGAAGATGGTAAATACTGCAGAAATCAATTGGTGCTGTTTTTGCAATAAGTCATTTTCTAATAGCTTCAATACCGTAGGTCGGGTCAGGTGTGCTCTGCTGCTAGTGTTTCGAGGGTTGGCTGTACTCTGAATTTGATGGTTTTGTTTCACTCAGTTGAGGTGAAAACGTACTACCAAGGTCACGCGTGGTGGTAAAAACATGTTTACATCACAGTGGTCCTGGATCCAGTGGTGGGGAGTGATGTAGGTCATGAAGATTACCTCTAAGTAAATTAGAGGTGGAAACATACTCTACCAAGGTTACAAGTATTGGTAAAAACTTGTTTACAGCACTGCGTGCGTGGACCCATGGTGGGGGGTAATGAAGGTCATGAAGACTGTCTCTAAGTACATTGGAGGTGTAAACATATACTACCAAGAGCACGAGTGCCCGTAAAAAACATATTTACATCAGTGATGATGATGTATATTCTATTGATGAAGACATGCAGACATCTCCAAAGTGAAAGCATGTTGCTGAGACCTATTTAAGTTGGGACGGAAGAAACATGGATTTGAATCTAATACTCCAGTCCTGAAGTACCTCGCAACCTACCGAACTTGGAAGAAGAAGAAGATGAACATAGATGCAGCCATGTATCGTGAACCTTCTGCAAAGAGTGATGTGAAATTTGGCTACTCCGATGACCCCAATGACTGAGTTGATAGAGTACGGCGGTTGTTTCCATTGCAGAGAGGAGGATAAGTGTTTTTCATTGGAGGGATAAATTCAATTATTGATGAACTAAGAACTGGAGGCTTTATCGAAAGATATATGTATGTGTGATTTGGTTATGTATATCAATAAACATAAATATCAACAATAATTTTTTTAAATTCCTGCTGTCTAAGAAATGTACCTACTGCTATATGTTAGCCGGTGTCTTTCTGCACTCGCTTCCCGATGAAAGACACTTGTTATTATGTATGTAGAGAGGTTAGCACAGCAATTAATCACAGTGGACTGCCTTGTATGCTGGGCTGAACATGCTATGGTAACTTTCAAGTCTGCATGTATGAAATCATGTATTAAAAGTATTTTCACACATTGTAATGCTTGTAGCAACTCTTCAGAGACCCTTGCCAACTCTGTTACAAAGGTACTGTAAGCTTGTAGCCTCTCTTCAGAGACACTGTTACAGATGTATGTCTTCAACCATTGATTCCATCTGTACACACAGTTGTAGTAGATGTAATGGTCTGTATTCCACCACCATGTTGATGCTCGCTTGTTCACACTGCATGCTAGTGCTGGGCTGAACAACTTTCATGTTGGCATGCATTATCCCTATTAATAAAAGTATTTTTTTTTCCATTCAATGATACCTTAATGCTTGAAGTGACTTTTCTGCTTCATGGCACTGGTGCGGTTATCAAATGTCTTGCTGCACTCTCTTCCTGATGAATGATAAACCTTGTCTTTGTGTTTTTAAAGCTTATCACCAAAGGTAAACACAGCAGCTTAGATATCACAGTGGACGGTTGTGTGTGTGTTTGTGTTTGTCGAGCTGAACATGTAATGACAACTTTCATGTAGACGTGCACTCCGACTTGTACTAAAAGTATTTCCATGATAGTTACATTGATCTTGTAATGCTGTTCACAATGCAGCTGGTAAGACTTAATCCATTGTAGCAGATTACACCATCGTGGTAGATGAATGTAGTCATAATGATCTGCTTTCCACTCATTGTGTTTACATGAAGTGGGCTTAAATAATGTTCATACTACATGCTAGTTTGTGTTACCTCAGTAGATGACTGCATGTGGTGCAAACTTCAGCATGGTTGGTGGTCTTAGCCAGTCAATCACTGTGAGAAGTTGGCCTCTTTACACATGTTAATTTTCCTGTGTTGGAAGGTTCATGGTTTTCTCCTTGCTCCCATTGTGTCTCACACCAGCTCCTGTTGTGTGTGTGTAACGGTAGCTCTACCTTAACAACAAACTAGCCAGCCAAGAATCTCTTTGTCCTGTTGCAGTTAAGTGTTTGTAGATGGAATTCATGTCTACGAGGAGGTATTCTTTAGACAGGCTATCATTGTGGGCGACATTGTGCATTACAGCATTTACTAAATGTATTTCCACACCGGTAACCTTGATACCGTAATGCATGTCGGGGCTCCTTGCTGTTGACGATACCTACAGTGTATACAGATGGCAGTCTTCAACCAATGATTTTCGTCTGTAGAAGAATGTAACTGTGTGCTTCCCACCACGCTCGACGATGAAGTTCTTTTATCACTACATGATGACGTTTCATGTCTCGGGGTGTCACAGTGTGATACTTATAGCTGTAGGGTGCAAGTATTTGTGATAATGAGTATGGTCATGTACAAAAGTAATAATATAACACAAACGCATACACACACACAGCAATTTTTTTGTTTGTAACTATTTTCCTTTTGTGCGTTCTAGCAGGCGACTGGCAAAACTCAGATGGTGAGTGCAAGCAGCTGTCTGTAGGGACCAGATTTCGAGGTTTACCACAGGTTATCACTGTAAGTAACTACACAGCATCGCAGTTATCACAGTGGAACTGCAGGGCTGCTGGACGGAAACTGCGTACGCACATTGAAGGTTTGAGTGCAAGCAGGGTCGACAGAGTATGACTACTTGTAATTGCAAAGACTTGGTACATGATGTAAGTACAAGGATTATCACTGGCAGTGTCATGACTGCCTCCAATTGCAAAGTCTCAGTACATGAGTGCAGTGGGAGACAGAGTATGACTATAATTACAACATGCTAGTTTGCATTGTCTCGACTGCTGGCTATAAAGTTGGTCTCTGAACTTCTTTATATTCATACACGATCAACATAGTTCGAACACTTCGTGCTAAGTGCATAACAGGCATACACTTATTTTGCTCGCACTGTATGGATAGGTCTTGTAGTCGATGGCTCTTCGTGACTTTTTGGTTTCCTGATGGACTATTGTCTATTCACTGCAGGCGAACATACAAGGACTACTTTTATGATGATGTGCATTACCACAGATTTTTTTACCTATGAAATGATTGGACTCTGAACGGGATCTGAACCTGTGATACATTATTTTAAAAGATAATGCTCTGTCTCCACTGGCGTCGGGGTACATGTATTAGTTCCTATAACATTTAAATAGCATATGTAACAGGTAAGTGTGTTTTTTCAAGGGAATGGTGATGTACTTGCAGGTGTCAAGGTTGCTGTCTTGGTCGCTAATTTATACCATGAGTGGAAAGGTAGAATGGTCATTTTAGTCTCTGCTTCCAATGAGTTCAAATTGACGAGATGTGTTTGTGACCTACAGGTCTTCACTGCTACACCAGTTAAAGTTAAACTCTGCTCTTTATGTTTTGCATCTTTTAATGCAGAATACATACATAGTTTTGTGTGTGTGTTGCTGTTAGTAATTCATGGATAATTTGTTTTGCAATGAGCTTCTAGCATTATAAATGTCATCTCTCTCGTGCACGACTAATGTGGTTATTTTGTATTTGCGTATGGTTCTGGCACTAGATGCTGTAAAACTAAATTCCTCTCCTAAAGGGACATGCACTTGCCTTGTCTGCCAACCTGACTTTCACCCAGCGTTATATACCATCCCTTCAACTTGTCGATACCTGCATGGCACTTGTAGTGTTGGCTGGTTTAGTTTCACTCGACTCATATGGAAGGTGTTCTGTCCAGGTCAGTTCGGACGTTGAGCATCATCTAAAGCGGTGTACAGCACCTCTTGCATGTGATTGCAATGGCTGGTACATGCTTTATTTTTTTTATATCAGTTTGCAATTGTGTGTAGTAGTGTTGTCCTTATCGTTTGCACACTTCCCAATGGAAGTGTGGGAACATAACATACAACACTCAATGCTCTTGCGTATGTTGTTAAATGTTTATAACCGATGGTTTAAATATATGTTGTTTCGTATGTGGTTAAGCATATCTTCAATTTTTCATAAATTATGGCTGTTTATGCTTATAAGTAGACATACACTATACTTGACTCTACAACCCTTCTTGCCATCTTGGGGGAGGTCTATGTCACGAAATTGATGACTATATCTCAAATGGTTAGGAAATTACAGCCAACTATGCTTGTAAGTAGACATAACTCATACTTGATCCTTCAGTCCTTTTCTTTGTCATAGGTGATGCCTGTGCTATGCTTTTTGGTAGTTGCAAACTGTTTGGAAATTACAGCTGACCATAGCGGGAGAGAGACGTTGCAGGGGGCTATGAACTCTAACATTGTTCAGACAAGCTTACACAGTTCAGAATTTACAGCCAACTATGCGTCTAAGTAGTCATAGGTCACACTTGACCCTTCGGTTTTTTCCTTGTTGTTTTTTATGGTAATGTTATGATTTTGTTAGTTACATCTCAAACTGTTCAGGAATTACAGCTAACTATGTTGGGAAAGAGAAGTTGCAGGGTGCTATGAACTCTAACATTCTTCAGGCATGATGGATGTTGCTGGTATGACAGAGCATGACTGGCAGGACGACCCCTGGACCTAGCAGTAGTTTTTCTGCAGTACGACTTTGAAGATGGTAGACCGGATTGACAGAGCAGGAAGTTCTGCATTGTCTACCATTTTGCTGGCAGTACCGCCATTTTCGCTAGACATTACATTGCCCGCCATTTTGCCACTGTGCATTCAGGTCAGTGCTGGGTGGCTTCGGGCTGCAAACATGACTGTAATGCTGCCCCCTACCTAAGTCTGTTCGAACACTCCACCATTTTTCTTGGCATTGAATTGGCAGCCATTTTAATAAACACTGCTGCCATTGTTCTAGTTAGTGCATTGGTCGCCATTTTGCTAGACAGTGTCGCTTCCAAGATGACAAATCAGATTAACAGCAGGAAGTTATGCATTGGCAGCCATTTTCCTAGACATAGTCACCATTTTGCTGGTCAGTACCAAGGCCGCAATTTTTATAGTCAGTGGGGTCCTCTAGAACATACGGTCAGCTGCTATTTTGCTAGACAGTACCATCCAGATACCTCCTGAACATATGTCATGATGGCTGCTGCAGCATGCCTAGGGAACCCCTGCACTGGAATGACAAGAGCTGCGGGAACAGACTCATGGAGAAGGAAGTGTTATGGGATGCAAGAGCAGGAAGTAGAGACATTCAGTAGGATTGTAGCTTCCAGATGGTTTGACTGGCTAACAAAATTGCCATCTTTTGGCATATTGGCTGCCAATATGACCACCACTGGTTGACTGGCCGCCGATGACGAATTTGGTTGTTTCCTGTGAAAATTTGTGAGGAATGTCATCCTCCAAGATGGCGTCCGCAGCTCCTCATCCCCAATTTCTCTGTCCCAGAATCAGGAGCCGTCATTTTTCTTGTCAGTGGTGCTACCAGCCCCTGCCAGTCAGTGCTGGTCGCCGTCATCTTGCTAGTCAGTGCCAACACTGGCGATCATGTATTGGCCGCCATTTTTGCTTGATAGTACATTGTCAGCCGTTTTGCTTGACAGTTCATTGGCAGCCATTTTGCTAGACAGTGCATTTTTTCACCATTTAGCTCTACAGTACATTGGCAGCCATTTTGCTAGACACTGCATGGGCAGCCAGTTTTTATAGTAGAGAGAGTTTCCTGGCATGGGGATTTGTTGTGGGAGCTCGGGCTGCAGGAACAGACTTTAGGGGCAGTGTTTCGAAATGCTAGAGCAGGACTTCGACACATTCGGGAGGATGGAAGTTTCCAGAAGTTTTGACTGGCCTGGCTAACGAAATGGCTGCTGTCAGCATACTCTTGGCCACCATTTCGCTAGCCATAGCATTGGACGCCATTTTGCTAGGCAATGCATTGGCAGCCATGTTAAATTTTGCTATTAGACAAAGATTTCTGGCACTGGGATTTGTTGTTGGGGGCTCGGGCTGCTGGAACTGACTTGAGCAGGGGGCAGTGTTGCAGGATGCTAGAGCAGGAAGAACAGACATTCGGTAGGATGGAAGTTGTTTCCAGATGTTTTGATTGGCCTGGCTTTCAAAATGACCACAGTTGATTTACTGGTTGACAAGATGGCTGCCACCAGCTTATTGGCCACCATTTTGTTAGGCAATGCTTTGGCCACTATTTTGTTAGGCAGTGCATTGGCCACCATTTTTCTAGGTACTGCATTGCCTGCCATTTTGCTAAGCAGTGCATTGGTAGCCATTTTGTATTTTGCTAGTAGAGAGAGACATTTCTGACACAGGGATTCGTCATGGGGAGTTGAGCTGCGGGAACATACATGAGCAGGGGGCAGTGTTACGGAATACTAGAGCAGGAATTAGAGATATTCGGTAGGATGGAAGCTTCCAGGCATTTTTGACTGTCCTGGCTAACAAAATGGCTGCTGTCAACATACTGTCTGCCAATATGGCCACCAGTGGTGAAATCCCTCGTACAACATGGAGTATGAGTCAAATGCTACAATGTAGGGTCATCGGTGGAATGCAAGAGAATGAAGGAAAAAAGGGAATTTTCTGTGAGAAAACGGCAGATTTTGTGGGGAAAAAGGGAATTTTCCCATGAATTTGGCCTTTTTTTTTTGTTGGGATTTTTGCCCTAAAATTACATCATCCAAGATGGCGGCCATGTGGTCCATGTCCCCATCCCCAATCCCTTGCACCAGATTCCTCCTTTTCCAACTATTGTTAATATATCGAAGCCATTTTAATTGTTTTTGCTCCTCCCGCGTACCTATCCTCTATGTCAGACTCGCTGTCCTGGAGAGTGTAAAGCCTTTTATGTTTCCACATGCTTAACAGTACTTTTCTGCCATGTTGTCCTATGGCATGCCTAAATACCATTCCCGCTTCAGACGAGGGTCGTGTTGTTCTGTTTCAATGTACTTCCGTTCTGCAATATATGCTTTATGAGCTCATATCTTAATTGTTTTGCTTAGTACTTAACATCAAAGAAGTAACAATAATGATCCAGTTTGTTTACAATTCGTAAATGGCTCTGTAAACCTTTATTTAGACATAGAAGTATCAAAATTTTCAAAAGAGCGAAGATAGTCATGGCCGTGGATTCAACAAAGAAAAACTCAAAATAGAATTAATTGTCACGCTGTCTTACAGTATTTATAAAGGTTTAACCATAAATACATAGAACCATGATTTCTGAGAGAATCATTTAAACTAGTTAACGTTACTCTTGTGACAAATCTGGAATCCAAACATAATTTAGTTAGTTGCAGTACATGAACAAGTAAGGGACATGACTGAACTTTAAAGAACACTAATTATAACTACAGATTGTGCTGGCCCCAGAACATCTACCAACTAACCCTACCTACATAATAGAAAAGTACAAGTTGCTTATCTACGTGGTAAAAGACGTCTTTCCACCGTCTGCATGGAACGAACTCATCCTCTCGTCACCATTTTCTCTGTAGAAGAGCGAAGTCAAGAAAGAGATCAAGAGAGCAAGATCACCTTAAGTTAAGTTTTTATAAACTTGCGTACACCTGTCATGGGAATAGAAAGAGCTATCACAATGTATTTTCGATCATCCTTCTGCAGAATAAGCTGAAACAAATATTGAACAGCGCACGCATGAGTGAGAAAGAAAACTAGCTTACCATCCGCTTCAAACATACGTGGGTGATGCACGTGTTCAAGTGTGTCAATCAGCAAGTATCACTGGTCGTCTGCAACATGTTCACGTGCGTCAAAGACCCTACCCACGGCAGTTAGCGTGAAAAGTAGTTCTGATGGCATTCACAAGAAGAAAAGCAGATTATTTCTACAGATCGTGGTGAGCTGCTGAATTTATAAGTGTATTCTCTTCCCATGTCAAGAGATCCTAATAAAAGAATTACCTGGAATGAAGGCTACACGAGCCAAGTCCAACTTTAGTTTTGCATCCCAATAAAAAAACAATACATCAATATATAATCTCAAAAAAATTGCCACAACAATATTTCCAAATTTTGAATAAGGTAGATAAATTTTAAAGAAATTCAGTGGCCCGAAATAAAAATGATTTAAGTTACTTGTTTTACAGATGAAATTGTGTCCTGGATGTGAAATGTGGTTTTTCAAAGTAATTTAGTAACAAAATACATTGCTTTCATGGCCTGTAATGTAAAAAAATCATCTACGAAGCAATAGGAATTTCCGTGATAGCTGATCAGATGCATGTGTTTTTGTGGGAACAGTATGTAAGGTGATACACTTTATCTTTACATGTAATGAATAGTGCAACTATCTAGCAGGAAATTAGCAACTGCACATGAAGTACTAATGCAACCATGTAATGTATCATGCAGCAACTACATGCCGGGGAAACAGCACAGCCATCAATTGTATTATCATAGGATTTCAAGAGATATACGGGATCTTGAAAATAGTTTACAAATAATATTTAAACATAAGTAATACATATATTATATAGCTCAAAAATTTGAATTACACTTGCAATATTCTTAAAAAAGCAGTCGGTGATATTGTAAAATAAAAAGTTTTGTACACTGTGATTTTGTTTTCAATACAAAAAAATATGGCTGTAATTAACATTTCAGATGGTTATGCATGCCTTGTCCATGCGGTGCAGTATTTGATTTAAAAATGGGATTAAAATGCAATGCATAGTTTATAGCACTATAAAAATATATGCATTATTTTGTTTCTTTAAAACATGTGTGATTATTTTCGCATAAAATAATGTAAATACAGTGGCTGAAAATTGATGCATCAAATTGGGCTGCTGGAGAGAAGCTAGCAATGCAATTATTTGTTTCAGTGGAAAACCATTTCTAATAAAGGTAAAATTTACTTCCTATACAAATTTAATGTTCCACTAAGATGGTGGTTCAACTTGTGGCCTCGTATTTATTCCCATAATTTTTCCCCAGGATTTCCCCAAAAAATCTAAGTGCAGCTTAGAATTAGTGGCCGGCTGGATCAGTTTAAAACTGTATCTCTACATTATTTATCAAGGCTACATAATGTAATATAGCATGAGTTTAGATTACCCTGTTTCATTAATGCTTAGCATTTTTAATCTTCAATTAAATAGGGTATGTTTTGCTTATTCAAGCAGAAACATTTGAATTGTAATTTAACTGTAGATCAAGCACAGGCCTATATAACTTATCCAGGGTTGGAAAATTGTTTATCATTTCTCGGTGGCTTATGCACATTAATGTTACAATTTTCCAGTATTACAAATTTTTTCTTCACAGCTGATAATTCCTAACAAACTGAACTGACACAGCAGTCCATTTTACAAATGGCATACAGAAACCCAATCAACTTGTTTCAATACATGTTTATTTTTGGTAACTACACTCTAAAATGTAATTCAATTAAAGCTAATTCCATATAAAAACTACAAGAGCATTGTGTACCTTTTGTAAAGTTAATTCGATTCATAAACACTAAATCATTTTACACCTGTAATATTAAAAACATATATTTACACCCTTAATATCTATTCTCACAACTGGTTTCCATTTGAGGGAAACAATAATAATTTATAGATAAATTGATGGCAATAATAAAAGGGCGGCTCGTACAGAGGGCAAGTTAAAATAGCTTTAGGCCCATTAAAAAAAACAATGCCACTTCATAAAACTATTCAGTTACAAGAATGATAAGCGTATGATTTAGTTTGAAAACACGCCAATCCAGTGTGAGTTTAATAAGCGTTTTGTTTTCATGACTAGCTTCCACTTCACCAAAGGTTTATAACCAATTACCTCATGTAAAAATATTCCAATTAATAACAACTTTTGGGAAGCGCAATGATGAGTATGTATAAGCTTTAAGGCAGAGGTACACAACTTAATAAAGCTACTAAACTGAGCGTAAATTAACAAATTAATACTGGCTCATTTGCACATTTGATTCATGTAGAAGGCTTCCATTGTAAGCTCCAATGTAAGTGACATAACCCCAGGGTTATGTCACTTTCCGACCAAGACCCTTAAGCAATTTGACGACTCATAGTACTGGATATGGCTGGGTTGACCAAGTGCCTTAACACTGCGTCGCAACATTAAATATTAAATCAGTTTCTCTCAATTCTAAGTTACTCATGACACCTGTTCCTTAAACAGACACTAATAAGAACTTTCATGTAAACTCGGTTTTTATCAGATAACAAGGAAAATAATAATACTATGAGATTAAACATACAGCAAGCATCTCAGCCAAATAAGGACGCATTGCTAAAATGAACAATTAAAAATTACTGTTAAAACCACACTAGTACTTTGTGTGCCGGCTGCCAAAACGTAAAATGAATAAGGGCCATTAAAGTGACGCACATTTAAAGACATAACAAAGTAAAATATATATATATTCGTGGCACGGTGTGTGGAACAGCTGAAAAGCTAAATACGCTGGGCCAGCAGAATAAGGCAAAGAGTTAAAGCCAAACTACTTCAAACTACGAAACATTTTGCCAGCAAACCTCATGTTAATTCATCACAAATATTACTCTGGCAAACCAAGGCAAATAGCTGAATGCAAAACTAAAGCTAACAAATTACAATTCCTAAATTGCAAACATACTCAAATTACTGCCCAATTTAGTACGCCATCCACCACTCATCGCTCGTCTCATTACCATCATTGCGATCATTAAAAATATTTAAATATGACCGTAGAAAAGATTTGCTATACACTGCAATATTGAAAGAATTCTTATTACATTAATGATTGTCGAGCTACTGCTGCCTTGCAAATTCTCGTCTCCTTCATTTCTTGACTAGTGCTCACTGACAAGAATGAACCAATTGGACGGCAGCTGTTGGTCCGCACATCAAGCTTCACATTGCGTCGTGTCTCATACAAGAATGCCTTTAATATTAGTCATGAGCCGGGATAGGAGAAATAGAGGAGGGGAGATGGTGCACGAAATGAGAAAGTCTCTGCGCGCTGTGACTGTGGCGGCAAAGTGAACTACTGTCTATATAGCAGCTGCTGCAAAACATTAATGGAACACTATGACATTTATTGTAGTTCCTTTAGTGTCCGAATGAACAATAGTCAGTCTTTTGCCTTGAGAGTTAGTTGTAAACAGTAGCGAACTAGTGTATAGCCTTTGTTTTATGTTCTTGTGCATTAATATAATTGTTGTCTATGAATAAAAATTATCAGGTTCTGGATCCTTGTAAGTTTCCTATTTTGTTAACTCTGTGAAGACCTAGATTAGACAAAGTTTTAAATTATGGAAGGAATAAGATTCTAAATAGGTCTTTCGGAAGTCCAGTCTAACTGGAGAACATGGAAGTACTAAGTGAGTGCTCTCTTGCATGGAGAGTGTGGTTGCATGGACATTTAGGAAGGAACTTTAAAAGAGCCAGAAGCATTAAAAATGATGCTACTCCAGCAGAGGTAACATTACGTAACTCTAATATTGAAAAGTTTATGATAGGCTGAAAGCAATGCATTGGTTATCCTGACAACAAACATGACTGAAGACACATTGGAGAAGGTCATTAGTTTCTCAACAGCCCGTGAAGTGTGGATGGAACTTCACAGACTGTTTGACAGGGAAAGTGAGGATAAAGTTTGTGATGTGTGCATGGAATGTTTCAGTTTTATAAAGGACATTAATGACTATATTGGCACAAATATGTCAAAACTGAAAACCCTATAGAGCCTACCCACAAAATAAATATCTAAGGATACAGAATGTAGTTGTGAACTACCCAATTTGTAACTAATATGTAAGATTTTAGATACACTGCCTGAAGAATATTTTATGTTTAAGTCTAGTTGTTTGCTAATGAATAAATCTGAAACAACAATAGAAAACCTCGCAAACAAGTTTTGCACATTTGAAAAAGCCTTAAAGAGTATAACTGCTGGCTTAGGGCAGGAAGCGTTAACCTCAACATCACGGATGGTATCGTATAAGCCGATAGGTAAAGAGGTAAAACACGTCACTAGTAGGTCAACATTTATTTGTTATTACTGTAATAAACTGAGTCACATTGTCTGTAACTGAAGGAATTAGGTAGAAGATGGTAAACTACTGCTTCCAAGTGGGAAGAGTGAAGGCTTGCAGTTAGAGGAAGTCAGTTGGAGCAATCGAGCGCCTCATGACTGCTACTGTATCTCTGGCATCTGATGATGATTATGGTTGGTACGTAGTCAAGGGGACTATGAACCATGTAACAAATCAGAGGGATGTTTTTACCACCAACTTTAGAAAATTTTGTGTAACTCATTCGGTAAAAACAGCAAATGTGAAGCATTTCAAACAGTAGGTAAGAGATCAGTTATGGTTGAAGCTCAAGTTGGTGGGCGGCAAATATGGCTACAACTTCGTGATGTTTGATATGTCCCACAACTCAACAGAAACCTGTTTTCTGTCTTAGCTGCTCAAGACAGAAACTGTGTGAGTTTGCTTCGACCGTGAATAAATGTTATTTTTAAGTGGATGGAAACTGAAAAAGGGAAGGTACTCGAAAAAGGCACGGAGGTCTACACAAAATTTAATTTAGAAATGTCAAGTTAGTAGAAATTTCTTCTTTGACACATGAAACCTAAATTCAGTTATATCATGAGAGCTTAGGACATCAGTATAAAAGGTATGTCAAAAGAAATATACTAGATGTATTTGGTATCTATTTGCAGTTATATGATATTTTTGAAGGACAGTTTCTGTATTCCTTCTCAAATTACAGGTATTTTGTACCATTTAAGGATGATTTCAGAAGGTTTCGCACCATTTATTATATAAGGCAGAAGTCTGAGGTACCAGAAAAGTTGAAACAATTTTCGTAAGAAACTCAAGTTATAGGACGTGTGATAAAATAATTTTTAAGGGATAATAGAGTGGAGTTTGACAGCTGTGCAGTTAGAGAAATATTAAGAGAAAATATAATAAGGCAAAGACTGACAATGCCTTACCCTTCTGAGCAGAACAGCTGCAGTGAAAGAGAAAATAGGACCTTAATTGAGACAGCTTGCTCGATTATGCACGACCATGGAAATATACCTCAGGTTCTCTAGGCAGAAATGGTGACTACAGCTTCTTTCATCTTGAACTGAACAGGACACTCGAGCGTAGACGGGAAATCCCAGTATGACTTGTGGCTAAGTAAGAAACCAAGCATCAAAAACTTAAGGATTATCTGCTCTACTTGCTATTCACACATCCCAAAGCAGCAGAGAAGAGAGATGGATAAGGAAGCACAGCAAGGAGTTCTAATTGGATATGACGGAGATGATGGGTACAGAACAGAATTTGGTGTGGACAGGATAATCAGTTAATAAGGTCTAGAGAAGTCTCATTTAATGAAGAACCACTACTCAATCCTCATATAGTCAAACACAATTTGAATGAGAAAGTTGAACATCAATGAAGTCATGGTAATGCAGAAAAATTATAATGGAAAATAATTTTCAAGGTAAATCTAATAAGGAAGAATAAAAAAAACAATGAAGATCATGATACTGGGCAACATGAGCTGAGAGGAGATGAGGAGGAAGAGGAGTTCATTAAAGAACAAGAAGATAATACACAATATGAAAGAGAATTACGAAATTGAGCTAAGATGAGGTGCCCACAGAGGTTTCATGACTAAATAATGTCAGCCATTTTGGAAGTCACTCAGCTAGAAGAACCAGTAACCCATGAAAAAACCATACCTAGTTTGAGAAGAAAAAATTGTATAGGAGCTATGGGGAGTGAAATTAGATCCCTGGTGGAGAATGAGACCTGGACCTTAGAAAAATGGCCACCTGGAATGAAAGCAATTCCTTTTAAGTGGGTGTATAATATTAAAACTGAGGCTAATGGAACTGTAGAAAGGATTAAAGCAAGGTTATTGGTAAAGGGTTACTCACAGCAAAAAGGAATAGATTATTCTAAGACATTCAGCCCGGTACCTAAAACAGGAACGATTAGATCTCTTTTGAGTGTTGCAGCTAGTGAGTGTTTGACACTGCGGCAGTTTGGTGTGTATACAGCATTTTTGTACGAAGATCTAACAGAAGAGAAGCCTCGCTGTTGGACCAAGGTTTTGGGAAGTTTTTGACTAACCAAGGCTTCAAAGCGAGTGATGCAGATTCCTGTATATTTATAAGGATAAAAGGAAATGAGAAATTGTTGTTGGCTCTGTATGTGGATGATGGGCTGGTCTCTGCCAATGACACTCAGGAATTAACTATCTTTATGAGAACCATGAGGACAGAATTCAAAATCAGAGAAACACTTGCTACTTATTTTTTAGGATTGAAAATAAAAAGAAAAGAGAATGGGACAATACGGGGTACCCAGACTAGTCTCCCAATAATATACTGGATAGATTTGGAATGTTAGACTGCAGGGGAGTAGGAACTACCATCATAGAACCAGGGAAAGTTATTGAAGAAGAAGAAAGAGGTGAGATAACATTTCCATACAGACATGCAGTTTGGACCTGTATTTACCTCATGACAGGGACTAGACCAACATTGCTTATGCTGTGGAAGTAGCATTTAGGGCCTTGGAAAACCCAAGTACAAAAGATGTCAACTTAGTCAAAATAATATTTAGATATATCAAGGGAACCCTAGACTATGGGCTTGTTTATAAGCCAAACACTAAGAAAGTATCCCACATGGGATTCAGTGCTGCTGCCTGAGCAGGGGATGAGGTAGCAGGAATATGTACCACCGGAGTGATGTGTATGTACGGAGGTGGAGCTGTCTCCTGGCTGAGCCACAGACAGACTTCTGTGGCCTTGTCCACAATGGAACCGGAGGTGGTAGCTGCCAGTGAGGCAGGAAGGGAGCTGGTCTGGCTGAAGTGGCGCTTCCAGAGAATGACTTAATTGACATGTATTCCAGTCCTGAAGGTTGAAAATGAAGCAGCGACCAGATTGGCCTAGAACCCAGAATACCATAGAAGAACAGAACATATAAAAATTCAGCACTCCTTTGTGAGGGAACTTGTGTCATAAGGGGAGTTGGATTTTAAGAAGGTGTCATCCAAGTTCCAAACCTCCTTACGAAGGCTATTCCAAGGCCAAGACTTCAACAGCTGTGGTCAAGAATGGGACTTAATACAGTGCAGGAGTGTTGTGTTCAACAATTATTTAATGAGGGAAAGTGTTTTAGTTCCCTTACTGTCCTTATAAACATTAGTGCAGTCTTTTGTCTTGAGAGTTAGTTGCAAATAGTAGAGAACTAGTGTATAGCCTTTGTTTTATGTTCTTGTCCATTAATATAATTGTTGTCTATGAATAAAAATTATCAATACACTTAAATGTTATAATTTTCCATTATTACAAATTTTTTCTTCATAGCTGATTATTCCTAACAAATATTAATGGAACAATATAAAATTTGTAGGGTTGTGCGAATGTAACTGTTTTCTCATGAAACGAAAATTAATGATATGTAATGAATTTTCGTGAAACTGAAATGAAAATGAAAAATATTATCATTAGCGCTCAGCCTTATTGAAAGCTTAACGAATTTCATAACATTATGTAGGATATGGAGTATTTACCACAGGGGGTTGCTCCTATGTATTTATTTCGGATATAAAATAATGAAAACAAACAAGATTATTTACAGGCAAAAATGATCTTTGCTGGTACACTAAATGATTATTCATTAAACACCCAAAAATTAATCGAAATTGATAATTTTCATTTCGTTACAACTTTCAAAAACCAAATTTCTTATCGAAACGAAAATGAAAGCTGTCATTTCGTTATACCGAATATTCGCACAATCCTAAAAATTTGTTGTATAAGCATCAGTACATGTGAAGTTCTTCTTAATGGGACACTGCCAGATTATCACGAACCTAAGGGAAAAGCAACTAACAACATGGTTTAGTATAACACAAAAACAATTAAATATGGTTCATTGCCCAATTAGACAGGGAAAACCAATTTTTTAATCAAGAAAATTCATTATGACTGTACAACATTTTTGAAATAACCTATATGAGAAGCAAATATTTTATAATTTAAAGACATCCCTTGCTACTCATGTAGCAGAAATTATTAAGTTACATTTGACATAAAGGTCTAGATATATTTAGATAAATACATGTATAATTAGAATGTTTTAAAGCAAAATATAGTCATTCACTTTATGAAGTTGTTAAAGAAATTAGAAACTGATTTGCTCATGTTGTTACTAAAATTCCAGGTAACTGAAAAAATTAACCTGATCTTACATTAAGAACAGTATAGAAACAATTTAAAAATCACCAGTCCCCAAGTCATGTCTACTGGAAGAACTGCTTCATTTGGACAACTTTTTCCCTTATGGTGGCACGAGCTAAGGAAGCTGACATTTCACAATGCAGACAGTTGACACAGCCTACAGACCTGGCTGAGCTATGATGTATCTGTGGTACCTCTGCTTGTATTGCATTTGCGCAGTGGGAAGGCAACAGAACTGTACCTTTGTAGATATATACTTATAACTACATATTATCAGTTTGTCCAAACTGCATGCAACACTTACCACTATAACATTTATTAAAATTTTGTAAATTAGTCTGTAACAGTAGCAACAAATTTCATCACTCTGGTCATAGACTGCAGTTATAGGGTAACAGCATAATTGCACATAATATGACTTTGTAGATTTGAAATTGTAATTTTTCATGTCATTGGAATGTCATGTTTCAGATTACCCAAATCAATGTAGTTGTCATCCATCTGGAATGAGAATAAGGGTCCTAAACCTGAAATCACATTTGCTATGTACAAACATTTTTCTGGCTTCTCGTTATTTGATTACATTCTTCTAACATAATTAAATTGTACATATTTTTATTACTAACTCTTTTAGGTGATGACAGTAGATTCTAACATTTGTGTTGTATGTGAAAAAAGTGAAAATGTACGTTTTGATTTTGGGCCTTTTTTCAGTTTTAATTTTTCTGATATTGTGTTTGTAGTGAATGCACGAGATCATGCATTTCTGTCCATGTACGAAGAAGGAATTGTATGCGAAGGGTGCAGTGATTTTTCCAAACATGTGGATAATCTCGAACCACAGTGTTCATCTGGTTTCTCAGTTCAGTCATCACAGCCAGAGATTTCAAGGTTGACATCAGAGACGAGAGACAAAGACTCAAAACAACTGGCGGATAAGACAAGTTCTTTTGAGAGTGCTGATATTACCACTGGTTCAACAATTACAGAAACACCTTTCCAGTGTTCATTTCATCCTGCTCAATTCTCTGAAAATAGTGCTCTAAACTTACACATGATAACACATACTGGTGAAAAGCCGTTTCAGTGTGCAATTTGTTCTGCTAAATTTTCTCAAAAGTGTCATCTAAACCAACACATGACAAAACATACCGGGGAGCAGCCTTTTCAGTGTTCAATATGTTCTGCAAAATTCTCTCAAAAGTATGCTTTGTACTTACACATGAGAACACATACTGGTGAGAAGCCTTTCCAGTGTTCAATTTGTTCTGCTAAATTTTCTCAAAAGTATGCTTTGAACTTACATATGAGAACACATACTGGTGAGAAACCTTTTCTGTGTGCTTTATGTTCTGCTAAATTCTCTCAAAAATGTCATCTGAACCAACACATGACAACACATACTGGTGAGCAGACTTTCCAGTGTTCATTTTGCTGTGCTAAATTCTCTCATGTGTATTCTCTGAACTTACACATGAGAACACATGCTGCCGAGAAGCCTTTCCAGTGTTAATTATGTTCCACTAAATGTAGTTCGAAAATGAATGTTAAGCGACACACCAGAACACATAGGTGAAAAACTTTTCCAGTGTTCATTATGATCTGATAAATTCAGTTTAAGTGTTATTTAAACCATGATATCATGAGACACATGGTTGAGAAACATTTTGCGTGTGCATAGTTTTTACATTTTATTTAGGAAAATTGTTATGCTTGATTCATGCTGAGCTGAATTTACTGTAATATATAGTTTGAAATGTTTTAATAAATTGCATGTCGTTTGATTCCTGTATAGAGTTGTTAATTTCGACACTCAATTTTAGTTTTGTTTAATACTATGGTAATAGTTCATATTCTATTTGCTCAATTATTGCTGTAGCCTAGCAGTATGTTAATTGTAATTTATTGAACCTGCCATCCATTTTAATATACTGTATATATAAAATTAGTATTATTTTTAATAATGAATGTTTGTGGTAAAAATTTCTGAGATTTGAAATTTATTGTCTTATTTTGATTATGTCAAATTAATATATGTTTTAACTAGAGATGTGACATTTGATACCTCGATACCCATCGATACTGGGCCATATCGAAAGTATTGAGTATCATGACGTGAATATGGCTTGGTTCGCCATTTTCCCTATTGTCACAAAGAGGCACAGTTTATTTTCGCTCTGCAGTTTACTACTTTTGGAAAGCCCATCAAGTGTCATATTTATTTAATAATTAAGCTAATTATTTGGTATCAATCACAAAGAAACGTATAGTAGGATAATAGAACATGTATTCAGGAGTAACAAATAGGAACTATGGACAGTAAGTCAGTTTGTATTGTAAATTACGTGTTTTGAAACAGTTATTAGAATGTTTGAAATGTATGTGGCCTAGAAAACTACCATTTAAACTCTGTTTTGCAGTGTAAAAATAACACATTTACTATATGGAAAACTAACTTCGCCAAAAATATTTACGTCCCAACTGTGTTTCATATTCCAATTGGTACTGACGCCATCAGGTGAGACGTGGAGACGATTACGATACACTTGTGTGTACCACCATGTGTTAGGTTAGCGGCAAGTGCCGTCATGGGCTGACAGCGGCTGGCTCTTAGCGGCGTCAGTACAAACTACATATTTATCACTTTCAGTGTGGTTAAAACTTGGAATCTTATGTAATAATTTGAATGTTTCTTTCATACGAGCAAATTTTTGACTCTTCCACTAAAACAATATGTGATTCATAATGATACAGTCTTCATAAGACGATATGCAGAAAAACACAGTCTCATGAAAGACGTTAAACTAAATTATTTCCCAATCTCATCCAATCCACTGGCAATGAAATTATTAACTGAGCCCCAGCAGTATGACTTTGCCATAACAAAAATAAGGTAGGTTGGAATGGTAGCATTTGTTTACACTCATTGTTTCACTCGTAGACAGAGGCACAGAGCAGCTGTGGCGCAAGGATACATTGTGACAGTGCTATGTTTCTAGAACTTTTCATATTTAGTGAACTTATGTTCGGTATTCTGAATGCAAGTACATATTTCAATTTTTAAGTGCCATTTGTGTTTACAGACGGTATTTCATATTTATTTTACGTGTTTTGTGTTTTTGTACAATCTGTGAAAACGACCAATGCAAAACAACAAACTGAGTGATAAATTAATATTACTTCTGTTAGCGGAAGAATTGCTATTGTTTTTTATCCGGCGATAAACTATTGCCACATTTCCTCTATATAACTCTATATTAATATATGCCTTATTTCTTACTGCTTCCTTAAAACATTCTTCTTTTTATCATTATAAAGCATCTTAATTCAATTCAAATAAATATTACAATCCATATACACTCATCTTAACCTATTATTCTTCTAAATTATTCAATATAATTTTACACATAACCATCTTTGGCTGTGGAGAATGTTTTACAATGATTAAGTTAGATGGTAGAATGACAATATGAGAAAGTCACTGAATAAAATGTGAGATACCGATGCCAGCGCTCCTAGCGGTGGGAACTGTTTCTACAGTTATAAGCTATTTATTGAATTGGCAGTTGGAGTATTTTGGATGCATTTAAATTTTTTTGCTTGTGTGGTTATTTATGATAGCAGGAAAGATTTGTGCATTTTTTGGCTGCAATAATTACAACAATGCGAACTGCAGCAAATCCTTTTTGGGATTCCCAAAGGATGCAAGTCAGTAAGTACATGAGCTGCAGTGGACATTTTCCATTGTTCGTATTATTGTCAGTGTGTTTTATTGCAAATTCCACTCACACAATACGTTAATTTACTTAAATACTGTTTTGTCATTTCGTAGGTGCAAGCAAAGGCTGCAGAAATGTAAGAGAGCAGACCTGGATGTAATAAAGGAAAAAGAGACTAGCAGTTTATACACAAGAACAGTGTTTTTCAGCCATTATAGGAAAGAGGATTTTCGCAGCCCAAATTTGCTTTCACAGGGGCAAGAACAAAGTCACTGTAGTGTCGTAGCTGCTATTTATAATCTTGTACACAGAAGGCTTTTCCGAATTTTGATAGCCCTTAACATGAAAAGTGCAGGTTTGTTTCTATTGGAGCGACACCTTCGAAAAGCAAACAATGTTTACGTATTCAGTATTGGTATATTAAACTGGTCGGAGCCTAGTACCAAATTTATACAGAGGAAGGTACAAATAATATGTATGTAGCTCTACTGTACCTTGCTGACCAGTGTATCAGATTATTGTCCAAAAAATGTGCCGTGTGCCAAGTAACAGTGTTTAAATTGTTTATTTCCTTGTTTATTTAGGTTTACATACCAATATAAACTGTTTACCTACAAATTTCAGCATATTAATTTTGTTTATGTACGTTTCCACATGGTTTATGTTCTTTTTCAGTGTATTATCATACTTTGGAATGTTATTGTTTATATTTAGGAAACTACGCATTTGAATGTTAATTTGTAAGTTATTTTGGTTGTTTGCACCTACTACCAAATATTTTGAAAGATTATTAAAGAAACAACTGAATGAGAACTAAAATAGTTTCCTTTCTGTGTAGTCGCTTACCCTTTACACACCCAAAGGTCTTCGTATAATTACTGTTTTATTGTTCAAATATTGTAATTTCTATACATAGCGTGTTTGCAAGTAATTTTCATTTGAATGAGTGTATAGTTGTTGAGAACAGCTTTTGGTGGCGAGAATAATTCTTCTCCAGCCAGTGTATCAAAGTTAATTCTGTGTGATAAACACCATGTACTGACACCACACACCAGACACTTTAATTGCAGCAGTGGAAATGCCATCAGGTAGTCTACAGTTGGTAAGTCAGTGTATATATTGCAGAGTGTGAACCAGGTGTCAAGTGAGGGTTACCAGCAAAGCCAATCAAAATTAAAAACAACATTCCCCCCTCCTGTTATACTACTCGCATTGTTTAGACAACTGTGTACAAAACTTTCAAACAATAATATTTCACTCCTGTGAGTCATCATTACATTTCAGTGGTATTTCCCAAAATTTTTTACAAAGAAATAAAGGTTGTTTGTTTTCTCTCTCTCTCTTCTCTCCCCCCTCTCTCTCTTTCATTCAGAGAGAGAGATGGAGAGGGGGAGGGAATATATATATATATATAGACACGCATGCACGTGCATGCACACACACATGCACGCACACGCATGCACGCACACACACCCCCCTCTCTGCTAACAGCCAGCCACGTTAAGACCATGGTGGCAGTCACCACTCATGAGACACATGGGCACGCACGTGCGCAGAGAGGCCATAACCTAAACTTTCCCGTAATGGAATATTTATTTGAAGTGAAAATTATGTCTCTAGTTTTATCTTCAGGTTCCCAAGTGTTTTAAGTGTTTAAAATGTATATTTAAAAATGTTGCAAAATGTTTGATTATGAATGTGAAATGTGCCCTGCTTGAAGAATAAAAACATTATTATTCTGGCATGAACGCCGTTATAAAAGACATTTAACAAATACAGAAAATTCACAGTTAAAATGTATAATGAATATCCATATTTAAATTATTTATATACCATTTGTTTTAAAAGATAAAAGTTTACTCGGTGTGCATAGCACTTCCACTTGTGTGAACCTCTTAGGTGTGACCCTGCCTCTGGGCAGTCCGTCGAGGAGAGCTGGCAAGGTAAGACGCTGTCATGTATGCACTTTAAACATTTTGCACTGATGTAGATTACAATAGCTCACTTTTAGTATACTGGTTAACCTTTCATCGCTTATGTTTTGCCAAACATTTCCCCAGTCTTATGCTTCCGCTTAACCTAATCATTTGCGCCCTTGTGGCTTTTACAATGTTATCGTGGAGAAAGGAGAAAAGATGTCGGAGAGGCCATGCGGCCCACGCAATTTTTAATCAGGCGCCATCCGCCTATGCTAAAGGCGTTTCAGTGTAATTTCTGTTAAATTGTTGCGTGCAATATTAAGGGCTTTGTTTCTATGTATGTATTTTAGGGTTTTGTCATGTTTAAATTGTTTTACGGCCACATCATTTGGGTTAACCTCCACCAAGTCAATATCGGCGCCATCCATGCGCTTTGAGGGTTTATTTGTGTAATATCATGTGGGCCATCATTAATTTCAGGGTTCTATGTATTATTTCGTTCAGGGTTCCGTGTATTTTCATGTAATTGATGTTTTGTATGTATGACCACGCAGTCTCGTTCATGTTTGATTTTCCCACCTTCAGGTGTGCTACAAGTTTAGAAATATTTCAATTTGCAGGAGAATATTTTTCCCATCATCAGTAATAATTTGTCTGACCATAATTTTCCGTTTTTACTAAGAAATACTGCAATTTCATCTGCAGGTGTCATAAATGGAATGTAGAATGTTTTCAATATACATGGTCATCCTAAAGACCTGGTGATAGACAATGTGCTATTTGTCATATGAATGTGACACAGACTAACAGCCAGCAGCGTTAAGACCATGGCGGCACTCACCACTCACGTGACACATGGGTAAGCATGTGCATGAAGAGGCCATAACACTCTAAAATAAATATCCCATTACAGGAAAGTCCTTTCCCTAACAGGATATTTATTTAAAGTGTAAATCATGTTCCTTTATTTTATTTCAGGGTCCAAGTGTTCAAAAATGTTAAAATTGTGTGTTCATAAAATGTTGCACCATGCTTGGTTCAAATTCAAAATGTGCGCTGCGCAAAGAATAAGGGCCTTAATATTCTGGCGTGAACACCTCAAAATAAAACAATCAATGAACACAGAAAATTCACTATTTAAAGCTTAGAGTTATTATGTACTTGAATTATTTATGTGCCATTTCTTTTTGATAATAAAAGTTTTACGCTGTGTGCATAGCACTTCCGCTTGTGTGAACCCAGTAGGCAGCCATGGTAGGTCCGCGTGACCCCTGCCTTTGGACAGTCCGTCGAGGAGAGCTGGCGAGGTAATACGCTGTCACGTATGCACCGCAACTTTTTTGCACTGCGTTCACTTTTAGTATACCGGTTAGCCTTTGCATTGCATACATTTTGCAAAACATTTCCCAGCATTAAATAAATAATTTGCAGCCCTTGTGGCTTTTTGGAATTTAAACGAGAGAAGGAAGAGAAGATGTCTCAGAGAGACCACGCTGTCCGCGGAACTTGTAAATCAAACGTCATCCGCCTACACTAAAGGCTTTTCATTGTAATGTCTGCTTAATTGCTGTGTTCAATATTAGGGTGATAATTCTATGTATGTATTTCAGGGTATTTTTCATGTTTAATTGTGTTACGCCCACGTGGTCAGATATCACCAAGTCCGTATCTGCACCATCCATGCGCTTTAAGGGTATTGTAATATCATGTGTGCTTTAGTAAATCTCAGGGTTATATGTATTGTTTTATTCAGGGTTCCGTGTATTTTTCATGATTGATGATTTTGTATGTATGACCATGCTGTCTTTTGCACATGTTGATTTCCCACCATCAGGCATGGTACGAGCTTTTGTATGCTTTAATCAGGAGGGGAATAATTTTTTCCACACCGATACCACTTTGTCCGGTAATTATTTGCCGTTTTCACAGAAAATTATTGCAATTCCACCTACACCACATGGTGTGTTACGCACTGTATCCAGCGGCATCTGCGCCATGTAAACATACTTCATGCATCTGCGTGTTTATTGTGCCTATTCATATTGTGTCCCATGTTGTATCATCATTATTTGTGTAATTTGTACGGTCACATTATTTCCGTCCTAGCCAGCTATGTGTTAAGACTCACCACGTGCTGGGAGACGCGTCCCGACGAGTCCGCGTTAGTGACGTAAAATAATCACACGTGTTCAGGGTTCATCTTGTAGTTCTCCGTGTCCTGTCTCCAGGAATAATTGCAAGCTGGGAGAATGAGCCCAATGGAATTAGCTAGACACGTCCAAGTTTCAATCATTAACTCATCTTTCTGGCATGATCATGTAATTGGAAATCAATAAATGATATGTTGCTCAGTGTAAAATCTGTGCCTTTATTTGTAGCGTCAGAACAGCCAAACTCCTGCCATTTTTCAGTTATAAATGTTTTGTATTGATCAGTGTTTTGTAAAGACGCTCGGGTGAGATGTACACACAGAACCCACAGCATCCCTGAGGACCCAGCACCTCAAAATGCGGTGTCTGGGAAGCACCGCTGGCACCCACCCACCGTAAGTAAATTGTGTAATTGTTCATCTCGTGTCTCACCCGACGGCGTCAAATGCAAGCAGTACTACGAAAAATATGGAATAGTTCTAAGGACTAGCAGCCTCCATTACCATCGTAGCAATGGGATGGCTGAAAAAGCTGTAGGGATAAGTAAAAAGTTTCCACTTAAAGAGTCTTCATGAAGGCATTGATTACGGGATTTATTGAGAGAACATAACAGTACACCCATTACAGGCTTAGGACTCTCCCTGGCACAGATGCTGTTCAACAGGTGCATCAGGATCAAAGTTCCCATCAGTGCGGCGGCACTTAGACCAGTAGTACATGAGGGCATACATGATGCTCTTGTTGCTAAACAAGACAGAGTAAAAGGGTGGCATGACAAGACAGCACGGAGGAAGGAGGTTAACTTTATAGTAGGAGACAGAATAGTAGTTAGGACAGAGCAGGATGATCACTGGGAACAAGGTGTAGTGGTAGCCAAGGACAAGGAGCCTCGATCCTACTGTGTCAAAAAGGACAACGATGGCAGGGTAGTGAGGCGTAACACCAGTCACTTAAAACAGTCAAAGACTAGGACAGATGAAAGAAGTCCACTAGGTCAGATTCCAGAGGGTGAAGATGTCGCTCACAGCAACACTCACGGTTCACCTAGACAAGCACGACAAAAATAACACACCAGTCGTGAAGTGGATGAGATCATGCACAACATTCCGTGTTCAGTAGTGGTACAAGATACGGGGTTTAGAGGATTTGACAAGACTCCAAGGAAAGTAATTGCAAGTTCCCAAAATAGCAAGGGTAGTTGTAATGAACGTAGTAACGGGCAAGATAATTGTTTCAGAGGATTTGATTGTGCTCATGATGAGAGTTCACAAACTCAGAACCATAATACTATTTGGAGTAAAAACACACAAGAGTCAAGTTGGTGATCACTGGTACCTAAGCCACTACCAAAGGGGCAATACATTACTAGGAGTGACTGGTATGTAATTGCAAAGAAACCATAGGATCCCACTGTTTAGTACTTGTAGAAACGTTACCCTTAGGAGGGGGAGGTGTTGTAGTAACAAATACGGTTATTATAGTGCTCTTTCAGATGTCATAGTTGGTACCACTGGTATGGTGAGACCAGTGGAGATGGCCATATTAAAAAGAGTTTCACTGCTTTTATTTTGTTTTGTTACTATTATGCTAGGATGTAGAATGGAAGGAATGTTTGTGGTGGTAACGTAATGTATCGGACCCAGCAAAGTAAAATAAAGATATTGGTACTGGAATTGTGGAGTTATTACAACAGGTACTAAATAAGTGTTGCCAACTCTACACCATTCGGTTAGGAAAAAGTAATCAAATGCTAATTTTAATTTACCTACTCAACACACTTCCCATAAATCAAAATTAGCATGAACTTAGTACCAATTTCATAAATTCTTAACACAATCTTGTTTACTAAATTAAAAAACATCACACCATTTAACTACTTAACACACATACTACTCATTGCAAAAGATAATTTTTTTTACAAAAAACACTAGGGCTCACAGTTTTAGTGAATATAGCACCCAAATGGCTGTCTATAGGACAATATTTTAAACTGAAATTTTTCTGATTCACTTTTTCACACAGAAACTTAAATTTAATGTCTATGTGTTTAGACCTTTTGGTTATACTGTCATTTTTTATCATCTGAATCGTACTATGGTTGTCAGTGTTGAGGTTTACTGGAATAACTTCACCTGTGAGTTCCTTATATAGATATTTCAAGAATAGCGCTTCCTTAACACACTCACTGGCGGCGATGAATTCGCTTTCTGCAGTACTGAGGGATATGATGGGCTGTTTTCTTGTAGACCAGGCAACAGGACTCCCCATGTATAGGATGACATAACCTGAAGTACTTCTACGTGATGTTTCATCACCAGCATAATGTGCATCACTGTAGGCATCAATCAGTGAAGTGTTGAGATTTGTTGAATATCTAAGTCCTTGGTTTCTCGTTCCTTGAAGGTACCTAAATATACGTTTAAATTTTTTTACATCATGTAGAGTAAGGTTTTCCACTTTTCTTGATGCCATGTTGACTGCATTTTGTAACGATCCTCTTCCTCCTGATACTCGTCTAAGTACTCACAATCCTGTCTGTCTCCACCGACTTCTCCTTGTTATACTAAGATACTGTGGAAGGGGGATTGTTCAGGGACACATAGCTGTTAAATATTAAACTAATATGAAGAGGATTCTCTAAACACAAACACTTTATTTACGACGTTAAATATATAATAAGGAACAAGACATTTAACAATACAAAATGCAAAATTAATTCCTCCAGCATATATACTCAAGATTTACAATTACTAACATTTATACTACAAGCTGATATTATATTACTTAACCTTGCCAGTAATTAATACTCAATTAAATGACAGGTATCGGGGTTTCGAGATTTGGACTTGCGCCTAACTGCCATGCAGAATTATGCTTACCGTATAGAAATGTCTGCAGAATGGCCCAGAGCTCCTCCAGACAATGCAGAGATTCCCTCTTCTTCGTTGTCGGCTCCAACAATTACATGCCTTACTGCTTCAAACTTTCTGTGATGTCTCGGGGCGGGAGGGGGGAGGGTTGCGGTGCGTCGTGCCCACTATTTATACTGTTCAATCAATGGGTCATGCGGCGCTGTTGTTACAACAGATGCCTCACTCCAAAAGCTATATCCTATCGCACTTTAAGTTAACTGTGTTCGGCTCCTCAGTGGCCGCTCACTTCCCGCTTTGTCTAGGTTGCAGTTGTCCCGGCCGCTGCAGAGTAGGGTGTTAGCTGGAGTAATCCTGGGTGTGGCAAGGGTTGTAGCTGAAGAGCTCAGACACAGGAGTATGGTCGAAGGCGAATGGTGGTATGCGTGGATTTTGTTTAGTTGCAGTATCATATATGCAAGGCCAAATTCGAGGCTACATTTTACAATGAGTAAGACCTGTGTCAGTGCTCAGAATTCAAATAGTTAGGGCGACTGTATGACTAAGGGCAATGCAAGTTAGAATGCAACACTATGGAATGTGATGTTTGGCAATAATGATAAGAGAAACGTATAAATATATCACAAGTGAATTCACGAGGTCGACCTGTACTTAGGAATACTTTTGCATGTTGTGTAGCGGGACAACAGGATAGAAGGATGTACTGTACATTCACCGGCACATTTAATATTAAATAAGAAATCCCCCAAAGGCTACGTGGTGTGTGTGGGTAAAAGGAAGTTTGAAAAGTGCGTGCGTGGTACTAGTTCGCTCTACAACGTGCTAGGAGAAATTTACGCTTAAAAAAAATGTATATAATTACAAGTTGATATGCCGGTTGGATGAAATCTTAATTCTGGAAAAATATTGACTACAAAAGGCAAGATTAAAATTGATTATCGAGAAAAGTAATAGTGAATACAAAAGGAGATACTTAAAAATATAATGTTACTACCTGTGGGAAAGGTAGAACACACTCCACAGTAACTAGTGCTGGACGGTCGTGCGCCGTCTTCGTCTGGTATGACACCCATTATAAGACTTAGGTTGCAGTTTCAACCTTCATGTGGCCTAGACATTGTTTTTACATAGTGAAAAATAGTACATGCCAGAGTGGCTAATCATATTCTTGTAAACAGAAAACAGGTAAGTAGAAATGATTGCATCCTTGACTCAAGTAGTACGAGGCCGAGTAGATAAGGAGCAGTGTCGCTCGAAACAGCTACTCATATACAGGACTAGTTATTGGAGTTGGTCCCCTTTTAAATGTATGCAACATGGTGGTAGCAGGAAAAACGAATAAAATACAACATGGGATTTGGAAACTTTTGTAGTTTCCAGGGTTAGACCAATGCTACTGTGATTTGGCTACCGACGACTTCAAATCTAACATCAACACAGGCGAAGATGAAAAAGGGAAGTCGTTTTTGCGTGTGCACAATCAGATCAAACCACCGGGTCCACTGGATTGCACTGATCCAAATGTCTGGTTCCGTTGGAAAGTGCGATTCGACAGCTATCTTAGTTTAAGTAGTCAAAACAAGTCCTAAGGCTTGGAAGAAATTGATTTGTTAATGTATCCGCTAGGCGAGAAATCAGACAATGTCATAGTCACATTTGAAAAGCCTGCAGCCGGATGCACGTATGACCAATTGGTGAAGGCCTTTGACTGACACTTCAAGCAGCACGTAAACATAATATTTGAGCGGTTTATGTTCAGTTTGTGTGTCCAACAGCCTTGGGAAACCATGGAACAATTTATCACTGCACTTCATAACCTTGCCGAAGCATGAGATTATGGATCACTAAAAAACGAGTTGGTCAGGGATGGAATCATGGTGGTAATGCGAGATGCGTTGGTAAGTGAGAAAATGCAATTAATGAGTACTTTGACGTTTCAAGAGGCATATGTCGCCAGGCAGAGTTACAGTCATCACAGTTATTCAGTTATGAGAGACTCGCCATGAAGACCTTAACTTTATTTAGCAGTCCAAACAGGGTGGTTCAGGTCAATAGAAACGCGGGGGAGAGTTCACTCCACCACACGAGTAAACAACCGCCAGATCTACAAAGAACCCCCATCATCGGACCAGGTTATCATATGTGACAGATGTGGCAGGGCCAACTGCATAGGTGTGTGCCCAGCACAGAATACTTGATGCTATTCTTATGGCCACAGAGGTCACTACGCAAAGCTATGCCGGGCAAGTAAAAATAGCCAGCATCTCGGAGAAGCTCCAGAGACATTAGACTCCAACTTGGACTTCGTGGTGGGACATGTGGGAGAACTTTCCATTTGTTTGGCTTCTCCGCATTATCCTTTTCGAGTAAAGGTTGAGGTTAGAGAGTTGTGTAGCACTATTGACTTTGTGATGGATAAAGGAGCAGACATTACATGCCTGCCTGCAGAATTTCTAGAATCTACAAAAGTAGTTCTTAATAAGTATACCAGCACAATGAGTGGGCCAGACAGAGTATACCAGCACAGTGTGTGGGCCAGATGGTCGTGCCTTAGAAGTTGTGTGATTCCAAAAGTTGACACTCGGCTACAAGGGTCAAGAGAAGAAAGTTGATGTGCATTTTATTAAAAAATTACATAACCCATTGCTAGGCAAATATGCAATTCAAGTACTGAAAGTGATTCAGGTTGTAAGTAATGTGAACATGGAGGAGTTTCCTAAGGTATGTAAAGGTTTGGGGGAGATTGAAACTGAAATGGAAATACATGGTGAAGGGGGCTGAGCCACGTGCAGTGACAACACCTAGAGTAGTTCCAATACTGATGTTGGCAAAAGTTAAACAAGAATTAGAACGAAGTGTTAAGACCTGTGTCATCACACCAGTTGATTTCCCTGCCAAGTTCTGTGCTCCAGTGGTCACAGCTCCAAAAGAGAAGGGGTCAGAATTTGTTGCGATTTCACAGAATTGAACAGGTATGTAGAGTATTCCATATTTCCAACACACAAAGTACAGTACACTTTGTCACAGCTGCAGGGGGCAAAAATATTCAGCAAAATTGATGCAAACTCATTTCTTACACCTTTCAGGTTATTCATGTACAAGTGACTGCCTTTCGGGCTAAATGCAGCTGCCGAATACTTCAGCTGTAAAATTGCAAAGGTACTGGAAAGAATACCCAATTGTGTTTACCATGTAGATGATGTTCTTGTCTTTGGGGAAACAGTGTAACAACATGACAGTACTTCGCATCAGGTGTTACAAAAGTATAGCAAAGAGGCTGTGACTATTAATATGGCCAAAAGTGTGTTTGGGGTGGAGACAGTTACATTTTTAGGCTATGAAATCTCAGGGAAGGGCATTGCCATTAAAAACAGTAGAGTAAGAGCAATTAGTGATTATTCAAAGCCCAAAAGAAAAAACTGAACTGCTTTGTTTTCTATGCATGATAAACTATGTGTGTAATTTCATACCCAACAAGAGTCTATTGCTAGAACTTTTGAATATACTGTTGAAAGAAAATCAGTCTTAACTATGGGGCACGGAACCACATTCAGGTAAAAATGTTGTTTGCAGGCATCACCGTGTTTAGCCCATTTCGATGTACACAAGAAAATGATAGTCATTGCAGACAGTTCCTCCTATGCAGTGGGTTGTACATTATTCCAAGAGAGCAAGGATGGATCTCGGGAAGTAGTTTGATACGGCTCCAGAGTTTTTTCAAAAACAGAGAGTCGATATGCACAAATTGGGAAAGAGGCTTTACCCTTTACTTGGGCCTGTGAAAAATTCCAGGAGTATACATTGGGGCTTCATGTTACCCTGGAGACATCACAAGCCACTGGTTCAGTTACTAATGTCAAAAAACATTGACGAAATTACACCAAGTATACAGAAGTTTCGCATACGATTAATGAAGTACAATTATACTGTATCATACATACCAGGGAAGCAAATTGTGTGGCCGACTGTCTATCGCGAAATCCCGTCCAAGAACTGACATGCTTGAGGAATGGTCGCCTGATGTAAGAGGCATATGTCAACATTATTGTAGCAAATATTTTAGTCGCACCCGATATTCTCGAAAAAATAAATCTGTCAAAAGTTGAGGAACTTCACTACTTCACATTGGCCACCCAAACACAAAGTACCAGATATTCCATATTACCAGCATAGGTTGAACATAATAGTCTGTAATGGGTTTCTTTTGAAGTGCTCTAGATTGATTATTCCAGCACCAATGCAGCAATATGTTCTGAAACAACTACATAAAGGTCATTTAGGGATCACTAAGTGTAAGGCCCAAGCTTGGGAAGCTGTATGGTGGCTGGGGCTCACCAGGCAATTAGAAGCTCTAGTGGAAGTTTGACCTATTTGCATTGATCATAGAAGCTATGCCAAAGAAACCTTCACAGAAAATGTTCCTGAGTACCCTGGCAGAAAGTGGGGGGCGGATTTGATGAAGTGTCGAGGAAAGTGTTTTCTAATCATTTCAGACGATCACTCTAAATATTTTGAACTCATAGAATTGATTAATTTAATGGAAGCAGTGGTAATTCAGAAATGCAAATCAGTCTTTGCAAGGTTTATGTATCCCTGAGGTCGCGCAAACGGATAATGGACCTCAGTTTCATGTGTGCTGAGCCTCCGGCCTCATAGACTGTTCGCCCGATCTATCACCGAAGCCCACACTACCAGCAACACACAGTGTAAAAGTTCGTGTGAGTGATGCACCCATGCTCATAGTGCAGCAAGAAGGGAAAGTGCAAGCCTGTGCAAGTTAGTGCACAGAGTGTCAGGTGCAGGTAAATGCAACACCGGATACGTGTGTGCAAACGAAAACAGGGCCACATTCAAAAGGGCTTAAGACAGGTACTGTGAAACATTCCTAACGGAATACACACTAACTTACGCTCTAATATCAGCCTTATTTTAATTAAAGCCAATAAAGCAGAGTTATAGTGTCTTGTATTTTTCATCGCATTTGTTTACATTGTTTACGTCGGTCATTACAAGGGTTTTGTGTTTTATATTCATGGTGGTTGACTGGACGAGATGGGGTTGAATGGGATTTACAAAGGCGGTGAACAGAATTTGAAAAAAGGTGCTAGCAATAGTATACCCGGTAGGTGCCAGACGTCGCTGTGGCGGCATCACTGATGTTGTGGTAGAGCTGAGTCCTCGTAACCTCAGGGTGCTGCTGGCCCGATAACCCGGACCACATTCCTGCGTAAATCGTGCAGTTGTTCACCTTATGTGGAGGCTTTGTAGTTTTCAAAACGAGGGGCTCTGCGGACGGCCCAATCACTGCTTGGTAGTGAAAATTAAATATGACTTCTACATAATCAAAACTCCCTATGTGTAGATTGTCAGGGCCAAACCACACGCCCTTAAATGCTACTCGTATTACTTTGATTAGGTTGCAGCACACATACAAATTAATATTTACCCTTAAATTCACATAAACACTTGCATCGGGAAATGACGGATTTCAAGGGGCCCGTGACCTGAAACTGCTTTCGGCAACTGAATAAAAGGACTCATCAGTTCGTGCTATTTATTGCAGAAGCGAACATTCCCTCCAGGAGAATAACTTACACAATTGCTGCTTTAAACCTATGGCGAAGTCGATGTGGTAAACAAAGCCCTAGGCTTGCATTAAAGTTAGGTGTGCTGATAAACTTATAAACTCCCCAGGTGAAGCAATTCCTGGGGAGGCGATGGGGGGGATCCCGGACAGCAAAAACGAAAAAAGGTTGTTGATATACCTAACTGTTGCTGAAATTGACCAATAATGAAGATTGATACCATCTGGGCTGGAAAAGTGTGAGAGAGATTTCACACGTGCCTCCACCTTTGGGCGCGACTTGCTGACTGACTTCCCGCCATGTCGCAAGGGCTGGCAGTGGCGGGCCCACGCGGAGAAACAAATTTACTATTACATGCTATAATACTCTCAAACACTGCAAAAACACAAATCAATAATTATTTCTGAAGCTTACCTTGCGATTGGAATGAAATGGGGTGGGCATAACACTGGTGGCGGTGAAAATAAACATTTAAGAAATAAAAATAACACTATAAACAACAACATTGGGGCATAAGAGTTTCTAGACTTATTACACTTTATTTGATGGTCGTGTGTTCTTATCACGTGGCGAAAAATGTTACAATCTTTTTTAACATAATACATGTGTTCCTGTATTACTCCACATGCTCCCCCTAGCTGGTAGGCGCACGTAGCGCTACTCTCCCTTCATTACACTGCACTTGCCCGATCTTGCCCATTCCTGCATTCATGCGATGCTAACACTACTAGCTGGTGGTCAGTCGTCGAAAACATGTGTATGCTGCACTTGGGAGCTGCAGGCATGATAAATGGCCTAGGGTCAGGAGTGACACATGTAAAATGCCCCCCCCCCTTTTTTTTTCTGAGGCCGTTTGTGAGCCGATGCCGCTACCTGCAGCACTCGGGTGTCCTCGGGGTCCTCCGACGGCATAGGTTGTAGGCCCTTCCTTGCTGAGTCGTACTTCCTCACTGTGCTCCTGTGTTTCTGCGGTACACTGTGTCGTGAATAGCCGAAGCACACCCACACTGGTGCCACTGCTGAAATGGGTGAACCCGCCGTTAAGTCCTGCGGAGGCGGAATGAGACAACGGACCCACTGCTTTCACTCCCGTGTCGCTGCTGCTGCTTGCGTCCCGGTGTCTTCTCCTGTCGTTCCTACTCTTCTTGCTGTCCTCTTCTACGCTTGCATTGTGCTGCCGTACTTGGGCGCGACCCCGGCGGTCTCCTTCCTCCTGTTCACTTGTGGTGTTTTCTCTTGCGGCGTCCTCCTCCAAACTTGCTGGTGCATTTGCTGCGGGTGTCCCATCCGGATGTACTGCTACTAGAACAGTTCCGTATCCTCAACAACAGCGCTTGTAGGCGCGTCGCCATCTAAGATACCTGGGTAAGTTGCTTGTCGCTCCCTGCCAGGCGTGGTGACGCCGGGCAATGGTGGGTCTTCTTCCCCCTCTTCTCCACTTCCTGCTGGAGGGACTGCTGTATTTTCCTCCCTTCTTGGTTGCTCAGAGAGCTTGTCTCCCATTAGGCCATCATGGGGCTCACCAGGTGTCCCCCCAGGTAGTTCGTTTCTTGCAGAGCCGGAGCTACTCCTTTGTCCAGATTTGCCATCATGCCTCTCTCTTCTATCCCTGCTTCAGCGAACTCTGCAGTGTCGTCGCCATCCTGGGCTGAGGGGCATCAGGACCAACCCCGTCGTTGACGACAGCCGGGGTGAGCCAGAATACGTCCCAATGCACCCTCACACGCCTCCTGCCAATGTGGACCAAGTATGTAGTAAGTCCCAACTGTTGCAACACTCGGTGCGGCTGGCTCCATTTAGCTGCGAAGCCCGCGCAAAATTCCTCGCATGCAGCGGACTGCAGGTGCATCTTCACCTTCACATACACTTCTTGCCCTGCTTGCGGCACCGGTGGCGGTCTTGTTGTCGGCACCCATCTTGCTGCATATCGCAAGTGCTGCTTATGTACATGCTGCTCTCGATCCCTGCATGCTTGCCGGTTGGTAGTACTGCTTGGTGCATCACTACTGTCCAGTCTTCCACATTTTCTCTCGACTGGTAGGTGTAGGTTTCTTCCCAGCAATGCTTCGGCAGGTGTTTTGCCGGTGGCTACGTTGAATTGTAGGCAGAGTGTGTACAATATGGCTGCTAGATGTTCCAGCTATTTTGTGTGCTGGTCACCCACACAGAGGCGAGGTTGAACTTTTAACTTCTGGTTCTGCCTTTCTGTTGGGTTGGCCCTGGGGTGGTAAATTGCCATTGTCATGTGCCTCACTCCCCACTTTGTGCATAATTCGCATCACTGCTTCCCAGTAAACTGGGTCGTGTTATCAGTCGATAGGTATTTAGGAAAACCCCAACACAGTAAAAAGTTATCACTGAGCACTCTTACGATGCTATTTGTACGGGCACTACTGATGGCGTACGCCTCAACCCACTTGGTCAGTGACTACCACTAGAAATTGTTTCCTGTTAACTAACCTTGGGTATGGTCCCATTAAATCAAGGCACACTGTCTCGGAAGGCTTTTGCGGCAGGGGCGGTTGCTGTTGTTGCCGGCCATCTGTTCTGCGACTTTTAAGTAAATTGCACTTTTGACACGTTTGGACTAAACTGTGTGTGTGTTTCGTGAGTCCTGGCCAAAAGAAATGCTCCATTATGTTTCGAACTGTCTGGGACACCCCGGGGTGTCCGACTACACTGCCACTGTGTACATGGGCGAATACCTGATCCCGTGCATGTGTTGGGACATCACTCTCCGCTTCCCCGGGTTACCCAGCAAGCACATCCTAACCTGCCATTCACGAATCGCCAGTTCTCTGCTATTCCTTGCTCACACTGCCGTGTCCTGTATTACGAAAATTGGCAACCCTGCTGTGTTTGCTTTACTTGCTCGAACAACTCCGAAATAAAAATGTAATATTCCATGGCACTCACTTGCTGTATACTAAGTTCGGCAATATTCCCATCACCTGGTGGAAGGATCTCCTCCCACTGCGCTTCATCTTGCAAAATTACTTTCTGGTTCGGTGCACATGATAATGTGTCCTTTCACTGGTTCTCCTTTCCTGCTACATGTTCCACAGAAAAATAGAACAATTACAGGTTCAATGTCCATCTGGTTAGTTTACTGCGGGTCTTACGCATGTTATGAAGCCAGAGAAGGCATCTGTTGTCAGTGCATAACGTGAAACGTTGATACTCTAAGTACGCCCGGTATTTTCTTATCGCCTGGATTACAGCGAGACATTCACATTCGTAGACATCGTAGCAGCGCTCGGTAGGGCCTACCTTGGTGCTAGCGAAGTCAATTATGTTTCTTTCACCATTATCGACTAGTTGGTAAACCACTGCTCCTACTCCATCCTGGCTGCCGTCGATTTGTAAATACAAGTGCTTGCCTGCGTCGTATCTTGCCAGTGTTGGGCATGTTTGAAATTTCTCCTTAATTTCCTGAAAAGACAGTTCTGCTGATTCTGACCATTGAAATCTGTTCTGTGGTGAAAATAAATTTATCAGTGGTGCTGTTATGACTGAAAAATTTCCAATGCTCTCTCGGAACCAATTTATTAAACCGAAATTTTCCATAACTGCTTCCTCATTTTTAGCTGTGGATACTCTTCTATTAGTTTCAACTGTACCAGAATTGGTTTATTTCCCTCTACATCTATGATATGCCCTAAAAAGTCAATACAGGTTTTTTCCTATGTGACATTTTTCCATTAACAGCTAACCTCTCTAAAACTACGGACAGATGTTGCAAGTGAGCCTCCCATATGTTAGACCATACGATTACGTCATCCAGGTAGGCTATGGTGTAGTCGCCTATTAAGCTATCCAACACGTCCAGCATTATAAATTAAAAGGTGGCTGGGGCGCATTTGAGTCCAAAGGGCATAGCATAGAACTGGAAGCAGCACCCGTTTGGCATGGTGAATGCTGTTTTATTAGGTCTTCCATCTTAACTGGTAGTTGCCAATACCCACTTTTTAAGTCGAGGGATGTCATAATATTTGCCTGTCCTAATGAGCTGAGAGTATCTTTTACACTCACGTACGGCGGTAACAAATTTTTGGTAACTTGATTTAACGGCCTAAAGTCGACATAAAAATGCTACATGCTGTATTTTTTAGGGACGAGTGTTATTGCGGAGTTGTACATACTGTCTGTTGGCTCAACAACACCGTCATTTAGCATTTTCAGAATCTGCTGTTTAATGATTCTCACCTGGAGTGGTAAGTAACTGTGTGGCAATGTCCATATGGGTTCTGCTTCTAACTGTATTTCATGTTCTGCAATTGTGATTCGGCGTAAAGTGTCTTGTGTTCCGAATACATCTTTACTTTCGTTTAACAAACGTTGAGAAGCTGCCTGGTGTTCGGGTGGTATCTTGTGGTCAAGATCACTCAATATGACATGTGGTAAATTACCTGTCAGTTTCCTGTCCAGATTATAAACTGTACATCTTTCTTTCTCCCCAAAATGTATTCTGCGAGCAGCCGGTTCCACGATTGTGTTTTGCTCGCATAACCATGGGATTCCAAAGATGACATCCTCCTGGATTTTCGGCGTAACAATAGCATTTATCGTGCTAACATACCATATGTTGACTGTAATATTTGCTTGGTCTAATGCTGTACTGTTATCATTAACAGGTTCTACGTCTTGTGATTTTACGAATTCCGGTCTAATTAAGTTTTGCGATGCTCCGGTATCAACTAACACTTGGCACTAATGCCTATTCACAGTTACAAGGATCCTGATAAATTGTTGTTTGCAATTACTGACATGTTATAACAATGCTTGTTGCGGTGCCTGGTCCTGTGGTTTCTGACCCGGATCAGGAGTGGAAGAGACATTCGGCCTCCTCACCCCTGCATCCCATTTCCCTGCTTCTTACTTGCTGCTTCCTGAATGAATGATACGTGAGGATTGTTGAGATATTTTCTAATCTAGTCGTATGCAGGTGTAAGGCAATACAGACACGGATGTCGCGGTGGCTGACTTTGATCCCACACACACAGCTGCACTCCAGCATTGTGCATTGTACCTTGCACCTCCTGCCTCCTCCCATTCGGGTATGTCGGTCTGTTTACTGGTGATGGCCGAAAGAATTTTTTTTAGGTTGGCCGAACTGTTTGTTTTGTTCCTGCTGTATCGGTGTTGGGGCGGTGTGTCCCCACGTCTCTCTCTGCTTGTTACGCCATCGAACTACACCTGGATCACAGCGCATTTGTACACAGTCATGTTCCAGTAAGATTCCTGCGAGCATGGCATCTTCAACGGTCCTGTTCAGTAGCGGTATCAGTGTTGCCCTGAATTCTGGCCTGGCTGTTCCCGCAATATTTTCTAAGACTTCCCATTCCGGTAACTGCAGGTGAATCTTGTTGGTCAGGTGCATATTGCCTGTGACGAATGGAGTTAAAATTTCATTTAGCTGCTGGTCTTCCAGCATGAGTCGACTCTGAGTCTGAATAGAGCTGAACACACCCCTGAAATGGCTCTCGAATGCACGACGAAAATCTTACCACTGAAGTGATTTCCACCAGGACTGTGCATCTCCTTGGAGCTGCAAGCCAACACAGCTAGACTATTCCTCCTGACTGACACTTTACCTAGTGAGCCTGTGGGCGCAATCCTCTAGGAAGGCTGTGGGGTCCTCCAACGATGTTCCCACTAAATTGGGCAAAATCTAAAATCTGCTAGGCGTCCTCGCATGTGTTTGTCCTGGCAGAGTTGCATTGAAGTTTGGCTCAGTAGTTCCTGTCTCTCTAACCAGTTCCATTGCTGTTCTTGGTGTTAACTGCAATACTTCTGCTTGCAGTGTCATACGGCATGGTCGGGTAAGGCGGGGTTAGTGGTGGTAGGATTGATGGGTACAACAGTGTTGTGTACATGGTAGGCATTGGTGGTTAATAGGTACTGATAGGTAAATATGGTAATTGAGTTGCATTCGGATGGGGTGGAGGTAATGCTACTGACATCGATGGTGGCTGTACTCCTCCACTCGCCTAGTGTGAATGGTTGACATGTGAATGTTGCTCCCCTACTTGCATTCCCACCATGTATGCGAGGCGTTCCTCCCCTCCCGCGACTTGTGCAACACTTTCATGCTTTTCCTCACTCTTGTTTGTTGAGTCTGCTTGCCAATTAAAATTCTGAATACTTCTCATGCTACTGCTTACTTGAATGTGACATGTTGACATGAGGTCCTGAACATGTTGTTGTACATTGCAATGTCTGTCATTGATGTGGGAGGTACCACACATGAACACTAACCTGCTTGCTGTTGTTTTTTTCTTTCTTACTGATACATTCCCAGTGGAATTTTATTTGACAGTTCCGGCACTGTAAGATAATTGCCCCTTACCCATCGCAAATGAGATTGTTATAATAACGTGGAGCATGAAAGTCTGATTACATATTGATTGCTTGCGATTGCACTGTTTCTGTTGGTAAATTTCCCAGTGACACCACTGTTTCCACTGCGCACGGTTGTTCGCGGATGGTCGCAGCAGGGCTGTTTGTTGTCGAGTTCGGTCGGCGGTCGCAACAACACTGCGTGCCTTGGCCGAATTTGTCGACAAAGTGCATTGGGAGTGCTTTGAGGCACTGCAAGCACAATGGTGTTGCTGTCGCAGTGGATGCGGTGTAGCTGGACATGTTGACAGTTCAAAGTCACGTGTGCGGTGCGGATGACAGCCCACGTGCCACGGAGGGATATACTTGCACAAGCGGAGAAACAAATTTACCATTACATGCTATAATACTCTCAAACACTGCAAAAACACAAATCAATAATTATTTATGAACCTTAGCTTGCAACTGGAATGAAATGGGGTGGACATTAAACATTTGTGAAAAAACAATAACACTTTAAAACAACAACATTTTGGTGTAAGGGTTTGTAGACTTATTGCACATTATTTGCGGGCTGTGTTTCGTTATCATGTGGCGAAAAATGTGCTTGTAAGCTCCCAGACTACACTCCACTTGTCTGATCTTGCCCGATCTTGCCGGATCTTGCCCGATCTTGCCCACTCTTACACTCTCACAACACCAACACTACTCGCCAGTGATCAGTCGACGAGATCGCATGTGTGCTGCGCTTGGGAGCGGCTGGCGTGCCAAACAGCCTAGGGTGAGGAGCGACATACGTCAATTTGTTAGTGCAAAATGTTTTGTTTATTCGTAATGTTCCAATTTGAGCAGGTAAGCTTTTATTTATGCAATGGAGTAAGTCGTTTTGTAGATGGTATAAACTAGTGCCCACTTGGCACACTCTCCCACCCCCAGGTGGTGAAGGGACCAAGCCAGCCATGTCAATCGTGTCCGAGACTGGCGAGGGCAAGGCTGTGTGGTGCACATGTTTGCAACCAAGCATTTTAAATACAATATATTTTTAATTACTCACGAACCATTGGTCTTAGCCCTCGGAAAGCCTGCCCTCTCCCCCTGTGATTTTGCATCGCCCAGGGGGACGCAATTAACTACCGTAATTTTTATTGACCAAGTGGGTGTCTTTTGTCTGTATCGCCCTGCTGGCAGGCCGACCCCAGCATAAGTGTACATTTTCTCTGGTGAGAAGTTAAATAAAAGTTACTGAGAGAAGATTGTGAAACAGGACTTAGACTGTTCTCAGTTATCTGACTGTAAGGTTCTTCAGGGTACGGAGCACCAGAATACCCACCATTTTCTATACAAGTATTCAGTGTTAAATGTATTTTATTACTATTGCAATTTCATTGCATGTTTGGGCGTGTGGACCAGCGAATAGAGTACCCGGCATTGCTGGTAAATATCAGGAAATAAGGTGTAGCACCTGCTGAGAGGTTGCTGAAGGGAAATTCAGTAAAACTCTTATACATCCACAGGAAGGAATCAGTGGAGCAATGTGGATTTCTATGCCCTAGGCCATCAGCCATGCGGCTCAGAAACATAAGAGTCAGATCTACCAACATTGACACTGCTGGGACATTGTCTGGCACCCTGGGTAACACATATATTTCCTAACCTCAACCTTTATCGCACATCAATTTCGCTTCACCTGCCCATGGTCCAGCCACACTGCATCAAATTGTCGCCTTTTCCGTGGGACCTAAACTCCACCAAGTTGTTTCCAGGAATATTATCTTGCCAAAATGTGTCCATTTTCCCAAGTTCGTCTTTGTAGATCCTTGTTCTAACCCTTGGATACCCGCAATGGGAGCAACAGTGTAGGAAATAACCCAAAGGCAGCTTTGTGACTCCTTCCAGGTGCGTAGGAGATGCTGGGAAGCACACTACATGGGTTATAAGGAAAAGTGTGTGAAGTACAGAAGTTGTCCGCCAGTGCTGCGAATCGGTGAGCACGTACTGAAGAGGGACAAAGGAGAGCACGTGACATCACCCCATCCACCACCCATGCCAAGCAGGAGAGTTGCAGTATCGATTGAGAGGACTCTCTCCACCCCTCATAACACACGAGAGGGACAGCCACGGGAGGGTAACGGGGTTCCCCTCATCTGCTGCATCACGCTCTGGTACTGTTTATCTGTGCCACGCACTGCGTGGACTAGTGTTTACCGACATGTTGGGTCAGACTCAGCATAGTGCCGAGCACTACTCTGTCTGCAGTGCTTGCGTCCACTACTGCAAGATGCAATAGCGAAGTATGAACTTGGCACAACACACTGCTAGTGTAGCTTTAAAACCCGACCAAACAGCTGTGCCACGAACAACAGCAAAAACAGAGGGGACAATTTAACAGGCCAACCACGGCCACATTTAGACACAATGGTGGAAGTACAAGATAGTTGGGGCTTAAAAATTCAACTGTACAAACAGTGCAAATTTCAGGTCCAATATAAATGGGAAGACCAGTGACTCAAAACTATCACCCAAGAAATCACAACCAACAAAGTGTGTGGGGTAATTTATTGTGCACAGAATAGGGTATACCGTAACTCCAGTGTATCTTGTGTCGGCAAACATACCACGAAGTATGTCTAAATGTAGAAGATATATCAACCGTATGTATACGGACTTTTCAGTGCTATGAATGCCACCAGCAAACATTTCAAACTTAATCAAAAATCTCTTGCGACCAACACCAACATTCACACCACGAGAGCTGCCATCAATGTCACCCTTGCCACAGCAGGGCGAGTGGACACAATGTAAGTATTGGATCGTGTCGTGGCAGCCGCAGCACACCTTACAAACGCAGGAAGAGAGCTGTCATGGCTCAGCTCGCCGCAATTCTCTGTCACACCCACCTCGGTGAGAGTAAACATCGTGCCATGTGGCCAGACCTCCGAAATAAAACTGCCCGAGCCGTAGCAGTGCGCGCCTGAGTATAACAGTGGCCTAACTCGCCATACAGAGCACAGTACTGCAGTTGTCAACGGGACACTGGCGCAAACATTGTGTCCACTTTATCCTTGCAAGTACTGCCCAGTATCTATTACAGTTTGTCAGACCCTCACAGTCACCAAGGACGCCGTAACACAAGCAGTAACACTAGTTAGTAGAAGAGTGACTACGATGCAATACATTTCTGTGTGTTCGGTCCAGCGAACCAAGTGCTCACCTGTGGACCAGCATCAGTTAAGCCTACACCCACCGTGTGTGAAAGAGTCGAGTGTCATACCACACTAGTGCCTAGAATAGACAGAACGAGTACGGTAATATTAATATTCCACTCCTGTGCCAAGTCTGTGCAACATGCTCAAGTATAGTTACACAAGTGCAAACGTAACCTTTCGCAGCACTGTAGCAGCAAACAGATACACCAACAATTATGCAAGCTGGCTCACCACATTGCCACAGCGATTTGGGAGATTAGTGCGACTGTGTTTATTTGTAAACACTGATCATGCGATGTCACACAGATACAACGCACTTGCCTGCTTGTAAAGTTTAAACAGATATTCCTGCCACTGAGGCCAAGCAGAGTGTAAGCAAGTAAAACTTTCAGTGTAAACATTGTCATTTTGCATGTGTAAATGTTGTGTAACAAGTATATTCCCATATTTAGACATTGTGGCATTTGTCCCAGTAAAACATTTACATGCACTGGTAATTAGTACATTTAAAGATTCATTCACGCCTGGTTGTTTTTGTTTGGTCTGACAATGCGCGCTTCAACAGCCATGTGTGTTTGTTGACATTCGGCCGCTCATCGATCGGTCACGCAGCAGAATGCAGGAGTCTAGTTACCTCCTCCCCCACCCCCTCTTACTCTTGTGAACCCACATCAACACAGTTATCAAAACAGTTTCGTCACGGTGCGACGGGCAGGGAAGCACTCAACCTACCCTTCTCCACTCCTCATCCGCTCAGGGCCATGGGTCCAAGCCCTTGTGAATCATTATGCAGAATGTCACAACACAGTGTGCGGGGATTGCCACACCACCCAGACAGCAGCGCATCCTTCGTTCAACACTTCATCCAAAGGCAAGTCAACAAAAGAGTTCATCGGGGATCATCAGGGGCTACCGGGGTGGCATCACGCTGTCACATGGTACTGCCATCAACACATTCGCAAGATATACCCCAGTGACCCACATTGGAAACCTTGGTGTCGAGCTCCCCGAAGTCAGCAGAGAGAAAACAAGTGGCGAGGCACCTCTCCTGAGAGGGCCTCTATAGTATCCACCAGGTAAAGCGGTAATCGGCGACCCACCCCTGGCAAGCCTGGACAGTGTCACCGACGACGAGCAACCCAGGTGGGTGGAGGGGGGTAGTGAAGTGGAAGTTGCGACAGCACTTCCAGCAAGCGAACCACCAGCTGGGTCAGAAAGCCTGGAGTCGCCCTGTGTAACGGAAACTTGCAGAGAGTTTCCTACGGCTGGCTCAGATGTGTTTGGCGTCGTGACGGCATTGAGTGCTTGTGTCACTCCATAAGCACAACCAACAGTTGTGGCACTTCAAGTGGAGCAACGGCAAGGAGACGCCTTGGCATGCGACGTCATGACACCAGACATCGAGGAGAGAGGAGCCGTTTTGGGACACCTGCACCAGTCTACCCAGGTCCTCCCACCCTGACGTCGACAGTGTCAGGGGGTCCGTGGGTACGAGCACCGTAGAAGAAGAGATGGGCAATTCTAGCAAGCAGCAAGGAAAAGAAGAGTCGGCTACGAGTCACATGTGTCTGGCCATTGGACCCTACTGGCTGGCTGTCCAGGTCGCTCCCTGCGATCGTGTCATGCAAGCAACAGCAACTGGTACAGCAGCATCAAGTCTGCGATATCGTTCTGCCCTTGCGAAACCAGCCCCAGAGTGCAACCGACACCACCATGCATAACATGCAGGGGTGCTACTACGCCTTGCGCTATGAGATGGCAGCATCAACATCAGCATCGGTCGCCAGAGCCATGTGCGGCTTAACAGGGTCATTCATACATGCTGCGACCCAGGACGCAGGCAAGGAGATACTTGTGCTGCCAGCAGCGACACCAGGCCTGCGAACAGTCACCTGTGTAAGGGGAGGGGGGGAGTTCGTGTGCTGAGCCTCCCGCCTCATAGACTGTTGGCCCAGCCTAACACCGAAGCCCAAACTATGAGCAACACACACAGTGTAAAAGTTCGTGTGAGTGATGCGCCCGTGCACATAGTGCAGCAAGAGGGTAAAGTGCAAGCTCGTGCAAGTTAGTGCACAGAATGTCAGGTGCAGTTAAGTACAGCACCGGGCAAATTTGTGCAAACGACAATAGGGCCAAGTTTTAAAGGGCTTAAGTCAGGTACTGAGGAACATTCTTAATGGAATACACAATAATTTAGACCCTAATATAAGCCTTATTTTAATTAAAGCCAAGAAAGCAAAGTTATATTGCTTTGTTTTTCTGCCGTATTTGTTTGCATTGTTCATGTCAGTCATTACAAGGTGGTTGTGTTTATTTGTTAGGTTGAAATGTTTTGTTAATTTGTTATGTTCTATTTTGAGCAGGTAAGCTTTTATTTATGCAAGAGAGAGAGAGAGAGAGAGAGAGAGAGAGAGAGAGAGAGAGAGAGAGAGAGAGAGAGAGAGAGAGAGAGAGAGAGAGGGGAAGAGTTGTTTTGAGGACAGTCGAAAGTAGTGCCTGCTTTGCACGCTCTCCCACCCCGCATGGTGAAGGCACCAAGGCGGCCATGTCAGTCGAGTCTGAGACTTGAGAGGACAATGCTGCGTCGTGAGGGTCCGGCGGCATTCATGTTTGCAACCAATCATCTTAAATACAATAGACTTTTCATCACTCCAGAACCGTTTGTCTTAGCCACCAGAACGCCTGCCCTCTCCATCTGTGGTTTTGCATCGCCCAGAGGATCTTAATAACTACCGTAATCTTTATTGACCACGTGTGTGTCTTTGTCTGTATCGCCCTGCTGGCGGGCCAAGCCCAGCCCAAGTGTAAGTTTTCTCTGATGAGAAGTTAAATAAAAGGCACTGAGAGACGTGTGAAACAGGACTTCGACGTGTTCTCATTTGTCTGACCGTGAGGTTCTTCAGAACACAGGCCCTTAGAGTACCCACCATTTTCTATACAAGCATTCAGTGTTAAATGTATTTTATTACTATTGCAGGTTTATTGTATTTACAGGTGTGTGGACCAGCTGATAGGCCACTCGGCAGTACCAGAAAATATAAGGAAATAAGGTGTAGCACCCGCCGAGAGGTTGCCGAAGATAAATTCAGTAAAACTCGTAAACAACTACAGGAAGGAATCAGCGGAGCAGAGTGGATTTCTACGCCCTGGGTCGTCGGCCGCATGGCACAGAGACCGAAGAGTGAGGTCTACCAACATTGACACAGCTGGGGCAGTGTCTGGCACCCTGCTTAACATGTACATATTGACGTGTAGCACCTCCAGAGGGGCTGCGATCTGTTCGTATTCTACCTGGGAGCAGGTGGATAACAGGAACTGGTGAAACGTTCGCTGCAATGTTTGGTAGAGAGAACGATGCTGGAGCAGGCGGATTCCCTAGCTAATGATAGTGCAATCACCACTAAAATGCCTAAAAATGCTCCAGGGCAATGACCCTGCTGATGGTGAAGTTCCGCTGCCCATGCTCACCGAAGTGGGTTGTTCCAATCGCAAGTGGTGCACGCTTGCCGATGCAGATGCTGACTCTTAAAGCGGCGGAGAGGGTTCGAGACCCGCTCTTCCGTCGACTTGTAGTCGCTTCTGCTGATGCTGCTGCTGCTCTTCGGAATCCTCGATGCTCCCTATTCTGGCGAGGGGAGAGGTATGCTGTCTCTTGCTGGACTTGATGCTCCTTCTGATGAACTTTTCCCTGCACCCCTGATGCGGTCCTCCGATGCAAAGTCAGCTGGTATCGTAGTCTTCGTTGGTGTCATGTCGAAGTTTTGTGGGCAGCTTGCCTGTGGGCTGATCGGGCCAGCAGTTGCCCCCTTTGACTGGCTTTGTGCAACATCTTCCGAAGGCAGTGTCTCTACACTGGGTGTCGTGAGACTCTGGTCTGGCTCATTTCGGTTTGCAGTGCCTGCGATGTTGATGTCATGATATGTTTAAGATGGTGTGACCTCTTCTTCTTGCTCCTCTTCTTCCTCTTCCAACCTTATGGGCGTATGACTACCGGGTGTCGCAGTTGGAAAAAGTTGCTGAATAGCACTCCCATCTGTGCTTGAGCTTGCCTCTACTTCGCCATTGGGCGTTTTTGCTACATTTACTTGGCCATTGGGCCCTGCCTCTTGCTCAGGAGTCTCTGCGCTGGGTCCTTGAATGGTAGGGTGAAGTTCGTTGCAGTGTATGGCCACCTTCTGCCTGCTGCTGACCTTGATGATGTAAGTTGATACCCCATTGCTTTTACAACATGTGATCTGCTCCACTTAGGGGCCAACCCTGCATTAAAGTTGTGCTTTGTGCTGCTGAGCCTGTGCTCGCAGATGTAAACATGTTGTCCGGGCCTGAGCCTCTTTGGTGGGAGTGTTGTTGTTGCTGGTAACCATTGTCCTATGTACCTCTCCTGGTGAATGCGTGCATTTTCCAGGTCTTGCCTTGGCCGCTGTCGTCTGCCTGGTGCACTTTCCATTGCATTCTGTTTGTCTATCGGTTCCTGAATTCCCCAGGGAGGGGCAGCTCCCTTCCCTGCAGAATGGTGGCTGGTTATTGACCTGTGGTCAGGTTCACCCTCTGTCTGTTTGTGAACAAGGCCACGGGCAAATGTTCAGCCCAACTTGCGTGGTTTGATCCTATCCATAGGCGCAAATGAGTCTTGAGGTCTTGATTCCTCCTCTCATTTGGGTTGGGCCATGGGTAGTACATGACTGTTGTATTATGCTGGACTACCCACCTAGTACACAATTCTCTCCAAACTTCCCCATAAATTGTGTACCATTGTCTGTTAAGAGGGTGCATGGGTAGCCCCATTGGGGGTAGAATCCGGTATCCAGTACACAGGTTATGTTGTGTGCCCATGCATCTTGAGAACGAGTCACTCAACACAAGAATGAATCTCTTGCCGTAAGGAGTGTGTAGATATGGCCCCTTCAGGCCCAGCAAGATGGACTCCAGTGACTCCTGCTGCTTCTGTGGTTTTGTTGTGTTACTCCTTCTGCTCTCCTACTCTTGCAGAGTTTACACTTTATGCACCCACTCACATATTGCTGGACATCTCTGGTAATGCCGGGCCAGTGGAAATGGTTCAGCACATTTCTTGCGGTTTGTGATGCACCAGGGCTGCCTGCAAATCGTGCATCATGTGCATGATGTAGTACCTGTGATTGTGCACTTTTGATTATGAACAGCTTCCAGGTTGCTTCAGGACAATGCAGTCGTTTCTTAATGAGCGTGCTGTTCATTCGGCACCACTCCTGTTCACTCTGCATGATGGAGGTGACACGATATTGGGTGTCTATACACTGTAGTTGTTCAGTTAAAATGCCGTCCTGCAAGTCTTCGACCACGAGTTCTGCTTCCTCAGGATGACGACACAGCTCACCCGGCCTTCGCCAGTTGTTGACTGTGGTAGGGGGAAGTAGGTCGTCCCACTCTTCTTGTTCCACCACTACTGTTTTGCTTTGTGCACATGAGAGCTCATCTGCTAGCTGATTCTCAGCTCATGGTACATGCTCCACCTCGAAATTGTACACTTGGAGGAGGAGTGCCCAGCCTGCTAATTTGCTCCAGGCTAAAGCCAGAGTAAGCACCGGTTGTCAGTTCTTACTGTGAACTGTTGGTACTCTACGTATGCCCTGTACCGTTTCACAGCCCACACTACGGCCAAACACTCCCACTCATTCACGTCGTATCTACCCTCAGTTGCCCCGAACTTTTCACTGCTGTACTCAATGATGCGCTTCTCTTGGTTATCTCCAATCTGACAGAGAACTGCTCCCAAGCCTTTTCACTTAAGTCAGTCTAATAATATAAATGGCGACTTGGGTTGTGTCGAGCCAATGTATTGCATTCCCTGAACTTGCCCTTTATCTCCTGAAAACTTGCTTTGTGTTCCGCTGTCCACATGTACTTTATGTTGGGTGACAACATGTCAGTGAGTGGTGAGGTTATGGTTCCAAAATCCTGTATGTTCTCCCGCAGCCAGTACATGAACCAAGAATTTCCTCAGTTGTTTCTTCATGTGTGTCACCTCATAGTGGTTAATGAGGGCTAAATGCTCTTGCGTTGGCCGGCTTCTGTACTCATCGACCATGTGCCCAAGAAACTGTATGCATAGGTGGCCAATGTGACACTTGTGGTTCACACACAACTTGTTGATGCTTATTCTCTCCAAGACTAATAACAGGTGTTGGATGTGGTCATCCCAAGTTTCGGACCAGAAGACCATGTCATCCAGTACACGAGGGAAAAATCTCCAATGTACCTATCGAATACCTGGACCACCACTGTCTGAATAGTTGCCGGTGCGCACTTCAAGCCAAAGGGCATTGCGCAAACGTGGAACCTTCTCGCATCTGGGGCTGTGAATGCCATTTTGTAACGATCTGCAGGTTTTATTGGCACCTGCCAGTGCCCACTGTGCAGGTCCAGTATTGTCATGACCTTAGCCTTACCCAAGGTATGAAATGCATCCCTGACACTTATGTAGGGAGACAGGGTGCTCAGTGTGATTTGGTTGATTGCTCTGAAATCCACACAGAAGTGCCATGTCCCATCTTTCTTGGGTGCCAAGGTGATTGCGCTGTTGTAATGGCTGCGAGTGGGTTCAATCACATCCTCAGGTAGCATTTCTTCAATATGATCTTTGATGATGGCACATTGATGCAGCTTGTAACTTCTGGGTCCAGAGCAAATTGATTGGTCAAGTTCCAGTGGAATACAATGTTCAGCGACGGTCGTTCGACAGAGTGGGTCTCCTGCCGCAAAAACTTCACGTCGTTCGTCCAGTACGCATTGCACCATCTCCCTGTATTCTGGAGGGACTGAATGATCGAATTCGACTAGTTGCACTCTGGGCTCGGTACCAAAGGGTCGGGATTCATTGTCGTGCACCGTTCACCTTACCTTCAGGCCGAAATGGATTCTCTAGGCGGCTTGCTCAACGATGGCTTTTTGTTCGCTGAGACAGGAGATATCCAAGATGGCATCCTCCCGTAGGTCGCAGACACGAGGGCTGTGGTGATGGAGTCCACATCTCTAATTCGGATGGTAATCAGTGACTCTACCATTGATTACCCTGTGTTCTGCTTCATTGGGAGGTGTAGTACCTGTGTACTCGGTGTAATATCACTCATGTCCATGAAATCCGACGCACACTCAATTATGACTGGCAGCTGTATCTTATAATGAATAGCATGGTTGCTGAATTATTTGTACTGCAATTTTCATAATTCTGTTTTGTGTTTTGTTGATTTGCTATATGATTAGTTGCTGACTTTTGATTTCTGCCTGCTCTACTTGTTGAGGAGGCACTGTACGACATGGGCAATTTTCCCTGGGGCAGTGAGCGTCCGGCTCGCCTACCCCAATGGTCCATTTCCTGTCGGTGGTTTGTTGATGTTCTGTGGTTGGTTGCATTTTGGGCACTGATTGTGCTAATGCATTTTGCCTTCTCCTTTGCAAATAAAGGAACGCAAATGGCGGTTCACGTGGGCCTCTTACCATGCCCGAGGTTGCTGATGTCCACGCTGCCATCCTTGGTCCGGGGCATGTTCTTGTCCGGAACTCACTTTCTCCTACTACCTTGTTCACTGCCAGTTGCTCCTCTGTCCGCTCCCTCTGCTCTGCATCTTTTCTCCGGCGCGAATGGTACCCGTCACCCTCTCTAGTCGCGGTGATTTGCTCTCGGCTGAGTTGATCCAGCAATGGGGCAGAGCGCATGAAGTCGTCCATGCTACTGTGAATTGCCATTGCTGGCCTGTTTTCCGCTCTTACAGTTGACGCAACTACTTCGAGGATCTCACACTCCCTCATATGTGGATGTAAGTTATGATTTGCCCTATCTTCCTCATTACAAACGTGGTCAAGGATTCACCTGCTGTTTGTACTTCTAGCACCGCGCTGCTCTGTGCTTGCAATGAGGAGTAGGTATTAGCAAATTGACTTTGAAAGTTGTTGAGAAATTCTACCCACACAAAACCGTAATGACCGATTGTTTTCTAGCAATCACTTGCCTCGCCGGCAAATTGAGTCCCTGTAAAGTTTGGCTACTCTTGCTGGCACACGCTGTATCTCTATAAACGTGATGTGCAGTCGTTTAGGAATACCTGTGGGTCCTCACTTGGTAGGCCTTAAAACATTGGTAACCATTAAAATCGGGCCGGGGTTGTACCGGCTTCGACGGCTCTTGTGATAGCTGTAAATAATTCTGGATTATTATGGTTGTTTTGTTGCGGGCATGTGGCACGCGTTGGTTGTGACGTCTCTTTCTGTGGTTCTTCTGTTCTTCTGGGTAAGGGCGTTGAATGTGCCAGTGGGCTTTGGTACACACTTGTCCATTCTGAACGTTCCCATGAACATCGATGTGCGCTAAACAATTCCGCCCCTACTACTGACTTGACTTATGACCGCGGCGAAGGGAATGTGCATTGTCCGCGGTGGAATCTCCCGGCAGCCTGGTTTGCCATGCCTTGCTCGGTCAGACATTGCCAGTGCGTTTTGCGTCCACACGTCTCACGGTTTCTTGTGACCCTTGCCTGCAAATTTCCTGTTGACCCTGTTCATGCATTTGTAAGTGTTCGGTTTTGACTGCTTTAGAAATTTTGTCTGTTCGGAAAAGAATGTGTTTCGCACGTTTCGCAGCCAATACGGCCTTACTGATCTGTGGTGGCCTTTTCAGTTTGGCTTAAAACATTCCGGATGAAAACTACGTGCACACTGTACACAAATTATGGTTCCATTTCCCCTTCCTGCACATGTAATTGCTTTCGCACACCTGCCATCTTGCTAATGCGTAATTGCATTTACTGTGGAATTCAAATCGATTAAGTGCAACTGTTTACATTGACAACCAAATTTGCTAGGCAAACCTTGTTCATTTTGTGTGGGTCGTACTTTGCCACAGTTGGCACACAAAATTGCTGGTGTACCACCTGAGGTACGACTCGCATGTTTTGCCCACTCGAGCTCTGTTTGCCGTGGCTATTGTTTCTTTGTGGATTCTCAAATCCTGTGTTTCCCTACACGGACATATTATTTCTTCAAAGGGATTCGTACCCATTGTAGGTTGTACACACGTCAAACATAACGGTTTCGCTTGGCCCGTGCTCGTACACCAATTCAAATGCTTCCGGACAGTATCTCGTACCACCACGTGCTGTGGAGCGCGGGCTTCAAGGTCAAACATTGTGTTGTTACACGGCTGGTCCCCCGGTCACATTTCGCGCGGGTAGGGGGACATTTACCGTTTCTCGCGGTGCCTTGCTTCCCACTGAGTACACGTGTTCCAGCCGCGCGAGTGACGTGTGTGTTTTCTCAGTAACAGCTTGCTTTAAAAACTGTAAAATTATTTTGAAAAGTTTCTTGAAAATTAGTTGTGGGCCCTGGACTTATGATTGCAGCACAACAGCTTTGAAAAGCTGTGCAAAAATGCTCGTGATAAATGGCTGTAAAATTTTTGTTTACTTTTGAAAAGTCCGCAAAAATCCTTAAAATTTTTTATTATTTTGAAAAATACTAAGAAAAGTTTAGAAAATTTATTTAATTGACTATTGCACTTTAAGTTAATTACTGTCCAAGGGAAACACTGAAAAAGTTTATTATTTATTTTAAAGGGTTTGGAAATTTGGTGATTGTTCCATATTGAGTATCTAAATCGCTCAAAAATCACTGTATTGTGTATCCAATGATACAAAAAGTCGAGACAAAAAACCACCAATTTCGTATCCAACCATAACCAGGAAAAAGCCCAATAAAATACAAAATTTCCCCCTGCGTATCCAGCGCACGTTGAAAATGCTGGTTTTTACCAAAAGTTTCCCTGTGCATATCCAGGTGACAAAACGTGCAGGACCGAAAAGGACGACATTGCGTACCCAAGTGGGAAGGGGGGAAATTAGTGCCACACCCCACTTGTTTCGAATTGCGTATCCAGCCAAATCGGGGGAGAAATTTCGACCTACACCCAATTATTTCCTATAGCGTATCAAATCCGAAAACGGAATATGGAGTAAAAGACCCCATTTGTTTCCGTGGAGTATCCAGGTGCCAAAAGTAACTATTGCTAAAAGTTTCCTTTGGATATCCAAATTTTTTTTTTTCGCATCTTTCTCGTCCCTGTTTAAATATACGCGATTCGCGATGCATAATTTTTTAATTTACTTCAAAGAGAATATTTTTTAATTATTAACATTTTCTATAATTTTAACCATATATTATATAAAGGTTCACACGTACAAAATCACTATAAGGGTACGGTAAAACATTGTAGACTTAAAAATTCAATTTTTTTTAAAATAAATTTAACAATTTACTATGCAACGTTTCATCTATATGTCATCACTAAAGGGTGAACCCAAAAAGGATAACCTTTAAAATTTAAATTTTTTTTAAATTTTAACCATTTATTATATAAAGATTCACATGTACGCTATCACTAAAAGGGTACACCAAAAACGTGAATATATCTATATAGATTTTTAAGTTTTATATATACGCCATCGCTTTTTTTAAATATATAAATTACGTCAACACTAGGAACTGGCAGGTCCAAAGTTTGCGAAAGCAACAGCGTATGCGTCATGACAGACACGACCGCGCTATGCATTTTCGGAATCGCGAATAAATAGTAATTAGAAAAAAAATTAATTTACTTTAATAATTGAAACTGGAAGATCCAAGTTTTGTGGATGCAAGTACACCTGTCGTCGCCGGGTGGATCCAACACGATCCACTAGACTATTTTGGGCTCTTTCCCAGATTGCGAATGAATGTTTACCCAAACAGCAACTCAAATAAACTTTTTTTAAACCAAAACAAACAGCATGTCAATCAAACTTTTTATTAACGAAAAGAAACAGCTACACGGTCTCACTCGTACTTGCAAATTAAATCAAACAGCAACTCAATTAAACATTAATTTAAACTTGAAATAAACAGCAACCCAATTAAACATTAAACTGAAACAAACAGCAAGTCAATCACACTTTAATTTTATACTGCAATGGCAACAGCAACTCAATTGACTTTTTTAAATCTGCAACTGCAACAGCAACTCAATCTCGCTCGTGCCTGCAACTTAAAAAACAACCGTAACAAACAGATAACTGTCGAAATTGGGATAGCCTTCGCCGCCAGTCTCTCTGCGCCGATTACGATGGTGCATGTCGGCGGCGTGAATCAGCAAAGCGTGCAGTCGTTCTGCGTACCGATGATTCCTTTTTCCAGACGAACTCGGCCAGGTAACCGACCCAAGATTTTTTCCATCTGCCGAAGCAGGGAATGCTGTATCGCACAGAACACCAACTTCGCTCGATGTTTTGAGTGTGCACCCTCAAAGCCTCACCCCCTCTTCATCTTTAGCGTGTTTCGAGGTGTTTACCATTCCTCCTGTGATTCACCTGCATGTGACGGTAGCCGTGAATGTCCAAGTCGCTGTAACCGCGCCAGCAGTATGAAATGATCGTCGTTCCCGTAGCGATCTACTTGCGAATGATTTTTGTCAGGGTCGCCGCGTTCCTCTTTTCCACCGGCACCAGGAAGAATTTCGTCGGGTCGTCCCGCTGCACTCCGCCGAAAACCCACTGGCCGTTAACTTTACGTCCTTTGCGGTTCTTGCGTTTGCCCGGCTTAGACTCGTCGATCTCGACCACTTTGATGCGTTTCCTGTACATCAACACCCAGTCTATGCACACTTGGCGGCAGAAACTCGACCAGGCGACGACCGTCTTTCCCGAGGACAAAAGTTCGTTCACTGTAGGGTATTTGATCAGGCACCAGAGTAAACACAACTCGACTATCTTGCCCGGAGACAAGTTTGAATCGCCCACGAAACTGCCCCCTCTCGCCGACACTTCAAAATTACATTTAGTACCGTCTTCCACTCGCCGTCGGCACCAGTAAAATAAGCCCTTGTTTCCCACCAATTTCGCTTCGCCTTCCCCACGTTTTTTTGCACAGCATCGTCGATTTGAGAATGTCGTGCTCGATGAGAAACATGTTTATGTCCAGCAGGGAATGAATAACTTGCCTGGCGTTCAACATTGTTATTTTACATCCCGCGCACACCATCTTGCGATTCGCGAGAGAAAATTTGCGGAAAAAAATGCTTGGATACGCGATACGGAACAATCTGTGCCGAATTTGGATACGCTAAACGGAACTGCCGGATACGCGAAATGGTACTAGACTGCAAAGTAAACAATTGGGATGGATACTTTATAGTACACACTGAATGTTTGTGTGGTTTTCCCATTACGATACGCAATACGGAACAATTACCTAAGCAGTTCTGTGGTGGTCTTATGTAACACCGAGGAAGAGTCGTAACTGTCTGGATCATTGGGTTCCTTCTCCTACTTCTCCTTCCATCATCACACACTTGTTTTATTTCATTACCACATTTGGAGTGTGACTTCCATCCCTCTTTCCTTAAAAAAAAAAAAACCCTAATCCTTTACCCAATCGGCATGCTTGATGCTTGTCCCCTCTTTCCAATTACCCTTCTCCAATTTCCCCCCTCCATCGCCGTCACACGTGATATCACATCATCGCCACACTCACCTCTGCTCCGAGTTCCGACATTTCAACTCACTCACTTTACTTATTATCATTGCAGTGAGAACAACATTATTACTTTCTGCACCGTTACATGCGAAGAATTTATTATATTTGTCATCGAGCTAGAAGGCAGAAGAAAAAAGATTATGTATTCTGTGCAGATCACGAAACAGCAATGACATGTAAGTATCCATGCATTATTTCATCAGTCGGTACATGTAAGTATTTATAAATAATTTTTTTTTTTAAAACTCATTTCTCGTGATTGTGTGTGTGTTTGTGTAAAACAATGTCTAGTAAAATTATATTTCTAGTGCCGGGATTATACGGATCTTCGGTAGTTGCAGACAATAAATTTAAAATTACAATTTTTCCAAACTAATTGTTTCCTTTCAGAAAAATATCGGATAAAGATTTTCCGCGACTATTAAATGACGATTCATTACGACCCGGCAAAGTGCTATGTTCCGTGTGTGGAAAAGCAGCTGTGTATTCGAGTTTCATTTCTCATTTATATCGAAATGTTCCGAAAGTTAAAATTAAAGGAATCGCTTACGATTGGCGTAAATATTTATTGCAGTCTACATATTCGGTAAAACTTTCGATGGTAAAGTACTTGTCGAAATACTCATTTCCTTTGGAAATTTTCATAGTGGGCCATTATTTGAGCAGTTTACTGGTGCGAAAAGTATTGGAAATTTTCATAGTGGGCCATTATTTGGGCAGTTTACTGGTGCGAAAAGTATTGGAAATTTTCATAGTGGGCCATTATTTGAGCAGTTTACTGGTGCGAAAAGTATTGGAAATTTACGACGAGGCGGAATTTTACAAATGTGTTAAATGTGTATTTTTCGTAGGCGCTCATTTACTTGGTTTGCAAAATTTCACAAATGTTTTCGTCGATTCGCTTTTACCCTTGCTGGTAAAACGATACAGCCAAGTCAAAATACAATTTCTTTTCTAAAGATCAATTACTAGTACTCTACGGACAATTTAGAAAGAATTTCGTGTTCTTACCGTACAAATATTTTAAAACTACTCTAATAAATCACGAGTCGTCGACGACAGTAAACAAATATCACTGGATGGTTGAAAGATTGTTCAATTCCTCTAAATGGGGAATATTCGGTCGGTAAATAGTCATTACAAATTCATATTATGCTACAATCATCAATCTCGAAATGAATTGCGTGGCAAACAATTCCCTGCCACTAGATGCGAGATGCCCGCCATTCGCGAGAAAAATAGTTACACTTCGTGTTTCCAATTTAATTTTTTCCACTATGGCGACAGGATGGTCTCCATACGAGATTCGTGTTTGAATATCTCTCTGAAAACTAAAAAAACACTCTTCAAATAAATGACCACTCTCCACTCGGCCACACTTTTTTTTACTAAACAACGAGTTTATATAAAATAAATTACAAATTTATCTATGCGAGATGTATTATATATAAGATTAATATTAAATATTAAATAATTGGACACAACAACCCAAATGGCTCCTACTATCGACATTGCCTTGAATGATTTAATAAATTTTACACTTTGAAGGAACCAGTCGATTCAAACACAGCAAGTAAATTGAGTGACGAATATATTAAACTGTTGGATATTGGAGAATATAAACTTTCAAACGTCAATATCATTTTCCCGTAAGATGCAAAAACCTTTATAAAAATTGTCAAAATCAACTTGTTTCTACTCGAAGGTATAATCAACTACGAAGCTCTGCTGAAACTCAACCCGAAACTCAAAATCGATTCCATTTTATCCATAGTTCAACATCTAAACAAATCTACGAAAAGTGGTTTCTACATTATGTTTAAAATTATTCCAAAATGGATGGGCGAACATTCGGCCATAATCAACCAACGAAACCAAATTTTTGCGAGTTACCTGACGAATAAATCACCGAAAATTATCGAAGACGTATCAGGCTTGTGGAAAAAAACACAATCAAGTAAACATGGTTTCCCTGGTCAAATTAATTTTCCGATTCTACGTGACTGAATTAGATCAGGTAAGCTCGCTATTGCATATATTGTTTGTACGAGTGATGGGTTTCTGCCTAGCGTTTGCGCTTGCCGAACATACACGCGTAGAGGTGCAAAAGCAGAACGATTTACCCGCGAGTCCCGAAACACAAAATACACCGGGATCGGACGATGTTTTGTGTATTTTGTTGTTAAAGTTTTTGAAAAAACGTCTCCAAACCCGATACCGTCTTTGAGCATTGCGTTTCACCTCTGTTCGGACAAGACGACAGCGAAGCGTCCGCTCTAAGCGTGCCGACGGCGCAATGGCGTTTACCGGAAACCATTTGGATCTCGGGCCAAATAGTCAATTACAGCAGACCACGTACACGGCTTGTGAACAAATCTGTTTGATTGAAACATAAATTATTTACCGCTCCTAATCGAAGCCGTCAACGAAAAACTACCATTTGACGATTTCAATCAACGAATGTTCCCGTTCAATTTCTGTAGGAAAAACGACTGGTGCCAGAAGCTGGCGATCGTCTATGGTTATTTACTTGCCTTTGGCCTTCGAACGATAAGCGCAAAAAAACATCAGAGTGCATATATCTAGTGAGATCGGTGTTTGAACATATTCTCAAAGTTAATTTACCTTGTTATTCGTTTATGCAAGACTTTTTTTTTACGGTAATTCGCGAGTACCACTCTATAGTGGAGGTAATTATAGAACAATTAAAGGGAAACGAACAGTTTATGGAAACAATTTCGAAAGGATTTAAAGTCTAATAATAAGTTGCTCGGTACCATAACAGGCCAACCTAAAACAATACGTATGTAATAAGAAGTTTTAATTTTTTTTGACGAGTGATAAACTTTTATATAGTCGCCAAAACTAAACCAACTGAATGAGAATTGGCTAAATGAGAAAAACACACATAACAAAGTGGCAATTTATTATGGTAAAAAAAATCGCACCTTTTTATTTAAATTGGTGATATTTTATAATTTTCATCAACTCGTGTTTATTACTCGATAAATTGCATTGTTGTTTAAATTCGTGTTGGCAATTTGCATGTTCACTCCACAAACATCTGGCGGGACGTACTGGATCCTTACATACCGTAATGCGTAACCGTAATGCGCCTAAGTTGATCAAAATACGTAAAGTGTTCTCTTTCGTGTCGTTCCATGGCTTCAATTACTACAGCGTAATTTTCCGAATCCCGAGGAGTCGCGCAATTCATATACGAATAACCACATGGTAATTCTTTCGTTCGGTCAATGTACATGGTTCCGATAATTTGACAATAAAAATTATAATAATGTAATTCTTCCTATCTGACAGTTTTCAAATACGTTTCGCATTTGGCGTTGCATGGAACGCTAAAACGCTGAAGATGCATCATCGCTGGACGTTTACAATACGTAAAATGTTCAGATCCGTTGCAGTGTTGTACATGATTCTCCAACTCGTGAGTATAGTACGAGTTTATGCAACACCGATAATTATTCGGAACCCCATAAGGAAGTTCCGAAGCCAATTCTCGATGTTCCTGATTCGCACCGTACATTACAATGTTTCGATCGAAAGGTTTAGTTGAAATACTGATCAAGTTGTGGACTTCGTCGTAATAACGTTTTGCAAACGCCATGGTTACCATATTACTGACGATTCGCTTAATGCCTACCATTCAATATATAGGAATCGTTGCAAAATATGTTTTTTTTTTTTTTTTTGTTTAACCATAGTCGCGCTGTGGGGGGAGTCTACATTTTATTTGGAAGGTGGTTTAGTCTCCCTTTTGTTATAAACAATGCAATACATGTATTTTTTTTTTGTTTGTGATCAATATTCATATAGTAGACTGTAAAAACAAGTTTAGTTGGTCTGTTTTAACCATTCAGTGTAATGCAGTTGACGATTCGCATAATGTCTGCCAGCGTATAAGTAGAAATCATTGCAAAAATACATACTTTTTGTAACTGGAAGGCGGAGGAATTAGGTCTACAACCCTTTACTACATAATGTATCATATATGTAATGCAAAAAAAAACAAAGTAAATTTATTAAACGGGAGACTTAATCACCTTCCAAATAAACCGAATTTTTGAAGGGGGCACTTTCGGTCCCCCTTAAGAAATTCGGGCAATTTGGAAGGTGATTCAATCGCCTCTCTTATACAATGTATGTTTTTACATATTACATAATGACAGTTTATTGTCATTTTCTACCAGATTTTTAAATTTCTCAATTACTAAGTCTTTGTAATCAGAATTCAGTAATTTTATGAAATTGTATTTGGGTACATATTCAATGTTGCACCGTCTCAATTCGTTTTTTTAGACAATTGACCACGTTGATATTGTTTGGTACATAGTAAGAGCGCATAATTTCGTGAATTTTTGTTAGGTATTATCATTTTTTTTACACGGTAGTGGACTGTTTCAACCATTCAGTGCAATGCCGTTGACGACTCGCTTAATATCTGCCAGCATATAAGTAGGTATATTGGGAATTTTCGTAGACATGTAGGTAACCATCGCAAAAGTCTTATAGAGTACGACTTCTGACTACATGTCCGGTCCGTGTGTATATTGTTTACGTGAATAATGTTTAGTAATTTAGAGAAAAACTCTTCGGGGTTAATGTTTGCATCTATTTGAGCCAATTCGTACAATTTCTGAAGAAATGCCAGTTGAAATGATTTGTTTTTCACTTTTGTTTTTAGTTTGACGAGTTCGTGCAAAGTTTGTTTGTTTCGCTGGACTTGATTTAGAAAGGTATCAATGTCCAAATCTGTAAACTCGTCTTTAATTAAATATTTTTTCGTAAATTCGTGAGAGTACAAGTTGTTTAAGGCGAAATCTATAGACTCGTTCATACCGTCCAGTCTTTTCATCACATGTTTGTAATATTCAATTCTCAAAAAAATTGACGAAATATGATTCTTTCGACTGTGGCCTACCATCTTTGCGAGTTTTTCAACACTGTCCGTTTTTATTTTATCCATATATATTTGTATTTTACCTTAGTTATAAATTAAAGATTTTTCTCAGAGAGTTTTGCTTCTTAGAAATAATTACATTGTTTGTTTTTCGTCTGTTATGCCAATCTCGGAATCATTATCGAATAAAACAAGAGTACCATCCTCCACATAGCCATTCTCATCACTTTCGTCTCCAGCAAGACTCGGCCGCCGCCACAAAACTGAAACAACACACAGTTCTCCTCAACGGAGCCTTTAAAGTGGCCGAAAGTAGAGTGTAGGCACACCAAGCTATCGTATTTCTTATAATCGAAATGTGTAAACATGTTATTCACTCGTAAAATTTCCATCAAAGTATCCATATTGTTTCGTTTTTCCATTGCGAAAAATACTGCGTTCTTGCAGAGAGGAATCGCTGTGTCTCGAGCCACATCCATCGCGAGTTGTTTGGCAATATTTTGAACTATCGTAAAGGCAGAATTCAAAGTCCATTTCGACTCGCCGAAGATGTTTATTAGGGCAAAATATATAACATAATTATTTTTGTATAAATTTAATAGCTTTACCGAAATATCATCAAATGCAAAAGACAGCATGAAGTGTTTCCTACTGGTAAAATTAAAATTTACATACAAGTTTCGCGAAAGCTCTTTCCATTTGAATTTGTCAACAAACTTTGTATTACAATCGAAACAAAAATTGACAGAGTGATGGATTACAAAGTTGTATCTGAAACCAAAATAAATAAATATTTTATGGCTGGAATTATGTTCGGTTGTCGGAGACGACTGAAGTGATGGAGGTGGCAATGGTGGTGGAGACTGATTAGATATCTCTAGAGGTTTTACAAAATGTTCATGTTCGGTGCATTTAAAAACTTTTCAGTTATTAAAACCAACAACACGACTAAAATAATCAATAATATTAGCTGTAAAAGAAAAAAAAATACATTTTATCATGGAATATAGAAATGAAACAATATTGAAAAAAATAATTATTAATTTTTATTTTTATTACGAATTGTTACTGTATTAACAGTCCTATTATTAAAATAAACAGTCTTAAAACAGAATGAAATGCCTGGAGTGGGTAAACGCGCCTGTAATGGTATCTGTATAAACCCTCCAGGCAGCATCATAGTTGGTGTGAGAGGTGCCGTTCCTATTACATGCGCACTAGCAGAGGGTGGCGGTGCAAAGGTGCTGACGGTTCCGGAGATGCCGAAGGTGGATTCCTTCTTTTAACAGGCCTCCTCCTCCTCCTCTGAGAAGTAGATGATATCCTTGATGTTAAAGGAGATGACATCCTTGACGTCGAAGATGATGACGTCATCGGTGTTGAAGGAGATGTCCTCTTCAGCATCAAGGGGTATGCCCTCTTCCGCGTCAAAGGGGATGATCTCTTCGGCGTCGAAGGGGATGGCCTCGCCTTGGCATTGAAGAAGTCGGCGTCTTCGGCATCAAGGGCGATGAGGTCTTCGAAGTTGAAGATGCCAAATTCTTCAAAGTCGAAGGTGTTTGCCTCTTCAATGTCGAAGGTGTTCGCCCCCTCGATGGCCTCTTCGTCACCGATGTTGATGGCCTCTTCGGCATCGAAGGAGATGACATCATTGGGGTCAAAAATTGGCATCTCGGCCAATGGCAACCACTACATACAATGCACCGTCGGTTGGCCATCGGCTGATGGTTGATGTTGTTTATTACAAAGTTCACTGCTTATGTACTCTGGCTTCTACTGGAACACTTGGAGAAAAAAAATACTCTGGCTCTTACCAGGACACTAGGAGAAAAACATATTCTGGCTCCTACCCAGGACACTAGGAAAAAAATAAAAACATTTTCCCCACCCCCTCTACGGGGGGTGGGGAAAATGTGAGGGGAACCTCCTTTTTGCACCGTAAAAAAAATTGTTTCTGCCTCGAGATAATTCTCGCATAATAATGAAGCCAAGTTGTGTAATGTATGCCAGTCGCCTCACCGGCCCATGCACGAACACTAGTAATGACTTCGAGCGAGCTAGTGCATATCAGATGCACCGATGAGAAATAAAAGTAACATGAATATACGAGTGCATGAAGTAAAAAAGAAAAAAACTCACTTTATAGAGTAATCCCTCCCCAATACCCTGAAATACGAAATAGAAAATTTACCTGGTGCGTATATAAACACCACATACATTGGTGAGTCAGTGTGCTAGGGATAGCAAGTATAGGACTGTAAATATGATTGTCGCAATTTTTTTTTATATTTGCAAGAATGAATAAAGTTGTTGGAGTGAATAAGGTAGAGTTAGACAGGTTATTTGAAGGAATGGGGGATAAAAGTAGAAATATTTCTGATAGGTTTTTGATGAACCGTAGTACAAAAAAGGAAATACAATTACTGTTAGAAAAATATACAGAAGCAAAGGTAGAATCGGAAAAAAATGCTAGAGGTTCAAAATAAATTAGGAAAGGAGTTGGTTAAGGAGTATAAATAGTTTCGGAAAGTTTGGTAGAAATACTAAATTTCACGAAAAAAGAAAGAAGTAGTAAAAAATCACGAAAGCATTGTCAATGTAATATTACACAAAAGTGTAAAAAAAAAAAAAAAAAAAAAAAGTCTGCTTTCCTTAGAAGGGAAAGAAACAGAAGCTTAAGGGTAATTTTTTGTTTGACTTTAGAGCATTTTTTGTTTAAATTTAGGGTAAAACAGAATATAACATGTTTCTTTTTTTTCACAGCACGTTCACCAGCCAATGTTGGGGGAAAGGGCGAGAAGGAGGAGCCGGAAAGCAACTTGATCAGCGATACGCTGGCTCCTCTTACAACTTCAGTGGATGTCCCTCGCCCAGCCGCAGGAGCCTCTCACCGGGCAGTAGCAGCTCCAGCGGCAGTCCCCCGCCCAGCCACAGGAGCCCCTCACCCGGCAGCAGCAGCTCCAGCGGCTGTCCCCCGCCCAGCCACAGGAGCCCCTCACCGGGCAGCAGCAGCTCCAGCGGCTGTCCCTCGCCCAGCCACAGGAGCCCCTCACCCGGCAGCAGCAGCTCCAGCGGCTGTCCCCCGCCCAGCCACAGGAGCCCCTCACCGGGCAGCAGCAGCTCCAGCGGTAGTCCCTCGCCCAGCCACAGGAGCCCCTCACCCGGCAGCAGCAGCTCCAGCGGCAGTCCCCCGCCCAGCCACAGGAGCCCCTCACCCGGCAGCAGCAGCTCCAGCGGCTGTCCCCCGCCCAGCCACAGGAGCCCCTCACCGGGCAGCAGCAGCTCCAGCGGCTGTCCCCCGCCCAGCCACAGGAGCCCCTCACCCGGCAGCAGCAGCTCCAGCGGCTGTCCCTCGCCCAGCCACAGGAGCCCCTCACCCGGCAGCAGCAGCTCCATTGGCTGTCCCCCGCCCAGCCACAGGAGCCCCTCACCGGGCAGTAGCAGCTCCAGCGGCTGTCCCCCACCCAGCCACAGGAGCCTCTCACCCGGTAGCAGCAGCTCCAGCGGCTGTCCTTCGCCTAGCCACAGACCCAACAGCAGAAGCAGTTCCCTCCTCACCCCCCACACGCCCAATCTCTACCACAACCCCAACCACAGCTCTTAGCGAAATTCGAGCTGTGTAGGGGTGTATGGTGGGGCGAGTAGCGTGGGAGGGGAAGTGTTTCAACAGCATAATTTCCAAAAGTATGGATGATTTTATATATACCCTAACCCGAGGGATCCAAATTTCCAGTGTAAATTTGTACCCTCGGGTAAATATTAATTAATTTTATATATGTTTAAATAAAAAAAATGTTTTATACATGTAGTCTTCTATTTTTTATATTTGTGATTTTTTATATTTATATATTTGTAACCTTTTTTATAATTATATTATTTTAAAAATAAATTTTAATTATTAAAAAAATTTGTTAATTATTAATTTTAAATTACCTTCAGGGATCATCTGTCTCTTTGAAGTTGAATAAAGTGTTTAGACTCATTCAACCAAACTGAATTTAAGAAACTGTTTGGCGAGCAAAATGAAATGTGCATTTTGCTGGAACGGCTAAACACATTGTAAAAATCTCGTATCAAATGAGGTTCGAAATAACAAGAATGTTCTTATATTTTGGCCGTATCCTTTTCTCCTATCGTTTCTATCTGAGCTTGTAAAACGCGATTGCAAATCGCATTCACGATTAGTGAACTTGGATTTGTCCCGTTGTATCTGAATTTATGGTAACGTGAACACATTGAAAGTCACTTGCATTTGGTAAAGTGTGTGCATGGTTACTCTTGATTGAACATGCCAAATTATGAGATAGTCGTTTGACAAAATCTGTTATGCCGCACGACGTAGCGGTTTTTGTTTTTACAGCAGTTGTAAACTCAGTTTTCATATTTCCTACATAAATATCGAATAACTGAAAGAATACACTTCTCCAGCTAGCGGCATATTCTTCTACAGCGAGAGTGAAAAAAGTCGGTCTGAAAAACAGAGTATCAAAGTTTTCCAATTTAGGTGCAAAAAATACACCGGCAAATTTTTTTCCACTAATGTACTCTTTAAACTTGTATATGTGGTCTCCCGATTGGAATAGGCTATCAACTAAATGGATAAATCTCAACACTGATGTCAAGTATTCCTTTAAAGATAGAGCATTAAGCGGCATTGAGACTTTGCCCGATCCTCGGATAGAGTTGCGATTGCATTCGTATACAATCATATTGTGTAATTTCAATTTCGTGAATAGAGGAGTGCCGTACTTGTTTATGCGTGTTCCATCGTGGTTTGATTGGAATCATAAATCAGGGAGCAGTTGTGCGATGACTCATGAATAGCATTTCTGTACTTTTACATGAGCGAAAGCCGATGTTGGTCGCCAATTTCGATTTTTTTTTCTGCGAAGGAAACACGATACATTTTTTTTTTTTTTTTTTTAAGTTTTACAACTAGGTATATAAAGAGTTACTATTCCTTCGATGGTCTTATTGTGAAAGTAGCAGTTGTAGCAAGATTAGTTGATCTTTCGAGTTAGTTTCAAAAGTGCAAGAGGACAACAGTTGTTTGACGTAAAGATAGTCTTCGAGTGTGGTGTTTGAGAACTTGGCCTGAAAATCTTTAAACTTTAACGGAATGTAAGTATTGTTATTAAGATCAGTATCAAATTCCTCTTCGAAATCTTCGTCAGAGTCCTTGTCATCGTCATTTTGTGAGTGTAAATGCATTCCAAGAGGTAGTTGCCTAAATACATGTAAAACCGTTTAAATTCGTCCAAAGTTTGCAGTTCTGGGTCGTTGAAGATATTTCGAATATTTCCAATACTCCGGTCATTGTAAAACTTAGTTTGTTAGCCATGGCTAAAGGTTCTTATATAACAAAAAAATTTAGCCCTCCACATTCTTTAAACCTATAATATAAAATATTTATGTTGAGGTCATCATCTACAACAATCAGATAAATGTGGTGGGCATCGATGCCAAAACGATGAAGAGGCGTCAAGAAATCTTGTCTAAACCCCTCTCGATATACTTTCTAGTTGCTGAAAAGATGAAATACGAAATGTGCCAACTACTGATTGAGTTATATGAACCATATATCGATCCAATCATCTACACGACAATCTCTCTGGAAACTAATTCAAACTCATTACTGGAAATTCTGACTCAAAATGCGGCAAGCACATTGCACGTTTCATATCATTTGGTAAAAATTGAATTTCTCACCACGAGTAACTTGAACACGGTCTACAAATTTCTCGTGAAAAAAAAAAAAAAACTACTTTACCATTCAGTCGACTGGTATGCATTTCATGTTGCAAATGGAATTGTACATCGATACTGTAACTTCAGAGGGGATATTGCAAAATTCATCCATCCAACTGAATCAACTTGCAAAACTAAAATTTCGCAGACCGAAACATGGGACCAGTAATCTCATGGTGGAAAATATACTTCGTGCAAATGGTGTGTACTCAGTCACTGAGTCTAAGCATCTGATCCTGGACACATCTTACGACTACAGTCTGTACAAGTACATTTCTACCGTGAGCTTCGACATCGAGACCAGTGTGGATAATTTGGAAGACTTGCCCCTGGGGGGTCTAGCTCGAGAAAAACTGCTCATGTTTGTGCTCTATTGTGAATATCTGGATGTCGCAGTTAGTATAATTTCGTACCTAAAATGTCACGCCATGCCCGATGATTGCGACGTGGAAATGCGGAAGAAATATGAAAGACTGCTCACAAAATGCATTTGGATCCAAGGTTTCTCACACAAAGAGGATCTCATTACTAATTTTCTCTTTTAGTATAGTCAGGGATACTTGTTGAAAATGCTAACGGGATACCAAACTTACTCACATTATTTCGTCGGCCATAACATTATCGAATAAGATTTGAAATTCCTATTGACTTGCTTGCGAGTTCTCAATATGCAACGCGAAATAAACGCATTTGTAACCCACAGAAAATTAGGTTTATTGAACTCATAAACGAGGAAATGAACATAATAAATGGAAGGGGTATAGTTCTCGAAGGCACTGAGATACTCGCATCTATTTCACTTGTGAAGAAAAAATTCTTACATTTGACAAAACTGATTGACTACGTTGTATTTTGCAGTAATCCAAACCAATATGTTTAAAACTTTGTTCTATTGTTCACAAATGTTAGGAGCAGAATGCATCGCGTTTCGTGAAACGAATCTACAACTATGTTGCCGCACTCGCCTTCTTCTTTGTGAAAATGACCAAAGAAACCAACTTTTATAAATTGGAAAAGTTTCTCAATTTCGAAAATGTATTTTTGCCATTTAAAACTACCTGTATTTGGTAGATCAGATGGAATTGTACGAAAATGCAAAGTTGGTTAGGCTCAAAAACTCATCTGTACGTCAAAGGTACATTGATGGTCTCGGTTCTTCCATCATTGGTCGTAAGAAAACGGCGCGCTTATACGATCCCGAAGACTGTCAGGTAGATCAATACTTGAAATTGGAAAAGTATTCCAAATTACCACTGAGACAAAAATGAACAATATGTCATGGTTCGAAATGTATCAGATTCATTATGGTAAATATCTACGCAATTATGTAAAAGTCGTACATGCAATTTTGAATGCAGCCATGCCTCAGACTTTCATAAAAACATACACAAAAACAGTCAATGAATTGTTTAAAAAATGGGTTGAAAGTTAGGAATTTTATCTAACAGAACACAAAGTTTATTTGGATAGTGCAAATGGGAGATTTCCAAAAGAATTTAGTGAATGTATCATTCACAAAAAGTGATTCAATGAATATGCGAAAATAAATTGTAAAAAAATACAAATAAAACTATTTTTTAAATTTGTATTATTTGATTTTATATATATATATATATATATATATATATATATATATATATATATATATATATATATATATATATATATATATATATATGAGGTTATTTTTTAAAGTAAAATACTTCATCTGGCTCGACTTGACCACCCTTTAGACAAACCACATCTACTGCATGTTTGATAATTGATTTTGAGTAACTCCTCTGTGAAGGTTCCATTCCTATGAGTTTTTTTAAATCTCATAACAAAAAACAGATATATCAAAAAACCTCATCATTGATGGACATATTGATTGTATCACTAATAGATGTGTCAGATGCATGATTGATGGGTGTGTTGGTTGTGACGACTGCATTGTTTCCAACCTTACTGTTGAATGCATTGACTACATTGTCCATAGCTTCGCTGTTGAGGAACAAGTCGATTGTTTTGTCACCAACCTTGTCGTTGACTGATGTATCGACGGTAGTGTCACCAACCTCGCCATTGATTGATGTATTAACTGCAGTGTCACCAACCTCGCCGTTGATTAATGTATTGACGGGTGTCACCAACCCTGCTATTGACAAATGCGTTGATGGTGCTGTCCACTGACAGACATGGGAAAATAGATGGCATTGTCATTCATCATTCCATGTTTGATGAATGTGTTGTTCACAGCCACACACCCCACATCTTCCACCCCCATCGCGGTCGAATGCATCTCTCCCTGTTCTTTAGATTGAATGAATTTCATCAAATTAAAGTACCACAGTGTTGGTTCACGAAAGCAACCATTCTTCTTTTCATATTTTATTTTATTCCACTCCCTTATGTAGGTATCCCGTAAAGACTTTATCTGTCTATTGATGGTGTATTTGTCTACATCATGTTCTCCATACTCGACAGTAAATGCAAGTTATTCTCCAAATCCCTTATACCTTGCATTTGCACATTTATATACCTGTTTAACTCTGTTCCAAAGAGCTTCGTGTTTTTCATATATGTGAATAAACTCTTTTATATAGTCTTTACTAGCATACTATTTTGAATCCATACTTCCAGACTCAGTAGACTGTGCTGACTCTTTGAAGTTCGAGGTATGAGTGCCTCGGGAACTGTGGTAGAGTTAGCAACAATACACAGTCTTTTATACCTGGCATCATAGGAGATTTTTTTTTTTTTTTTTACTTCTCCCCCCACACATCATTCTACCTTCTTTTTTATTATTTTTCTTTTTTATCAATGGATACCTATATAGCTTCTTGCAAGTAAAAGAAAAAACATTTCAAGCCATGAACTACAACTGGGTGGATGTAGAGACTCTGTGGGTGGAATGGAAAGATTATTACGCCTCGTTCGATACATGTATGAAATCGGTAAGTAGACATAGGGGTCATTCTTGTATTAACCAACTATACCCACCACAATTGGCTAAATTTTATGAAAAAGAAACATTTTAGCTTCTAACATTGCAAATGCCAATCATATTAAACATTTGCCATCGTCATTCAAATGCAATACATACATGGCAATAACATTTTCATTTTAAATTTTGATCGTATTTCTTTATATGGCGAGAAAACAATGTCAAAATAGAATTCAGGGGTTGTAAATTACGATTCAGATGATCAAATCTGGAAAACGACAACAGACTTGTTTGTGCTGGAAGACTCAACCAATGCAGTGCTATGGCGAGACTGTGAACCCGTTTACGTCATTAAAATTTTTTTGGCTGCTTATTCCAATAAATTTAACATTTTGAATCTGTTCAAACATGATGAAAACCAAATAAAACAGTTTAAAAACGTTGCCACCGAGACGAAGAGCATGTTAAAATAATATAAAAAAAGACACAGTTTGTGGTTTTTTAAATTTGTAAAAAATTCCCAGCTATAAATATATGGACAGTTTCAGTAGCCAGCATAACAAAGAGTGTGGTGAAGTTGCAGCAGTTTTACTGTTTTGCTCAACAAATATCTATGCGAAGAAATTGCCATTTTGTTTGCCGACATCAACTACAACAGAAGATTCATCCATGGTGAAGGCAATTGATGATCTTTCATTTTTGGTACAGCAGAAGCAGGTCGTCAAAGAAGAATTGATTTGTACAAAGAGCAGAGACAATATTTCGGATCTGGTAAATTCCTATGGCAAGGGTAAAAAGTAATTTTGTATGGACAATGAAAGCTCATTTCCTTTGCCATACTTTCTCTACCTCTTAATTGAAAAGTTTTTTGACCATGGGCATCATATCAATCTTATTACCAATATTCGCTATTCTGTGGAAAAGTCTCGAACATAAGGCAATAAGTGGATGTGTACAAATTCGACAGAAGGAAAAGACATTCTTATAAACATGTATACTGGAGAAATAACAATGTAAAAAACCCCCATATATATTATTATGTAAAGGAATGTTATTGTAAATTGTAGTTTATTGTATATGTAAATGTAACAAAAATAAATGTAACATTTAATGCATTTCTTTCTTTTTTATTTGGTATATAAAACCATAAATAAAAACATGAACAGTTCGCATCATCGAGTATATCAACATTGCTGATGATATTATACTATTTTATAACTTGGTTGAATGTATGCTGTATTACACATACATATATGTTAAGTTGACTTGCACTGAGTTGAAATAAATTTGCATGCATGCCGATAAGAGAGAGCACACATAACTTTGGTGGTTTTATACTTTAAGATTTTTTTCAATGAACCGTTTGCTGTTTTTTCTGCAAGCTATTTACAAACAAGGATTTTCCTCTTTATTTATAATAAACTGACGATAAAATAAGCCATGAACAACAAACCAGACACCGTCGTGTTTCTTGTGGATTGTATTTATATCAAAATATGAATTTTCACTCAATTATCTTCAAGACAAATTATTTTAATTTTAAACTACCAAGAATTATTTACAGCTTAGCACTACCTATTCTGTGATATACAAACTACATTACTGAAAGCATACGAACTACTTTACTGAAAGCATTTTTTAAAGAGTAGAAACAAAACAAATAACTTAGAATAACCTCCCTGCCACGCACTGAAAACTGAAAAGATGCATGTCATGTGATTGCCAGAAACGAGTGTAAATTTGTCAATTCATCAATAAATATAAGTTTTTGCTGAACCAAATAATGTTAACAAGTGGGCACGCCCTGACATTTCATAATAATTATTATCACTGATGATGTAAGATTAATCAAAAAACCTTTAAATTCTTTTATCTTAATGAAATATTATATATAATAAAGAGTAAATTAGTTCATTCTACTCAAGTTAAAATAAGTTTACTTATTTGAAAATGTTTCTTGAAGTAGAAAATAGAAAAAAAATGTTGTTGTAATTACATTATATGTTTGCCAACAGATAGCACTAAAAAGTTTAACTACAAAGTATTAAACTAATTAAGATAGTAATCTTTATTTCTAAACAAAGTAGCTATATTTACAAGAATACGTTTAATATATTTGTTGTTGTTTACAAAAACATCCTATATTTTTTATAGTTAATGTACAAATAATTGGAAATTAATAATTACAAGAGAACAGAAACACACACACACACACACACACACACACACATATATATATATATATATATATATATATATATATATATATATATATATATATATATATATATATATATATATATATATATATATATATATATATATATATATATACACCTTTTTTGTCCTGCTCTTGGCATTGACTGAAGTCTTTTTTCCAGATTTCTCTGCCATGAAGGCAAACTTTGAGGAGGGAAAGGGAGGGGAGATGAAATAGTGCACTCTGATTGGAATTAAAGAATAATAAATTTTCTTGGAACTATACAAATGTGATTACAACACACACACTTGTAGTTTTTCTCGAACGTAAACAAATGTTTTTACAACATACACTACTGTCATTATTTCTCGAAAGTAAACACCTGTGGTTACAGCACTTTTGTGAGATGCAAAATTCAAGCCAATAATTGGATAACTCCCCCCTTTTTTTCGGCAACGACCAATCAGAGTACAGTATTTCATTTCCCCTAACTTCCCCTCCTGTCGGTTTAGCTTATATGGGGGCAGAATCTGAAAAAAGGAAATCAGTTAACGACGAGAGCTGAAGATGTAAACATCACTCTTCATCCCAGGACAGAAAAAAGGGGATGGGGAGGGCAAGTATAATAATAAATATTGTTTTATTTTAACTCGTGCTCCAAGTAATGCAAACATTTGCATAATTTTTTTTATCACCCACAAATATATAACCAAAGCAATACTTAATTTATATATATATTTTTTTATAAAAAAATACTCGATGGAGAACATCTTGCTTCAAATGTCCGTTTACCAACATGATGGTACTTGTACCAGACTTCACATGTTATCCGACTCTGCAAAGGTCGTTGTGTCAAAAAAGTCTAGGTAGATCACTATGTTAAGCTCGATCCTGCTGAAGAAACTCTTGCTTCGTACGTCCGTTTACCATTGCAATAGTACTTGTACCAGGCTTGACACATTATCCGACTGTACAAAGGCTGTTGTGTCAAAAAAAATTCTAGGTATATCAGTATGTTAAGCTTGAGTAGATCACTTTCTACGCTCGCCATCATTTCGATGATGGTATTTGTACCAGATGTTGGTATTGGTAATCCACCTCTACAAAAGGTGTTGGTGTCAACAATCTACGTATATTAGTACATTAAGCTTGAATCGATCTTTGGCTATCTTTGCCTTGAGTTTTAACATATATAATAAAGTTTATTATGAATCCTGATTAATGTGATAAAACATCATGTACAGTATTTATATTGCATAGTATCGGGCTGATAATATATATATATGTGTGTGTGTGTATTTTAACAGAGTTCTGCCAATAAATAGCCACTCATTGGCAAGAATTCACACGAAATTGGAATATTATGAAATCAAATTACAATTTTTATTCTGTTATTTACAAAAACATTACATATTTGGGAGAGACAATAGAATATTGTAGGTTCTAGTACATTTATCAAAATATCTATCTAAATCATTGCAAAGTTCCTGATAAAAATCATAAAATTTGGTTTTGGGAAACAAACTTTTATTATTTTCGTACCACATTTGCGTAGATTCCTTTAGTCGCCTTTCCAACAACTTTTCATTGGCCATGTGTACATTTACCACCGAAAAGAATTTCGAAGTGATGTGTGAATTCAGCACGCATTCTTGATACTTTGTGTCGACATACGAAGGCTTGGTCATGGAAACAGGCCTGTTTGTTTTGTAAAAAAAAAAAAAAAACCAATTGATTAGTAACATCATATTGAGAAGGTGAATTCCCAAAATATCTTGTCATGGTGTAAATTCTGGTACATGTCGAGTCAATAATATGCTGCCCAACAGAGGGGTCACTTTACTGTGATTACCAAGTTCCACCTTGTTGAGCAAGCAATTGACTAGCGGGTTGTTGGGATTGAACTGAACATGTTGGAAACTTTTCATGATGGGAAGTAATCGACTCAACACGGCCATGTCCACTCCAAAAGTATTTTCTGTTGGGTAATTATAGGTTTAACAGTTATTGGTAATTCGACCTACTTGTTTGAGTACATGAACCTCGTGGGCATACATCCCGTGTTACAAAACACTTTGAAGCAGCTGACATTGAATGAGTCCAACTCATCGATGCATACACACGTGTTGTGACTCAGGGCAACTGATAGGGGATCATGATCATTGTGTGAGATCTTGGCCGAATTCAATGCGAGATGGCTCGGGATACCCATGTTGTGTAGCTTCAAAAGAGTATCTGAAAGTATATTTTTTTCCCGCACCAGTCTTACCGTAAAGTACCAGGGGACTCCACAACTGATTACATAGGAAATTTAAAGATGCCATAAACTTCATTAGAGTGACTATCAAATCCATGTCGAATTCGCCATATAAAATCATGGATGCAAATCCAATATACACATGATCCAATTACTTGGTGAGTAACAAGTCCTCTTCGGATGTGGTTTGGTACTCTCTTGGGTAGACGTTCAAGTGTTTGTACCAATCGCAAAGTTCTTTGAGATGGCGCCACTCAATCTTTGGCTCAATGTGAACAGGAAGGTGAACTCGCGAATTTTCACAAAATGATCGTGGTAAATTAGTAAGGTCCTCTACCTGATTCATGTACACGGGTTGGCCAATGTGTTCGATAGCAAGTTGTTTCATATCATTGTAAATTTCGAAGCGATTTTTAAGTAAATATCGAAAAAAATTCCTTCAGAATAGGAATTGTGAAACCCCCTACACAACAACCATGAAAATATGACAAATCCATTACAGACAAATCCATCCTCGAACTCAGTCAGCTCGATGGACGATTCGACTTGCCCTTCATCTCCAAACTTCAAGTTTTGCACCACAAATCCGAAATTATCCTCATTGAGCGGCTCATTTCCATCACTCATTGCGGACATTGAATTTGACAATGGGGATATTCGGAAACTGGACTCGGGACAATCTGACTGTGACACCGCAGCATCTATCGGCAAGGAAACTGTAGCCTCTATTTTTTTCCAATTTGTTTGGCATTATCCTCTGCAATGAGTTGCTTTTGCTTTACACGCAAAAATTTCTCAATTGTTGCATAAAAATAATTCATAGATTGCAAAGTATTGAATGGTGTGGCCGTTCTTTCATTGTCATCATAAATTTCCATACCACGATCATGTTCATCATCCGAGTCTCCTTCTCTACCGCCAACACCACTTTTGTTTCTTACGCCATTCTTTAACAAATCACAAAACTGAAGAATGTATTTCGAGTCGAAAATAAACGTGGCCAAACAGTTGTTTAGGCATGTGTTGTCCAAAAATGGAATGTATAAATGGAATAACTCATTTCAGGTTAACCGTGTATTTCTGAGTTAAAATATACAGCAAGTACACAAAATTCTTGAAGGCACTCGCCAATTTGGTGCCAGTAATAAGCTTTAAGTTTTCTATGAGTGTTGGAGGGCATTTGTAATTTAGAGTCAAATCATTGGATGTAACCACAAAATTTCATCGATGTAGTCGAGGGGTTTGAAATCAGGTTCGATTAATGCATATTGCTTAGCCACTATGTTTGAAAATATCGGGCAGACTAACAACACCATCAACTTGTTGTAATGCAACCACGATAAGAAATGTGGTAATTTAAGGTAGATGTCGAAACACAGGTTTCGTACATGAGGAAAATGGACCAGGGTGATTATCGGTTTTGGAATGTCGTAACGGTTTCAAATACAGCAGTTTCAAATACATTTAGTAATGGGTTAAACACATTCCCATCATGAAAGACTTGGTAACCTAGATGGCCGAGAACAGCCTCGTACTTTTGTATTTCGAGACTAAAGGACAACTCGCTTTCGCGAACGATCGAAAAATTTCCATTGCCAAACAACAACACCAAATTGCCACATCGCCTCATCATTAAAATATCCGAAAAGAAGAAATTAGTCACCTTACAAGCTGTCGCTGACAACGATTTCTTTTTTTTATTCGAGGACGAAATCCCCATTATCACCACCACCATCTAGACCATTGGATTCACCAAATATGACGTATTTGTACACTTTGAACAGGTTTGTCCAGTCTAGAGGTTCTTCACATAAAGACAAATGCAAAAAGTAAAGAATGTCGGTCTTGTAGAATCCCGTGTACAAGTGATTTATTACATTTTTATGGGTGCACCAACCACTCAAGATGAACTTCATACTGGTTCGGGTTGAAAAACTTGAACACACATCCGATCAACTTTATTAAATTTTTACCGTCGACGTAGCAAACGAGCAATGACAGCATGCTCGTCACATAACCGCGATGCACCATCTCCGATAAAACAATGACGAATCAGTCGTAATTTTCTTTAAACGTATCCGATGATGCAGGTCCACATAACCGTTTTCGTGGAGGATAGTCTTCATCTCCGTTGTATTCACCTTCATCATATTATTGGTCTCTATTTTGTTTCCAACCATTTTTGGAATATTTATGTTTATGCTGATCTTGCCATCACCATTGTTGCTTACCCAAAATCCTCTTGTTCCGCCATTCATTCACTTCAACAATGATGATAATGTTTTTAATTTCTATATTATTTGATTTGCAATAACATGTGTAGAAAGTGTAGGCCATGTACAAAAGTTTGAATCTTCAGCCAATAAACCATCTATGAGTGCATGCATGAAATGTTCCGTGTAATGATCAAAGTCAATGTCGGGTTGTTGTATCGTCTCCTCGAAACGATCAATCACATACAATTGATTTTTACCAAAGGGGTAAAATTCACAATCGTAAAAAAGAACCCGATGTTCGGCACTTCCCAATGCGTACTCTGAAAAGATGACGTCGGATGAAATGTCCAGTTTTTCCACGTTAAACAAAGTGTTCTCCAACTGGTTAGTCTCAAACTGAAAATTTGTCTCGATCGTGCTGACTCTATACAATTCGTACATCTCGGAAATAACGCTCTCATCGTCACTTCCACTTAGACTTTCAATTTTGTGAGTAATTTCTCCATCATCACACAAGACGAAATACGCAGCGATATATTCAAATCCAAACCAGTACTTGGTCGATCCAATGGATGACTTTACCCAACCTTCCCCGCAATAACCACAAACATCGTTTCTCATTTGCACGCGACGATCATTTGCAGCAATCGATTCCTCGTCATTTCAAATTTGCCTGATTGCCTGATCGATGAATGTGTATCGTCTGATGTATTCATCGGTCCGATCGAGTTTTAAAGTAAATACTTCTCGCGATGAACCGCAAGTTATGGAAACTACGATGGCTTCGCCCTCCTTGAAGGGATCATGAAAGGAAACAAAAGACATGAGCTCATCCTTTAGAGTCCATATATTGATGGGACTTGGTTTTTTTGAAATGATCATACCTGCTCAGCCATTCGGGAACATGATCTCGGATGGTGGGCAAGGAACACTGCCGGATTGTCCAACACAAACTTGAATGCCAACCCCTCGTTCGGTTGTTAGTAGATGTGAGAAAGATGGTAAAAAAATACACGTGCTCTTACTAAATCCATCACTATGGGTAGAATAAGATGAAAGTTGGCCTTTTCGGGCCGATGTGTCACCAGACAAGACCTCTTGACATAAAATGGCAACATGGCTGCATTAATGTTCTCGACAAACTCAATCACACGATCGCGACAAACGAGGTTCTCTTCGTGCGAGTCGAAATTGTGTTCTTTGTCGACGCCAATCAAGCCAAAATTTTGTTTGCACAACCAGCCCACAATTGTACTCTACTATACGTTGTTTTTTTTTTAAAGATCAATGCGCAAACATACACTTTACAAAAGATCGTAACTAAAGGGCGAAATTTCCTCCGGAGTGGTTTTACCGAGTTCACTGGATCCGACAATGGAGATGATTGTGTTTCGATCGTATTTGGCGTCATACGGCCTACGAGTTGCATTATTATGCGATCCAGATTCGCATCGATGGTTACTCGGCCAATTTCCTCAATGTGTTTAACCATTTTTCCAATATGTTCCTGCTCCTCGTCCATTTTACTCGTGTCAATAATCTTTTTCGCGAAATAAGATGTATATCAGAATACTTACAAACAAGAACGAGACAAAATTGTTGATCGACACGGTATACGAAAAAAATTTGGGCCGTATTCTCTCGCCAGAAATGCAGAATACAAACGGTCGAGATGATTCCGCAAGTATTGGTTGGTCTCGTCTGACAACATTGACTTTTTGTGTTTGACTGGAAGAAAAAAAATTTATTTTTGTCTTATATACAATGTTACACTGGTAAAAAAAATACTTTAAAAATTTTTTTTTTACAAAAGGTGGAGGGGGGAGGAAATGAAACAACTATGTATCATGAAAAAAAAGGAGTTTTTTTTTAATTTATTGAAAATAAATTCGTGATTACAATTTTCATCATATATGCATATTACATTGCCACATTTTAAGCAGCTAAGAAACAAACCTGTTTTAAAATAATACAATCCGAGCGATGATAAACATTCTCTATTATCCTGGGTCATTTGTCGCCAACTCTCATTGTTTTGTTTGCGCATTTCAAGTATTAATATCATCAGCGATTCATCTCGATGTTCTTTTTTCGAAAACAGTCTTTTAGCACTATCCTGCCAAAAATAAAATAACCCTAGTCTTTTTTCGGTCATTAATCCTTGTAATCGTAACCAATTGTTTCTGTTTGAAATTTGTAAATAACTTTTCACATATTTATACGAGGTTGATGTTGTCCGTCGTTGCAAAAAATTCAGGCATGTTTCCTTAAAATAAATTTCATGAATAAAATGTAAATATACATGATCAACTGTTTGAAAAAAAATAAAAAAAAACACTTTTGTAAATTTTGATAAACTAGCCCAGTTTCTCATGTCTCGATTGTTGCTTACATTTACCAGATCCACCACTGCTATCATCCCCCTCGCAACCCTCGTCGTCGTTGTTGCTTTCAATTACCCACCGCCAAGTGGTTTCGGTTACCGAAATAAGTGTTTTTTATTTTTCCTCTCGGCCCAATATGCGTAATTTCAACTGCCGATACTCGAGCATTAGCAAAACTATCACCTCGGGGTTGTTATATATCTGTGAAATATTTTTCTCATTTTCGATGCTGGAATGAATTAATACCACTATATAATATAGCGGGAAGTTATTTTCTGCGAGTATTTTAAGCAATGATTTTTTGTTTCGGTATCCATCGAAACACGTGGAACACAGTATAAAAAAATTGAATTTTTCAATTAAGCTCTGATAAAGATTGGCGTTATTATCATTTCTATTGTGATTATTTTCGCCGGCCAACATTAAATACAACCATATCCACATCAAAGCCTCTTTCAAACCTCTCCATCCCCTATGCATTTTGGGAGTCATTAAAGTTTCGCCAAATTCCTGTACGGTCACATCGAAGGCCGACCGGTTGTTGAGAATGTAAATCACCATAGAGATGTTTTTTTTCGCACGTCGTTTGGATGGCGAAAGTATTCATCTTTAATTATGTTTAAAATTTCCATCGATGTTATTTTTTTTCGTTTATTATGCATCAAATGTAATAAACATTCTATTGTAAATAAAAACATCCCATCTGAATCTTCAATGTGTTGCAATAATAACGCAGTGTTGCATAAAGTGTATAGTGCTGAAAAAAAATCAAAATTTTTTTTTTGGGATGTCACGAGCTATTTGGCAAACTCGGGTTTTATAAATGGCAAAAAAATAAATGAGTAATTCAATACATGATAAGGTTGGTGATTTTTTTGTCTTACAATTTTTTTTTTTTCGCACTCTCGTATATATAGGCGTCTGAAATCACAAAGTAGTCATTCGTGCAGTTGCAGTGAATGCGAGAAGTTTCCAAGTCATAACTACCTTGACTATTTACAGCGACGAGGTAGTATCTCAACAATATGTTTAGTGAATGTGGAGCTGAACCTAAAGTGCATCAACTATAGCCTTTGAATGGTAAACTTGAAACTGAACCCATACAACGCTCTTCGAAAGACGACTGGAGACATTACCAACGACAAGTACGGCATTCAACATGGAATACTGATAGTGACGCTTATGATGAAGAAGGAGAGGTACATTCGACTGATGAAGATGTAAAGGAAACACTAAAGTTTTATATAAAAGAAGAGAAAAAGTTTGATATAAGAGAAGAACAAGACTGATATAAAGGAAGTGCGAAAATTTAGTTTAAAAAGGAAAATAGAAAGTAGTACCAACGGTAGTGACAGGAGTTCAGGATCTTCAAGCGACTCTAGTGAAGAGGACAAAAAACCTTCTCTTAGTAGGAAAAGGCCAGAACAAAAACGTAAGCTGTTGGAAAATATTAATCTAGCTTTTGTTTTAGTTGTTGATTTTAAATTTGGCAGATATCAAGGGAAAAAATATCCATTGGAGTTTGGCTATGCTACACAACGAGGTTCAAACATTTTGTATATATCTAGACCTGTTCCATACATACACGTGGTAAAGAGTATGTCAAACAATCTCGAACAAAATCGCAATTTGTACATGAAAGAGCATGGGAAATTAACGAGAAAAACATCAAACTCAAAACAGTTCGTTCAATTTTGAAGGAAGCATGGATTAAATGTATAATCGTAGCAAATGAAGAGCAGGCTAGATATTAACGAATAAAATGAGAGTACCCAAGAAGAAAATAATAATTTACCACATGAGTGGTTCAAACTGACTTGGAAAAATTTGCCAATGCCATTCTAAAAAAAAAAAAATGTCTTGGGCCTGTGCCCTACCCATAGTTCGGTTGATTTGGGATCTAACTACTAAAAATGTGAAAGGGCAATGGAAGATTTCAATTAATAATTTTTTTTCAGTGCATAAACAAGTGTGTATACATAAGGAAAATGAAAAAACTAATTTCGTATCGAAATGGACATTGAACAAACACAATCACCCCAGGAATGGGCCGAGGACTATGACGAGATGAGCTTCTGGAAAGGAACTTCCATAGAAAATTTGTCATCGCCGGAATTTCTCGAAAAATTCAATTAAGCAACAACTTTAAACGAAATTCCACAATTAAACTACATCAAAATATGTTCTGCGGATGAAGTGGATTTGGATCTGGATAAAACGATGGTCATCGACATTCAATTTGGCGTTTATACTGGCGAAAACGTTCCCCTAGAATTTGGATGTGCTACAAAATAGGGTATTTACATGGCTCATGTTCAAAGACCAGTTCCATTATCACACCTACATATGAGTATGTTGGGTAATTTTGGGCAAAATTTGTACCTTTACTGGAAAATAAACGGCACACCTTGGAATATTTCACGTAACGAACATCATTAAATTATGCACATTGAAACAATTCGCATGATTGTAAACGAAAGTTGGATCCGACACATCGTCGTAAGATGTGCTCAAAAATACACTTTCTGATGCAGTTGGGAGTGCCTGCCGAGAAACTCGTAATAGCTACAAAAAATTTCCCATCGAATGTGGCACTTGTGGTTTTCATAATTCAAGTGCATATCAACAAAAATGTTTTTTTGTAAATGCAGATTTTATTTGGAACAATCTTGTCAGAAAATTTAATTCTCGGTATAACAAATCTTGTGTAAAAAGGGAATAATTGTATTGTGTAACTAAATCTGTTTTTGTATGTATATATGAAAATAAATATTTTTATGTCATAAATGAATCAATGTATTGGTAAAATATATATTTATAAAATAAATAACTAAATGAAATGACTTAATTTTTTTCATTATATGTTATAACCCACCTAAAAAAAAAGAATGATTATTCATCTCAGTTATACATTACAAATTTTAGCCATGAGTAAAAAATTTCAGATTACAATTATTTTAAAATTGGACAGTTTTCGTACTAATCTAAAAATTGTAATTTAAAAATTCGTTACAACGACCCACATAAATAACCTCCACAAATATTTATGGATTTACCCACTTTTAGTACCGCTATATTCAACATGGTGATTCGCAAAGTGGCCAACTGGTTTTATGTCGATCTGAGTTTATCGACTTGTTTAAAACTTGAAAACGATTACGAGGGGGTTATGTTGGTGTTTAATCCTGAGGAAACAAATAAAGTTTACCAAAACTATGTTAAAATACTTTTTGCATATGTCGCATTTTCGCAAATAGTTATGAAAAAATTTCTATTTGCATCACAATCTCATCCCAGACCCCCAACTCCAGCCTGAACATCAGCAGATGCCCACAATCGCAAGATTCCAACCAAACACGTACACTGAGGGCTAAGATCACCTTTCCCGATACTCCCGCACATCGCCCACAATCCCCGCATCATAATCGTGTCTCGACAACAAATGTATTCGAGTATGTTCCACAAACTCGCATTGACGAAGAGTCGAATCACGGTGATGCCGATGATGGCTGCCTGGCTGAAGACGAAACCAGAAGAGACGAAGGTAATTACTTAGCATCTGAATGTTTCGATAAAGAAGATAGGGTGGGATTACCTTTAATCGATCGTCAAATATCACCCCATTCCAAAACCATCGACGACAAATTTGTAAATCATTTACGCCAACAATTCAAACACAAACTATATTTCTCTTTCACATTATTCATAATAGCTTTCCTGTTGTTTCCGTATCCCAATAACCCGGCAATGGTTTTTGCTTTAAAACATATATTATTTTTTCTATCAAAAAGATAAAGAATTTTGTAGTTGCTGTACAAGAAATGGTGATTTTTTAAATACAATAACTTATCCAATTTTTTTTTTTTTTAGTTCTCGTTGGTAAGAGCACTTTACAGATGCACTGTTTATCGTGATTTCTCGCTTTCTGAACTCTGTTTTAAATGTAGCCGCATATATATTGCCCTACCCCCTCCTATTTTTACACTCGGAAAAAAATTATATATATATATATATATATAATTTTATCTTACTTTACTTCTTTTTCTTCAAAAACGGATACATTGAAATAATGTCGTACACATCAAAGCTCGTGAATTTATTGTGTTTTGTCGGATCGTATATCACACTATCTTTTCTTTTATTGTCGTATAAACCCATCACGTGTCCTAATTCGTGAATGAGTTACTGTTGGTAAAAAAGATATGACCATTTATTATCTTTGTCAAAACATATGCTTTTGTAGGGAGGTAGGGATGCATGTGTGCATATTGGACCTTCGCCATTGAACGGGTCTCCATCTCCGTGGTCGCCGCTGACGAATTGAATAATGCCGACGTTGGAATTGTTTCTATTCGTGTACATAAAGATTTCAGTTTCAAATTGTCGATTAGACACTTGCAAAATTAATTGTGTACTTTTCAAAATTGAGTGTTTATTGAGATACGAAGGTAGTGGGAAATAATATTAGAAATTTAATATGAAATTCATTTTCGCTTCTCTTGTAAATTTACAGCATAAAGTATCGCATCTCTGTGGCAAAACAAATTAAAACTACGACGACCCCAGTTATCTATAAAAATAACAAAGTATATAAATACATACATCTTATTAATTATTATTATAGTTGATATTTCGAATTTCATGAAAGTTTGTCAGGAAATTAACGTGGGTTGATGGGAAACATCTCAGTACATGTGGTTGAAATTCGATAACATTCTATATCATATCGGCCCTGCATTTACAATCGTTCAATTTAAAACTGGACGTTGTCAGATCGCTTGTGACGATTCCATCCTTGCATGTGTACGGAGTCTGAGTCCCATCATCATTCCACACGAGTGGGTAAGTCAAGATACACGCCCATTCAATTTCCAAAATATCGGTGCTTTTCAACACTCTGACTGTTCTGTGTTTGTAATCACACGGAACAATGCTTGCGCGATGGGAAGAGGTTGTAGGCGATTGTTGAGTTATTGTTGCGTGTTTCGAAGAGACGGGTATCGTGGAATATATAGGTTCGAGGTATCCCGAATATGATTTGTTTGGATCACGGTTGGCAATGCACGAGTTTTGGCCGAAGGCGATGAAAAAACGACCGAAACAACTTAGCCAAGATGGTTTCTTTTACACAGGGGACAACGATACGGTTATTTGCTTTTATTACGGCTGCAAATATTATGACTGGAAAGAAGAAGATGATCTTGGATAGATCACGTTTTTAATTACTCGCTGATTGAATGCATGTACGTTAACTTAATAAAGGATAACATATATCCTATTATGTCTGCAAATTTCGAGGATGGTAAGAATGCTTGTAAAATCGACATCACAGACGATGATGTCGATGTTGATGCAATATCTCAACTTTTGCAAAACAACATAGAACAACATGCCTGTCCTGAATACAATATGCGTGAAGCACGAATAAAAACATTAAAAATAAAACAGTGGCCTCCATTTCTAGTTCAAGACCCAAAAGGCTAAGTAATGTGGGGTTCTTTTAGATGGGTTTCGGTGATCGAGTGACTCGTTTTCATTGCGGTAAAAACGTTATACGTTGGGAATATGACGACGATCCTTGGATAGAACATGGTTCTTGGAATCCCGAATGTCAATTTTTCCTTTTGGTAAAAGGAAAGGGTTTTATCGACAAAATTCGGGTGGAAAGACTACAACGGCTTAAGCAAAAAGAGAACAAGGAGATGGCAAATTCTGCAAACAACGATCTGGAGAAATGTGTGGACGGCAGCAGCAGTGGCGATAAATAAGATGAACAACAAAATCCATTTCTATGCAAGACTTGATACCAAAGAGAATTGAAGGTTGTTTTTCTGCCTTGTGGTCATTCGATTTAATGTATCGAATGCCTATTTACACATTCCAAATGTGCAATATGTCGTAAAATTCATTGTTGGAAGTAAAATATTCATATCGTAAATAAATAAATATATATTAAAAAACAATTGTTTTTATTTATACATTTTTTTTTTCAATTCATTTGATACATATTTGTTCACAAACACAACTTCATCAAACAGGGAAGCAAACCAAGCAAACAAGAAATTTTGATTAGTAATGTAGTTTTCCAAGTTAAACCCATTGGTGATTTCAAACGTGTTTCTTCTCTTCATCAATTCCTTCATAAATAGAATGTCTGCGGTGACGCACCATTTCATTTCGATTTTGCAACCCAAAATGTAAAATTTATGCAGGAACATTTTATGTATGTGAAGTAAACGTTCGGCACAAAGTTGTAAGTCAGGCAACAAATTTTGTTTGAACGTACGCGGGTCGGTGTGTTGGCCGTTGCAATCGAATAACAACCCATACACAAACTGCGTGTATGGAGAGCGGTCTAGAAACACTTTACTTTTCTTCAGTGTTTGTACGTAGCACATTAGTTCGTTTTCCAAGTCGATGGCATACATCGATTGGAGTAGGTTATTCTCATTCTTGTTCTTGTATGGGGGAATATTCCGCCAGAAAATTGAGAAAATCAAACGATCGAGCAGACACTGTAGTCTTCCCCACACCCGAAGTGCCTTCGAGAAAAACAACTTGTTTTTGTCGGGCAAAAACTCGCAAAGTGATAAAAACATCAAACTACTGCAAGTCAAACTAAACACCGTCGTGATGATTGTAGACATCATCTCATTTCCAAATATGAAATGTTCATAGAGTTGTAAAATTAGTAATTCCAAACAACTGATGCATAATCCAATCAAATGGATTGGAGACATTTGCTGGCTTCGCCAAACAATCAATGTTAGGGGTTTAATGATCGAACCCAAATTGATTGTCAGTCCTGCTATGATGACGAAAATGTTGTTGAGGTATTCTTCACGTAAAAATCAATTGCTGATTACCATCAATATCGAAGTAATCAGCCACATGATATACGATGCGGTGAAACAGTTTTCGAGAACATCTTCTCTTTCCGATATATATATATATATATACATATATATATATATATATATATATATATATATATATATATATATATATATATATATATATATATATATATATATGAACATAAACGGAATTTGAGAGCTCATATTTATATAATCGACATCGTTAAAATTGACGAGGTTAATGTTTGAACCGAGTAGGTTAAACAACTGAAGGTATTTTTCCAACAGTCAGATAAAGTTGGTAATTTCATCATCTTCGGAGCGATAATTACTAGCGTTCACCTTTATTTGATAGTTGCAATAAAACTAGAAGTAGTTGCCATCAATTTCACCAACATTGAAACAAACTTTACTTCAGAATTATCCACGACAATGCACGGTAGACATGTTTGTTCTCGACCCGTTGATATTTAACAGCTGCTTTCCCCTCTGGTTGTTGGTTGATTGGCGCTTGAATAAATGATTCAATGTCTTGAGCTTCTTCGTCATCGTCACAACATTGGTATTTTTTTTTTTCGCTTGACTGATTTGCGATCTTCCGCCATGAGAATAGTAAAAGTATTAGCACTATTGCCGATTTGATACAGCTGTGGTTCTGGCTGCTGCTGTTGTTGTTCAGTAGTTTTAATAAGGGTACTCATCGTACCGAGTTTCTTCTGAGCCACTGGTAAAGTAACAACAATTAACCTCCTCTTTTATAGCCGCGATATCGAGCAAAAAAAAAAAAAGATCTTGTTACCTTTTCAAATTAATCTATTTCAATATTTTTATTCTTTTTATTTTTTATGTATTCATTTCAAATTTTTTTTTTTTTTTTCACTTTGTTTCAATATTTTTTCTAAAGCCATTGGACTATAAGTATTAGTCGAGAGTAAAATTACACATTCGCATGAATTTTTTGCAGTGTCCTTAATCGTGTCGGGAGAGCAAGGTATTTTTAATTGCTTGTATAAAGAATTATTGGTATTTATGTTTATACACTGGCATGCTATACTCAGTGCATATTGGGCTCCTTGTATGTTCGGGTCACTTCCAGCCCATTTCGAAACGCATTTCGTACATGGAAGTTTGGGGTCGGAATTCCAGTTTAAAATTTGCGGGCGACAGTCACAATTGCCGGTGGATTAATCGGGTATCACGTTTTCCGGTGAATTGAATATCAGCGAAGTACATTTATTCGGCATGTACTCGAACCGCGATCCATTATTCAATGGAATCAATCGATCTTGTAAAGTGTCTGATTGCTCGGCGCACACGATTCGGTAATCACCATTATCCAATTTTCGCCCACATCCTCTATCCTAAACATGCTGGGTACCATATCGGTGTATGTTGTATTCGTCTTTCTATTCACTATCGATCCATTACAACAGACAATCAGGTTGGAACCGATCCCTCTAAACAAGTTTGGATAGCACGGAAGGAAAATGTATTTTTCATCCACGTAAATTATTTTACCCAGATGGGGATTACAAGTGGCTGCTTCCGAAGGCATACAGTAGGCACCTCGATGAGACATGTGATTGATAATTGTTTCGGTCGGAAAAATCTTGTATTCGAATTCGCTGTTGTTGTCGTTACAAATCGAGGTGCAAGATGTCGGCTCGATTTTTCGCCCAGGTAATGGCCGAATCGGCATTTATTTTGTAGAAACAACTCGTCGCCATTTTTGCCGTCATCTGCACTCACATTCTCCTTCAACACGATGGTCGGTAGTTTTTCGAAACCAGTCAACCTGTATACGTAATTCATAGCAGATTCTAGGTATTTTTACAAGAAATTGGATCGGCTGTACACCAACGATATGCGAATGGAAACTTGAACAACGAATAATACGAAAGCAAATAAAAAATATATAAATACCGATTTATCTTTTCTTTGAATAATTCTGGAAATAGCTTATGATTATACTATCGTTTTTTTTTCCAATTGCAAACATTTTTCTTTTCAAACAGAAGTTATTTTGTCAATCGTCTGATTAAACCCTCCAGTCGTTCGCGATCGTTTCTCGATTCCCCTGTCAACACGTTGTTGCCAGTTTTGTCAGTGGTTGGTAGAATCTGGCGCACTACCAATTCTTTAAAATCTTTTCCTGTCGACAATCGCGATGTCATAATCAAATTATATAGGACTGTTTCCGTGATGAAAATGGTTCTCGAATTCCCATACTAGCTCGATGATGGTAAACTATTTGATTCTATGAGTTGTCTGAAATTTGCGCGTTCATCTACGGGAACGTATCTTCTAACATCTCCTTTTTTTCTTGACAATGTTAATTGGATTTCCATCTACAAAGTATTTTTCGTGCAAGTTTACAAAAATCTTTGTCAAATGACAACGATCTGTTTTCCACAAGTTTCGTACATAATCAAAGAAATCAAAGTAATTGTTATTTCCATTGTATCCATGCAATTGAAAGTCCAACACACACTTAACTTACTATTTCACAGATAGTCTCAACACGCTGTTACGCTCCAAATCATTTCGTAAAAATATTTTCGGGATGGTGTAGATGTTAAATTCGTCGGCTCGACACTCTGGTAATTCCAAGTTGGGTTTTTTTTTCTTCACTGTTAATGAGGTACATGAGATTGCTACCGTCATTATTTCCTTTCTCATCGCCATTGTTTTGAGGATTTTTATTATCATTTTTAAGGATGTTTATTAAAGGAATTGGGAACTGATTTTTCCACCCGACCGCAGACATTTGCCGTCAAACAAAAACTGTTCTTCAAGGGTCTCACCTTGTCGGTAAAAGTGACGAAAATGTGATATTTTCAACAAGTACTATCATCATACCAGTACAGATCTAATCCGTTCAAGTCGACCGAGCATTCGCCCCACGGAACACTGTGTGTTTCCTCGACGAATTCACGACAGGCGGCAAAAAACAAACTTTCTTTTTTTTTCAACACATCCTCGTGGAATCAGAAGGAATTCAATCTGCCTAGATTCGCTATTCTATACGGATATTTACAAGGAATTAAATATGTGTGTTTTAGTGATTCGATGACGAATAGACCGCTTTGTTCTAGTGTCTTCTCCTTCGATAATTTCATGGCTTGGTTTTTATCTTTGATGATTGCATAATTTACGTACGAGTGTGTTGGTTTCAATCTCGTCTCCCCTCTTAGTTTGAGCGGTGACATTTATGTACTTATGATTACACTTGATGTGTAAATCTATAGGAATTTTTGGAGTCAGTAACTGTTTGACCAATTCCGAATCGACTACTTTGCTTTTACTAGAGCTCTCCGATGTATTTAACACGATAGATCCATCTGCGAGAACGGTCGAATGATCATCCTGGTTTTCTAGCTTTTCTGTTTTACTCGATTTTTTTTCTCGATGGAACCACATTGTTCAAAGTTTTTTCTTTTTTGTTCGCAAGGACCGTTTTCCTCTCCACTATGATGGGTTTCGGTGGAATCTTCCAGTGATGATGGTTGGGTTGTTGGTGGCGACGACCCCTCATCATTATTTACAGGACGTTTTCGTTTGTAATTAGTTTTCGATATTTTTTTAGGGGTTCGCCAATGACGGCAGTTGGGACTGGAACCTCTCTATCCGTTTTCTCTCAGCAGCCTCTGTAGTAGATGTTTGCTCTGCCGTCTCTGACGCGGTTGCAGTCGTCTCTTCGACATGGCAATCTTTACCATTTCCAGAATCAGGTTTCGTAGTTTACTCAAACATCGGTCCACTTTAACGACTTTCTGTTCTAGGTTATCGAAATCCATTTTCGACAGATAACTAACATTTGGAGTTTGTCGTTGCACATTTCCTTATATACAAGTACGTATAAAAAAAAAAAATATATATTCTTTTTTCCTCACTTTTTTGTTTCCACCTTTTTTGCCCCTTCACAGAAAGGAAGACATTTTATCATTGTGTTTTATATACAATTTGTCGTAGGTGCCAGTGGTGGGATTCCCATTGTGATCGGTCGTCAACTTGGCCAATTCTCGACGGAGCATGGAATCGGCCGGCGTCTTTTCGACGAGATGGATATTTGGGTAAAGAAATTGGAGTTTTGTCGTAAAGATGAGTGAATAAATTGCATTTGCGCTTCGTTGATTTTCAAATAGGGTGTTGACCAAGTCCTCTTTGCGACAGAGTAGATTTAAGTAGTGTTCAAATTCCCTGTTTGAGCACGAGTATGAAATCTGGGGCAGAACAGAGCAATCATCCCTCAACTCGAAATTGGCCTTTTCATTGATGCGTTGGTAAAAAAGTTTAAACATTTCGAGGTAAATTCGTAACGCGTCGTGCATGTCGCTGTCAAAGGGAACAAACGTAATTATGGATTTTCGTATCTTTCGTATCTTTCTGTACAAGACACCTGAATTGTAAAACGAACTCTTGTTTAGTATCAGGGTTCGAGATGTGTGTGGAGAGAGTAGAATGGCTCGAATTCCATAAAATTGCAGTTGACAAAAACATCTGATTAATCGTTGAAAATTGTATCGAGAGGAAGGATATCGACGTATTATGAAATTGCAATTTCACCACAAAAAAAGAGGGATTCTCTTTGTACAATTTCCGACAAGTGAGCGTACAACAACGTGCTTTCGTCCTCGTCGTTTTATCGATGCATAAATTTGTATAAATACAAATCATGGTCTTATTTCAAGAAGTATTTATGAGGTATTACAAAAAAAACGCACACTTATGTAAAAAGTATTGACGATATGGGAATATTGAACATAAACGAATTATTGTTTGATTACATCACCATCGAACTTACAGAGAATAAATTTCACTACTTGGTTGTATGTTTTGGGCATTGGTACTACATCGGAGTGGACAATTTCGAAGAGTGTTTAAAAATTTTGGGTGCAAAACACATTTTAAACGACTGGTATTATGACAATCAAGTGACGGAGTTCCAGATATAATCGGAGCAAAACTAAATTCATTAATTATTTTGAACTACACAGCTTGTTTTGTCCGTGGAAAAACACGAACCCACCACTACAAAACTTGCACTTGCAGCTGCAATTATTATCACTATTACCTTTCAAAAAATGTTTCATGAGAGATAATTTCCGAACCGATCGTGCAATAAATCGAAACCTACCTCAAGAGCAGTTGGGATATGGGACGAAAATAGAAACTCGCAGAAAACATAGACAATGTTTTTGTGTCCAATCACGAGAGATCCGTTCCCCACGTGTCGTCGAATATCGCCGCGATGACTGTTGAAAGCAAACAAAATTACTCTCCTTTTGAATGGGATTGTAGAAATCGTTTACGCCGAGATGATGCTAATCTGTAACTGGGGTAATGATTCATAAAAAAAAAATAATTCTTATAAATATGGATTAGTATCGAGATAACTCACTTGTGTGTGTTGTAATCGACACTACCCATCTTCCCCTCCTACTTTCAACAACTTACCGGAATCCTCTTCTGCTTTGGGAGGAGGAATAATGTTTCCACAGTCAACTCTCGGCCTCGACTGATGTATTTTTTCCAGATTTCGCCTCCATACAGGACAAACTAAAAAAAGGGGAAGAGGGAGGGGAAGTGAAATACTGCGATGTAATTGGTTGCTGGAAGTAGGAGTGGGGAAATGAATGTCGATCATGGTGCCCTCTGGCGAAATCTCACGGGAAATCGAATTTAAAAGGGAGCATTTGCGAGGCTTAAACCCTCAATGTCCATTTAAAGTAACCCTATTATGATGTTGGTTTGTAATGGTGGTGTTAGTCGTCGGGCGGAGGGCCAGGGGGGAGGTAAGGGGAGTCAGATAAACTCTTCATTAATAATTAATATAAAAAATTGAATTTTGGCATTACATCAGTTTTGGGGACCCCAAATTGAATTTTGGAACGGGAACAATTCCGGCCACGCTCTTCAAAATTCAATCACATTCTCATCATTTATGCTCTACACAGTCTAAAATTACTTTACATGAGTTTTGGTATCCAATCAATTATGCTATAACTTCCCCTTTAATCAAAATTGTTCGATTTAATTACGGTCGACCAGTATGAAAATGCAACAGTTGAAACTGTAGAACTTTGACAGTGGAAAAGACAGTTCAACCAACAACATTGTGAGCGACAAGCAAAAAAATTATGTAAAATTTTTGATAATAATAATTTTTTTAATGTTTTATTTTTTTATTTTACACCAATTGCATTTTATTCAAGACTTTCGGTGATGTGATTATGTTTCGTACAAACGGTACAGAATGCTCCGAGTCCCTACTTTTGAAAGTTTCCGAATTTAATGCCTGTTCGATGAAAGCTCGTAGTTCACAACCACCATTATACAATGCAATCATTGCTTGTTCGGAAATATTTGGTGTTTCAACCAAAAGCATCCACTCATCGACTCTTGTCGAGTTTTGTCATGTGGGCGGCCTGGTTTTCTAGTGTACCACTCTGGTACTTTTTCTAAAAAAATTTTGTTTGCTATGTATATAATTTGGGCTCAGTTGGTTTTGCTCTAGTAATCGTTGTTGTTGCTCATCAAGTATATAATTAAGAGTTTGTTGTTCTTGTTCTGGTAATTCTAGTTGTTTATTGGGTATGTAATTATTAGGTACGAAATTTGATGTGTATTGGTTTTTGTCTGGTAATTGCTGTTGTTTTTGTACGAGATTCTTGAATGAAACATCTGATTGCAACACCATGTCCATGTCGAAAACATGAGGTGTGTCGATTGCCAATAGTTCATTTAAATACATGGGCGATGTCTGAACCTGGTTCATTATCGCGATTCTTTCATTTTGTGATGGAGTCATTTGACGATTTACTTCACTTACATTGTTGGCGTTGTTGTGGAAGTCGAATGCGAAATTCTCATTGCCTGTGAATTGAAGATGCTGTTCGTATTGGTCGATATCGTGCGTTCTCTTCACCACTTTCGTTCGACGAGAACCAGCCAAAGAGTTGTGGTAATAGTTGACTGATTGATCCAACACTGGTGAAATATTCTTAAACAAATATCGCACTTTATCAATATCAGCTTTATTTAAATTTGTGAGGAAATTATTCTTTATAATCGTTAGGCCTAAAATCGAAAGTTTTAAGGATATTATGAATCGCTAAATCAACATCATAGGTGTGAATATGGATCTGGTCGTTATAAATAAGAAAATACTTTCACCGACAATTTCGTCAGACATGATTTTCACTCTTATATTAGGTATTATGGTAGCTTATAATTTTGTGACGAATATGACGAGGAAAATATATCTGATGGCAAGAGCACAGAACTCAAACTCATGGGTTAGATACATATACAAAATATATAAATGAAAAAAATTTGTAAAAAATATTTTTTTTATTATAAATTTTCTTATGAAACTTGAATGTTTACATATACATTAGATACATAGCAACATTTTTACTCATCGATTCGAAAAAAACAAAGGCTTTTCATTAAATCCATCGAACTGTTCCTTGAAGGCGTTGAAAGATGCATTCTTGAACGTTGATTCACTCAGTGGTAAAAATTCGTCTCTGAGTTCGCTCAAGACATACATTTTGTTCTTTTTCAAACTGTCCGATATTATACGATAAAGTTTGTAGTAGATTTTTTTTCTGTTGTTGCATTTTTCCAAAGATGCTTTCATAAATGCATCGAATGGAGATTGCAAACGTGGAACTAATTTAATGTGGTTGATGAACGAGTGGGTGTTGAGTACAGGCTGTGCTTCGATGGATCCGTTCAGCCACATTTGAACAAGAGTATATGCGATTAGGAAATTGTGTTGTTCGAGGATTAGACCAAACCGCGTTATATTTTCCGGCATGTCTTCATATTTCGAATCGAGGATGGATTTTATAATTTCCAAGTACTGATGAATGACCACTCCATCATTCACCATTTCCGATTCTAGCCGGCCGAGCTCGGCGAAATGTATAGCCACTTGTTTCATAACCACCGAGGTATTTAACACACAAGAAAAATCACCGACCGCCTTTTTTGTTTGCGTGATGGTCGTATGGATTCCCGTCAAAATTTCCAGGAATCGAGATATGTAATTTTTAAGTTTTTGCCCCAATTCTTCGTGATCATGATCTGGCTCTATTCGCTTGCCGATACGAGGTATGGACATTTCAGTCATAGGTGGATGTTGTTGTGGAGGGGAAGGAAAAGAGTTTAGCAGCTGAGAAGAAGATTGCTGGTTCGTTACGAGAATGTCGGAGTCGGTGCACTGTGGTCTGAGTGGTTGAAGTTTAAACGATGGAAACAAGGTTCTTTGTTGTTTTTGGTTTTGCATGACGATAAAAAAAAATATTATAAGTACTGCGGAAAACCCAGATTAAAAAAAAAAACAATTAATGATAATTTTCGCCTCATGACAGAGCTGGTCTGATTCAGTTTACATGCACGCCGAAAATCGTATTTGGCGAACACACTACCGTGGAGAAATTATCTCAAATGTTGAACCGTGCGGAATTTTTGTCATCTTTGCTAGAAAAAAACACAAATCATTTCGCAGAAAGGTGACAAACTTTTAAATGATTTAGAGACTACGTTATTTGGTTTAGGTGAAGAATTTTCAAAAATTTTAACGGAGCGGGAATCTACACTGGCTGAAAACCAATACACTATTTACAAATCGTGGGTGTACTTGGTACAAAAATTGGCAATTTTCAGATGCGCTCTACTATCGAAAAATAACCTCGAATATTTAACGGCCCAGTTTGAAAATTTATTTCTGGGTTACATTCGGAATCCCAAGAATGCGAGCGATTTATTTGGAGGAGAATCAAATTCGGATATTACACCCGAGCTGGATCCCTGGTGAATCGAACCCCAATTTTCTTTCAAGGATGTACGTGGCCGCGACCAGTGGAAAGTGAAACTCAATATTCTGGAGTGTTTAGTTCGAGATCGGTCAATAAATTTACACTAATGAGATTTAATATCCTGCGATCCATCATGGTGAAGAGCGAAAGTATCGGTTTGACATTTGGCATCATGTATGCAAACCACTCGTTGAAACCATCGATTCCTCCGAGCAGAGAATCAAACTCACAATTCGAAAGAATAGTTGGTGTGCACAAAATTTAGCGGAAAATTTCGGTACCAGCAATACACTTGCGAGATAAGATATAACTGTTTGTTTAATGTGGAATTATTAATTTTTTTGTTCACTGCAGCCACAACGGCTCGAGATTGATTTTGCGCATAGATTGTAAATAATTTTTTGTTTTTCAAATTGCGTGGAAAGTGGTTTGTAAAATAGACGGTTAAATAGTCGGTTAATGAAAGGTCGGTAAGGGAATTTAAATGGCTATCAATTATACGATAAGTTTCCAAAATATTTGCGAGTAATTTGAAATGCCGATCGGTTAAATTGGGTATCTGCTACAAGATTTCGTAACCTCAAACAGCTGAGTATGGGCTTCCCATCGTCCGCGCTCATAATTTCCACTTATCTTTCTTTCGCCCTTTAACCGCAACGGAAAACATTTATTAGGTAGGCGGCAAAACCCAAAAAAATTACCCCACTGATAAAAATTAATCCGTAATACAAATACCGAAATATGTTTTCCGTATAGTCGAATACATCACTGCCAAAAGCCACAACATTCTCCATATCTTTGCCCAATATATCGACGATCGCATCCGTCCACGAGGCATCGACATAACGATATTCCACATTGATGTCGGTCACTGGGGGATCGTTTCGAACACTGTCACAATGAACGAACGCAACGTCACCATCCGCCCCCAAACACCGGGCATTTTTTACCTCATCGCATAAATCCAAGTAACTATGTTTGGAAAACGTCCGACAACTGAGATGATTAACTTTACACCCTTTGAGTTTTCCATTGTCGTTTTCGTAGCGAATGCATCTGCTTATTGCCTTCTTGTACCAATCGATGTTGGCCGCCAGACCCGAAACACAGACGGTAGAAAGAAGGGTGAGCTTGGGATCGGTCATGATTAGTTTTACAACATTGTTAGAATTAGTGGCTTTATTCAATGCCGGATTCGAGTTTAGTTTTTTGGATCCTAGCTGAATTTTATGCAGCACATAACCCGGTAAATGTTTTATTTCGTACAATAAAACTTTACACATTTTGTCGTTGAGATGGATGCTCGAATCGATTTGACCGAAAGCGGCATCAAACTGGCCTTTTTTGATCTTGCTCATAAATTCGCCAATCATGGTGTTGCCAATTCGTAATGTTTTTTTTAAAACCAATTGCAATCATTGTCAAGCTATACAAAGATTGATTGTTAATAATATTTCTGAAAACTGAATCATTTGGTAAATTTGGGACTAGTGAATGTCGAATCATTTCACGTTCACCCGCCTTGTCGACATTACCTGCGAATTTAACAAGAGCCTTCAACATTGTTATGTGGTTATACTTATTTTTGTTATAACTCGCAAGTTAGAGGTTTGGGAAGTTTGATGGCGATGACGGTAAGATAGACTGCCAAGATACAATTGAAAATAATTAAAAACACAGTCATTGGTTCCACACAAGTTTTAGTACTTGCTATAAGCAAGAGTATGTTAATGATTAGTATTACTACCGATGTACAAATTATTAGCTGTTTACTATTATTACATTTCTGATTTAACAAATAATTTAAAGAAAGCATTATTGATTGTTTACAAAAAAATATTCTTGTATAGCCCTTTTTTGAAAAAAAAAAAAAAACAAAATAAATAAATAAATAAATAAATAAATAAATAAATAAATAAATATATATATATATATATATATATATATATATATATATATATATATAATATATACAGATATATAATAGTTATTGTTTTATAGTGTAAATTTCCATTTGGTAAAAGGAAACATTAGTAAATTGATTCTAGTTTGGTTGTTTTTTTCCAGTATCCGTATTTCCACGTTATCAATCAACACAGTTCTTGTAACAATCCAAATTACATATATATTTGTCTGTTTTGAGCGTGGTTTCGCAATGGTACAGATGTTGGTAAATGTTTTGGCGAAGGTGATTTTCGTCGAGGTAAAAAGGTATGCATGTTTTTTATTGCTCTCCTAAGGTTGACCACATTTTAGTGTATCGTATGCAAGTGGTTTACAAAAAATATGTATGCGAATATCGTCACAACTAACAATACACCAGGTAGATGACCACCTTTTTTTCTATTTCGTTACTTTTATTATTTATTTATTTTCTTTTGTATTCACAATTCACGTGTAGTCCTTAATATACACATCATATACAATGTTTTGATTACATATTCGAATACAAATATTGAAATAAAAAACCATAATATATGTTTTTTGTAGTCAGCCACACCCCAAAACGACAAGAACCCCCTACAGAATTCTTATTCAACATTTTGTTTTCACCGATTTATCTCTGTGTTGTCTTAGTAGTTCCCGCAGGGGTAGTTGTTTTTAACGATGCACCACTAGTACCAAAATGCGTAGTCATGGCGGTTTTGAGTTTATCTTTAAATTTACAAATCACAAAGGCCAGAAGCCCTAATATTAAAATGGTTCCAATACCCGTCCACAGATATATTTGGTTTTTATTATTCATCTTCTTATATCATTGTGTACGGGATTATTGTAGTAAATCACATTAACGAATATATATTTACGCCTTTTAACCTGAACACGTAATCGTAATAATATTTGTTATTTATAATGACTGTCAGATGTAAAAAAAATACAAGTACAGCGGCGGATTTAGTTTTATAAATTCAACTGATTACATAAATTCAGAATGCGTCGTGTTTTTATTAAATTTTCTCCACGCTTCTAACTTTAGCAACTCTCTAATCGCAAAGATAAAATCACAAGGTATTATTGTTTTTTTCATAGTGTAATATTAATTTACTCCTGCTCCTGAATTAGCAGCACCTCCAAAAGATGTACTCGCACCAAATTGTGTATTCACCGAGCCTTTGATTTTACTTTTAAATTTCCATAAAACAAACCCTAAAATTCCAATTAATAAAATTGATCTTATAATGGTAAACGCGTATATTTGCTGTTTTTTTTATTAATTGTCTTATATACAAAATCAACATGTAAAAAAATGTATCACATAGGGTTGGGAAAAGGGGGATAAAAAAAGGATAAAGACAGACAATCACAACCTGTTAGAAAAACATTTCTTTTTTATTCATTGATGTATTGAAATAGTAACAAAAAGTATTTACACTTGAATAAATTTCAATTTTTTCTTGTTTGTTGTTCCGAATAAGCCTACATCTTCTAGCGTACATCCCGTCAAATTTGCATAAATGTCACTATCAATTGTTAATCCTATACTGCTTTGAACTGTATTTCCATACGTCATTTGAAGCGGGAAACCATATAACAAGAGTTTACTGTTTTTAGGAGCTTCACATGCGTGTTGAAAGGCAAATTTATCTATCACATAGAGATTCATCTTGAAGAAACATTTTGGTATCAGAAAGAGGTTGTTTTTTTCCTCGTCACACATGAGTATTTCGTCTCCAACATGTCCCAAATAATATAAAACTTCACCGATGTATACCCCATGACTATGAATTAAACTGTGGCAGGGAATACTAACGATTGGCGGCAAGTAGGCGGGTTTGAGGTTTTCATTCTTCTCTGTTATCAATGTTTTTTTATCGTTTGAAAAGAAAATCGGAGTGAACCTGGGACGATTTTTGAAAATACTCAGTTTGCCCATCTCAGTCACTTCAAGCCGGCAGCTACATTCCTTTAGAAATTTCTTTATTTGAGCAAGAACAGTAATCGAAACACTTAAATTGAAATATTGTGGTTCGATATTTGTAAAGGTAAAGAAAAGAAATCCGGGAAACTTTACCAAGTTTTGCCGCGCCCAATTCCTCATTTATTTTGCGTTGAGTGCCAAACGTGAAGTCGTTTTGATTTTCGGCTCAATCACAGTTGCCAACAACTCTACCGGATACTCAAAATCCAGAGTGAAACAACTCATGTTACAATTGTGTACGCCGAAATGACGTGTAAGCAGTTTCTTCCAGTTCGGAGCGGTATTTAAAGTTGTAAGAAATTCCTGGTATGTCGAACCCATGTTCCTAAACTAGGTGGCAAGGAAAAAATTATTACCGCATAGTTCGCGAATAAGCGATATGTCGTTGGGTTTGTTTGTCATAAACGGCTTTAGCTGATACTGATCGCCACAAAATACAATCAATAGTTTACTAATAGTGTGCTTCACCATTTGAAAAAAATCCAACTATAAATTTTGTTAGACATGCGCTGATCATATTGTATTCGTCAACAAACAAAACAATGGGTGCATCAAAGGAAATTTAATAGTCGTTGTGGATTTCCACAAAAAATGAAGCTGTGTTGTATCCGAGATCGCAAAATTTGCTCAATTCTTGTACCACTGTAGATATTTGGTCAAGATCAATCAGTGGCAAGAACTGCATGAATTTCAAATATTCGTAGTAACGAAATTTTGTCAACCGAATTAGGAGACTTGATAATGTCAAACCATTTGCTAGTTTCATCTGTCGACAAATATTTCGCAATAGAATGTGTTGTGGAGCCGTGTAAAAAACTCTGTATTTTTTTCTTCGAGAAAAATATGCAATCATTAGATTTCTCACTCCCGGCAGGACCGTTTAACATTATGTATTTATGTGTAGCCAACTCACCATCATTCTCAACGAGCTTTGTAAATATATTTGTTTTAACAAGTTCTTGTTTCATTGAAAGAGTTAACTTTGCCGACCTAAAATTTGTCGTTGTTTCCACAGCTTTATGTACGGAATTCGCTGAATATTCAAGAGTTATTAACTTATCCTCGGGATTTTCACATGGAATTGCACCCATAAACACATTTTATTACTACTCAACACATCTCTAAAACATAAACTCCAGTCTCGTTTAGCCGGAAGGCCATGCTTCACTCGTAATTTATACTTTACGACTTTTCCAAAGGTATTGATCGGTGAAATGGTTTTTTTTTGTTTGCTCAGTAGATTTTCGAGAAACAGCCAAAAAAATAAAGGGACCATTGTGATATTTTAAACCTTTCACCATGGAAGTTGCCGGTAAAATAAACAAAGTTACTTACAAACCGAACATTTTATAATATATTTTTTTATCCATAAAAATAAAAACTAATATTTTTTTAGTTCGATATAGTGTAAATAGAAAGGTTATATTTTGCAAAAAAAAAAAAAAAAGGTAATGCATTTTTTGTATATAAGACTATTTTATTTACTATATTAATTAAAATAATGGAAGTTCGCAAAGTTTTCAAAACAATAACAGTTTAGGTGGGGCCAATTAAAAAAAAATGGTCTTTTACAATTTCAAAAAGTCTAACAAATGAATATTGGCAAATTTTTTCTTATTAACACGATAAAATTAACCTATTATAAAAACTGTATTTACAGTTTACAAAATTTACCACCAATGAATGACTATACTTTTTTTCTAAACTTGAGGGAAAATTTCCAGATAGTTTATATCAAGAAGAGGCAGGAAAAAAGGGATAAGGGATTAAACGTATCAAACAATATTTTTTAATTATATCACAATGTTTACGTAATTTGGAAACAAATTATGCGACTTTTAAACGTTCGCACATTGGCCTATTGGCAAATGACCCACACCACATTATTTGTGCATTAAACAAAAATTGCGCTGAACCATATGATTATTTATATAATACAGATACAGTTTCTTTCGAGAATATTACCGACTTGGCGGAAATCAAATCAGAAAATAGACAAATATTTCTAAATCCACCCGAATTCAAGTCACTTAAAGTTTCTCAACATCGTTTGAGATTTAATAATTCCGATATATTGGATAGATGCAATAATTGCATAATGGTTGCCGAATCGAATTCGTTTAAAGACCTTACCAAAATAATAAATAGTTTTGACAAAGTACTCGATACTAGTAAAACTGGATTCGTGATACTTGCGAAAAACTTACAACCTCGTGAGACTGTGTATTTAACCAGGTTGATGCAGGATATTGGCTCTAAATCGAGGGGGGGGGGGGGGACGATTTTGAAGGATATATAGTTTTCGTGATGAACTACGCGAATGTAAATAATTCGATTATTAAATTTAAAAACGCGGTCACCTTACAATTATTGATGCCCACCATAAGCCTAATCGATAGTGACTTTACCTATGTGCTGGATGCTCAAACTACGGCGGCGGTCAAGTCATATATCAAGGGTAAAATTCGAACACCAAATATCATTCAATTTACTAACAAAGCAATCGTGGCGAAAACGTTTGAATACACGGATAAATTGATTCGCTTACAATCCAATAGTGAATTGGGAAAATTGTCAATTTCCATTCTCGATAACGACAATGACTGGTTGGCGGCACAAATAATTAATAATTTACAATACCTATCAAACAAGCACTTGTTGTTTTTCAAATGCACATCTCAGTTTTATAAATCCGATACTAATTTGATAAACCTTCCTGTCGAGTATTTCAAGTTACAAAATAATTTCGTTTTCGTTGTGCCGAATAACTTAAAGAATAGTGTAGTGGTGACACCAAATAACGATTTGGTCAAAGTAGTGATCGATAGTTCTACATCACTAGCACTCAGCGCGGCTCAGATTCCCGTTCTCGATAAGTTAAAAGAAGAACGCGTAATTGTTATGTTCCATCTGGTAACAATTCGTACATCTATCCCTCTCGTAGTTATACTATAGATTATTCTTTGAAATTCCAAAATTACAACCAAATATCAAATACAAAAATTATCATGGTGAATGACGAAATTAAATATACTGATTTGAATACTAATAAATACCAGTATTTTGCACTCATTCGATCCGCTTCAGAGCTTTCAAAAGGAGAGGCGATGGAATAGATCAACAAGTTCAACATTACCTTTTTGTTTCAAGTCGAAAGCAATTCAGTATCTCTGATGGACAATCCCAGGATCAAAAAGTACATTTCAAATGCGCAATATCAGCACTAAATGTTTATTCTTTCAAACACATTATTTTATGACAGGTCATCCAAAAAATATGTCTGTACTAAGCGACTAAACGATGATCAAAGTTTCCAGTTTTCCTTCCCGTCATCCTCATCCTCCTCTTCTTCCTCCACTCCTTCCACTAATACATTAGCAATTGGTTTTTCCAAATTAATTTAAAACAAGGCAAAAATTTTGGATTTGGATGTAAGTACGGCTAATGTTATATTTTCGTTCGAAGCAAATAACTACGAGCAAAATAGTCAAGAGGGGGTTTTTGAATCCTCGGGGGAAACTGTTTATTCACCAGTAGATTTGAATCGGCATATAGTAAATAACCACAAATTAAAGTTGGTGCATCGTAGGAAAGTTCATTTAATAGCTATCAATAAAATGTGAAATTCTTTAAACTCGAATGATGAGATAATCAATTACTTTGCGACACTCACGCGTTCTCTAATTTTAATCTGTTTTCGTAATGATTCCAAACCATTTTTCCGCGTTTTGGTGACGAATTTGGCCACGTTTAAAAGCCAATGGACCAAATACACGACCATTTCTGTTATGACGTCTAGACTAAACGATAATTTTCAGGAAAATCAACTAAATACAGAACTTACCGGTGTTTCGAATAAAATGCACACCACGTCCAATAGTTCCATGTATCAATACATTTGTATAGGAGATCTAAACACATCCCTGCTCTACGACAGAAACAAAAACGAAGCGATTGTCCAAATGACCAGGTCAAATAAAACACTACGATTTGTCATTAGTGAAAACCCTAACAAATATGTGAATGCCAACAACAATGATGATTTTATGGTCACGGCATCAACCTTCGGTGAACCTTCGGTGAACGAACAAGTGCGATTGATGGTCGACATTATTTCGTAAACCTCTCATCCTTTGTTGGTATTCTAGGGATTTCTGCCATTTACGAGGATAAAGATCCGGGAGAAATAACCATTGACAACACGCCTGACAATCACGAGCACTATTTTCATCTAATAGTACTATTCAAAGTAATTTTATCTGATTTGTATTATTTGAGCAAGTTCTTGGAAGCCATACTTGATGGAAAATATACACACTAGTGGTGAAGATTAGTGATTCATTCACGGGAGATAGCAATATCGTTTTCAAAAAAGATCTAGCCAATTTATTTAACGAAAACAACGGTTTTCAAGTCGTTGAAAATATTAAAAGGAACCTCGTCATCGTTTCAAATATTTTCCACGAAGTTCTAAACGATTGTTTGCATTTCGAGGATGGTGCAATGGTGCAAACACAAAAATTTAATTCCACAAGAATTCTAGCACGTCCGAAGAAGGCAAATTGGTTTTAGATACCGAGAACTTGAAATTTGCTGCTGAGTCTTATGTAGATAATTAACAATTTATCGAAGAGAATTGCGAGTCGTTCAAGTACCCAAGTACCTCAAATACCCATAACAATAACCGTGGGGATGTGACATATGTATATTGTGGTGATCAATAAGGTTCGAACCAGGTTAATTTACGGCTGAATACAGATTTGGACAATGAGATACTAACGATTATGATTTACTTTATACATGATATTTCAATAGCTTCCTTCAATACCATATTGCGATTTATGAAAAGTTATCTTACTGTTTTCTATAGTGAGGCTGTAATTTCCAGCATTACCAATCTGAAGAAATATAAATAAAACACTTATTACGACGAAATCCATCATTATGATAAAATGTAGAATTATTTATGTGTATCTAGTTCGAGTATAATATTTAAAGATATTGAGAGAGGAAATAGTTCACATGACATTTACATGAATGGTTTTCATGATATAAATTATATAATTATGGTGTATGTGGATTCGACAAGGAACCCCATACTACCTACTGGTGAAAATGATATTTCTATTTCGGGTACAAAATTTTGCGGTACAGATAGGCTCGCATGTTTAAAAGTATATACTATTAACCATGATATATATGATCAAATATCCTTCGAATTTATATGCAACTAGTTATCTCCACACATTCAACCAAGAGTTGATCAGGGCAGCGAAAACGAGTCAGATGTGTGTTTGTTACAATTCCTTCAATCCCTTTCACAATTTTAATATTGTAGATAATAGACCATCCGTTGTGGTTATACGTTGGGAGTCTGAGGAATATGAAGCACTTTTAGGAATTCTTTGGGTATATATTTATGCAAAATATTATAATTCTACAGTGTGTGTGTTTTATAAATCGAAATACAACAATAAAAATATTCGCCCTAAAGTATATTTTAATTTGAAAGAAACAAATTCAATACGAATAATAAAAGAGGCAACTCAAATAGAAAAACTGAAAAAAAAAACCACACCCTTTTATCTATTTGGTACATTCGGGTAAAAGGGGCATTTTAGCATCCTGTATAGAGTACATAGATAATGAAAATAAATTTTACTACAAAATTTTTATCCATCAATCTGGGAAAAAAAACTTTACAACCACCCGCTACACATAAAATTATACGTGTTTGAAAACGACAAAGATTTAAAAGATATTTTACGTATTACAAATAACACCTTTCACTTTAAAAACAATTTTAGGGTGAAAGAAACCCATAATTTTGACCTTTTTGATGATGTGGTAAGTTATGTTGTGCTCGAAGGCACTCAATAACAGTAAGACAGTAGATGGATATGTGGATGAAGATGTAAACGTCCATCTACGTCTGCGATGATGGTAGTGGAAACGAGATGGAAGAACTGCGTGGAAATTGCACCTTGGATCTCGAATCTATTGTGCAAAAAAATGTCAATACCACAAACTCTTTGTTTTTGTTCGGAACATAAATTGGTGTTATGCCGTTTCGAAAAAGGATGTCCAATTTACGCCAGAATAAGAAAAGAAAGAAACTGAACACTCTTGTGTATTCAAAGCTCGTTACGATTCAGTGCAGGAACTATTACCGGGACAATATTAAGAAAACCCACATGTACTGAAGATTATAACATTCATCCCGTCATGATGTGCACTTGCTCTCGGATTTTTTGAATTTATTTGTGAATCTTATGTTTAAAAAAATATGATAATAATAAATATAATTTAGAAAGTTTTTTTTTTTTACCTATTATATTCACAAATGAACTAGTGCTGAAATTAGAGGATTCAACCAGGATTGGTAATTATCGTACAAAACCAACAACGATTAGTGTTTGTCTTCCGATTTTAAGTCTTGGCCAATCAGTATACCTATTTTAATTGGGTAATTAGACAATGTCGATGCAACTATCAGTGTAGTTTCCTGCGAAAAAACCTTGTGTTTTTACCACTTCGATATTTAATATTTTATTCAAATATTGTTTCACATCGCAATTACTTTTCAACAACTTTATGGGGGAGCTAATGGTATGTTCGAGAGCATTTTTCACATCATTTTCCACATCATTTTCCACATCATTTTCCACATCATTTTCTACATCATTTTCCACATCATTTTCCACATCATTTTCTACATCATCGTGATGGTAAAACCATGAATTCACATTTGCAAACACGAAACCCACTCTTGGATCCAATAAAGTTTTTTTATTAAGACGTAATATCCTTTTGTCACCACCACCACACCCCCCTTCATCTTCGTTGTTTTTTCTTTCCTTGTCACTTTGGCTCGAATTAAAAACGATGGAGTTACGAATTTTCTAAATTGGGTTTTGAAGGGTTCTGTCCGAAACACAACGATATATGCGTCGGTGTTACAAACATTACCAAAGTTCCATTTTCTTATGGTTCATCACCTATTTTTACATTAACAAAACACCTTCGCGAAGGAAATATATCGGGAATATATCCCTTTGTCATCACCAATTGATCGACTTCCGGCAAGTGAATGTCGGCTAAAGGACATTGAATGATTAGAAAATAAGGATGGCATTTACTCAAGTAACACGATAGCGAGAAAAGTGTATGATAAACAAAGTTTCAATTTTTTTTTTTTTCAATTTTTTGCAAATAAACCAATGTATTTTTCAATCAGTGCGATATTCGATCTATATGTCACAAACCAACCTCGGGTATCAATCGCTCTAAATGGCGGCATTAACGACTCTCTTGGTTTATGTTTCGGATATGCAAAATACTGCCAAAACGATTCACATATGATCAAATCGGATAGAAACTCTTTGGTGGTGGATGATAGTTTGCGATCGTCATCTTCGCTGTTTTCAATTTTGACCAGAACCAATCTTTGCAAACCAGACTCTATTTTGGTAGGATTCCTTTTCTCTACAAATGAACAAAAATAAATATCTTCTAAAAAAATTAAAAAGCAATGTATGCAAACTGATTAAAATAAAATTTTCGCTTTAACCTCCAGTTTGATTCTGCATCGAGTTCTCGAATGCAAGACATTAGAAAATCCAAACCACCTTAAGTATACATATTTGTTGCAAATATTCTATAGTTGTAACTGTCTTCTAGTTTATTTTTCCTTCCAATATGTCTCAACGAATTAATGGTTTACGTAAAGGTAGTCTTGAGATGCTGATAACATGATTGTTTTATTGATTTCGAATTGTGCGGAAATTGACGCAAGTGGTTTTTTTTTTCTTCCAATTTTGAAATACAATGTGATTATGTAATTTTGTTTGTTCTTTCATGAGTTGGTGGAACTTTAGAGAATGTTTTGGTAAAACAGTCAAAGTTGTCTTTCTTTTAAGTAACCAAAGATATCGATGGTGTATTTTTTTTTGCAAGTTGAAAAAATACATACAGTAGCGAATTTTCAATGTTCATGACTAGAATGATTGCCTTATGAAATACGAAAATTCGTGTGGTACTTGACTTTTTTGTGGGATACGATTTCATACGGACTGAATTGAGATTTTTCAATCAAAGCCTATAATTCACATCGTCCATTGTTTTCCTGGAAAATTCCTTCATCGAGCTTTACTATATCAACATAGACAACGTCGCAATTGAGATATATGTCGGGAGTGTATCGGAACTTAAATGTTTCGAGAGAGTATTGAGGAACTAATGCACGATATCTGTTAACGATATCCTCATTCAAAGATATCGGGTAGGCGATATATTTATTCAGGTCATGAATAAATACTTCTGTATTTTTTGGATTGAGCATTTGTGATGTTAGATGATTGTTTCCATCGAGACATGTCAACATCGGGGGTATGAAATATGTCTTGAAATCACATTTGTTGAGACGTTCTTCGTCAACTTGTTCAATGCGATTTTTGCGGTAATATTAAGATAAATTTTCCCAATATAGGTAATCGAGATCTTGAGAATTTAATGTGTAAATAATTTCACCCCATGTAGGAATTTTTTTGGTTCTACATAGCCGTATGCCACAAATTGCAAAACGGTATTTCTTAATATTGGGTACAATGGTATTGATTCAATTATCGAATTTATAGCGCACGAATATAGGTCTTACATCCACGATTTCAGGCGATTCATTGATGGGTGGATAATTGCGGTCTTCTGTAGGAGCATGGTTGAAAAATACCAGGGACAATAAGGATCTTGCTGTAGTGACAAAAGGATAATTAAGAATTCTTAAAAACTCTAAATCAAACAATATGTTAATCTCTTCAACTTTGAAAGCATAACCAATTAAAGGTTTGTATAATAATTTGTTTCGGACAGTATGTGTTTCGCTAACCAATAAAGAAGTTTGTGAATCTGAAACTTTAACGATTCCATTCGGTAATCGACCGATATTGTTGAGCAGGTAATCGTGCTCAAAAGCGACAGGGATGCAATGTGAATCGTACGAGTAACATTCAACCGTGCCTTTCCAGTTTCGCCATCCGACCTTATCGCTGAGAATCTGTTCGTCAGACAAGGCACCACTTTTGCAAGGATCTGGTATTCTTTGTTGTCGAATATTTATGAATAAGGATTTGAATTTTGCGTCTAGATAATCAAGTCTGATTGGTACGAAATCGATGAAATCATCATGTGTAGCCTCGAAATATATTGGTATTGTGCATAAAGGTCCGCCATTAGCAAAGGATTTAAACTGGTGCAGGTGATCACATTCACAGGTAATTTCCTCAAACGAGTTCCATTGTGTCGGATCGTTGGCGTTTTTAGCCTTTGAATTGAATGGACAACTGGAAAATATTGTGCAATCGGCGTACAAATTTGCAGAAATGAAAATTTTTGGATATTGACAACCACAAATCAACAAGTACCTATCGTTACCATCCAAGGTAAGCATCCATTGTCCGCCATTCTTGGCCGTGCAAGTTCGTCGACCTCTATCTTCCAAATACATGTAATACGCCTTACCCGAATCTTTGTTGCGAGGAATTATTTTAATAAGACTGGTTTTGTGATCTACGAAAGTGACATCGGTATCGAAATGATGTCACGTGGATCTACGGTCTTTACAGTTTAAGCAAGCGATGAGTGATTTAGAATCACCTTCGATCAAATTATCACTTGTACATTCGTTATTTTTATTTTCCAATTTCAATGTATCGAAAACCAGTAGTCTGAAATTTGAACGATGTCGTTTGAACTTTGCCGAGACTGAAGGTAAAGCACTTTCAAGTTGCAAGTACAAACAAATTATTACTGAAATAAAAACTACAATCACCAGAAAGAGTAATTTTTTACTTTAATGTTATTACCATATGGCGTACAGCACATAAAACGTGCCTGAACCACCATGTGTTTTAACTGCATTTTAATGCGGTGTGATTACTTCGCTGTAAATGCGAGAATCTGGTCATGTTGCAGTACTTAATTTTTTTTCTTTTCGTGTGTGCAAAATATTTTGCAGTTCAAAGACATGGTATACTTTTGGTAAAAGCTGTTAACGCTTTCACTTTGTTACATCCACCATTAAAGATGGCACTGTGCAGTGTTTATGTGGCGCACATGGTTCGTGTAATTGCTCATTGCATTTTTATTATTCCTGGACAGGGTAATTTGAAAAGGTATGTGGCTATGCTTTTTATGCATTTTCTATTACTTTCTTGAGTAGTGTGGAAACCTGTACTTTTTTGATGTACATCCCGTTAAAATAAGTATGAGCGAGAGTATTACTGCTGTACTAAATAGTTGCAGTGTTCTTGCTCTAATATGGCAAATACTTTATTTTGATAAGACATTAGTATTTATCTTGTTTTGGCGTTTCTTAGTATTTCTGGCAACCTGGCATGTTTTATTTTCCAGTTAGTAGTTAAGGATTTATTTAAGTTATAAAACTGGATACCTTCATCTAGGTGTAACTATTGTAGTATTTATAGTTATCTCATTAAAAAATTGACTGACGACATTCTGCTCAACTATATTTATATACTTAACCAGTGACTTTGCATTTTGATATGTCGTGGTAGTCTAATTTTCACATGGAGTATGGAGCCACGCTTCCAACATGCGTAGTGGGGTATGTTTGTGAAGTGGACTAATGTAGATCAGCAGGGTGGTTTATTCATAGTAGACTTGAGGCTTCATTCTTTTCCAGTTAATTCTGGCATGAGTGCGGAATAATGCAAGGCCTATGGAATAACGCAAGACATAAACTGTGAACAGCAACAGTCTTCTGGCCGCCCATTGCACCTCCTTCACTAGTTACTTGTAACAAAATTATGTGATTTCATTGTTTTACATTGGCTAATTTGATATTGCGGGTATTCCTGGTTTCAATTTTTGGCTCCCTGTGTTTATTTAGTACAATTGCTAATGTAGAAAGGCCTATAATGTCAACTATGTGGTAAGGCCCTTTATATTTAAAAGTGAGAGCTTTACTCCACCCTCTGTTCTTCACCCACACCCATTGACCAATTTTTACAGTGTTTGGTCTTATGTGTCTGTCAAATAGGCATTTCTGGTTTTACTTGTGCTATAGTTAAATTAAGTTGTGCTTGTTCTCTGTCATTAAGTAATTTTTGACACCAGTTATTACAGCATTCTGAGTATGTATTAGCAACTACATGAGAGGGTTGTGTAGTTTATACCCCATGCATTAGGTAGAAAGGAGTAAAATTTGTACTGGTGTTGACAGTAGTGTTGTAATTGAATACGATATAGGCCACATAATCATCCCATTTTATGGTTTCCTTATTAGCACAAGTGCTGAGCTGCTGTCCAAGAATTTTATTTACCAATTCGACCAAACCATTACAAGCTGGGTTGTATGCCATGGTCTGTAATTTATTTATCTGCAGTGACTTTAATAGCTCTGCATCCAACTCGTTAAACGAAGTACCCCTATCAGTAAGAATTTTTTTTGGACAGTGGTGTTCGCATAGTACATCCTTTATGAACTTTGCAGACATTTGTGCATCAATGGATGATACTGGTTGAGCAACTACATAATTAGTAAAAATTCAGTCATGACTCAAAAATATATATACAGCCAACTCTCGATTATCCACGATAATGCAGGGGGCGATTGCTGCAGATATCCAAAATCGCAGATAATCAGCATACTAAAAGAAAAATACAGTTTTTCCAACACTAAGTTTTGTATGGTGGTGACAGAATACTGGGTGTTTCAGTGTGAAACCTAGCCTATCCTTGATATACTACTGTATTTACCCTCATATTTTAAGGCCTCGCATAATTTCCGTACTCTATTATTTACTAACAAACCAATAAATTTAAAAAAATGTGTGTTTTATGTACCCCTGATTTACTAACTTACAAAAATGGAATATAAAGTGTGTAAAATATACTAGTAATCACGATAGTTCTTTCACGAACATTACAAATTAATGTGCAGTTATAGTTAATACAAACAACACAGCAGGATGCATTTGGTATTTATCACTGAGTGATACTGGAATCCGAAGTTGCATAAGAGGGAAGGCATACTGATGTCGCTCGGTTGCTAGGCAACATGCCATCTCCCCCACCCCCCTGGAAAGGGGAAACAAAGACTTGCAAAGTGAACTGCATGTCGCCCATGTCACACACACACACGCACACACACACACACACACACACACACACACACACACACACACACACTGTCCAGCATGTGAAAAAATGTGTTTAATGTAGGGAACAAGTTTCGCCTTCCATTCCCAGTTCTTCAAAAAATATTGGGCTTGTTTCACACACACTAGACCCGACACTGGCATTCCCGTGGCACGTTTCTGGTTAAACCACTCTAGCATAGCCTGATCTAGTTCCGCGTATGTTGATAGTTTCATCGTTTTCCTATTCGCCAATCCACTTGTCTAGTCCACACTGCTCGAAAACTCAATAAGTTTGGATTTATTGTTTCGTATTTCCCGAATTGTTGTTTCTCCCACTCCATAAGTAAATGAAAGCTGTTTTATTACACCTCCTCCTTCAAGTTTATTAATAATTTCCAGCTTCTGCTGTAAATTTAAAACCACACATTTACGTTTTGCAGATATTTTTCGGCTGAAAATAAACAAAAACCAAACAGAATGTAACTACTGACTGGCGAGATAAAACTGGCACTGACCGTGGGAATGCAATACACGGGAGGAATGTGGCTGTCGCGCCAGGTTCCGGCTATACCTGGCAGGCGGCAGCTTGGCTAGCGAGTTGTGTGGTGTTGTCAGCTTGCTGTATTGCGATGTAACTAAGCTCATCGAACCATCGGGAACACATTTTGATGTGCATTTGCATCGATAAACAAACATATTTTATTCTACAGTAATTTTCAGAGAGTACCTGTTATGAATTTCATTATTTAAAATGGGCGTTTTATTAAATAACTTCGTTCTGGCTGTGTTTGAGTTAATTTCCAAAATTTATTTTTATCTTTCTGAATATGCCGCGGTTAAGCTGCAAAGCGGATAATCCGCTCGCGGATAATCGAGAGTCTACTGTATTACCTATTGCTGTTTTTTTGCAATAGACCTTTAGCATCTAGAGCCCAAGAAGCTAAGAGTTCTGGTGGTGTTGTACGTTGTAGCTGGCCTATAGGTTTTTGGATAGATGGCTTAATCTTTCGGCAACAGTGGCAGTTTTTTTAGATAGTTTTCACATCACGGTTCATCATATTCCAGTAATAGGCATTTTTTATTTTTTTGTAGTGTTTTAAAATTGCCTGTTACCTCCCCTCCTAATAGTGTGTCATGATGGGCTCCAATAATCTCATTAACGCAATAAGATGGCACTAATGCAAGTTTTATTTCGAATTTGAATAGCTCTCACAATTTCCAGATATTCAATATCATCTAACTAATTTGATATATTTCCTTTCGGCTTTAGCCGGGTCCATTAGTGATATTTTTAAGGTTTGTATATGATGATCTTTGTCGTATTTTCCTATAAATGGTGATGTGTGAATGTCAATCTGGCCCATAAAGAGCTCGCTATCATTTTAGATTTTTACGTATTCTTGTTTGTGAAGATACACGGGCAAGTATAATGTGTTTTCCTATATACTACCTATTATACTTTTGCAATTTAATAAGGCATCTGTGGAAGTTGTTTTGATTTTATTAGTGTGATTTTCCATTAGTTTTTCCAAGTTGACCTGTACAATTTCAGTTATAATTTTATATACGACATGAATTGGAAGGTATTCCTCTTTATAATATACTTAGCTATTACTTTCATAATTTGCATATATTTATCTACATTCTGATATGAGGATTTGGCTAAGGATTTATATGCCATATTGCATTTTACCATATTATGTTTAACCCTATAAGAGATACAATTAATTTGTATACTCCTAATACTGGCTTGACCTACCATCATTATGCAGCTCGTTGCATCAGTTAGAGTGATTATTTTATCTTGTAATATCTTAGTATCAAAGTCATAGTCGACTAGAACAACTGCCATCTTTTGAATCCTAATATTGTGCTCTGCTTTGGTTCTTAAATATTGCAAACTTGTATGATCTATTTCTATAGTAAATTTTTTACTGTAAAAATATTGTATGATATATGTTATGAAGTATATTATTGCACATAATTCTTGCCCTGTTGGACTTCACCATGTTATGCGTAACAAATTTTTTTTGAAGCAAATGCTATAATTGAACGTTCCATTGTGTGGGTGTTTTCTTACATCAATACCGCCCCGACCACTCTCTGTGAAGTGCCGCATGCTAGTATCGTGTGTTTAGTTACGTCGAATGTTTGCAATATGGGAACATTTTGAATTGCCCTTTTTAATTCTAAATAAGCATCCTGTTCTCTTTTGCCCCAGTGGTATGGTGTATTATCTTTTGTTAGGTAAGGGTTCTGATTTGCTAGTGTAATTTTGGATAGTCTTACGTAGGTACGAGGTCATTCCCAAAAAAATTCTTAGTTACTTTAAGTTGCCAGTAGGAGACATTTCTTGTATAGCGTTGACTTTATCTGGGTCCGTCACTATGCCTTTTCGGGTAATTTAATGCCCTAGAATTTATATGTCTACTTGTGCAAAGGATAATTTCTTAGCATTAACTTTTAAGTTAAATTTACACAATTTTTCCATGACTTTTCTGAAATTACTAAGGTTTTCTGTGAATGTATTTCCTATGATATATATATATATATATATCGTCAATATGTGCTATTGCCATATTCCGATGTAAATGGCCTAGTAGGCTATCAATATTATTGAAAGTATTGGGGTTATATACTATGTCCCATTGGCATTATTTTATACTGAAACAGTCCTAATGTGCTTATAATAAAGGCTATAATTTCGCTGACTTCCTTCCTGATGGAAATACCATAAAATCAAGAAAATAAGTCAAGGTAGAGATAATTATTTTTGGATTTTGCAAGGTATTAAAAATATCTTCAGTTCTGGGCAATGGATACTGTACTTGTTTTAGATATTGATTGAGTAATCTAAGATCTGTAAGAAATCTAATGCTGCCATGCCTCTTCCTGATAACAAGAATTGGTGCGGCAAATAGAGATTCTAAACATTCAACCATATCAACTTGTTCCATTTGTTTAATTTGGTTTAATAATTCTTCCTGTGTTTTTGGATTTATTTTGTATGGTATAGTGTGGATCACCTTCTTTATGTTTAGTTCTAACTTGATGAGGTAATTTTTAGCTTAAGTAAGTTCAAGGATGCTATAGGCGAACCTGTCCTTATATTCACTTAATTATTTATTCATTTCTTGTTTTTGGTTACTCTTTAAATCTTTATTTAGTTTGCCCAATACATTCTCTTCTGTGTTACTTTCAATACTCTCAATCCTATTGATACAATATTGTATTGGATTGTTTTGCTCCCTATTACCGAAGTGTGAAGGATATTTATAATATTTTATTACTATTATTTCTGTTAATGAAAATTATAGTCTGTTTTAGAAGCTGAATAACATAATATTTCTTAATAAAGTCAACACCCAAAATAATGTCCAATTTCAAATTGTCAACTATTAAAAACTCTTGTGGAAATGTATTGCCTGATATACTGAGTTTTATATTAGTTCTTTATTTTGGGGCTTCTATTTCATGGGTCATGCCTACAAAGGAAAATTCTTCTGTTACTAGCATTGTTGGTTGGTTAGTAACCAATGTTATTGTGACACAACTGCATGAGCACCCTGTGTCTAGTAAAGCATAGTTCCTGCATATTTTTACTAGAACATGTGGTGTAGATGTTTTGAACAGCACCTGACTAAATTCATGGCTTGGGGCATGTGGTGTTTGTTTACGAGGTGTGTCTTTGTAGGACCTGGTTCGAGTCAGCTGACCTTGTCCAGTTTCATCATTGGCAACCTGTGATCCATGTTCGGTTTTCTTAACTAGACTGTCATAGCTAGAATTGGTTTCTGTGATGATGCGGAGTCACACCTGTCTGATGCTGAATTTATTTTTTAAATATCTGAACCGTGTGGCAATATCTGTATGGAATTCTCTATGCTGTTTGGGAAACAAGTCACAATTTTTTGCCTTGTGTCCATTGTATATACAGAGAGCACATGTCTGGTGAGCTTTGCTTTGTGAATGCCATATTATTGTGATGTGTGTTTGTATTTTGCTTAGTCATGCATTCTTGAACAATGTCTGTGCTGTGGTTGTGTTTCCTTTCCTTGTTTGTATTACTCGTAAGTTCCTGATTCCATGGCGGACTCGCGACCTTGTGTTTGTTTGCTAACCTTGCCTGATTATCCTGGTTTTAAGTGATTACTTCATTATTTCTGTATCCAAAATGTATTTGTAACCTGGGCTGGATCTGATTCATCGTGTTTGTTTAATCTTCCCTGTGTGGTTTTTCTAGAACTGCCACATTGCCACTTTTATTGCTTTTTGCATTAAACTGCACAATTTATGCATACTTTCTGTTAGGCACCCTCTTACTTAATACAGCTTTACACGCATAAATTTGTCTGTTTTCCATGGAAGTGGCACTTTTAAAGCCCCTACTATTTGCCTGGCTTCTATAGTCATTTATATACTGACATTTTCTTCTTTCATATCTGTATTGTTGCCTATTCTGTTCCCCTTGTGGGTCTCCCTGACAATGTTTTGCATATGTGTATTTATTTTCCTTATGTGGTTCTCTAGGGTGGTCCATTATTATTTGAATCAGGGTGATTGTGTGGTGAGGGTGTGTATTTCTGTACTTGGCCTGTAATGCCACTTTTTAGCCTTATTTTGCCCAGTAGAGTTGGCATATTGTGTAGTGTTTTTAATATTGTGCATGAGTTTAGCTAATTGCTCTTTTATTACCACTATCTCGTCTTGGAGTTTGGTTTTCACTACAGTTTGGGAATGAATTTCAATGATATGGTTGTACCTATATAATCTTATCTCAACAATCTTTAAATTGTGTAGCAATTGATCAAAGGTATCATTTTGTAAGGCTACTATTTTATCAGCTACTGTTGGCAATCATGATTCCGCAAGCTGCGGCCAGAATCACTGCAATAATTACAGATGGTCCATGGCATACAAAAACACGAAATGGGTGTGCTTGCCACACGATAAACACCAATTAAGGCAGCAACAATCTAAACAACAACTCACAGAAAATGCCTGCACCAAGGCCTGGCAGCAGGCAACACAAAGCCAGCCAGCCCCACAAAGGCCACCACGCAATGCATTTGTGCCCCATTGGGCTCGATATAGACAGCCACAGCCAGTGAATGCCCAGAATCGGAACAACTGGCTGCAGAGTGAGGCTGCTTTTCCAGCTCTCGCCAACGACCCAATTCCCCACAATCCAACCCCCTCTGGGGCATGAAACCACGCCCAATGGTTAAAATGTGCGAGAAAAAGAAAAAAGTTACAAAAACAGTGCAAAATGGAAAATGCAAATCCAGAAGCAAATGCACATGACTATCAGCACTGTGAAAGCCAGATGGTAACTGCCCAGGCCCTGGCCAATCAGGACACAGTGGTGCTGGCCAATCAGGGTGCACCTCAATCGAACAAAACTCCTGCTCCATGAGCCAGCCAGGCAGTACATCACCACAGGCCATGGAAGTTGGATCTCTGTCCGCAGTCACGCTGACCTCCCTCCTGCCCCTCTCCACAATTGAACAAACCGAAATTATGGCTGCAATTAATGTGGCCTTCACAAATGATGCGTATTTTAGTAAATACCCTGACCTAGCACAAGTGCTGCAACCCCTCTGTGCTATGATCGCGATCTGGACGACAAATATGTCAATTAAAGACAAAATAACTGCGACAATCGGCTCATCCATTCAGCTGGTCAAAAATTTTGACCATGCTGGTAAATCAAATTAATGCAGCTAATTTGAATACACCCAAAACACACCTACACTCCATTCTCTTTTGGAATGCACGAAGACTCACTTAAAAAAAGGATGAATTATAGACTATATGTCTTGCCATAAAATTAAAATTGGGGCAATAAACGAGATACATTTCAAACATAAATCCTGCTTTTCTGTCCCAGGCTATGCCATATACAGAAAGGACAGGCCTTTGATAAGAGGAAAATGTGAAGGAGTGGCAATTATAATCCACGATTAGATTGCACACCATGAAATTAACCTGCCAGACTTCCCTGTTTTAGAAGCTGTTGGAATCGAATTAAGCTTAGGCCAGCAATGCACTAAGCTGTTAGCAATTTATGCTCCCCCCCTCCGGGAATTCACTAACACTGGTAGACCTTGATCTGCTGTACAATAATACAGGAAATATCTTTCTCGCCCTAGGCGATTTTAATACCAAGCACCAGTACTGGAATTCGCGAAAGAGAACAGCCAATGGAATGTTCTTACAAAGGCGCCAAGCAAACTGAAATTACCTAGTCATGGCCCCAGATGAGCCCACCTATAAACCCACAAATATTAATCTACATCCTGACATATTTGATATTGTCCTAGTTAAGCAGTTTACAACTGTGTTTGATCTACTAGTCGAGCACGATATTTCATCAGATCATTCCCCAGTTCATATTGATTTTGATAATATTTCCATCGAAGCAAATGTCCAAATATAGATTATTCTAAGGCCGACTGGCCGTGTTTATAGGACTTTGTTAGAGAAAATTTGCAGCACATAAATAACGATTCCTTGATAATTACACAGGATGTTGATGAATCTATAAACGCCCTTACAAGCATCATACAGCAAGGTATGGATGTGTTCCAGAAAAGACATTAACACATAAACTCGATACAATTCCACAGAATATACTGGATTTAATAACACTGAAAAATTGCCTAAGATGCCATTATTCTAGATGCCGAGATCGGCAAACTAAGATGCGCATTAATGAAATACAGAATATCATTTTAGAGGAAGTTACACTCTGGTGGCCCAGTATTTGCGATGCTAAAGTAGCTAAACTAACACCATGTGAAAATAATTTATGGGGATTAAATAAATGCCTATTAAATAAATCAATTAAAATCCCGCCCTTGCAAACCAATATAGGGATCGCATTTACTCCTGCGGCTAAGACAGAAGGCTTTGCAAATGTGCTGGGAAATACATTTCAGGCGAAACAGGACCCCTGTAATAAGAATTTCACCACTTAAATTTATTGTGAAATAAAATTACAACAAAGAAATCCGTCTGAAAACAAACCGGAATTTACCCAATCACAGGAAATTAAGCTTGTGATGCGCAGAATGCAACCCAGAAAATCTCCAGAGGCGAGGGGGGGGGGGGACAGAATTAAAGTAATTATATTAAAGAAATTTCCCGAACTGGCCCTAGAATACATAGCTATGTATAAATGCTATGCTCAAGTTAGAATACTTTCCCATCGAATGGAAAGCTGTGAATGTGATTGTAATTCACAAGCCAGAGAAAGAAAATATACTCCCACAAAATTATAGGGCAATTAGTTTTCTAAATACTCTTTCTAAAGCTGCGGAATATATAATCCTAAGATGGATTAATTCTCATATCAGAACTAATAATTTGCTTCCTGAAGAGCAGTTCGACTTTAGACAAAAGCACTACATAACACATTAACTGGCGCGAATCACTGAATATATTAATCATGCCTTTAACTGGAAAGACTTTGTAGTCACCGTTTTCCTAGACATTGAAAAGGCTTTTGATCGAGTTTTTCATGCTGAATTAATTTATGAATTATATTAATTAAAATTCCCAGATTGTTATATTAAATTTTTACCCAGCTATCTAAATCACAGGATCTATTCTGTTCAATGCGAAGGGGTGAAATCTGAAAGTAATATAATTTATGCAAGAGTGCCACAAGGCAGTATACTAGGCCCTGTATTATTCAATAGTTATATACATGATTTGCCGAAACTAGACAACAAACTGGCACAATGCGGTAATTATGCGGATGAGACTGTCATATTTAGTCGCTCACACGACCTCTGGTTAGAAACATGAGGACTGCAAATTGCTTTAACAGCCTTCCAAGAATTGTACAGGAAATGGCAGATTAAAGTTAATATCGGGAAAAGGGAGGCGATCGTTTTTATATGCAGATCACTACCCCAAGCAGTGAATTACCCGCAAATCACACTATTTGGTGAACCCATACCTCATAGAGATGTTGTTAAATATCTAGGCATACATATGGACCGAAAGCTGAACTGAAAGCACATAAAGACACCAAATGTGTAAGTGTGTACACCAGCCTGTCCACCCTCCAGCCTATACCTAACAGACGAAGTGCTATTACCCGAAATACAGGTGTGCTGCTATATACCATGTCAATAAGGCCCATTATTACACATACTGCATCCACATGGGCTTATACAGCCAAAAGTCATTTAAAGAGACTGCAGCTAGTGCAAAATAAATGTTTGTGAATCGCGGCAAACACGCCTATATCTTGCCCTATTACAGATCTGCATAACGAACTAAAAATTGACAAATTAAATGAGCACTTCACAAAATGGTAGAAACATTTTACAAAGATTGTGCCACAAATGCCAACCCGAAAATATCTGGTTATGCGAGAACACATCAACTTAATGCCAATGTTGTAATTAATTTACTTGGAGTGTACATTGTGCCCTTCCCAAAGCTTGTGCTGCTTGTTACGTCAAATCTTTATGAAAAGAAAAGCTTTAATTCGAATACATGAAAACATTGAAGAACTTATTTTATACAAACAACTGGAAAGAGCAATTACTTGCTATGTGGCCATTGTGTCATATGCTTTATGCTATATGTTTTACTGTTCGTCTATGGCATTTGGTTTACTTACATTTATGTTGCATTAAATATCAATGAACGATGCATTTTACGAAATAAACACTGAGAAAAAAAATGATATAAAAAGAAAACAATACACGTGATAATGAAACACACTGAAAATATAAATTGAATAGGCCATGAAAAGAAAAATGAAAATATAATCAAATTACTTTCACACACATGGAAAATTACACCATTGTAGCACTGCTCCCACGCGGGTGATGGTTGAACTACCCGCGATGTTGCTGGCGACGTGGCGAACAGTCTCGAGGGGACTCTATGTCAAACACTTCAAACTCTTACCTTGAGATGACAGACGACTGACTGGTTGTTGGGATTTTTGCACAAGTTCTTTTTCCTGATGCGAATAAAGTTTTTTTTTGTATAGAAAGAAGTAATAAAATCGTAAATATGTGTGTTACAGTGGAACCTATTGCTCAACTAAAGTGTTTGAAAATCAACTCTTTCAGGTAGAACATCTCCTTGTCAACATGCCACGGCACTCCAAGAAAGAAGTTCAAGTCTTATTGAAAATTCTGCAAACCATTTCTTGTTAAATGCAATGTGGAAATATTTGTCGAAAATTCCAAACTGCTATTTAGAAAGTTTGTGTGAAATATGGTCACTCATATAAAAGTAATAGAAAGTAATTATTGGATAGTGACTTAATTTTAAAGGACAGTAATTGGTTTTTTATATAATCGATTAATTTTATGTAATAATCAATTTTTTACTAATCGAATCAGAAGGAGCATCTTTACTTATAGACTAAAGATTAGGTAGACTACTTATTCATCCTCTGCACATGTCCCAAAGGAACACAACTGTCAAAGTCATATGGTCAACAGTGATGAACATGAGTGTTTATATCTTAATTTATAAGTGACAACAACTATTATACTAAGAAAATACTTTCCCCAGTTGAAACTTAATCAAACTCCATTATGAATTATCTAAAGCAGGTATATAAACATTACAAAGCTCTTGTTTACTAAACAGTGTTCTAACCTCATACCCAATCCACGCAATTTTTGCTAGACGTGTAGGCAGAAAACCAGTTCAATGTTGGAAGATGGAGAATAGTTGTGTGCAGGCAGCGAGATTGGTCTACCTCTTATATAGTCTATGTCTCTACTCGTCGTCGGCATAGCTGACTGCAAGTGTCTGAAGCAATGATATAACTAAAGCAGATATGAAACTCTAGTATCACAGCTGAAGAACGATTACATCAGGCGATAGTGCAGCTATCTATGAATTCACAGCAGAAACTCGTGCTACACTCGTTTGAATATTTGTAATTAAATAATTCATAAATGTTTGCTTACGATGTATCGAAAGTATCGAAAATCCAAAACTATCGATCTATTTATATCTAAACTATCTCATCGTCATCAGCTGCTCACTGGTTTCGGATGGAGTGTAAGGGCGATGTTCCATGTATTATATGCAGACAGTCGCCTCTTCGATGTAATAATGTTTAATACAGTATAAGAAGCTATGAAGTTGAGAAACAGTGAACTGACAGACCTTGGAATGGTAAGAAGATATACTAGCCGATTGAGCCACCAGGACATGAGTACAAGAATAGATCTAAATTACGTATATATAGAAATAACTACGTATCTATGGATTCGTATTTTCAAGAATGATTTGATATTCAATTACACAAAAAATAATTTTATAAATAAAACTTAATATATATCACTTTATTATATCACTTTATTAAACGTGCAGAAAAGATTATGCCAAGCATTATGTCTGCATTCGTATTTTCAAGATGGATTTGTAGTATATGATGCCACAACCATCGATTATGGACAAACATAATTTCATAAATAAAGTTGTGTATTTAAATTCAAATATCTGTCTTTATTGTTTGTTGGGGCAGTTGTTTCAATGTTAACTATTTTATTGTTCCTGCACGATGAGATGCAACATCTGGATCTGTGCGTTATCTTCGGCATTATTAACATTCGTAGGTGGAATTATATTCACATCATTGCCCAATTCACCACACAATTAAAATGATGTTTACAATCCAAATTTTTAACGACTAAATAAAAAAACCCATTAAATGGCCCAGTCAACACACAAACTTTCGGTGTGTTAAAATTATTTCTAAAATATTTACACGTGATAAATGTAGTAAATTCGAAACGTAATTTTAATTACACAATATATTACTCTTTAGACTGTTTTGTCAATAAATTATAGTTAGTTTAGTTTTCAATAATTAGTACTCTGCGACATTAGTACGCCTATGAATTCACAGCAGAAACTCATGCGATACATATTCAGTATTTTAACTACAATGTAGGCTATCAAAAATCTATTGAAGTTGCAAGGAGAAGACTGCTAGAGGGTGGTCTGATGCCTCACTGTATACACATGAAAGGCTCTATCGTGAAAACCACTGTAGTAAATGGAAATACTTTTAGGTAAATTGCTTGCTTATTTGCTGAGAAACACATCTCTCAAATTGAATTACAAACTTTGACAAATCTAGATATTCATGTAGGTGTACGTGTGAAATAACAAGGGACTGATGTTTAAGTGTGATTACTTGTGGGTAATCGTCAATTACACAGAGGGCCTGTATTACCACCGTCTGATAAAATCCTGAATAAAAGTTATCAGCTAGATAGCTCAAAAATGTTTATTACAACTCGATGATATTGTTTATTCGGCAGGCTATTAGCTGATAAAGATATCAGCTACTTCATCCACCTATCAGCATGTCAAATTGTGTGCTTGAGCAATATGGCGGCAGGTGATATGAATTGTATTCGACAGTGATTCCGATAATCAGGTTTTAGATGAATATTTTGCTGCGCTAGAAATGCAAAGGCGACACGTATTCCAAATAACCTACCTTTTATGACCTCGTATTTGCATCAATATTTTTATTTTTCATTGCCTTTTCTGATCTAATTAAATTTCCTTGTCCGGTGAAATGCCTTGCAATGGAGTTCTCTTCCTTCAAAATGTATGCATATGCGAGAATATGATGCTACGTGAGAATTTGATGCTAGTGTGCTAGAAATATATACAGTACATTATTTTTGTATTTCATTAAATATAGATTGTCGTAGGTATCTTTTGGAAGAGTCGCCTCAGTGAAATGAATTGACACCTGTTTGCTACTTCATAAAAGTGTTGTATGCTATTTCTTGAAACCAAGAAATTTAAACTTACAATGTAAATACTATTTGGGGTTCTGTTTTGTGGGGTAGGGAACTAAAGTTGTGCGTATTTCATGAGACGAGATTGTTTTGCGGTTCTTCTTATGAGAGAGTGGCGTTTGGAACTCACGTTGTTTTGATGGAACAGGAAAAAAGTTTATTCATACGAAAATATCATTCAATTTACTATAACTCAAAAGTTTTATCTTCATCGGAAGAACTTTATGCGATTAATGTGTTGCTGTCCACACCAATGCGAGAAATATTCAACACATGAATAGCATTACAGTTTTTATGTAATGAACTACAATAAAAGGGAATTTATTAAGGTCACGTACATTTGAAAACATCCCACAAGAAAAAAATGCAATAAATATGTCACTGGTAAAGCAATGTACGAAATGCACAACGTAAACATGTTCAACAAATTTAACTTTTCCCATGCAAATCGTTAAAAATTCAATACAATAAATTAGTGTTAAATAAGGTTACTTTAACGCCCAATACATTTAGCATATTCTAACAACAATTTAAGAAAACATTATTGATAAAACACGCAAACCTTCTTCAATGATGTAATTCACAGATATCGCTTGTTTTCTTTATGTAGTTTCTTGCCCAGTAACCTCTCGATACATTTTCAAATATTCGAACATCACACAAGAAACAATAAAACATTTTCAGGAAGAAATTAAAATAACTGAATCAGATAAATGGCATGCTTAATCCAAAGAAATAAACAGGCAGCAAAGAAGTTATTCGGGTTTGCGAAAATGAAAAAGAAAGTCTGGTGGAACGAACTTGTGAAGAGGCGCTAGCAGAAAGAACAAAACTATGGAAAAAATGGAAATGCTCTGGAAAGAATTAACACTTTGATCAATTTAAGCAATAAAGAAAAGAAACAGGAAGAGTAATAGAGTGTTAAACGATCCTTTGAAAAGTTACGACTTCCTGACATACAAGATAACTTTGTTAAAAATAACTCGTTGAATTTGTATCAGTTGTTTAAAAATAGCCTGAAAGGCTATCAAGTTCCAAATATTTGCTTCAGAGATGAAAATGATAAAATGGGTTAAACCAACACCGAGAATTGTACAATCCTAAGGAAGTAGTTTGATCAACTTCTGAACTGTGAAGAACCGAACTGCAAGTTAGAATTCCCAGAGATCCATGACAACTTAGAAACAGATCCACCGCCTACTGTTGAAGAAATTGAAAAAACTATTAAAACCCTTAAAAAAAACAACAAAGCCGGTGGAGAAGACTCCATTACAGCTGAACTTATAAAATGGTCTCAACCAAAAATCATAGATAAACTTCAGATCATTTTTGAAGAAAACGGAAAACATCCCGCAAGAATGGAAAGTGGCTTTTATACGTCCTTTTCATAAGAAAGATAACAAGCAAAATGTTGATAACTATAGAGGTATATCCCTTTTGCCAGTGGCTTACAAGATATTCTCAAAAATATTACTAAACAGGGTAGAAGCAACACTCGACAGTCATTAGAAAGTGCAGATCTGGCTCAGAACGGATTTCAACCTGAAGTCCATAGTCTGTCGCAGACTCACCGAAAACATAGTAGTAACATTTCTAGATTTTAGAAAGCCTTTGATTCTGTTGGTAGAGAAATTGTAGATAAAGTAATCCGAGAACTGGGAGTTAAATCTAAATTAGCAAATCCAATCCGTGAAACCCTCATAGATACCATATCAAAAGTAAAATTTCAGGACGAAATATCTAAACCATTCAAAATAAATACAGGTGTAAGGCAAGGTGATGGTTTATCTCCACTACCCTTCAACTGCTTCTTGAAGAAAATAGTAAGAATATGTAATGATAAACAAACAGAACACAAGCTATCACCAATCACACTGGGGAGAAAGAACAAGGGTGTTGAAATAAACTGTCTAGCATTTGCAGATGATTTTGCCATATTTTCTGAAAAGTTATTCAACCCAGCAATACAAGTCAATCTCTTGGAAGAGATAGCCAATGAAACAGGTTTAAGAATGTCAGAAGAAAAAACAAAATTTATGACAAATATAAAAAAAAAAAATGCTCCAGAAATCCTAGCATCAGATATTGATCAAATAAAGAGAGTAAATAAGTTCAAATATTTGGGGGAAATAATTCAGGAAAATGATATTGAAAAATTTGCGGTAGATGAAAGGATACACAAAATGGAAAGAGCATATGGCATAACAAGGAATATTTACAACAAAAAATGGTTATCTAAAAATTTTAAAATACAACACTACATCACAGTAGTCAAACCGGAATGTCTTTATGCGTGTGAATGTCTAGTACTGAATTAAAAGTTGCATAAATTAGAAGTGCTAGAACGAAGAATTACACATAAAATACTTGGTCCACTAAAATCTACAGAATTATGGAAATTAAGAAGTAATTATGAATTTTATCGCAACATAGAAAACATAACAAAAACAATACGGAAGAGACAATTGCTATTTTTTGGACATTTATATAGAATAGATGGCAACAGGTTAACCAAATGGATCTTCAAATATCTTTGGAACAAGAAATCAACAACAACCTGGATTCAGTAAGTTAAGAAATATTGGGAAAGAAATAATATAAGTGAAGAGGAAGCAGCAGCAATAGAAATTTTTAAGAAAAAAATGTAAAACATGGAAGGATTCCAAGGCAGGAAGGAAAAGAAAACAGGCTCGAAATGGTCCGAGGAGAGGAAAAATACACACAGGGAGAAGATGGAGTGCTGGAGAAAGAAGAAGGAGCAACAAAGGACAAAGCATTGAAATTGGTTCGTGGTCCCTAGAAGACCCTAACGTAAGAAGAAGAGGAATAAACATTTAAGAAAACATTATTGATAAAACATGCAAAGCCTTCATAGCGGCAATTCACAGTCACCACTCGTTCTCACTGGGAATCGGTACTTCCCATCATATGTTGCCCAGTGACCTCTTAAAACATTTTTAACAGAAAAAGCACGTGTAAAAAGTAAACATCATTTACGTCCATAGACGGATTAAACAAAGTCAATGTTGCCATTGCAGCAAACCCAACTGTTACTATATTTAGAATCCTAATGGAGATTTCTATTGCCAACAAAAGAAAAAAAATACCAGGTATTGTCCAAACTTCCTGATAGCTATTCGCATGCTATCAGGTGTTTGTAATACACCAGAGCTGGCAGCACACTATTGATAGCCTTGTCAGCTGATAGTTATTCAGCACTTATATCAGATGGTGGTAATACAAACCCTAAGGGCCTATATTACCACCGTCTGATATAAGTGCCTAATAACGATCAACTGACAAGGCTATCAGTGTAGTGTGTTGCCAGCTGTTGTGGATAACGTCCACATGATTGCACACAAATAGCTATCAGGAAGTTTTGACAATACCTGGTATTTTTTTCTGTTTGTTGGCAATGGAAATCATCACCATTAGGACTTAAAATATAGTAACAGTTGAGTTAGTTGCGCTGGCGACATTGACTCTGTTGTAGTATTCCATGGACATAAGCTGTTTACATAATTAAATATTGTGCTTTTTCTGTTAAAAAAAAGTTGATGTGAGAGTTTACTGAGCAAGACACAATGGAAAAGTCTGATTCCCAGGTAAAACATGTGGGGTCTGTGAATTACAGCATTGATGACTGTTTGCGTGTTTTATAAATATTGCTTTCTAAAGTAGTTGTTAGAATATTTGAAATGTATTTGTATTGCATAATATATGGTGGTGGTTTTTATATAATTTTTGTCTGTTTGTTTTTTTGTCATTTGTTATGTAATCTTTGTGCTGTCTTCATAAGAGACAGGGATGGGAGAGGAGGAGGAATAATGGTGTATGTAAGGAAAGGGCTAAAAGGGGTGGTAGAATGGGTTAGTGAGGATGTCGAGGTAATGGAAATTAAATTGAGTGGTAGTAGTAATAGGAGTATTACTTTGTTGGCAGCATATAGACCACCAGGACAGGGATGGCAGGCAATTGAGATGATCAAGGAGAGGGTCGATAGACTGAAGGACAGGCAGTGGGTTGTTGTGGCAGGGGATTTGAATATGCCAGGGTGAAATGGGTAGAGGGTGCAGAAGGAATGGTTAGCATGATGCAGAGAATGGCAGCACAGTTAGTCAACAGAGGATTAGTCCAGATAGTAGAAACACCTACGAGATGGAATGAGGAGGGTGTTGGGTCAGTGCTGGATGTGGTGTTGGTCAGACCTAGGAATGCTGTAGTTGGTGCAATAGTATTGGATGGCATAAGTGACCATCATATCCCGGTTGTGGAAATTGGGTTTGGCAGGGTGAGGGAAGTGCAAATGGCAGAAAGGTTGATGTGGCAGTATGGGAGAGGAGACATGAAGGGGGTAGAAATATTCCTGAGAGACAGGTTTAAGAAATGGTCTATGAAGGATGGTGTAGAGGGGTTGTGGCAGGAGTTTAGAGGATTAATGGAGGTTATGTTGGAGAAATTTGTGCCGTTGAAAAGGTTACAGACTGGGGGAGATTCACCATATTATGGACAGGAGATTTTGAAAATGAAGAAGTGCAGAAAATTACATGACAAGTGGAGAAATGAAGGGATGATAAGATCTAAACAAATGATGAAACAAATGGGTAGGGAGCTTGAAAGGAAGATCAAACAAGCAAAGAATGTATTTCTGTGGAACATGGTGGAAGAAGGAAAAGGCAAGGAATGGGGGAAATTGTTTAGGTATGTTAGGAGGTTAAGGGGAGGAGAGGAAGGGATCCCTCTGCTAACAGGAAGAGATGGTAGGCATGCGACAAATGACCAAGAAAAATCGGAGATGCTGCAAGGACAGTACTTGTCAGTGTTTGAGGCAAAAGAGGGTTGGAATAGGGGGACAAACAGGGTTCGGGGGGGTGTATAGTGAGTTTAAGATGAGGGAGTGGGGGATAGAAAAGGTAATTAGGGGTTTGGAGAGCAGTAAGGCAGGGGGACCAGATGGGATAGGAAACGCAGCACTAAAGTTTGGTGGCAGGGAGTTGGCAAAGTATTTAGAAGTGCTATTTAAAAAGTCCTTAGGAGAGGGTAAGTTACCACAAGATTGGAAGGATGCTATGGTGGTACCTAAACACAAGCAGGGAGAGGATAGGAGAGGCCTGGCAGCTACAGACCAGTGAGTCTCGCATCAAGTACAGGAAAAGTAATGGAGAGTCTGGTGGTGCAGTATGTGGTGAGCATTATGAACAATGGGAATTTGTTGGAGGAGTCCCAGCATGGTTTCAGGAGGGGATACTCATGTGAGACTCAACTGGTTGGGTTATTAGAGGATCTGGTGCAGGTAGTTGATGAGGGGAAGCAGGTGGATGCCTGCTTAATAGATTTTGAGAAGGCATTCGATAAGGTGCTTCATGGGACATTGATGAGGAAAGTGGAGGCGCTGATACCAGACATGTAGGTAGTGTAATGGATAGGGGACTTTCTCAGGGGGCGAAGGCAGAGGGTGAACGTGGGCGAGACAATATCGGAGGAAGAGGAGGTTACGTCAGGGGTACCACAGGGAAGCGTGCTGGGTTCTTTGTTATTTACCATAATGGTAAATGGCATGGGTTTGGGGATTAGGGGAAAAATCAGATTGTTTGCAGACGATTGTGTTGTATATGCTGAGGTGGGAGAGGAGGGCGGGAATTTGCAGGCTGACATTGATAAGATATGGTTATGGACCAAAAAAATGAATATAAATGTAAGAAAAATTACGGTAGTGAGGTTCACAAGGAAGAAGATGATAAGCAGGGACATGTACAGATAGGAGGGACAAGAGATAGAAGAAGCAGCAGAATATAAGTATCTAGGGATTGTACTGCAGAGAGACCTCAGGTGGAAAAAAACAGGTAGAGAGGGTGGTTGCAAAAGGAAGAAGGGCTCTGGGTATGCTGGGAAGGGTGCTGAATGGAATCAGCTGTGAGGTGAAGGAGAAGGCGTATGGCACAATGGTACGGCCAATGTTAGAATATGCTGCAGCAGTATGGGACCCGAAGGTGGAGGTGCAAGAACTGGAAAAGGTGCAGAGAAAGGCAGCAAGATGGGTGAAGGGTAGGTGGAGAAGGCAAGGGCAGGATGATGAGGAAGAAGGGAACTATAGGCCATCAGTGATGATGAAAGAAATGGGGTGGAGCTCATTGAAGGACAAGAGGAAAGTTGAACGGTTAGTCAGGATGTACAGGGTGGTGAATGAAGAGGGAGGATGGGGAGGGCTTCACTTCAAGCTAAGTAAGGAGGTGTTTAGAGGAAGCGGAAAACAACAGTGAGAAGCTTCAGAGGGTGTGGAGGAGAACGGAGCGGGGTAGGCAGTCCATGCTTGTGAGGTCTGTGAGAGAGTGGAATGTGTTGAGGGAGGAATTGGATCTGTGAGAGGGGTTGGTAAATTCAGGAAGGGAGTGGAAAAGGAGTTTGTTGGGTGAAGGAGAGGTGAGATAGCTTGCCACCGGGCTGTAGCCTAATTGCAAGTGTATGTATGTATAAGTGTACCTCAACCAAGGCCTATTTATTTTCGGGGGCACTGTAAATATGTAAATGAAATTATTATTACTGTTATTATTATTGTTAAACATCAAATGCTTTGATTTGCGAACAATATAATCACACATTACTGGGTAAAAATTTATTAGACATTATTTTCTGAAATATAAATTGCATTAATCCCTATAGGTAACCTGAATCACTTGTTAGTGAAGCTGCCGTAACTCTTAAGAGTAGGTGTTTTTTTTTTAAATTTGGAAAAATAATACCTGGATATGTTAGATATGATTATTAGTAATCATAATTAATAGGAATTTTGGAGGGGCTTCAACTTAGTTTTCTGTGCAAAAAAAATTCATTTTGATAGGAAGGAGGTGATCAAGATTGCTGTTTTTATGCTATAAAATATGTATAATTTATGCAGAATATTATTATGTAGGGTCGCGGAATTGTTTTACATATAAGAATACAGTTTGCAATGAATATTTAATGTGTGAAATGTCATTTGTAGCATGGTGCTGAGGTTATACAGATAAACAACACAGGTATGGAGCAGTGTCGGGACGTTATGTAATTCTGTTGAATTACTCGAGGCTTACCTGCTCAATATTGATGAGAGGATAAAACGAATTACTAGTAGAATAAATATAGATATCGTAGATGATACCGAGCCCCGTTCAGAGACTGAGTTTATCTTCGGAGATAATGTATACAGCGATGTTATTTTCAATACACTGCGCGTCCATGTTGGTTGACATCAAATGGATTGTAGGAAATTGCGGGACGTTGGTTTGCACCAGTCCTGTCAGAGGTTTTTGGATTTACGATTGTTTGAACGTGTGTTTTATTGCAATTCATCTTCAAAGTGTTAAATCTAATAATTGTGTGAAATTATGTGTGTTTTATGCTATTATAGCAAGGGAAGATGTACATTATAAGATGTGTGCTGTGATTAGTGTGTCTGTGTAGTGTGGTTAAATGGATGGACGTTGTTGAGTGTGTATTGATATACCACGTATGAATGGTGAGTGATTTGGTGAGTATTAACTAAATTTAATTAATTTTTTGGAAAAAAAATCTCTGAAAATTTTATAGTTCCACTTCACTAATTACGAAAAACACGCATTTACTAGGTACATCAACATGTGACGAATAAAAACTCCCAAAAACAATTGTGGAGAGGGTTATGAAGAACAGGAAATTGTGGGGTAAATCAAACGAAGCATATGCACATAATGTAATATTTATTGATGAAAATAAGTTAAATTGCAAAAATACTGTACTAGCATAACCATACATTGTGCACCGAACCAGAGTCCCAGCACCAGCAGGGGAGCAAATCCACAAAACAGTGATTGAAGGTATGCCTGCAAACATGTTTAGTTGCAAAAATATTGAACTGAACATTACCTAAATTGACAATGTTACCAATACAAGTTAGAAATATGATAGTGGGGAGGGCGATGAACAGGAGGAAAATTGAGGGGCAAAAGTTTAGAATGAAGATGTACATATTTTGTATTTTTTTTACCCTACAATTTCCTTGATCTTAATAGCTCTCCCCACTATTGAATTTTAGCTTGTATTTGTAATATTGTCTATTAATTAATTAGTCTTTGTTTAATTATTTTTTTTGCAATTTAGTTTATAGTCATGAATAAATATTTCATTATTTACATATTTTTCTTCCATTTTCCCCCATAATTTGCCTGATATTCGTAGCCCTCCCCCCTAATCATGTTTGGGGTTTCTATTGCTTAAATGTTGATGCCCCTTGTAAATTTGTGTTCTGTGTAATTAGTAGAGTGGAATTATACCACTTTCCAGTATTTCTTTGTTCTTTGAGAAAAGAATTACTGAAGATGCAGCATATCCAGCATTATTTATTGAATTCAGATCTAGCCTATACAAATCATCTCATATAATAATCCTGACCATGTGAAATGTAGAGATTATAGTTCTGGTGATTACTTCTCATTTCGTTTGTATTTAAGTGCTATAAATTGGAAAATCTTTTATGAAATAACAGATGTAGATTTAAAAAAAAGTGAAGTTTTTAATTGATAATTTAGTTGAGGCTATGAATAAATACATCCCGATTGTAATTAGAACTAAATCCAAATATCTGCATTAGTTTTCTAAAGATTTAATTCATTTTATTAAATGCAACAATCATTTTTTCAGAATGTACTTAAAACAGAGATGATTATGAAAAATTTTCTAATTTTCGATGCATGGTTAGGACTCCAGTACAGTTAGATTTGAATCTGAGATTCAATTCCCAAGTACTTTTGAAAACCAAATGTACACTACCTTGGATCTCAGATTCATTTGTAAGTACACTTGAAAACGTAGTGATCCACAATTACACTTCAAGACCTAGTATATACTACCTTCATTAGTAAAGTATGCATACTTCCTGAATTTTTTTGAAAATGTATATGATCCACCAGTACACTTAAATACCTAGTGTATACTACCATGACTAGTCAAGTATGCTACTTCCAGAACTTTTACCACATTTCGCATTCTAGTGCTATGATTTTGTTACACATTCTGCAAGTACATGTAAAAGGTTGTTTTATACACTACAAAAAAAATTTGTACACGTGTGCAAACATTTTATGTTACTCTTCCACAAATAAACTTGAAAATCTAGTGTATACTGTGAGTATGCATACTTTTCTTAATTATTTTTAATTTGGTAACTGTATTAAGATTTTTGTTAGGTACACTTAAAAACCTAGTTTATAACTTGACTACAGTCGAGTATGCAAACTGCTCTTGATAGATATTTCTTACATTTTACATACTTGTGCTAAGACTTCATTACACAGTAGTTCTTCGAACTTGAAGTGGTGCCATAGTTCAATGACACTGGACAGAAAAATATTTTTTCCTTGAAATGACAAAGTGTACTGCATACTTAATAGATATATTTTGTTAACTACTGAATGCTCTTTGCAGATGTATATCAGATTCATTGTGACCTCATTTGGTTTTCAGTCAGTAGGTCACTGAAATCTGAGTCATTTTGAGAGGGCGAGTATAATACACAAATATAATATATTTTTTAAAATTTTGCATTTTCGAACTAAGATTTTCTGTTACACATTCAACTCTTTGTATTGACCCCGTCAGGTAAGACACGAGACAAACGGTGACACAATAAACTTTGGTAGATGGGTGCCAGCGGTGTTTCCCAGTCACCACACTGTTGAGACTCTGGGTTCTCAGGGACGCTGTGGGTTCTGTGTGTCCGTCTCACCCGAGCGTACTTACAGAACACTTTTCATTACTAAATATCTTTACTAATAATTTTATCACTTAAATATGGCGAGATATTGCTGTCACTACAAAGAAAGACTTTAAGCACTGTGGAACTTACTTTTATTACGTCACTCATTCAAATTCGTACCTAGTTTAACTTTTTGCATGAACTCGGACGTGTCTAGCTAACTCCGTTCGGGTGCTCCCCAGCCCGCAATTACGCTAGCACATTCCTAGATGGATGGCTTCTCTGTGGTGTTAGAAAACACAATCGTCACAAGGAAAGGGGTCTACAGCCGCTAGGGTGGACTGTAGGTTTTCCCTTAAGACAGGGGGCAGAGAATTATGAAATGAAGAAACACGTGTGATTATTTGGCATCACTAATGCTGACTCGTCGGGGCTCGCCTTGCGGCATGTGGTTAGTGTGGTGACAGTCTATACACATAGCTGGCTAGGACAGAAATAATATCATCGTACAAATTACATGAATGGTACAAATACATATGAAATAAGATGGGACACGACATGGATGGTCACAATAAACACGCAGATGCATGAAAGCAAGCTTAGATTCCATGGATGCCGCTGGATAAGATTTTTAGTGGATCACGTGGCGTAGATGAAATTTCAATATTTTTCCGTTGAAATGGCAAATTGTGATCAGATAAATGATTATTACTGATGGGTTAAATGTTCTCCTGCAGATTGAGACATTTATAGGCTTTTAGCATGCCTGATGGCGGGAAAATCAAACTTGACCGCATGGTCATATATACAAAGCATCAATTTCATGAAAAATTTACGGAACCCTGAATGAAACAATACATAGAACCCTGATATAAATTATGGCGCACATGATATTACACAATTAAGCCCTCAAAGTGTATAGATTGCACAGACATTGACTTGGCGGCTTATAATCACCTGGTTACAAATGATGCGGCCAGAAAACAATTAAACATGAGAATCACCCTTAAATACATACATAAAAACAAAACCCTTAAAATGCATGCAGCAATTAAACAGAAATTACTCTGAAATGCCTTTAACATTGGTGTATGGTGCCTGATTCAAAGTTGCGCAGGCTACGTGGCCTCTCTGACATTTTCTCCTCCTTGTCCTAGTTTACATTGAAAAAGCCACAAGGGCACAAATTATAAGTTAAGCGGAAGCATAATGCTGGGGAATGTCTGACAAAACATACGCAAAGCAAATGTTTACGGTTTTACTAAGAGTGAACTATTGTAATCTACATCAGTGCAAAAAGTTTAAGGTCCGTACGTGACAGCATCTTACCTTGACAACTCTCCTCGACGGACTGCCCAGAGGCAGGGGTTGCGCAGACCTACCATGGCTGCCTACGATGTTTACACAAGCAGAATTACTATGCACACCGAGTAAAACTTTTATATTTTAATATAAATGGCACATCAATAATTCAAATATAGATTTACATTTTATATATAAATTGTGAATTTTCTGTATTCTTAAAATGTCTTTTATGATGGCGCACATTTTGAATTCATAACCAAACATTGTGCAATATTATGAAACATACACTTTTAAACATTCAAACACTTGAGAACCTGAAAACAAAACAGGAGATATAATTCACACTTAAGTAACTATTCCGTTATTGGAAAGTTCAGGTTATGGCCTCTTTGTGCATGCGCATGCCCACGTGTTAAGTGAGTGGTGAGCGCCATCATGTTCTTAATGTGGCTGGCTGTTAGCTGGCGTCAAATGACCTCTCTCTCGAAGGCCAATATAGTGCGAGCAACTCAACTTTGCCCGGCTATGAACCGCGACCACCGGTTGAGGACATAAGAAGCATGGCCCCAGGAGTCTTCTGATTCTGCGGCGTTTGCAGGGGGTGGGGGTGTAGGCTGGAACAACGTTGTGGGAACGTAGTGATGACTCGCCTCGCCAGTTGCGAGTGCTGTGATGTTGTTTGTTGACATATGACATCACACTCAGTTCCCTACTAATTTCTCCAAACACTTTGAAACTCTCTTGCCCTAATAGTCTATCCCCTGCTGGGGCCGAAAACCTTTTGAATTGCGTTACACTGACACTTGTGGTATTCTGATTTATGTTTTCACTTTTGTTACCACCATTGGTATTGGTGCCTTGGGGAGGCCCCTTAAAACTTACGTCATGGTACTGGTTGTGTTGTGATTTACGTGTACTCTGTTGTTACCACTTCTTTCATTTACACGTGTGAAACCCCTGAAGCTGCTTTGATTTGTGATACTACTACTGGCCTTAACAGGAAAGCCCTGAAACTGTGTTTCACTACTACTCTCTTCCCTCACTTGTGGGTGTACACTTTCATAGCCTTCTCCCTCCCTGTTTGGTGTGGAGTATTCGTATGGCATGAAGCCCCTAAATGACAATGTGTTCTCAGTGTTACTGTTTACATTTCCCGGAGGCGTGGCAACGAGACTGGTGTTGCTGTTTTGACACGTGTTACTCCTGTCATTCCTCATACTACCCGGTATGCAATGTCGTGCTTGCTGAGGTACTGGGCTTTCCGGCTTCTCCTTGACCCTGTTCCTGTAGGTGTGTAGGCTATATGCAGGTCGTCGCGGTGACGTTTCATGACTCGGCTTGGACCCAGCTTCACGAGAAACGTGGAATTCCCCATCTTGGCCATTACTCTGACCGGCCCAATTCACTTGGGTGGGAGTCCTGAACAACGGTTCTTCGCTCCCGCCGATAACTGGTTTTTCTTTACTTACACATACATGCCGGTCACTGACTCTGGCAGCAGCCTCCTACTTTCTGGTACCCAAACCTTGCAATAATTTTCTTGGTTTGCCCTTGCCTCTTTGTGAATTTGCATTTGGGGAGCGACAATCCCCTCAGGTGATATTGCTGTGTTTCCGCGGGGTTATCCGGGCGTACGTAGTTCGTGACCCTGTACCATTTCCATGGGTGTTTTCCCGGTTGCTCCATTTACTCTATTTCTCAAACAAAACATGACCTCCAGAATCAATTCTGCCTATCTGGTATGATCTTTCCTAGCTTAATGTTTAACTGAATTTTTACTCTTTGGTTACAGCGTTTGGTCGGATTTGCCCTGGGGTGGTACAGTGTTCAGTCCCCCATCTGGTACAGTAATCTCTCCGCTTTCTCGCTACGAACTGAGTACCATTGTCGGTCAGTATGGTCTCAGTATAGCCCCCCATCTTGGAAAAAATTCTGTTTGCATGACATGTGCAACCGTGTGCATGTGAACATTACTGGCTGGGAACACCTCTTTCCATCTGATAAACAAATCCGTGGCGACAATGAGAAACCTTTTACTGCTTTTGGTGCGTGGGTATGGGCCCATGATATCAAGTGCTGCGGTTTTGAACGGCTCAGTTGGCAGCCTTGGTTGTTGTGGATCATCGTCGTCTGTTCTCTGCGGCTTCTGGGTGTTGCACGAGACACAATTCTGCACATGTTTACCTATGTCCTGTTGAACTCCTGGCCAATTAAAACACTTTTGCACGTTCCGAGGGATTTCCTTGGAACCCGTGTGTCCTTGTGCTAAGTTATCATGTGCATATTCGAGTACAAGTTCCCGCGTTAATTTTGGCATGTACGTTCACCACCTTGTGCAATTTCCGGGGGGTTTGGTCAGAATTTTCCGGTCTACTACTCTAGGATGTTCAGAGTACCTCATGGCACAGTTTTATCGTCATTGTGCAGCATCTGGGGAATTTTCTTGCACTATATGTACCTCCCTTAATACATTCCGGACGTTTAATGAAACAAGTTCACCGGGTAGTGTGGCGACAATGTTCTGCGAATCAAAAGCTGGCGTGTCTGCTATCTGTGTGGCACGGCAAGGTGGTAGCGCCTCTTCCCACTCAACATCATCTTTTACAGTTAGGTTTGGACAGGGGTTTTTGGACAGTGCATCGGCGAGCTCGTTGGTGTTCCCCGCCACATGTTCGACTGTGAAGTCTAACTCCTGGAGCAGTAAGGCCCAGCGGGCGAGTTTACTCTTCCCGTTATGCATGCCTTCCAACCAAATTAGAGAGTGGTTATCTGTTTTCAATGCAAACTCTCTCCCTAGCAGATACGGCTGGTACTTTCTCAGCACGTGTACAATTGCTAAACACTCCTGCTCGTTCACATGGTTCTGCCTCGCCAAACTTTGCGCTGTGGTAGTTTATGATATGCTTCTCCCCGTCTTCTTCCAACTGGTACAACACTGCTCCAATGCCCTTTTGACTCATATCTGCCTTCACGACAACAGGTAACTCCGGGCTAAACCTGGCTAATGGCTGACAGTTTTGGAAAGCAAGTTTGATTTATATTAATGCTTGGTCGGCTTGAGGTGTCCATACAAATTTGCATTTTTCACATAGCAATTCAGTCAATAGTGCAGTTATCAGAGAAAAATTTGGAACAAATTCTCTTAGCCAATTTATCAAACCAAATATTTCTGAACTTGTTGCGTGATCTGGGTGTGGATTTGTTTTGTATTTCCTGTACATGCTGATGTTCCAGTTCGTGTCCATTCCCTGTTACATAGTGTCCCAAAAACTCCATTCTACTCATCCCCAACTTACACTTGTCAACCTTACATGTGAGTTTGTTACGTTTGAGCCTCTCGAACACAAGGCTCAGGTGGTGCAGGTGCTCCTCCCAACTGTTCGACCATACGAGCACATCATCAAGGTAAGCCATCACAAAGTCTCCTATGTAACCATCTAACACATTTACCATGAGGTTTTGGAAAGTGGCAGGGGCACATTTTAGGCCAAATGGCATGGCAACAAACTGAAATTTTCGCCCGTTTGGCATTGTAAACGCAGTCTTACTACGGTCCTGTGGGCGGATGAGTACTTGCCAATTTCCTGATTTAAGGTCAAGTGATGTGAATACAGTAGCTTGTCCTAGTGTTGACAAAGTGTCTTTGATGTTAATGTCTGGAGGTGGCATGTTTACAGTTTTTGTTAAGAGGGCGAAAGTCTACACAAAACCTCCATTCGTCATCCTTTATAAGGGCTAATGTAATGCCTAAATTGTAGAGACTCTGCATAGATTCAATCATATTATCATTGAGCATCTCACATACCTGCTGATTGATGATGCGCCGGAAGAAAATACCTGGGTCTCATGGCTTGGAGTACACAGGGTCCTCGTGTGTCGTGATGATGGCGTGCTCGGTAACATCAGTGCGCTGCAGCTTTCCATCAGTGTGGAACACACCGGCATACTGGACCAACAGATGTTACAGACGTTGGTGTTGTTCGGGTACCTCGTGTTCGAACTTGCCAAGCAGCACGGCAGCTGTTGTCGCCGGCGGCGTTGCTCCTACTGCGTACAGCGTCCACCTTCCATGTGTCCCCACGTGCAGATGGTCGAGATGGTGTTTCATCACGGCCTGGTTGTCGACCAACCACGGTAATCCCAAAATCATCTCACACAAGTCCGGCACAATGTAGACATCACACTTGGTATGGGGTTCATGTATCCCCACTGTTACGTACATCAAACTCGTCGCCTCACCCTGTTGGTTGGTTGTGGCAAACTGTAGGCGACATGGCGGCACTCTAGTTGTTATTGCCTGTATTAACCCCTCACCTACAAAATTGTGGCTTGCAGAAGTGTGTATCACTGCGATCACATTCTTCCCCTCAAGTTTGACATTGACCTTTAATGCACGTACGGTACTGTCACTGATGTGGAACGCTTTGGCACCTTCATTAGGTGGATTCCTGTGGCCTGGTGGTGAGAATGGTGCAGGTGCTGTTTCGCCAAACTCCAGACTTAGTTTCCCGACCGATTTCCCAGGTAATAGTTCTCCCGGTTGTTGTGGTGGAAGTTCCGCTGTCCGCAATTGGGTCTCACGGGCATGAATGGTGGCGGTGGCCGCGTAACATCTGGCATCATGATGGGTGTTGACGTGTGGTCATGCTGCCTCAGGGATTGATATACCTGTCCCACTGTCACATCCTGCTAATAGAGGCACGCCTCGCGCGTAAACTTCTCTAAACTCACCCTTGTTGCTCTTCGCAGATATGACCTAATGTCTGGTGTTGACAGAGCGACAATTATTTCTAGCACTCCATGGGTAGGTTGACCGGGGTTCAGGCATTTGTACGGGCCTAGTTTGCTTTGGGTAAACTCCTCAAGCCCTTCGCGCTCGCGTTGCTGTTCTTGGTATATCCCTGCCTGGGCCTGGATAGCATCTCCATCTGTATCGAATTTGCCCTGTAGCCAGTTGCAAAACTCCTCCCACATCACACTATAGTCTCTGACTAAATTCCACCACGTGGTAGCTGTTCCCCTTAATCTGTTCACGGTGACTTCCATCCAGTCCTCGTGGTGTACACAGTGTAGGAGCAGCTTCTCCTCACATACCGTTAAGACAGTGCCTGGGTCTTCTGCATCAGGTCCTGCAAAAGTTGGCAAAAGTAAGTTACAATCTGGACCCGTTAGTCCCTGTGGCGTATACGTTACCACTACCAGTGGTGGTGTGGGCTTCGCTTCTGGTGTCGTCGGTGGTGCGATCTCTGCACAGTTCGTCTTACGGCACTCGTCACAGTTTAGGGCACCATCGCGGAAGGTGGTATATTCTTCTGGCCTTATGCATCTCAAATGTGAGTCCCGTTTGCACTGCTGGCACATCCGGTGTGCATGCACAGGCATGTTTCTGACTGTTGACACAGTGTCGGATGTACAGTGGCATAACGGTTGATCCCATGAATTCTCAGTAAACAAGTTTACTTCACTCAATCTGCCACAATATATGCATCGTTCAACTGGCATGTCCAAGTAGTTCGCAATCGTGGCTGTTGCTGTTGCGGAAGTCTTGAGGCCTTCTCGCTCTGATGATCAGGTGTTATTCCCGTCATTTTGATGCGGATGACGCGATGCCGATGAACACACTGGCCCCACTTGGGAACGCCAATTGACGCCGTCAGGTGAGACACAAGACGAACTTTGACACAATAAACTTATGGTAAATGGGCATCAGCGGTGTTTCCCAATCACTGCACTGTTGAGGCTCAGGGTTCTCGGGGATGCTGTGTGTTCTGTGTGTCCGTCTCACCCGAGCGTGTTTACAAAACACTTTTCATTACTAAACATATTTACTATACATTTCATCACTGAAAAATAGGGAGGTGGGAGGTTGCTGTCACTACAAAGAAAGGCTTTAAGCACAGTGAGACTCGCTTGTATTACGTCACTTATACAAAATCGTGCCAAGGTTAACTTTATGCATGAACTCGGACGTGTCTAGCTAACTCCATTTTGGTTCTTCCCAGCCCGCAATTACTGTAGCACATTCCTAGGGGGATGACTTCTCTGTGTTGTTAGAAAACTCAATCTTCACAGAGAAAGGGGTTTACAGCCACTAGTGTGGACTGTGGGTTTTTCCCCATTTACCCAACCTGATTTAGTAGCACTCCCCCTGAACCTTCTGGTGCTCCTGCCAACATATGACTCTTAAAATTAACCCTAGGGAACACTAAGAATGGAGAAATACTGTTCCCTAGGGCGTTAACGAAAGAACAAGCTGTAACCAAAACTCCTCACTCACCAGAAGTAACCTGTCCAATCTGTTGTTGTCCTTCTTTCGTATTACTTTTGGTGGATTGTGCTCTGTTGTCAGTGCAGTTTCATGAAGGTTATAGATGTATAGTGGTGAAGGCCCACCTGGAAACTGCTGATAAACAGATGTTAGATTGTCAAAGAATTCTGCGACTGACGTCTCATTGAAGCCTGTTGCACGACCGATTGGGAAACCTCTGCATGTAACCATACAACCAGTTGACGCATGCTTGTTGGTTTCGATTCCAAGATTTAGGGATTTTTAGCTTGTTTCTACATGCAAGCTCATAAGCTAAATCCAGAACAGATTTTCTTGTTAACCCATGGTGCATTTTGAATGCTGTAATCAGATAATCATGTAGCAATTCTTCAAGTTCTCTAGAAAATACCTGATTGACTTCATAATTGGGAGCGAAGCAAACATTTCCTTTTTGGTTATCAGGAGTTGACTTATAATTATTAACATACCTTTGCAACACCTTTCAACCCCCTTTCCTACCCATTCACAAGCAGAACTCCGATCGAAGCCACACAAAATAACTTTTGGCATCCAAACCACAACTGGCTTACACCACTCACCCAATCTTACCACCTTCATCCCGTACCTTTCCAACAGGTACAACCACACCCTATTTCTTCCTATCACGTGTCATCTTCATTTTATGTCTCTGGAATGCTTTCCCACCCACTTGAAAGGGTTTTGGCAGTTTTCCTGGAAACTGATGGTTTGAATATTCATAAATTACTCAAATTTTTTACAATTAGTTAGGATCAAGTAAAAGGGTAATATAGGCCTACCGGATAATAAACTGATAGAAATTATTTTCTTTTCACTTGTACCCCCTTGAGTGACAGAACCACCGTAGCTATTACGAATAACTTAAGTTTTGAACAGTAGCATCATAACATTGAAGTAGTTCATACTTCATTCCAGCCAGGATGTTAGTAAACATCAGGTTGGAGTGGTTTAATCAGTTGCAGCAGCCTTCTGAGCCATTGCCTAATTACATAGCTGATGTCAAAGAGGCAGCTATGGTGTTACGTTAGCCAGTGTTAAGAGGCAGAAATAATCTCAACCATTGACGATAGACTGAATGCCACTGAGCGTTCACGCGCTATCGTCTCAAATACACCATACACATTGGCAGATTTTGATAGACTCTTTATTAATTCAACAAATGTAATATTTGCTGATGAATCAAGTGAGAGTGCATCTTTTCATTTCAGGAAACCTCCCACCTCATTTCAGAATAAAGGGCAAGATGAAAAAGATAAGGGAAAGGGGAAGGATTCCATTGCTGCTAATATAAAAGATATGTTCAAGGACTCGACAAATACTAGTAAGCAATCAAAGTATGCTTTGAGTGTAAGCAGCCAGGACATTTTGTAAAACAGTGAACTAAGCTACAGGAAAAATCAGAAAAGGAAACAGATTAAAAAAACATTTAGAGTGGTGGTCTAAACACCAGCAAAGAAAGTCAAGGCCACCCATAAAGCACAAAATTCTAAAAAAGGTAAGGGCCCAAAATCAAAACAGGAAATTGAATACCAAGGTATAAACTGTGTAATTTGTGAGAAATTTTACTGAAGATAATTTAGAAATAAGAGGCATTGTTTTAGTAATAGAAACTGTAAAAAATCTAAGAGGAATGGTTATCTAAAAAAGAGGAAATTTCATAACATTTTGCCAGTAACCAAACAATTTTTACCATTTCTTGCCACACAGTTAGGTCCTCTGGAGATCAACCGTCTTGTTGATACAGGTTCTGTTCGTAGTTTCATTTCTACATCAGTTTATCAAAAATTACAAGATGAAGGATATGTCAAAGGTAATCATTAAGGCTGTTTCCGATTTGTCAGTATATATGTGTAAGTATATACATAGCGTACTAGCAGTGATATGTACTTGTTGAAACTATTCGGAAAGGTCATCGCCTCTTCATGTTAGAATGGTCATACGTTCTGGCGGAAATATCAGAAACTGTGTGAAAACAGAATAATGTTGTACATGGTATTATATATACGTTATGACAACTTTGATGGTTATGCATAAAAAAAAAATAACCGTATAAATATTTATTAATAATTTTTGTGTTATGGTTTTGTACTTTGACATCTTACAAGTGTAAGCACTGAAGCATGGTTTTAGCCGGGAATGAGGAATTGATAGGAGTATTAGTGGGTGCATATTATTTCCAGGAGGGAAATGAAAGTTGTTGCAGAAATATTGTTGTACATTGGTTGCTTGGCAGAGCAACAAGACAACAGGTTTTTGTTGTTTTGAACGAAAACTATTACACAAAATTATGCCAATATCATTTCTGTTTTTGGTCTTTGTACACTTTGAGTACAAATTGTACAACAGACAAATAATAGTGATAAAGAAATTCTTGCACCTCCGTATCCTGAGGTTATGTTTATCTGATTATCTTCTCTCAATTTCGCAAGAATTCATACCAAACCAATAGCTTTGGGATATCGCTTTATCATATCACTGGAAGATTGTAAACAAATTAGGGCAGTTGTTATGTGATTCGTTGCATTTATTTATCTTATGAAAAGGGGCATTACATGAAAACTGACATTCTTTCATAGTCTCTCGATACGTACTTTACAGTGTTTAAAATATACACATTGGTAAGAAAAGAAAAATAATACAATTCAGTGGGGTTTGTGATAAGTTGGAAATGTGAATTGCAATATTATATTTTGTAAGCATACACCTGAGAAATATGCTGCAGGCATCTACAAAATGCTCAGAATTTGATTCATAATTGAAAGCACATGTATTACACTGAAAATTATTTACTTATACAATAGAACAACATTTGGTAAATACTTATTAACTTTTAAAACTTGCGAGCTTTACAACCACGAAATGTACATGTTAATTTTCACACCTGAAATACAATATGGCAACTGTCATAAGTACGCAATTATACAATTTCAGATACTTGCCAAATATATAGACTGTTGTACTGACTCAGAAGTCAGCCAATATAAATATTATAATAAAGTACTACAGTATTGCTACGGGTGACTCCGCCTGGCTATATGTGCCTTTAAGTGGACTAGGGGTTTGTAGAATATATATATATATATATATACAGAGTGGCTCTGCGTAAGAGTATTATATTTATATATATATATATATATTATATATATATATATATATATATATATATATATATATCATACTCTTACCCAGAGCCACTCTGTCAATTAACAAATTATTGTCCTTATGACGTATCACTGGAACCGTTTCACCTTGTAAGATGCCGAAGGCTGTGTCCCTCGACGTATCGCAATGGCGGTTCGGCACACCCTTCTTATTGCCCTTTTTGACTTCGGCTACTGGTTGACATCCAGACAGCACCCTCACGCTTCTACCAGACGTCTGGCCACGCAACAAGCCATGCGCTGACCTATGTTGTACATCTGTTGAATATCTCGCTCACTGTTTATAATCCCTGCTTGATGCAATCCCTCGTGTCCTGCTTTCCCCTTTTTGTAATGCCGGGTTCACCCACAGGTGTTAGCTAAGGGCAGGATCAGCCCGCTACATTACACTCTTGCTTCAAGAAGAGCTGATCCCCAGCTCTGGAAGAGACGCTCGTTGATGATACAGTAGTCTGTGACGTGAAGGTGATCGTCTGTTTCCCGACAGTGGGAAAATGGCGGGGTGTAAGCCCTCTTCAATAAAGTGGGGAAGTAAATGGAGGAAGAGGTGACGAAGCAAGGAAATAGGTGTAGGGAGCTGCCTTGCCTTCATTCTTGCGTTTATGTGCATTAGATATTCTAGATGAGGCCTGCCGGTTGTGCTAACGACGGCAACCTGTGCTTGCCTGAAATGCTCAGCCGTGCACATGGCCGTGAACTTGGCTAATAGTATGAGGGGTGTACAACGTACCTCAAGGTAGAAGTTGCAGCGCAAATCAAATGTGGTCGCGAATACGTGCAGTCCGCTCGATGCCTACCTACTAAGTGGTATTATGAGTAAAAGCGTTAAAATTTTATAACCCATTAGAAAGTGTGATTAAGGAATTCAATAAAATTTACATTAAAAGTTTTTTAACTTTAGTAGTTTGAAAATTCCAAAAATTTCTCCCGAAACATTAGGTATTAATTATAAATATAAAACATGACATATTTAAGGTAGTGAGGAAATGTTAGTTAGACATAATTTGGTAATTTGAGCTGTAAAGAATAAGAGTTAAAGATAACATACATTTTAAAATGAAAACACATATATTGATAAAAGAGTGAGTGTATCATAATGAGCACATAATATATATATATATATATATATATAAAGTTATAAATAATAAGAATAACAAAAATACTTAACTATAACTATAACTCGAGTTCAATTTGAATGGATGTAGAGGATTGGCGTAATAAAACACAGTATTAACTAAAATGAAAGTCAATTAATTATGTAAAAAATACTAATGCAAAATGCAATTTAAAACCCCGCTATGTTTCATTACTGAGGATGGGTGCACAGGAATGTTTACCTTAATCATTGATGAAAATTTCTAACTAAAAATATGTGTGACACACTTTTATAACAAATTACCCTACTTGAGTTATGTGTTTAATATAAATTATATTTAAAGATCTCAATCTCGAGGCATTGAAAATCTGACTGAACGTAACAATTCATTGGGGAGCATTTTATAAAAGAGGTAATTAAATTGAGAGTGGTGTTTTGTATCTGACATCGTCATAATTGGACATGCATGGGAATATTTGTCAGTTAAGTATGCAGCGTGTATTGAGAGACATGATATAATATTTTTCAAAGGTAAAGAAAGGCTGCAACGTAATTCTACTTGCCTTTTGAAACAAAATTTTCACATTTAGGCTTATAGGTTTTAACATGTGTTTCATTTTTGTTTAAAGGCAGAAACGTTCGTTTAATTATTTAACATAAAAAAATGTAAGTGATAATATATCTCATAAAAATGTTACATAGGATATAATTATATAAAGAAATAAACAATGTTGTGAGGAAGATTTCAATAACATAAGTGAATATTGTGGGTGATCCTCACTATTCCCATGGGAGAAAATTTGTGATACTAAACGCATCAAGGCAAAATAACATAGGGACCTTTTGTCGCTGAATGCGCATAATGTAATAGTGTCTGAGGTTTTGTGTGTTTTCGTGTACGTCCCGGCCGGGCTGTGTGTGATACTTTCATGCGGTGGAGAAAGAAAAAAAAATTGGTGCAGCGTTGCCTTGTTTGAAAATTTTATAATCGCTGCACTGTCCTACCATAGTGCTTCCCTCACGCCCGCGTAACCTTGATCGTGAGCACGGCTGCTCGCTCTCTTGCCGCAGTCCAGGCAGGTGCTGAATGACGGTGTCGTGCTGCTGTAGCCGTGTGATCCCTTCCGGAAGGGTGCTTTGTTGTGTGGACACTCTGTGTTCCTGTAACACTTTCATCTTGTATTAGCAAATAATAAAACAAATTTATGTTACATTTAGACTCTTTTGTTATTATTATATAACCATGTTGTCATAAAAATATTTCTTATTTTTTGTACATTGTTTTCAGATAATAGTAGTAGTTATTTGGCATAATTTATTTTATATTATATGTGAAACATATAGTTATTCAAAATTGACTGCCGATATTATATATATATATATATATATATATATATATATATATATATATATATATATATCGGCAGTCAATTTTGAATATATATATATATATATATATATATATATATATATATATATATATATATATATATATATATATATATATATATATATATATATATATATATCGGCAGTGTATATATATATAATTGACATAAGTAGTACATTCATATATAATGTGATATAATGAATCCCTTGTTTTCTTGTTTTATTTTGTTATAATTATGTTAATGGCTTTGCTGTAAACAGTCGACTCTTGATTATCTGCGATAATGGAGGGGGCGATTGCCGCGGATAACCCGAAATCGCGGATAATCAGCATACTAAGAGAAAAATACAGTTTTTCCAACACTAAGTTTCGTATGGTCATAACTGAATACTGGATGTTTCAGTGTGAAACCTAGCCTATCCTTGACATACTACTGTATTTACCTGCATATTTTACAGCCTTGCATAATTTCCGTACCCTATTATTTACTAACAAACCAAGAAATAAAAAAAAAAGTGTAATTTTTGCACCCCAGATTTCTAACTTACAAAACTGGAATATAAAATATGTAAAATATGCAGGTAATCATGGTAGTTCTTTAATGAACATTACAAGATATGCGCAGCTACAGTTAGTACAAACAACGCAGTGGATGCTTGTGGTGTTTATCGCCGAGTGATACTGAAATCTGAAGTTGCGTAAGAGGAAGGCAGGCTGATGTCACTCGGTTGCTAGGTAACAGACCACCACTCCCCCTCCCCCCTGGAGAGGGGAAAAAAGACGTGCAAGTGAACTGCATGTCGCCCGTGTCACACACATACCTCCCACACTGTCCAGTGCGTTGTGGCATACAGCCGGCTGTTTCAGTGTATTGAAAACTGTGTTTATTGTAGGGAACAAGTTTGGTTTTCCATTCCCAGTTCTTCAAAAAATATTGGGCTTGTTTCACACTAAACCCGACACTGGCGTTCCGGCGGCATGTTTCTGGTTAAACCATTCCAGCATAGCCTTATCTAGTTCTGCGTACGTTGATAGTTTCATCGTTTTCGTATTCGCCAATCCACTTGTCGAGTCCGCACTGCTCGCAAACTCAATAAGTTTGGATTCATTGTTTCATATATCTCGAATTGTTGTTCCTCTCACTCCATAGATAAATGAAAGCTGTTTTATTACACTTCCTCCTTCAAGTTTATTAATAATTTCCAGCTTCTGCTGTAAATTTAAAACCACATATTTACATTTTGCAGACATTTTCCAGCAGAAAATGAGCAAAAACAAAACAGAACGTAACTACTGACTGTGGGAATGCAATACGTGGGAGGAATGTGGCTGTTGCGCCGGGTTCCGGCTATACCTGGCAGGCGGCAGCTTGGCTAGCGAGTTGTGTGGTGTTGTCAGCTTGCTGTCTTGCGATGTAACTAAGCTCATTGCACCATCGGGAACTCATTTTGATGTGCATTTGAATCGATAAACAAACATATTTTTTTATTCCACCGTTATTTTCAGTGAGTAGTGGCTTGCCGTGTCCTTGAGGCCTGAATGTGCTTTGGTGCACGCAATCGTGTGGGTATTCTTTTTTTACATGCCGTAGGCACTGCAGTATAATAATCTATTACTGCACGACTTAGTGTGTTTCCTCTTTATCTCTTAATGAATGAACATCGCCGCCATCACGTATCAATGTATACCATACAATGAAAAAATTTTTGAGCATTAAATGGTTACTTATTTAGTTTATTAAAATAAAAAATATATTATTATTTGGTTTTCTTGTATTACACTTCTCTGTTTACGTCGTGCATAAACTCTATACTTAATGTTAGGAATTCTTATAAAATCACTTAGATAGATATAAATCAAAATTAATCAACTAAAATAGAGGTCACAGTGAAATATCTTATACTATCATCTTAATTTACAGACACAACTCGCACTTACTGTGTTATAATTCCGTTACCTGAGATGTACTTCTTACTATTTTATATATATATATATATATATATATATATATATATATATATATATATTGTAATGTATAATGTAATTATATATATTATAATTATATATGTATAATGTAATGATATGAATGAACTTATATTTTAATGCGGGGCCAATTGTACCGCTCTCTTGGCACATTGCATAGGACTGTTAATAAAACATTTTTGCACCTTACAGTGAAAGTCCCCTGCTTTCATTACGTCCTTATACTCTCCGAAATTATTCATAGGGACAGTTGCTTGGGGTGCAGGCTCGCAATGTTGGTTCGATTCTTCCGACATGCTTCCCTTGTTTCTGTGCTCGGCTGCAAGCAATTAATGTTTGGATTTTCCAGATATTGACATAATGTGAGAGAGAAAAATGAGCAGCTATTATGGGTGATGAATGGAGAGCAATATGGTAGCTAACAAGTTGTTTACGCGGCAAGGACTCTGCTGCTTTGTCGAGTGCTTGCGTAGCTGTGGCTTCACGTGGCCACATGTGAGCCTACCATATGGCATGCTTAAAGGCTATTACTCTCAACCTACTAATTACTATAATTGTGATGAATTGTCCTGTGCAATTATTCTCGCAACTTGCCCTTTGCACACAGTGGCTTAAAAACTTTATTTGCTTCACACGTGACTACCTGTGGCGTGATACTGAAAAATTCCCTACCTGTGGTGGCAATTAATTTTTATAGTTAACTTTATACTTGGGAAGGTAGTTTTCTCCTTCGCGTACTTATGCTTCTACTACTGAATCCATCTGATAATTTTTACTTCTTTCCGTAACCTGCTTGGTGCAGAAGGGGAAAGGGTTCTGCATCTCCACCAGTGTACTGACTTAGAAGTCAGCCAATATAAATATTGTACTAAAGTACTACAGTAGTGCTATGGGCAACTCCGTCTGGTTATATGAGCCTTTAAGTGGACTAGGGGCTTGTAGAATATAAAGACGGGGTTTCCCTTAAACGTATATATATATATATATATATATCTTGCAACTCACCATTTCACCTTGTAAGATGCCGAAGGCTGTGTCCCTCGACGTATCGCAATGGCGGTTCGGCACACCCCTCTTGTTGCCCTTCTTGAGGTCGGCCACTGTCTGATGTCCAGACAGCGCCCTCACGCTTCTAGCAGATGTCTGGCCACGCAACGAGCCTTGCGCTGGTCTATGTTGTATGTCTGTTGAATATCTCGCCTACTGATTATAATCCTTGCTCGACGCAATCCTTTGTGTCAGGCTTTCCGCTTTTTGTAGTAAAGGGTTCAAGTACGGGCGTTAGCTAATGGTGGGTTCATCCCCAGGATTGCCACAGGTCCAGAAAACCTGGACAATAGGGAATATCAAAACTGTCAGGGAAGTCTGTGATATGTGTTATATATTTCGGAGTTCTGTCATCAATTGTACACCTCTACCAGAATGATATAAAATTGTTTTATTGATTGTGGACTAAATGCTTAAGCATTTTTCTTTGCAATCTATATAGTAACTTTAGCAATTTTGTAAGATCTGTGAAGTATTTTGGTGTAAATGTGTGTTATAATGCAAAGGAGCCAATCCTTACAGAAAAAAAAATGTTAGAAAAAGGTATGGGAAAAAAAAATTATTTTTGTCTGGAAATCAGGGAATTTACCAATGGAAAAAGGTGGTAACCATGAGCCCGCTACACTGTGTGTACTTTACTGGGAATTTGTACAGCACTAGTATAAACATAGTGATGTCACTTCTGGGGACAGGTATGCATAAGTATGTATTTATTTAGAATCCAGAAACTGCCTAAGTGTGTCACAGCTTCAGATCAACCTTCGCCAGTCAGTATAACTGCTATGGTTAAGATTAAAATTGATTAATTTTCTTGTGTTTTCCCATTGCAACGGACCTCTTACTAAAATCTGATTTTATATCAAAAACCGGAATGGTAATTGACATATAAACTAGGTCAAATAATTTGAAATTTAATAAACAAATTATCATTCCATTTTCCAACTCCAGTGAGACTAGGGGAGTACACGTCTCTGAAGTTAGTAATAATCAAAATACCCTAGCGTTAAGTCATCTTGATACAGAAAAACAGAATATTATTAGAAATTTGTGCTCTGATTTCCCAGATGTTTTGACCCCAAAATTAGGTTGCACAAATTTAATTGAATTTGATATCAAATTACTGGATTCCAAACCTTTAAAGTGCCAATTATTCGGCACCTCAAAAAATGGAAATTATGGGAAACAAAATTCAGGAATTGGTAGACAATAAAGTCATTGAACTATCCAAATCCTCTTTCAGTTCTCCAGCCTTTTTGGTACCCAAAGGAAATGACCATCATTTAGTGGTGGATTATAATCTCCTAAACAAACAAATTGATATAGAAAGTGTACGTTTCCAAATTTGAACTCAACATTTCACTGGTTTAGTAAAGCAAAGTATTTTAATGTTTTTGATCTGAATACCGCTACCACAAGATTCCTCTAACTAAGGAATCAAAACATGTCAACAGATTTTGTGTACTGTGGAATTTGTTCCAGTACAAGGTTGTGCCATTTTGTTTAGCTAGAGGAGCCCAAGTACTCACACGTCTCCTTGATCAGGTTTTGGGAGATGTTAAGTTTAAGTGTGTTTTTAACTGATTGTATTATTTGGTAGTATATTCTGAAAACTTTGACCAACATGTGACTAACTTGAAGGAAGTCTTCGTAAGATTCCTTAAGGCAGGTCTTGCAGCTAACCTCAAAAAGGTGAAATTTGCAGTTAAGGAAATCTCTTTTCTGGGGCAATTATATTGTAATTTTTCATATAGTTTCTTTTAGTGAAATAACATGTAATTCATATACAGCAGTAATAGTTATGTTCACTAGATACCGCTAAAGTTAATAAGTTGTATTAATTACTATAAATTATTTGTTCTCATATATAAGTGTAAATTATTTAAATGTATACACATTAATTCACAAAATATAGAAAGGTTTACGGAATGTCTCCATTTTAAAAACAAAGTATTTTTCTTTAACATTAAGCATATTACGGTAGAATTATTAAATCTTTCCAAAGTATATGTACAAAATCATACCTATATTGAATTTTTTTCATTTTGACTATTAGTTCAAATAGTGCTAAAATAACTATTATGTTAGGTGCCGCAGCTGTGTGTGCATTGTGAAGTATTGCTAGTTGCTAATAATTAATTATTGCCTTCCATCATTAATCCTTTTAAAAAATCTTGTAATGTCATTATTTCATAAACTTTCGTTAACATCTTAGAAATGGCAATTCCACATATATTTATTAGTTGGTTGGCAGTGTTTAAAATTCTACATGCGTTTTTTGTTGATCCCAGCAAATAAATTACAATTTTAAGCAGTATAAGACTAATATGCGTATTTCAAGGACAAACCCCTCCATTTTATTTCTTACGAGAAGAAGCAGATGTAGTTTCAGCGATTTCCTATTGGCTGAGCTCTACTGACTTCATTAATTTTGGGCAAGCTCGTATATCTTCGTATTAAGTAACCATCCATACCAAACTTCACAAAGCCGCACTAGGCTTAAACCAAAATGGACTGAGCATACGAAAAGTAGTGACACTTGAAATTGCCTCTACAGGAAATACTAGTAGTGCTTCATTTCTAGGCGAGTCTGTACATGCAGTCATATGTAGTTAGTTCTTCCAGTAGTCATGATGGCATGATTGTACCCAACAGAGAGAAGTGTTTGTAATAAAGTAGTTATCTAGTGAACAAGAGATGTCCGCATGTGATTTAACCCTTTGAGAGGTTATGGGCACAGGCTCACTGTTGTAAAAACCTGATCGTGGTGCGCGCACGAGACAAAAAGAACGAGTGAGTAATAACCTAAATGTGCCATGTGGTTGCGAATGTTAATATTCGCTGCACTGTGTTTGGCTCAAAAATGGGCATGTCTGGCACATCAGGATTACCAGTCGTAGAGAGACTACTCAAGCCCAAAAAATTCTCTTTGTGGAAGTTCGCCATGAAAGTCTATCTGATTCACGATGAGCTCTGGGACATGGTTGAGACACAACTGAATACATCGGAAGTCGACAGCTCGTGGAAGAAGAGAGACCAAAAAGCACATTTCTGTATAATCTTGTCTGTGGATAAAATCAATTATTCACATATAAGGGACACTAAAATGGCAGCTGAGGCATGGTCAGCACTGGAAAGTGCATTTGAAGACTCGGGATTGACTAGGTGCGTTGGCTTACTGAGGGTAATAGTCATAATGACATTGGAAAAATGTCAATCTATTGACGAATACTCAATTGCATAATAACGACCGCTTACAAATTAAATGAGATAATGTTCCCCATCTGTGACGAGTGGGTAGGAACGCTACTGTTAGCCAGATTACCCGGAAGGTACCGACATAATGATAATGGCGTTGGAGAACCCCGGAATTTCAAACACATGTGATTTTGTAAAAGTTTAACTACTACAAGAAATCAAGATGGAGAATACAAGCAATGGTGACGAGACTGCCTCGTATTCAAACACACAAGGGCGTTGGAGAGTCGTGAGGTGTTATAAATGTAACAAACCAAACCACTTTGCAAAGTTTTGCAATAGTGAAAAAAAAAACAGTTCTCAGCGAGATGAATAAAAAAATTATGTGTTGAGCGTTAACCTGGGGAGATCTGGAACTAACCCAGGCGGAAAAAGATGTGCTTGGTTACAGATACTCGGGGCATTCAGCTGTACCACTCATGGTTTTTGGATTTGTGTGCATCGACACATATCACATACAATGAGAAAATGCTACTTAACAATAAAGTATGCAACTGGGGCAAACGGGAGTGAACTTGTGGCAAAGACCTAGGGCAGTGTGGACCTAACCTTTTGCATGGAAAATGAATTGATTGAGGCAGAAACAGGTGACGTACTGCTTATGCAGAACTCAACAGTCAATCTATTCTCAGTAATTAAGATTCTCAGCAAGAGCAATAAGGTATGTTTTAATAGTAAAGGTGGTTTTGTGTATGACCAAGAAGGAAATTTGATGGCAAAGCAGACCTTCAAAATTGCTTAGCGCCTTTCCACATTAGACACAGACACAAAATGTTGTCACTTTGCTGCCAATCAAAAAGCTTTTTTGTGGCATCACAGACTAGGGCACTTGAACTGTAAAGGCATGTTACAGCTAGCAAAGGTGTTGGAGGGTATGAACTGTGAAACTTTAACCAATGATCCATGTGAATTTTGCATAATGGGTAAACATTCACATTTCCTTATTAAACAAGTGGAAAACCTTCACAAGTCATTTTAGACCTGGTGCACGTTTACCTTTATGGACACATGAAAGTACCATCCATATGGGGGAAGTTGGTACATTTTAATCTTCGTGGATGACCACTCAAGGCACACTTTTTTTATTGCCTAAAGGAGAAATCTGAGGTCATAAATACATTCAAAGAGTTCAAGTGCATGATTAAAAAACAAGCAGGATGTGCCATAAAGGTACTCCTTTCGGACAACGGAAGCGAGTATGTAAATGCAGATGTGGCTAGATCTCTCTTCATAAGGAATTGTATACCAAACAACAGTGTGGCACAGCCTGCAGCAAAATGGGGTTGCAGAGAGGATGAGCAGGACATTAGTTGAGAAGGTGCAAACAATGCGCCTTAATGCCCACCTACCAAAACAATATTGGGCAGAGTCAACTCTTACAGATATATACTTGACAAATTGGTCTCCATTGAGCATTTTTGGGCACAAAACACCTTATAAGACATTGTACAAAAGGAAACCTAACCTGTCACACTTAAGGATTTTTGGCTATAAGGCCATGGCACACATACCCAATCCACACAGAAAAAAATGGGACCCGAAATCTGAGTAACTAATCTTCGTGGGCTACTGCGAGAACAAAAAGGGTTACAGACTCATAAACCAGCATACAGGAAAAATAACCACAAGTCGAGATGTCACGTTCTTGGAACAAGGAGAGAAATACACTCCACATGAAGAAAGTTTGCAGACTGTCAGCACCGTGTTTACACAAGCTGCAGAAAATCTTCGTAAAAATGAACAGGACAGTCTCCGGGAAGAGGATGCAGAACCCTTTCGTGACTTTGAACAAGAAGAGCAACAGGAAGCGCTAACTGAAAGAGTTCAGCAAGAGGCACAGCAACAGGGGGTGCAAACACAAGGAGATCCACATGACCGCCTAAACCAAAGAAGTAGCAAGATCATGTAACGTGCTATGCTGAGGGATCGACTGCCAGACGGATATATTGATGTAAATGATACACTGCAAAGTGAACAATCTGACAATTGGGAGTGTGCCACGAAGAAAGAGTTTTTGTCACTTGTGAAAAATGACATGTTCAAAGAAGTTGATGCACCTAAGGACACAAAACCCTTAAAAACAAAATAGGTGCTAAGAAACAAACCTCGAAGGGATAACAAGTTTGAAGTTTTCAAGGCCAGACTCTTTCTGAAGGGCTGCAATCAGGTTCAAGGGATGGATAACAGAGACATTCACCTGTCATCAAATACTCATCAATTAGATACCTTTTGTCACTGGCAGCGAGAAAAGACCTTGATCTGGACCACATGGTCGTAATGACTGCATATCTGTATTGGGACTTAAAGGAATGAATATACATAATCCTCCCAGTTTGTAAAGCCTGGTAAGGTGTGAAAATTAAAAAAGGTAGTATATGGACTGAAACAGGTTGGCCGAAGTTGGAATATGAAAATTGATGAGGTGTTATGCACAAATGGTTTCACACATTATAATGCAGGCCCATGCGTATATTACCTTCGCGACAGTACCAAGTTTACAGCGATAGTGGTATATGTTGATAATCTGTTGTTTTTTTCCAACAACAAAAGTGCCATGCAAAACACAAAATTTCTGAGACAGAAATTTGAAATGAAAGGCTTAGAGCCCGCAACATACTGTTTAGGGATGAACATGATGCGAGATCGCCAGGAAGGAAATGTATGAATCTCCAAAGAAGCTTACGCAGAGAGAATACTTGAACGGTTCGGCATGTGTGATGCCAAGTCGGTGACAACCACCTTGGACCTTGGAATAGACCTGGAAAGAGACGACTCTGATGATTTCAAGGTCCCATACCGAGAGGTGATAGGCAGTCTGCTATACCTGTTGCAAGTGTCTAGGCCTGACATTGCCATGCAGTGAACCTATTAAGCTGTTACAACGATTCCTGCAAGAAGGTACATTGGGTAAGTTTGAAAAGAATTTTTACGTACATAAAAGCGACTCAGGAGTTACAAGCTAAAATTTTCCAGGGATGGCAACAGACAGTTGGTAACATATTGTGATGCAGATTGGGGAAACAAAGTGAATCAAAGGCATTCTGTCACTGGGTCATGTTTCAAGTTGAATAGCGTTTTAATCTTGTGGCACAATAAGAGACGAAAGACTGTTGCGCTGTCAACATGTGAGGCTGAGTGTATGGCCATGTTGTTACTGTGCAGGAGTAATTGTGTTTGAGGCAACTAATATCAGAGATTGAACCTGGTAGTATAGTAGTGTCATTTGATGTGTTTTTGACAATAAGGGCTCTATACTGTTAGCCAAGAATGTGATCACTAATGCCAGATCAAAGCATATCGATATCAGGTTCCATTTTCCCAGGTAACATTTTGACTCTGGGACAATAAATATAAAGTACTTGTCTTCTGAAAATAATTTGGCAGATCTACTAATGAAACCATTACGTTATGTAAAGATAAACATAATATTTGTACAAACGGGTTTTGGCTCATGGGCAGTAAATGTCCTAAGTTAAGTGAACCTTAGACTAAGCAATTCCTCTTTGCCCTCCTGGGAGAGCTACAAATTTAAGGTTTGTTGTTGACAGGCAAATTTGTATTTGCGTGCCATTATGTTGGTAATGGAGAGAGAAAGTTCATTTTTATAGAGAGTTATACAAGTGTTGTGTTTTCCTGTCTTAGATTATGTAGTTCGTTCTTCCAGTAGCCATGATGGCATGATTGTTTTCAACAGAGAAGTGTTTGTAATAAAGTAGTTATCTAGTGAGAAAAATATGTTGGCACATAATTTTAACCCTTCAAGAGATTAAAAACATCAGACAAAAATCAGGTGGATTTCTATTATATCTAGTTTTATACATTTTGGATTCACTAAGTGTAATTGGCACAATCAAAACATGTAAGAAATACTTAAATTAATAATTATATAAATATTGAAAAAGAGGAAGCCCCGAATTATTTGTTTTCGACATATTGCTTTATAACAGTGAAAGAAAAAAACTTGTTAAAGATAAAAAAAATATTATATTACATCAAAAGTGTATTTTGTGAATGCTTGGAAATAGGAAACTTCCAAGGTTAACAAAATGTACAAAAACAAAAAGGTGTTCAAGTCCAATCATGGTGAAACTGAGAGAAGTGATGACATGTAAGAAAACTGAAAGCCAAAATGTCATCATGCTTGCTGTGAAATCATGAACAGCAGTTGCATGAAATTAATATGCATCAAACTATATTCTAGGAATCTGCGAGTCTGGGAGACTGCGACCTTTGTAAAAGGTCTCGTGAGAAAATGACTTAACTGTAAATGTGAAACATGGGAAGGGAAAATTCACGTGTAGTAGCAGACAAAGAAAAATACTAACTTGGCAGCATGATGCTAAAAAAAATTTACATTTTACATCTGCACTAACATACATAACAAAATTTTACGTAAAGCTACCAAAGAGGCTAGGCTCTATATCTCACACTCAAAAGCAGATGTCACAAACTTGTCACGTATCTAGTGTGTTATCAGTGGCTGTTAAAGTATAATGCCTTTAGGAAGGTATGCTTCATATGCTTAAAGGTTAAGCAGCTAAGCTTCAGAAATCACTACTAGATGGCATTGACATTCACAAACGGCAGTCGTGGAGTGTATTACAAGCAATAACGTGAGCGAAAACATTGATGCCAGGGGAGCATTACTAACGCGAAATTAATTCTCTAAAATCGATAATCTTTTGTTGAAATAAAATAATATCCCTAATCAGAAAAATATTCAAATAATGAAATTGTGGAAATTAGTCATGAAATATTAAGAATATTATTTAAATCTTTAAAAATGGTACAAACTGACTGACATACATTTTACAGAATTTTACATGTTTTGCTCCACAATTTCCCTCATCTTCATAGTCCTCCCCATTATTCCATTTCGTAGACTGTAATGTGAATATTGTGATGCCCCACATTTAATTTGTGTTCATTGTGATTAATAATTTTGATACATACTATTTTCTGAGATTTTTTTTTTAAGGAAGAGATTCTTAACAATGACAAGTTGCTGTGTCACTGAAAGCTCTCGCTTCCCACACAACAGGTGGGCGTATAGTAGAAGTATTTGCTGAATATGTAGCTGGGAGCAGAGTGGGGGCAACTAGTACAGACTAGCTTCTGAGGTGAATAAGGTGGTTTCCTGATTGCAAAATATTTGAAAAATGTTTTGCAGTAGTAAATTTATACTCGTCAATAGAGATAATATAAAAATTATGAATAGTAAACTTCTTAAACTTGAAAGCTTCTCTTTGGGTGGGAGATAGAGCTTGGATCTCTGTTTTACTAATCTGGGTAATGATCTGCTTCAATGGGAATTTCCTATTTAAATCTCTCGCTATGCTACTGCTGCCAACCTCTGTGGCTAGAGTCATCTTCAGACTATGAATTCCCTTTGTAAGCCATGGTGTGTAAGGTTAGGGTAGATTAGTGTGACCTCTCCTTCATAAAAGTGAGGTGCCAATAAAATGTTTTTACTTGTACATGTATAGAAGTGTTTGTATTGTACAGGAATATTTTGTGTATCTTTTCAGGTGATGGAGGAAGAAGAGTGTATTGGGGTAAACCCAGCCAATCAAGAGCCTTGTGAAATTACTTTCCCAACTATAAAAGAAGAGCTCAAAGATGAACTACTGGTGAGTACATGATGATGTGTCATGTTTAGAGTATGCTACTAATAGGATAGTGTAGTCTGCTGTAGGTCATTTACAGTTTTTTCACACTTTTTTGAATCTCTGCTTGAGTTCTACGTTTTGTTACGGATTATGTATTCTTTCACTATGTGTTTCAATTGTCAAATAATTTGTTTTCTGTTTTCAGCTGTTCAAAGAATACTGGCATATTTGAAAAAGCATGCATATAAAATATGCATACAATTTAGGCCTACAACCATATTTGTGTCAGTTTTATGACTTTTTAATAATGTCTGTATTGATTATAATTTTTAAGATTATTATTTTACATATTGTTAACATATTTCTGTTTGCAATCTGGCTTGTTACGCTTCATACATGTTAATATTGTGCCACAACTGTTTAACCATGTTACAATTGTGGGAGATAGAACTGTAGTATTTAACCTCTTATTATTGATGTGTGTTGGGTTATTTCTTTAAAAGGATGTCCTCAATCAGTTTAAACATTAAAGTAAATAAGCAACCATTCCAATGAAAATAAAGTAAATTCAACATGCAACTCATGTTGCTTAATTTTGTACATAGCAATGACAAACTCACAAGATAGTGGTGAACATGCACACACATAACAGTAACTTTTATTCCACTCCTATTAATTTGCATAGTTAGTATTTACTACGTTGGCTTCACCTGCGCTATCGTGCTCGGGATGCAGACCAATGCAGCTCCGCTCGTGCACCAGCCACGCACAACTGAGCCTTAGTGCACGTGTCTTTTAAGTAGTTCATGCCCAAATAAGTCGTGAACCGCCCCATGACCCACCTTGCCTTGTGTAAAATCACACGTATATGTTTACTGTGGCAGGTTGCTGCTACAGGTCTGGAAAACCGGGAAAAGTTAGGGAAATTGCTGTTGGTGACTGGAAACTCAAATGAGTGGTACAAGCTTCGGGGATTGATTTTTCTGGAAAGTCTTACATTCACATAAATGGTGAATGAAAATACATTTTTAAAATATTTTTTATCATGTAATAAAATATTTTCATTAATTTCTCTAAATGTTAAAAAATTCGGACGTATAAGGTGCAGGTTGCCTAGTTTTTGATATATCACTGTACAAGGCTGGTATGATCGATACAAACGTATTGATAATGTTTGGAATGTGAGGCTACAAATTATTCGGTCATTGTAATGTAAACAAAATGTGAGCTACTTTTTAAAAAACAAATATAAAAATTACTTCCTGTTACCAAAACCCATTAGCTCTCTCGGTTGCTAAATATGAAAATATTGGGGAACTGTTCACAGTGCGTTCGGATATATCAGAATAACCAAATGTGCCAAACCAAAGAAATTCCTAACCGCAGAAATATTCCAGTTGCTATCTACGGTTAAAATAAAATGGCACAGTGCTGTTAAGCAAACGGACATCCAGATTAATTACAAATGATATAAGCAGTAGATTTTTTGTGCCTTTAGTGGATTTCTTTACTATTATCATCTAAGTTATGTGACGTGGTAAACAGTAACAAAAAAGTGCCACAGTGAAGTGAAAAGTGACTGCTGAAAACTTAGTTTTGCGTGCTTTTGTATCTGTGTGTGAAAGAACAGCTCTACTGAAATGTTGAACTCAAAACATAAGAAAACTTATTTTCAGCTCTATTGGCTTAATGATCTAGCCTTCGGGGATTTCACAGAATGTTCATCAAATAAATGGGCTTGCTTTTGCAAACTTTGTAACAAAACTTTTTCTTTAAGCAAAATGGGAAGGAGAGCGCTCACTAGCCATGTTCAAGGTAAAAAGCATATGCAAAGGGCGAAGTGTAGAGATGATTGTTACGGAATCAAGATGTTTACCACAGTGAAAAACCAGGTAAGCAAGGTAATTTTTGAAAATAATTAAATGGGTCAAAGCAAGGTAATTTTTGAAAATAATTAAATGGGTCAAAATCACAGAAAAAATCTGAAAATAGTGAATTTAGCGCCTTCAAGACGATGCTGAACATGTATCGTATATACACACATTTATATTAATAATGCTGTTTGGTGGATGGGAGAGAGCTGTTAAGAACATAGGAATTATGGAGGAAATATGTTAAAAAATGAAGAAACAACATTTATGATAAGTAATAAATGTCAACATGTGATACCGATTGTGGAATGAACACGAGAAACAAATAGAAAATCATGATTTACATATGTTCCTAAGAAAGTTTGTGTGAGCCATCTGCGAGTTTTAAACCTGTCTTGGGTTATGATTGTTTAGGGTAGGATAGCATGTTTTAATCATTTTACCTCATGCTATTCTAACCTAACTGAACTTAACCCCAAGACGAGTGTTAAACTAACCTAAAAATGTTGGGTAAATCATTGTTTTTCTATATCAACTAACTGGGTAACTTAGTTACCTTTTACTGTCTCATTTCATAATAAGTTTAAAATTTTTACGTTTTTGTCTGTTACGTTTAACATCTTTTATTTCAGACGTTTACAATTTCCCATAGCCTTCTTCCATTTGGTTTTATTATGTTTGCCACCTGAATGTAAAAACGTGCCCATGCTATTTGTGTTGAGCATCCTCTATAAGCCTGAAATAGTCCTATACCATTTTAAGGATTTTCCCTGTAATTTTTGCCCTAGTCAGTATATTTAAGAATTAACAGAAAGAGTATCAATTGTTTTAGGGTTATTCCAAAACAAAAGAGGTGGTGTCTGTTGAATCTGTTGAAAAATGCACATCACACAATGAACAACCATGCAGTTCAGCCGGTGAAAACAATTACGTCATCATCATCATGAAGAGAAAATTTTGTAATTTAAGACAGTGTGCAGAATTTATCTAATTATGTTTTAAGAGACGAGGTTACGGAAGCAGAGATTCTTTGGTGCCTTCAGACAGTTGTAAACCATTCATCCATGTCTTCCGCAGGTAAGTCAGTTGAACTTTTCCCTCTAATGTTCCCAGACAGCAAATAGCATCTTCGATACAACTTGAATGCGCCAAGATTGCTTACACAATAGTGTATGGCATAGCGCCGTTTTTCCATAGCATTTTAGAAAGTGAAGTTTATGAGACGGATTGTTTTGTAGCATTGTTTGACGAGTCCCTAAACAAGTGTGCTCAATTACAGCGGATGGATATTGGTGTACAATTCTGAAGAAAATCCAAAGGTGAGGTTTGTACTTGCTATTTCAGTTGTGCATTTTTGGGAAGTGCAAAGTCAGTAGACTTGGTTTGTGCTTTCAAGGAAACTTCGTCTCGCCTTAATTTGCAACACCTTCTTCAGGTCTCTCTTGATGGTCCAAATGTAAATATCAAGTTTCTCAGGGATTTTAAAGAGAATTTGAGTGAAGGCAAAGATCCAGACCATCCGTAATGCTCTTCATGGGAACATGTGGATTACATGTAATGAATAATGCATTTAAAACAGCTGCAAGAAAAACAGATTGGCAAGTTGTTGAATTCCTCAGAGTTATTTATAATGTATTCAAAGATGTTCCAGTGCGAAGGCATGATTATATGTTGTATTCAGGGTCCACACTTATGCCAGAAAAATTTTTCTGTGAGGTGGTTCTGTAATGCTGATGTAGAACAAAGAGCTTTGAACATTTTGCCAAACTTGAAGTTTTGTGGAAGGGGTGAAAAATAACAAGAAGGAAATTAATTCAGTTGGCTACCAAGTCCTTGTAACATCACTTGTGGATAGCCTCTTAGGGCCTAAACTTGCATTTTTCGCATACATTGCCACAGAACTTGAACCATTTCTCACAGAGTTTCATACAGATCTGCCTATGGCACCATTTCTGTACACAGGACTTTCAGATATTTTGAAAACATTTATGAGTATGTTTCTTAACGAAGAGGTTATGTTGAGTTGTCAATAAGTTACAGCAATTGATGTAACTGAGAAAGAGAACTTGAAATTTTCAAAACACGTTAGTCTTGGCTACAGTACTTGTGCAGCTTTGCACAATGCAAATGCCTCACAGCTACAATTGGAATTCTTTAAGGAAGGCTGCCATCACTTTCTTCAAACATGTACAAAAATTTTGGAAAAAGCTCCTATGAAATATAAGCTCTGCAAGGGTGTATCATTTTGTGACCCAACTCTCATTTCAAAATCATGGAATCTGTTAAAAAGTATTCTTGCAAACAAGAAAGACTGGACAGTTTCTGGAGTACCCTTCTTTCAGGTTTTAGTGTGCCAGACCTGTTGTACTTTGTGAAGAAAGTTCTTCATGGGAATGCTTCAGTTGAGAGAAGATTCTCCGTTAACAAAGAGTTAGTTGTTGAGAACCAAGCTCAAAAATTCCTTGTTGCTCAGAGGCAAGTTTAAGATGGAGTTGTGGCATCTGGTGGCCTGCATGATCTCAAGGTCTGCAAGAAGATGGTACGTTGTGCAAGAAATGCAAGAGGACGACTGTATGGGGAAGCTCTGACGCTGAAAGATTTTCAGAGTAAAGACAAGAAACAAGAGGTGCTTGAAAAGAAACTGATTTGTGAAAGGCTGAAAGAGCTGTCAGCCAAGAGAAAAAAGATTGATTGTGACACTCAATGGGAAACAAAAGCAATAAATGAAGAAATAAGGTCATTGAGCTGTCACAAAAATTAATAGTATATACCCTTCTCTTTTCAACTTATTAATTTTTTTAGTATTCAAGACAGTTACTTTGTTTTAAAAAGAAATTTAATTAATGGTGTTCTGAAATTATTTTTTTGGGTGAAAACTGATGAGCAATTTATGATAAGTGTTATTGATGCATTAGAAAAATAACTTTTTAAAGTTCAATTTTCATAGCAAACTGTATTCATTAATGTTTGGCCTAAAATTGTACATAATATTCGAGTGAAGTTAGTGCTATGAATAATAGGGAGTATTGGAAACTGCAATTGTTTATGTTGAACATATCTCATATCTCATAATGATAAGGTTTTTGCACAAATAAGATGTGCTTTACAGAATCCACTTCAAGATCAATTTATTTCAAGAAGCAGAATTTTCTCTTAGTGAACAGGAGTCTGAAGAATGGTGTAGTAAATTGTAATAATTATTTTGTTGCGCTTATAGATTGTTGTTTCTTTATTAGGTACTAACGTGCACAAAGTTTTTTAAACATATAGTTTCTGTTGCATCCTTTAGTTTTTACTAGTGTCTGAAACAGCCCGACAATTTTATTTTAGTCCTAATTTTTTAAATTTACATTTTTAGTGATTTCTTTTTAATTTCTGCTAAAGACTGGAAAATTTTCGCTTTTGTCTGGAAAACCTGGAAAAGTCAGGGAAATTTGATCCTGACATTCTGTAGCAACCCTGTGTGGTGAAGTGTTGTGTCCACCAAAAAGCAGAGCCTAGTTTAAGCACTGGAATGTGATATTTTCCGTTTGCTCCCCATAAGTTATATTTAATAAAGAGTGCCATTCCACGTGGTTTATGTATGTTTACGAATAGTTGACTTGGAACACTCTAAATTAACAGCATACACATAATTTTACAGTGTTTGTGTAATATTTGTTTTGTCAATGATCTTGACAGTTCCGGCATTCACCATGCCAATCGCCTATAACATAAATTCTCACTTCACGTATTAAATTAATAACTTAATTTAATACTGTTTGTTGGAAGGGTGATATATGTGTCTTGTATGTTTTTATTATAATTTCTTATGTATTTTGCAAGCCTGTTCTGGCTTTTCCAAGCAAACTCAATTACCACAACACGCATAGCACCAGAGACTATGAAATTTATTTAATACATGAAACATGTCAGAAATGCTTATTTAATTCTACAGAGTGTTTTGTGTTTAATTGTCTTTCCTGTGTATGCTGTTCAGTATGTGTATGTTTTTGGTATTTCCCGTGATGGTGCTGGTGGGAGATCGCCGTTAGGTAACAGGATCTCTCTGCCACCATCTTTAGTATAGACCAGCGGGCTGAAGAGGGTGGACGTGTTATGCAGGCACTGTGTGAGCTACATCGCTTTGCATTGACCATGTTAACTATAATGAGTCTTTTAATTGCCGGAACGTTTTTATTATTTTTGCTCCTCCCGCGTAATCACCCTCCTCTCCATCAGACTCATGGCCCCAGAGAGTATAACGCCTTAATTTCCACGTGCTGTTCAGTAGTTTATTCCATGTTGGCCTATGACAGGCCTGGTATACCACGTCTGCTTAATTCGAGGGACAGTGTATTGTGTGTGAATGTATCCGTTCTGCAATATACGTAGTTCAAATGGACCTAGTCTTGTTTTATTTCTTAATATTTAAAGTAACCTTGGGATCTGGCCCTCTCTAGAATCACCCATGTGCTCAACTCGTGAACTGTAACAGTGACTCTTGTACTAATTTAATTTGTTAACTTGTGCTGCAAGGGGATCGCCACACAGCGGTCGACCTGCTACAGCCTTGAGATATCGTCTCCATGTGCTCGTCCATGCTTTAGACGAGCTGGCTCCCTGGGAACTTTTAACATCTTTTCTAACATCTATCGCCATGCATCAGGGTTTCTCTCAAATCTGACATTGCTCACCCCTCACTAGCAGCCAAGCCACGTTAAGGTTTATTAAATTATTATTTAAATACAAGTATTTTTCGCAGCAAGAAAAATTAACACCCTGTTCAGCAAAATGCAACATTCCATTTCATGTCGCCACTTCTGCCCATTTCCAACTTAGAATCATCCCGCCATTTCAGCTATAAAATTATAAGTATTAAAATATTAAAATCTTGTTTTAGTTTGAAATCACAAATTCAAAATTCATTATTTTTTCCATAATAAGTATAAACTATATTAAATTGAAAACATATTTTATTCCTGCTACTTCTAGAGCTGTGAAACTTTTAGGGAGAGGCAGAGAGAGAAAGTGACAAGTTGTGCTCCGCCTATTTGAGTTTCTTTCCCAAACAAGATAAAAACACCAAGTCACTAGGGCCTCTGCACCATATTTTGTTTTGATACTTCTAACAGTAACAATGAAATATGTTTCCATCAGTGTTATTTAAAAATTGAAATATTTAAATATGAAATGTTTAATTTACAAATATTGTACCAATAAACTAGATTATGACATTTTAAGTGTGAACTATTTCTTACTAGCTGTTGCCGACACATCACTGCTCGCACTGTTTTTAACTTATATTGAGTACGAAATAAATATTACTATTTAGAGAAGATGTCAAGTTAAAGTTTCATTTAATCAAATATATAATACATTGAAAAGTTAATTACAGTGTTAAATATTTGTAGTATATAAGTTATCCATATTTTATGGGATAAATATTTATGAACAAATTACCAAATAATTTAATAATAATTCTGGAAACCAAGAACTATATAATTTTTAAAAAACATCTTAAACAATTTTAAATACTGCCTGTATCTTATTCTGTTGAGGATTTTTTAAATTGTAGTACAGTGGAAGCCGGGAATACATCTGCCCTTTATACTGCGGATTTGGTTACACTGCTGTGCAATTTATGTCCCCCGGCTTGAATAAATAAATGTGGAAAGTGTGTAGGCAGGTAGGCATGTGGTCGTGAGTCGTGGACATTATGTAGGGGGCAGAGGGAGCGGGCGCGCAATCTCCCTCCTTTCAGCACCAAGATCTATATTACTGATTCATTGCAGTCAATATTTAATGTTTTTCCGTATTCTGTTTCGTTGGTGTGGTGAGATGTCTTTGACGGAAGAATTCCTAGTGGTCCTTTTTCATGTTACCCTATTATACCTATTCCGCTGTTTGGTTGTGGACAGGCCAAAAAAAATGTTTTTTCCATCGTATCTAGGCATTGGATCAGTGTGGAGGATGTCACTGCCACATTCCAAGCCATTTATCATTCTTGCAAGTGTGTTGCTATCGAGCATTTACTGGCCCTTATAAGTTAACATGAAATGTGCATACCTTGTATAGCGTAACACATTTAAGTAATTACAATTATTCAATGCCAAAATGTTTAACTAAAGTAAGTTAAAATACACTGGATGCTGGAATACTGCCTTAAGAGGGATACCAACTTCTGTGGCGCATTCATTATAAAACTGGCTTGCAATGCGAGGAGCTCTGGATTAAGTTCTGGCTAAGGTAGGGACTAGTCATTTACAGGCCTATACTTAATGTTCTAGGGGATATAGTGCTACGTAATCATTATAATTATGATGTAGACACTTTGGTTATAATGTGTATTTAGTGCCTATATCTTCCCATTTGCGGAAAAATAAAATTCCTAAATTTAAAGCGGGCCTCGAAATTTATGTTTATAAGTCATAATTATTCTAATTATTCTAATTATTCTAATTAATCTCTTGCAGTATATAGCGCCATGTAATAATTATAACGTAGACACTTTGATTATTATGCGTACATAGCAGCTATTCGATATGTGTTCCCATTTTCTGGAAAAAGAATTCCGAAATTTGAGACTGGCCTAGAAATTCACACTTCTAAGTCATTTACACACTTATAGTTAATCTCCTATCGGATGTAACGCTACATTATCAATAATTTGATTTAGACACTTTGATTATAATGTGTATGTAGCGGCTATTCGGTACGTCTTCCCATAAAAATAAAATTCTGAAATTTCAGGCATGCAGTGTTATTGTCTTGAAGACACACACGTTAGGACATGCGTCCATGGACTGCGGATGGGCTATTGTGGACAAGGCTTAATGCAGAAAAGTGGCTTGTCTTTGCAGACCACAAATAATTCGCTTTCGTTTATTTTAGTTTTTCTTTTTAAAATGCAAGTCAGGTGAGCAAGCAACATGTTTGACAACACGTGAGGCACTGATAGATCCCATCTGCAGTGTGAGCATGCATTCAAACTTTGCTTAGTTTTATTTGGATGTGAGCTTCATTTCTCATTCTCACTACCTCCCAATCAGGCCCACCAGGAGGCCGGGGGTGAACCCACCTCCTCAAACCCGCGTGACAAACAACACGCTGCGAATACCACCCTTGGTGGAATAAGTATATCCTAATCTTGCTTGAATGCATGTGACCCCCTTCGTCAACCCATGTTTCTCTCCCTTGGGTATTGTTAAGTCTAGTGATGCAGATAAAATAATAAGATTCTCATAGGAAGGGACTAAATGTTTCACAAGTTACGGCGGCAAATAATATTTGCACTGTGTTTGACAGATAGTTACCACGCCCCATTACAACACTGGTTTTCTTTTTTTGCTACTGTCCTCGGTCGCTCCCGGAATAGTGCAGAAAGCTATAATGTGGGTCTGAGTTATGTCCCTCAATAGCCGCATTATATCAGCGTTTTACTGTATTTGTTATCATTATTATGTTAATTATATATTGTTTATTTTATCATTGCTATTTATTTTTATTAATCTTATTTTGTGGAAGCCTGAACAGTAATATTTTTTTTGACAGATTTGTCCCCCAGAGTTTTTCGTCAATAATATGACGCTGGCTAAGAGCCAGCAACAGAAATGCCATGACGGCTCTCGTCGCCCTCACTGACTTATGGGTAGTATGTGCGCTCAGCTGCCACGATAACGGACTTTCCCAACGGGAAACTATTTTAGTGCTAGGTATTTTTATTTGTAAGGTTAAATTTGTGCCAGTGTAATATGTCTTTCTTTCAGGGTAAAATGTGTGTAAAAATGTTTTCTGAATAATATTGCGCCATGTTGGCTTTTGAATTTTAAAGTGCACGCTGCTCTGAATAGCTGGACACTGATATTCAGGTGTAAACACCTTCAAAAGACAATTTCTTGATAGTGATATTTCTGATTTAAAATTGCTTTAATAATTTTGTATTGAAAGTAATTTAAGTGCCATTCCTTTTCACGTAATATTTTCACTCGGCGTGCATAGCACTTCCACTTGTGTGAACCCCGTAGGCAGCCAGGTCTGGAATATCAATTAGAAACTTATAACATTAAAATCTTTCAGCCCTCTTTTGTTATCACTTTCTTATAAGTGATTAAAAGTGTCACAACATTGACAAAACCTGAAAATATTTAGGTAAATATTTATTATAGTGGTACTCACAAATTCTCATGATTTGTAACAACACTTAATAGGTGTTTTAAAACTTTCTGACTTTCACCACTTAAGTAACCAAACTATGTGGCAATCACCATTGGTTCAAACAGTGTGGAATGACCTTTCGGTGTCACTAGCGTAGGCAGCTGTATATCGTGCTTGTCAGTGCTGTCCAACTGACAGATGGTCAGACGAGGGCAGACTGCATGATGCACCTGATGTGGAAGTGATCCCTCCTTAGGGTGCAATCACTCCCACCCCTCACTGTCTCGTGGCCCTAACACTGGTTCCCTCCCCAGACACTTTAGTGTCACGTACCTCTTGGAAAATTATAGCGGAGGTAGCCGTATGATAGGTAAGTATCCTTATGGCAATTTTCTCTATAAGAAACATCCACAGAACACTGCATTGTTGAGAACTTAATTTAAAACTACACTGCAGCACATTTACCACAGCTATGAACACCAACAGAGGTTTGATAGACTGACTCCTGTGCTTCAACAGCAATATTACACATGATGCTGTACTTGGAGACTTCCTGTACCAACATTCCAACTTGTACATTTGTGGACCACCTTCGACAGTGGAATAAAATGAATTATATTGTGTCGACTAAATTGGTATGCGTGGAGAGGGCCAAAAAATTAGCAACCGCTCAATAACATTGCTGTTGCCACTCTGGTATACACCTTATTTACTCTATTGTTTAGTGGTTTCGGAAAGCCAGTGGAGTGTATTTATTTAATAATTCAGCTAATTAATATGTATAGGTGGCAGAGAAACGTGTAGTATGGATTGCAACAGAACAACATGTAGTCAGGAGTTGCAAATAGGAATTACGGACGGTAAGTCAATGTGTATTGAAAATAAGGTATTTTGAAACGGTTATAAAATGTTTGTTTGAAATGTACGTGGCCTAGAAAACGATTTCAACTCTGTTTTGCAGTGTAAAAAAAACACTTTTATTGTATGGAAAGCTAACTTCTCCAAAAATATTTACTTCCTAAGTGTGTGTAATAGTTGATTGGTACTACCCACGTATTTAACGCATTTGCTTTCGGTATATGTAATAATTTGAATGTTTCTTGCATCTGAGCAAATTTTAGTCTCTTCCATTAAAACAGTATGTAATTAAATATGGTAGTCTCGTAAGAAGAAGTTAGTGAAGAAATTTTGATGGCTCTTAACATTGAGGTCTTGAGAGCCGATTCTCGTAAGGAGAGGTACAAAACAACGTCGTCTCATGAAAGAAAGTCTCTCCCAACTGCATCCAATCCACTGGCAATAAAATTAATGGAGCCCCAACAGTATAACTTTGCCTAACAAAAACAACGTTGGTTGGAATGGTTAACTACATTGATCATATTATTTGTTTACAATACATTCATTGTTTTCTTCATTGACAGAGCAGCTGTTTCACAATGATACAGTGCAGCCATGCTACGTTTTTAGAACTGTCAAAATTTAGTGAACTTATCTTTGGTATTCTGAATGCAAGTGCATATTTTGATTTTTCACTTGCCTTTCGTGTTTACAACCGGTATTTCATATTTATTTTATGTGTTTTGTGTGTGTACAATCTGTGAAAACGACCAACGCAAAACAACAAACAGAATAATAAATTTATCTTTCTTCAGGGAGCGGAAAAAATTGCTATTGTCATTTTTCATCTGGCGATAAACAATTCCCACATTTCCTCTATCTGACTTAATCCAGAAAAAAATGTAATGTTTGTTTTTCTGAATAAATATTTGTAAGCTTTCTTAGTTCGAAAATTAACATGTTGGTATTGCACTTTTTTGATATCTAAGTTTTAAATGTTATAATTTTTAAGTTTATATCATTGCAGAATAGGGATTTTGTATATTAAAAAGTGCATTTTTAATACTTTTATCGTAAGCACATTGATACTATAAATGTGAATATAAGCAGTGCATGGAAGTTATCTTAAATTAATTTATATTTTAGCCAACGCAAGGAACGAGTATATTTTTGCCTTGCGCGTCATACTAAGCAAACACATTTCCAAGATGTATAAGTCTTCTCTAGGGGAAATCATAGTTTCTGGTCTGAAACACTGAACAAATGTTAGATTGTATTAAATTTTCATTTTAAAATTATGAAAATTTTATTACTTGAAATTAAGTGTGAATGTTATAGTCCATTCACGCTTTCTTCGCCCTTTTGGAATCAAACCTTTGAAAAATCACCCTAGGCGTAGCATATCAGCCTGTTGTATTCAATCACTTGTATTCCAAAATTATATAACCATGTGATTAACATTAAAGTACTGTGTTCTTGAATAGATTAATAATCTACTTAGTATCCTCTATAACTTGTAATATTAATTTCATATTAAATACAAATTAACAACAGCGAGAGCAGCTATGTGTTTACAACGGCCGATAATAAATAGTTCACAGTTACAATATTTTTTAACCTCATTTTTATGTATACTATTTGTAAATTAAACTTTGCCAAATGATATATTTGTATTGTTAGGTAGCACTGACGAAAACACATTTTATTGCTGCAGTAAAAAATATCAGCGGAAATTACTGTGCGTAGGCTTGCTCTAGTGGCACTGTGTTTTTTTTTTCTGTCCGGAAGAAATGTTTAAGCGAAGCGGATCGTGTCTCTCTCGGGAAATTCTTACCATCTGTGTGGCAGGAAAAGTATAAATCTTGTTATTTCTAATTTCAGCATGTTGTATACTAATTACAGCAACAATAATGATGTTTGAAATTGTAATTTACAACTGAAACAAGATTTTATTGTTTAAATACCTATTATATGTTATTTAGATGTGATGCGATGGTGCGACGCTTACAAATCCAGCAGGTTGGCAGACGTGGTGTGGAAAGGAGAATCTAGAATAACGCACTTGTCCCAACCCAATATGGCAGGCGATTATACCCATTGCCTTACGACTGGCAGTGATGTGATGACGTGTCAATGATACGGTGTGACACGGCGTGTTTCTGAACGAAGCATCAAGTTCATACTTGTATTTTTTAAACATCCTAGCGAGTTACAATGTTTTGATAAAAATGTGTTTCCATGGCAGGGTTAAAAGTGTTTTGTTGTGATTGCTGTGTTTGAAAGGGCATGGTGGCTTCGTTGTAATCGTTACGCAGACCAGGTGTGTGTGTGGATTTCAAATATGTGCAAAATTTATACGTTTTAATCATGAATTGATGTTATGACGAAGTTACGTATTGAAATTCACGTCTATCACAACGTTGTACCTTTGCGCTAGGTGTTTGAAACATAGTTGTGTAACGAGCTTACGTTTCTGTGATTTGAATATCTGCCATGATCCCCTCAAAATACTAAGCCCAACCAGATAAATTAAAATAAATAATACAATAAACCTACAAACCAGTACGTACCAATGCATGTAAATATTAGCGTAATTAAAGTTACACTTGGCCTATATGTTTGCACTATCTTTTACGTTTGTCAATGCTACAAACAATAAATATGTGACACGAGTTGCGTGCTTGAATTTACTGTGTCCCTTCGTTTTAATTTTATTCCAAATAGGGCAGTCCATTTAACAAAATAACCCAACACATATTAATACCAACAGTTTGAATACTACTGTTGTTTCCGCCACAGTTGTAACAAACACTGTCGTGGCAATATATTAATGTGTATTATGTGTAACGTGCTATATCGTCTGTAACAAATAGTTATAAAGCCGACCTAAATATTGTTATAGGTCTAAATTTGAACATTCGTAGGAAACATGACAGCATTCATTGAACAGCAACCAACGCATTTGACAGTTAGACATCACATGGCAATGTTTATGTTTATGTGTAGTGGAAGGATACGTAATCAGTAACCAAAAGTAGATATTTAGCAGGGCTTCGGAAAGGGCTTCAGAAAAGGTTGAAGTTATCGTTAATCAACTATAAGAAAAATTAGTGTATGTGAAATTGCCGTGGGCAGTTTACGCGTGTTTTAATAATTTTTTATCCATTTTACTGTTTGGAAACTTTTAAAAGTTGGCGAGTCTGCATGTGCCAAAACTGCACCCACTCTGATGCAACACATGCCAGCACCAGTGCCCTGTTGGGGTCATAATGGACAAGTACACATTCTTCTTGTAATAGTTCCTTTGCTTTTGCAAAAGCTTCTGCAGCATGTTGTTCCCTCCATTCCATTACTGCATTCTTGTCATGGAGTCTATGAAGTGATTCCAGCAAATAGGCCTTATCCCTCACGAATCTTTCTTAAAAATTTAGTAATCCCAAAAATGCCTGCAGTTCTCTCTTTGTTTTGTGGCAACTGAACCTTGTGAATAGCAACCACCTTATCCTCTGTAGGGTGGATGTCTTCTTCATCTATTCTGTACCCAAAAAACTATTGCTCTAGAAGCAAAAACACATTTGGATTTTTTTAAATTGAAGATCAGAATGATCTAATTTGGCAACTACCTCAGTTGCTCTTGACCAATGATCTACTATGTTAAGACCAGCCACCAGAACATTGTCCAACAATACTGCAACTCCCTGAACACCAGCTAACAATGTTTCCATAAGTCTTTGAAATACTGCTGGATCGCTACTCACCCCAAACTGAAGGCGATGAACCTTGAAAAGGCCCTAGTTGGTGTTGACTTTTAGTAAATATGCTGTTGCCTCTTCTACCACCACCACCTGCAGATATGCTTCTTCTAAGTCAGTTTTGTAAATTACTTGCCTCTTACCAATGATGCAAAAGCTGCGTTAATGGTTGTCAGTGGATACTGCTCTGTCCTACATACAGTATTTACAGTACCCCTGTAATCCTCATATATGCAAACAGAACCATCTCTTTTCAGGCACTGGTTCATACACACCTCTTGTTACCACTTTATTAATTGCTGCACTCCCTTTCTCTCTTTACCATTTTTTTAAAAATGGGCACAGTTCCCTGTTGGAGTGTTACAATCACTGGTGGGCCCTTGTACTGTCCCAGATCATTACTGTTAAATACCCTATGATATTTTGCCTCTAGTTCTGCGAACCACAGTTCCTCGATCACCCATATTTATCCCACTACTGTAAAGTACTAAAATTCCTTCAACTGAAACGCCTAAGAGTTCAAACCAATTCCTCCCCAGTAAACTAGGCCACTTTCCTCTCACCACTAACACTGGTAGTTCTACTGCAGGGGTTGCACTCCAATTTCACCAACACTGTTTTAGCACCCTTCACCTGCAACTGTTTTCGAGACCAAATTATTAAGGCAATGTTACAGTTGTTGAGTGGTGGGTTTTCTGGACACAGAGACTTGTAGGTTTCCGAACTGATCACTGAAAAACTTGTACCAGTATTGACCTCTATGTGTAGTTGCCAGCCAACCAAAGATCAATAACAAGGGGTGCCTTGCTTAGCAAAGCCTGCAGGCTGTATAACTCATTTAGCCCTCCTACCTCATTATTTCTGTGCTGCATCTGATCCCTGAAATTTTTATAGATGCATGTGAATCCTTCCTGTAAATAATTTTTCTCCTTCACATCCCTGGGGTACAGTACCGATTGCTCCTTGCTTATTTTTCTTGATGCCCTCTCTCCCTAAATGTTCCCTTTTAGAACAATAGCAGCAGACAGCAGACACATGCCTACATATTTCAGGTGCATGGTTCCCAGAACACCACCAACACTGTTTAGGCGGCCTCTGCCTCTCCTCTAACATTTGTCTGGAAATGTCTACAGGTATACACACCATCACAGCATGCAGTGTGGACCTTTCATATCCAAGGAGGTTTAACTCCTTCACTATACTTCGTAAGTCTGCCATATTTTTGCCGGTCGCTTCAGCTATTCTTGCGATGTCCACAGTGTCTTTGAAAGTGAGTTTGTCATTGGATGATACTGCATTCTGCACCAACCGATCCCGTACCCCACACACCAGCCAATCCCTCAACCTTCTGTTCAAATCCTGAAAGTACAGTGTGTACTCAGGCACTGTAATTCTGCCAAGTATGCTGCAATGGTTTCATCCTCTGGGCTTGTCACGTTTTAAAAATACATATGTTTCCACAATTTCACTAGGAGTTGGATTGAAATGTTGCGTGAGCTCAGTAAAAACTTCAGTGATGGTTACTTCATCTGTCTGCTTCGGCACCAGTAACAATACAAGTAGGTTATAACAATTAATTCCCTTAGACAGTGTTAAACACTGCATATTTTGTTACCTCTGTTTCGACTTTCATTATCAATTAAATAAAATTGAATTTTTACCTGGTATGTCTTCCATGCGTCCCGACCCTGCACAAATTCTCCCATCACGCCAATGGTAGCTATATCTACCACTTGTAGCAGATATATGCACACGAACAATCCTACGATCCTAGTCACCGAGTCACATCCAAGTGTTTTAATACATGTTGGTCATGTCGCCTGAGCCCGCACACTGACAGTCAAGTCCACCACACATCATCATACCTGTCCCCTGTCAGAGCTGTCGACTTACACTGTACAACAGTACAACAAGGCTGTCCTTACACCTCTACCTATTCTGCTAACATAACCTAGCTACACTCAGTATAACGCATGTCTGATAGTGAAGGCTGGATCACGGTCATGTGGCTTTAGTTGCACTTAGGTTGGTTGTACGTGCGGGTTTGGTTCAAAGCTTAATTATGGCTGGATATCGCAGTCAGGCATGTGGCTTTATGAGCCGGAACAACGTTCTCGATTTTAAGGTTCTCAATCCCCTTGGAGAGGTCTGTCTTGTGACTTGCTTTGGAACCAGCTGTAATCGGTGACGGGCGGAAGGTGCTAGGGGGTCGGTGCCTTAGCAGTTTGCAGGTGAGGAATAGCGGAATATCGTTGATTACATCGCTCATCTCCAGCTTGAGTGGTAATAACGGCACAACGTGACATGACGCAGAACTCACCGTTCTAGTCCTCTGATGTCCTACTCCAAAAGTTACTGTTCGACATGCCTAGCTGATCCTTGGTTTTGCTCAGTAACCCTCTTACCACAGGATAACAGGCTGGATGTGTGTGTAGAGGTGTTGACAGGAAAAGAGCAGTATTTACGGCAGTCGTCGTAGGTGGTGCCGATGAACGAAGTAGGGCGGTACAATCTCATTCGGCTCGTCGGTTAGCTGGAAGCAGGGTTAGACCAGCCAGCTGTCTGGCAGTAAAGCGCGCAACTCAATGCTCCTCTCTCCTGGTGCCGTGCCTCACCTTGAATGGCAAAGAGTGGTGTAATTACGGAGAACTCGAAAAACAAGGACCACGGACGCGGTTATCCCTAACTTAGTTTTGACTGGCGACAGTCTTGCCAACGCGAGCTCCGGTGCTTCAGAAGATCCCCCACTGTTGCGGACTGATCAGAAGCATTGGAGCCATGTGGGTTGCCAAGACTATCACTGGGTGTGAGTTTCCCAACCAAGGCCAGGCCGTAGCACCTAAGTAAATACCCCCGCCAGCACACAGGTGCTCCGGTAGGGATACAACTTAGATGTACCGTCTCTCCCTGATTGAGAAATGTTGCTAGTGGTTTTAGCTCATCTATTGGCCGTCTAATGGGTGTGTTTTCAACTTGGAGCCACCTGAGGGGGAGTCTCCAGTTGTAGCTAATTGCAGAAATAAGAATACTTTCCCGGCACCGGTCTGCGGTGCTCAATTCGAGGTTCTCCCAGTAATTTGTGACAGATTACACTATGAATGAGACTCGAGGGTAAGAGAAACAAAGCCGTGTTTATTAAAGACTTGCTAAACATGGTGACATGTACTCTCCTGCCAGGCAGACCAGTGGTTGAAGGTAATTTTATGGAATCCAGGTGTAGGTAATCTGGTCCTAAGCTAATTGGGGAATATACGTGAAAAACTGTTGAAGATTACTTAAATACAAACCTAACTCTATATAGGGGATGTCTGCAGGAGACAAAGAAGGAATTACGTGTGAAATGTATTATGTACGGAAAACTTCTGTTAGCTATTGGCGTCGCTGGAAGATCCGGTAGCAGGGCTGCAGAGCTCTAACTGCGATGTCAATGGTGGCAGCCTCTGGTGGCTGCTGAAGACTGTTAAGTCATTGGCGACAGCCTCTGGAAGGGCGGTTGTAAGGTTTGTAATAGTCTAACTCCAGCACCCAGGTGCTCGGAGAAGACTGCAGGAACGACTTGTGAGGATTGCCGTGCTGCACTGACTTATATAGTGAGGCAGCGCATGTCATGGCGGTTGCAGGGGAGGGCGTGTGATGTCCCGCAGGTGGGAGGCTGGAGTGGGAGTAGCACTCTTTGGTCATCTCTCGGCCTTCGCGTATCCTTGGTGGCACTCTTGCATGGCCCGAGGCGGCTGATGGCTTGTTGGCTCTCAGCACGGGGGAGGGGGGCGGGTGACACGCCGCTGTCTTTCGCAATCCCTCATATCCAAATGCCCAGCCGCCCTCCAGGATCATGGCATGTCGGTACTTCCGTGTACGAAATGGCGCGGGGTTTAAATCTCACGAGTGTAAAGTCTACACTAGGGTTGCAGTGAGATGAGTTTATGGTAACTGGTGTAAGCGGCATGCGTCATGTATATAACATAAATACTGGTTTTAAGTGTTTCATTGTCATTATTTCTTTGAGGTGAGGGACAATTATGTAAATACTAACTGTAAAAAGAAAATTATAGCGATTGTTGTCGAGATAATTAGTTCCGAGATTTTTGATGGTATATAAATAAAACTGCACAGTTATTGTTAGCTCTTTTATTTAATAAAAAAAACCCTATTACTTACAGAACAAGGCTACACCAACAGGCTTTTGAAAATTTGTAACAGTATACACCCTCCCTACCTTGTGCAACCTATGTACGTCGCGCATCTCTCTATGTTACGCACCTCTTCCTATGTTGCGCATCCCTCCCTGCCTTGTGCAACCCTGACTGCCATGTGCACCCCTACCTACCTCATGCACATCACTCTGCCTCGTGCACCTCTTGCTGCTTCGCACACCCTTCTCTACCTCACACCCCTCCCAACATCGCACACCCCTCCCAACCTCGCACACCCCTCCCTGTCTCACACACCCCTCCATCTCACACACCCCTCCCTGCCTTGCTCACCCTCCCTGCATCACACATCCCTCTTTTCCTCGTACATCACTCCCTGCATCACAAATCCCTATTTTCCTTGTATATCCCTCCCGTCCTCGTGCACCTCTCCTTGCCTCACGCACCCCTCCCTGCCTCGCAGACCCCTCCTTTCCTCGCATACCCCTCCCTTCTTCGCACACCACTGTGTGCATCGCACAATCCTCCCTACCGTGTTTTTCATGAATGTCAATTTAGTTTTCAACTCAAATATTTTGATATGTATTTCTAGTGTGTATTTTCATTTATTTATTATTTTAGTAATTTTTTTGTTGATTAATATTTTTAAATTTTAATACACGTAAATATTAATTTATTACTAGCTCTTGGTTTTTTGCATTAATAAGAATTTGTACAAAGATGTGTTAGTTTATAATTTTTATTATTGTATTTTTATCTGGGAATGCATTATAAATATATTGTATCCAAAATATTGTGGTACTGCGTGAAAGTGTCTTGCTAACACATATGATTAAATGTGACAGTGGGAAGATGTCTCTAATGGAGAGTGCATGGCTTTGTGTGCTGGAGACACTTGTATTCCAGAAGAGAGTATGGCACAAGACGTGAAGCCCATTATTAAGGAGGAGATGACATTTGAAGATATCTTGGTGTGTGAAGAGGTTTCCACAGGTGTGTATGTATAGTTTTGTAACACCTGGTGCTTGTATTAATGTTGATGCTGGGTATTGTGTCTGGGATAAAGTATGTTTGTAGGGATAATAAAGTAAGACTTGCACACTTACGCCACCAAGTTGCAAGAATTCTTTTGGAATTTATTGTCTGAGCATGTTGTCTGTCCTCTCAACAGTAAATCTCTATTGTGAGATGTAGCTTCATTATTGATGTTAATGCAAGTGGCCGCAGAAGTGAGTGATGAAGCTAGAATCCTGTTGGCTGTGTTTTGTCATTAGAGTTGTCCATCTGTGTCAGTCACTTATACCAGAAATCTATTTCAGTGTCTGTAACATTTCTTGTCATAGTTGCCAGCTGGTCAGTGAGCATATGTGAATGTTTCAGTTTACTCTTAATGAAGGTTTTTAACCATACTATAAAACATCAATGTGGGTGCCTTTGGTTGTATGGAGGATAATGAGCTTTATTCATTTTCTTGCCACATTTTGCTCAGAATTTTTTGAGAAACGTAAGCAGCTGCTCGTGTAATCCATGTGATCAATGTCCTCACATGTCACGTGTGTTAACCTTTACTTTTAATGTAACTTCAGAGGAGAAAATTGAAGTGAAATACTGTCAGGTTTTCTGGTTGCCAGGATGTTGGACCATCACATCCTATCCAGCAAATGGGAAGTGTTCCATTCAGGAAATAACAAACTCTTAATCCTTAGTTTGGTGTGTTGGTGTACCATCTTGAAACAATGGCTATGGTTGAAACTTTTCTTGCTGAGGTACTTTATCAAGTATATGCATGTAGAAAAGCTGCACAGTGTGATGTTAGGAGGCCAAGTTCATGTAATTAGTTTCGCACTGATGTGCTCATTGCTTCAGTGTAAGACTCAATTGAAGAAGCTAGTTCTCCAACAGTGCAGTGTTTTATAGCTATCAGAAATTGGCACCCGAGCTTAAAATCTCGGTTACAGTCACTTACCACCATTGTCTACTGCAAGCTTTTTTTAAATATAATGTTTAATAGAAGAACTTTAAACTGTGTAATTGATTACTTCACAGACATGCTACAAGGTTGCTTGGATTACGTGATGCAGAGGAAGATAATCTTGGAACAGGCAGTTGTTTACATGTGACCTCCATTGTGGAATTTTCGGAGTGAGAGTTTGTGCTATAAGTTGGGTTGACATGTGTGTTATGGTTGTACGGTTTTTTCTAATGGCGTATTTGAATGACTGCTCTGGACTGCACACGGTGTGCACTGGCCGAGTGCCGCATGTTCCAATTACCGGAACTCGCTCTGAGAGCAGTCAGATTTGTGTATTCCAATTGAGAGTTGCACTGAATGAGTGCACACAGAGAGCAACTTTTTCTGCACCGAGTCTGGAGTCAGTTCTGTTTTTCAGAGCAATATGGTGGCGACCTGTGATTATGTAAACAACTCAAAAAGTATTACAATGTTGGAAATTCTACAATATCTAACATATCGGCAGCTGAATAACAAGTAATAGTTGTTATGAAACAAATATGCACTCGGTATATTGACTATATCGTTTGTAATTACAGCTGCAATGAGGTTAGTTTCACCCAGTGACTCGTGCATACATTTTCCGAGTTAAAAGAGAAAAATTGGAGGAAATTATGTGTACAAAATTTCATAAATTTAAATTTACATCCTTTTATCAACATGGTATTTCAATAATTTTCTTCAAAAGAGTATATGTTGTCGCAAATGTTTTGCACTGTTTTCGTGGCGTGTTCCAGTTGTCAGTGCATAAACAATATACACTAGTTTCTAGCAATCGTGTTTACATGCACTTTTTTAGTTTTCAGAGTGCACCGAGTGTGCACCCAGAGCAGTCAATTGGAATACGCCATGAGTTTGCCGGGTTTATGACACGGAAGCAGTAGCATCAACAGAAATTTCTCAATTGAGGGATTACACTCACTGAAGCAAAAGGAGGGAGGTTATATTGGTGTTAGCAGTACTTGTTAAATAGGACAACAAATACTCGGATAAAAATTACTTCACAATTTAATATAATATATTATATTTTAGAGCATTATTTTGTGTCAATATTGGGCTTACAAACCCCATATCCCCCCCCCCCCCCATCGTGGGTGATGCTCCTACTAAGAGACGTACCTTCTAAAGTTATTATGCAAGCTACAAGCATTGTTTATAATTTAACATTAGTAGATACAAATTCTGTGTTCAGAAACAATATTAAATATTGGGATTAATGATTGCTTGGAACTACTCGCTCATGCCCAGTTAGTATAGTTGGTCATCAGCCTTATTGGATTTAGGTTACCAGGGTCATGTATAACCTTCATTTTCATATTGAAATAAATTTACGTATGTATGTCTAGTCAACCCTCTGGTTTTCCTGCAGAGAGTGACTGAAATTGTACCTAGCACTTTGTGAGATTTACACTCCTTGAACTTTTTTTTTGGCAACAATCAGAGGTTGTATTTATACATCTGGGGTATTATTATATTGTAAAGCTGTCTGAATATTGAAATAAATAATTATTTTATTTTGTTATAAAACACAGACGATTATACATGAACCCATAAAGCTCTGTAAAACTTTGTGTAGTTAAATGTTTTTATTGTTTTCGACTATAAGGGGATATTGAGTATATCCTTTTTAGGGATCACTTTATGTGGAACATGTCTGCCTATTAAATCACATTAATATAATATGAGAATCATGTTGGTTTTATGGTAGAGATGAATAAACATAAACTTAATATAAAAAGTGCACTTTAAACCTAATTTATAAATGTTTTTGTCATTAAAAGTGGTTAGTTTCAGTTTTTGTGACAGTGACGCTACTTCCACCTGCTGATATACAAGGTGGTTCATAGGGTACCAGTTACCTGTCTGGTGGAGACTATGGGCATCTTGGGTGTCGAGGGTTGGAACCTCGAGTCCTACTTCGTCTCCCTGTTCTCTAAGGCTGTAAGTGCAATGCAGCATCGGAGAGGGGAGTTTCTGGTGGCTGATTACACTCTGTCTTACCACGGTGGCTGTGATCCTCTGCGGTGGGGAGTAGTAGGGGGTATCACTGTTCTTACCAGTGGAGGGGCGGGTCTGCGACTGATGGTGGCTGCGATGCAGGTGGTGATCTCTCCATCTGTTCCAGTTCCCCTAGAATGAGAATGAGAGGGGTGGGGGTTCACAATATAGAGGTCTACTACGCAATATAGATAAAGAAATACATCAGTCAATTTGCGGGTTAATAGCAGGAGTTTATTCAGTAATTAATTATATAGTCGGAGACTATCCGGCCAATTAATGGCCTTAAGGGCAGAATAAACTATGATTTTAAAAACACACTGCTGAATAATTATGGCCATGAGGCTTAGGGGACATAAGGGCTCAGAAAAATGTGTCCCTTGAGTGACAATGACGGCACTTAGCTCTGTATGCATTGGTTCCTCCGGTGGGGCCGGTTTGGGATTCTGCCAGCTGGATGGCCTTCCGCGAGCTCTCGGCTGGGTCACATCGGTGTGGCAGTCTCAGCTGCTGTCCTCCTTCATGGCCAGGCATCTAGCAGCGTGGTCGTTGCTGCTGGCTACTTTCTCCGGGGTTAGACTTGTTCGGCGCCTTGGTGGTCTCAGTTGGCTGCTTCCTCTGGGCTGGATCTCTTCGACGACTGCTGGTTTCTGCTGGCTGTTCCTTCCAGGGCTGGAGCGAGGTCTCCATTAGGAGACTTTCCACTTAAAGTCACCGCCATAAACTGATGTTTGGACAGCACGTAGCCGTATATCTATCCGTGGCAAAAATTGCATTAGCCTTCAAAACATGTAAAATAATATTTTTGCTCCCAGTCTCTGTTGTGCCCCTTGGAATTACACAAAGATTGTATCTCGCATGATATCTGCTGGCTAAGATGCTGATGGATTGAAGACCGTAGGCGGGCGGAGCCGTATATCTATCTGCATGTGGCCAGCCAGGGGTACCATGGCTCAGGCCGAAAAACTAACTAAATTAATCACTGTGTTGCGAGGGCACTCCAAGGTGCGACAAAAAAGTATTCCAGAATATTTAATAATGCAGTCAGAATCTAAAGTATCAGTTAGCACAAACTTGAGATGCAGGCCTCCACAGGATCAACACCCATCCCTCACCACTGCTGCTTCCAGACTGGGAACATGGCAGCTGGAAGGCAATCCCTCCAGGTAATCCTCCAACAGGTACACGTAACACTTGAAACGAAAATAAAACTGAAAGTATGAAGCATAATTCTTTTACATAAAATATTCCAAAATGAAATAACCCCTTCATGTTAAAAATAGTTAAAAAAAATTTACAGTACTTTGAATAGTCTTGTCCTAGATGGCCGATATTACGTGACATGACATTGCACTGGGGTGCCTTTATCTGAGCTGGGAGCGTCATGTTTCTGCCGCCCACTTTAAATGGACCACTTTTTTTCTTTACTGCTCACCCACTTATGCCCATGCTCTGTTCTATTACACCATATTTCTCATCAGTAGCCCTAGTGTAGGAACTTCAAACATGTGTTTTAGCCCAGCCAAGCCTAGAAATACTGGCGAGAAGCATGGGAGGAAGCTCCGATGGATCTGGCTGTGTAGAGTGTCGCCTGACAAGGAAAACAAGGTGGGCCGAGCCTAGATTCCAGCACCTGTACATAAATATGTGTAAAAATATAACCAGCTTATAGAGCAATTATTTGTTACCAATATGTGTATATATGTATATCTAGTATATACACAGTTTGGTTCACCTAAAACTTTCACGCAAATATTTGGGGTTTGAAAGGTGCTATTCATGTGCTGGTTTCACAGAATTGACGTTTAGACAGGGGTGCAGTCCAGACACAGAGTTTAATAAGTATTAGAATTGGTATTTCTTGTACCAACATTCATTGTTTTCAAATGGAACAATGACTATTCAAATCAAGAAAAAAAAAACTTTCGGAAATTAGAATATCACTGAGGTTTTTGCAGGATTCTAAAGCACCCTGTCCAACACGTCCTAGTTAGCCATCTTGCGAGAAGGACCCTCACCGTGTCTGACCTCGCTTTACCTCACTTGGCACGCCATTGGCATTGACCGATCAGAATATGCTAAAACCCCTTGGCAACAGCGAGTCACCAGAAAATTCCTACCACAATCCTCCTTTACCCCTCAGTGGCCTAAGGTATCCCAGCTGGAATCAGCAGGTCGCTTACCTGTCGCTCTTCTCAGTATCACGAAACCCAAACAACACCCTGTTGGTGCCAGCTCAGTGCCTGACCACGATAACATTCCTTGCTTTGCCAGAAGTCTCAAAAGTTTGTAAGGCTCTCAAAAAAAATTGCTAAGTTGAACAGAAATATGCAGTTATCTTCAAACATTGATAAATCGGTAATACTAAGTGAATTTCCTAGATTCTGCAAAATGGGAAAGAGTAAAAAAAATTGCAAGTGACCACACAGCACAGAGTTAACCTAAACACCTTTATATATATATATATATATAATATATATATATATATATATATATAATATATATATATATATATATATATATATATATATATATATATATATATATATATATATATATATATATATATATATATATATATATATATATGTATATACACACACATGCACGCACACACGCGCACACACACACACGCACGCGCACACACACACACACACACACACACACAGTAAATGAGTCCCTTCCTCCTAACAAAAAAGAGACTTTCTTAAAAATAAAAGTATTCTGACAAAACATAGAAATAAATTTTAAGCGAAAATTTTAGCATCACAATATATCATCTCAAAGTTATACCCATCAAGTTTACCCATTATTCCTTAACGTCAACATGATCATTACAATTTACAAGATGGTTCACAGTATTTATACATATTATTAAAAAATAATTTTTTATCAACTTGTATGATGTTTGGTTTAAACGAAATAGCCTTGATTAATTGTTATTTTATAGTATCCAAATATGTTAGAGTGTGTTCGCGGTATAATTGCCATGCTTATTGCAGTTCTGCTCAATATTACTTTAATTCATTGCTTGAATCAGCACACAGTACTTAATAAATGGGATTTAGGTCTGCCTCAAAATTACAAAAAAGCCACTGCCACACGTGTTTTAAACTTTTGAATATTTATTAGGCCAGCGTTGACAAAAAGGTGGCTCAGACCTGTCCCACTCAAAACCTATTCTCATAGCTAACATCCAAGGACAACGTACAAAAACTGGATCACCTCTTCCCATTTCAACTCACTCTTTTTCGGTTCCAATGCACAACACCTCAACGTTTCGTTTTTAATAAACTCTGACGCCATCAGGTGAGACACGAGACGAACGTTGACACATATACTTACTGGTAATTTGGGCACCAGTGGTGCTTCCCAATCACCGCACTATTGAGACTCAGGGTTCTCGGGGATGTTGTGGGTTCTGTGTGTCCGTCTCACCCGTGCGTACTTACAAACACGTAGGCAATACTAAACGTTTAATAAACATCACTGAAAATAAACAGTGAATACAACATATGTGGCTAGGACACTGTCACTACTGAATAAAAGATATAAGTTCACTGTAGGACTTGTTTTATTGTTATTATGCATACACATCAACATGCCAATGAAATTATTATTTTGGTCATGACTAGTCAATTCCGCTTTGGTGCTCTCCAGCCCATAATTAATCTCGCGCACGTCTAAATGGATGATCTCACCAAGGTGTGTGAAAGCACAACCTTCACAAGGGAAGAGGGCTGACAGCCGCTAAGGTGGACTAATAGTTTTTCCCTGAAGACAGGACACGGTGAATTACAAATGAAAACCCTTAATACACATTAACACGTGTGATTACTCGGCATCACTAATGTAAATTCGTTGGGGCTCGCCCTCCAGCACGTGGTTAGTGTGGTGACGGACTATACACAGAGCCAGCTAGGACGGGAATAATTGCACCTTACACTAATTACAAAATTACATAGACGCTTGAATGATACATGAAATAAGATGGGACACGAGATGAATATTCACAATAAACACACACATGTGTGAAAACAAGATTAGATGGCACGGATGCCGCTGAATGAAGTTTGTAGTGGACCACGTGGTGCAGGTGAAATTGCAATATTTCTGCTTGGAAACTGCAAACTAAATTCAGATAAAATATTATTCTTGTTGAGAAAGTGATTCTCTTTACGATTAGAGTGGTTACAGGCTTGTAACATGTCTGATGGCGGTAAAATAAAACATTAATGTGACCGCGTGGTCAAGTACAAAAATTATCAATTTACGTGAAAAATACATAGAACCCTGAAATAAATGATTGCACATATGATGTTATATAAATAGGCTTTTAAAACGCAATGATGACATATACAACTACTTGGCTTCGGTCGACCACGTGGTTATATGTGATGTTGCCGTAAAATGTTCAAACACGAAAATTACCCTCAAATTCATACATAAAAATAAAGCTCTTAAGATTGCGTGTAGCAATAATGCAGAAGTTTCAATGAAATGCCATATACATAGGCAGATGGCGCCTGATTCAAAATGTGCGGGTCGCGTGACCTGTCCGACATCTTTCTCCTCCTCCTCGATTAAGTTAAAAATGCCACAAGGGCGCATAAAATTAATAAAACGGAAGCATAATGCTGGGGAAAATGTCTGGCAAAACGTACGCAAGTTAAGGTTAACCGGTAAACTAAATTAACTATGGAAACCTAAATCAGTCAGCAAAAGTTGTAGTACGTACGTGACAGTGTCTTACCTTGCCAGCTCTCCTCGACAGACTGTCCAGATACAAATGTTGCACGGACCTATCATGGCCGCCTATGGGGTTCATATAAGCGGAAGTGCTATGCACGCTGAGTGAAATATTTTATATTAGAAATAAAATGGCACAAATTAAGTTAAATATTGTTTTACATTTCTATTTTTTTAAAAATGAATTCCAATATTTTTATTGTCTCTTTATGATGGCGTTCATGCCGGAATATTAAGTGTTCTTAATTTTGGTGCCGCGGGCACTTTGAATTTTATAACCAAACAATTAAAATTAGTACAAACATTTTAAAACATTTTAAGACATATTAAACACTGAAAAGACAATATAACACATTTGACACTGAAAATAACATCAATACGAAAGTTCGAAATTATCTGCCTCTTTGCGCAGGTGCGGGACACGTGACACATGCGTGGTGAGCGCCGTTATGGGCTCTAATGCCGCTGGCTGTTAGCAGACGTCAACTCTTTATATTAATAATCTCTTTTTGATTTCACATACAGTGTTATTGTTACATACTTATCATTCACTTTGCAAAAATTTTCATTTCTTTTTCAAATTTGTTACTATTTTATTACTCTATTCATTAAAACCCTGGTAGCTACTCATGTTCAAAATTATTATTTACTTTTTAATTAAAATTTAAAAAAAATTTTACATGTGAAATGTAGACACACTTTATATTCATCTCTCTTATTTGGTATTCTGCTTGAAATACAAGTACTCATTCCATAGTTACACACAACAAACAAAATTTCATAATCTCCTTTTTACAAATATCAAAGGAAATTGTTAGATGGCCTTAAGGTAGGTAGGATCTTAAGGGTTGGAGGCACTTTACCGCCTAACAATACATGCTTCACCCTACATCTCAGGTAACATGTTACTGGCTAATCCCCTTAAAAGATCCTGGCAGTCTTACACCTTTGTTGTCTACTGCACCCCAAAAACATACTACCCTAATTAATTATCAATAATGACTTGATAGACATCATAGTTTTAGTAAAAGAAATTAATTAGATGAGAAGATGAATAAACTGAAAAGTATGTCTTAGTAGAGCAGGATCCGAATGAAACTGAATGATATTGTGGAGGTAGACAGGTCTTATGCAGCTCTCATTTAATATATATATATAATAAATCCACAAGGGAGGATAGCTAAATATCTATATAATAGAAAAAGATTAAATATTTTGTTCATGGCTCAATTTAATACTCATCGAAAAAGTAAGAATAATGATTCCATTTGTTTACAATTCGGAAAAGGCTTTGTAAACCATTACTATTTACATACATGTATCAAAATTATCAAAAGGGGAAAATAGCCATGGCTGGGGATTCAACAAAAATGAATTCAAAATAGAATTAATTGTCAAGCTATCTCACAGTATTTAAACTAGTTAACAGTGCTCTTCTGACAAATCCGGAATCCAAAAATAATTTAGTTAGTTGCAGTACATGAACAAGTAAGGGACACAACTGAACTTGAAACAACACTAATTATAACTATAGATTGTGCTAGTCCCGGAACATCTACCAACTATCTCTGCCTATATAATACAAAACTACAAGTTGCTTATGTACTTGGTAAAATTTGTCTCTCCACCGTCTGCCTGGAACGAACTCGTCCTCTCGTCATCCTCTTCTGTGTAGAAGAGCAAATTTAAAAAAGAGATCACGAGAGCAAGATCACCCAAAGTTAAGTATTTATAAATTTGCGTATATCTGTCACAGGAACAGAAAGAGCTATCACAATGTATTTCTGATCATTCTTTTGCTGATTGTTCGCAGAAAAGGCTGAAACAAATATTGAACAGCTCACGCATGAGTAAGAAAGAAAACTTGCTATCCATCCCGCTTCAAACACACATGTGCATTGGACGTGTTCAAATGTGGCAATCAACAAATATCACAGGCCATCTGAGACACATTCACCTGTGTCAAAGACCCTACCCGCCTAATTAGTGTGGAGAGTAGTTCTGACGGCATTCACAAGAAGTAAAGCAGATTGTTTCTAAAGATTGTGGTCAGCTGCTTAACTAAAGAGTGTATTTATTCTCTTCCCATGTCAACAGATTCTGACAAAATAATTACCCGAAATTAAGGCTACACTAGCCAAGTCCAACTTATGTTTTGCATCCGAATCTAAAACTATAAATAAATATTAAATCACCAAAAAATTGCCATAACAATATTTCCAAATTTTGAATGAAGCAGATAAATTTTAAAAAAATTCTGTGGTCCGGAATAAAATTATTTAAGTAAGGTGTACATACTACATGAAACTGGTCATAGAAGTTACTTGTTTTACAGTTGAAAGTGTTCACTGGATGTGAAATTTGGTTTTTCAAACTAATTTTGTAACAAAACACATTGCATTCATGCCCTGTATTGTGAAAAAAATCCCCCATGAGGCAACGGAAATTTCCATGGTAGCTGATCAGATGCATGTGTTTTTGTGGGAACAGGATCTAGGTCGACACACTTTATCTTTACATGTAATGAATAGTGCAACTATCTAGCAGGAAACCTAGCAACTGCACATGTAGTAACAATGCAGCCATCTAGTGTATCATGCAGCAATTACATGCCGGTGAAACAGCACAGTCATCAACTGCATTATCATAGGATTTCAAGAGGTATACGGTTTCTTGAAAATAGTGAGACAACTGCAAGAAAATGTATGCGATTTTGTTGTCTGCCCCTATTCAACTAGACAACCTATGCAGTCTGTTTTACACACATGAAAATTTTGCTGAAAGTGGAACAAATTGGACTAAATTGAACATTTTACTTATAATCTACCATATTGTCTACCTTTGTGCTGCTTGCGGGTGTTGTTGTTTCCCGGCACTGCAGTAAAAATTAAACTGTTCATGGCACTTGCTAAAGAAGAACGTCGTGCTCCCAGCTCTTGGATCCACAAGTGTCATTATGGCGCCCATAGTTTCCATTCCTACTGGCGACGGAGCCGAGCGCTGAGATTATCCTCCTCTCATGGCGGGAGTGCGTTCATCATCTGCGCAGAAGTTCAGCGCGCCGTTTAAACAGCCATTTGCATGAGACAGTGTCATCCTTATTTGGACATGTTGACTGATATGAACTTTCATTCGCCGATCATTACTGATTCCCCTCTTGGGCATATTGTATTTTATATCTCCCACTACAAAGTATAACAATTGTAGTTCCTAATATGGTAATACTTAATTCTATTGGCTCTTGTATTTTCAGAGCGAAATAATGACTTTTCATTGGGGTTTGGAATTGTTCACCTCTCTAGGAATTAATTGAAATGTAACAGTATATATGCTTTGTCTTTCTGCTCATTTGGGGTCAGATGATTTCGACCTCGAGGAAGCATCATCACATCAGAAGTTATGAAATTTATCACAATACTTTCTATCACTTGATAGACTCTTCAAGCAATAGATAATGAGATCACTTTGACGTAAGGCTAGACGCCCTAACATGGGCTCAAATTGTTAACATCAATTTTGCTTACAAATAGTACTTTTGATAACACTCTAAGAAAATATATTTGTATTTTTCTCCTTGAAAGTTACAGGCTTTCTAATTGCGTGCAGTTGCTTTGGTCAGTGGACGAGGGGAGAAAAATTGAAATATAACTTCGTTAAGTGTGTAATTCATTGGCAGGCAAGTCAAACTCATCCTGGAGTTTTAAGATTTTTAATATGTTTTTCTATTGTCATAATGAGTGGCAAGATGGTGAAACTCTCGTAAGAATTTCTTGTGAAAATTTTATGAAAGTTTTAAAGAGATTTTTTGGTCAAGAAGACCCATTAACATGAAGGTTAGGTGATTGAATTCCGAATTCAGGTTAAACATTTTGCATTGGCCTTTGGTTAGCCCTATATAGCCAGGGAATTTTTTGGCATAAGAATATATACCTATATCGATTTTCCACGTTGGAAATATTGTTGATAATTACAAAGGCATTTGGTTTTAAAGTGCCCTTTATGATATTTTTTATAATTAAAAAGGGGGTCGAAAGTTTGTATTTTATATATATATATATATATATATATATATATATATATATATATATATATATATATATATATATATATATATATATATATATATATATATATATATATATATATATACACACACACACACACACACACAGACACACACACACACACAGACACACACACACACACACACAGAGTAAGTTGATAATATTTTTGAAGAACATAGATTATAACAGAGATTATTTTTCTGAAATCATAGTATTTTCAAAGAATCTGCATTTTTAACAGAGAATATTTTAGAAATTGTAGCTTTGCAAAGGTTATGTATTATCACCAAATATTTTTGATATTGTAATGTTCTTTTCTCAGGATGAGTGTAAACTATATTTTATACATATCAGTTGATGTTTTGCAAACCAAAGAAAAGAGAAAGGAACTGAATAAAAATAACATTCTGCACACTTAATGTTTAACTTAGCTTAGCAAATGATATTCCTGACCTACTTGGGATAACCATTCTTGTTGTCTTTTGGCAGTTGTTTACATTTTGCTCTGACCACAATATTTTGGTTTATTGGGATTCAGTTTGCTGCCTCCTTGGGTCAAGGAATCAGCAGGGGTCTGAATAGTTTACAAATAATATATAAACAAATGTATGAATTACATTTTCAATATTCTTTGAAAATGCAGTCAGTGATATTGTGAAAAAAATAGTTATTTTCACTGTGATTATGTTTCTAATACAAAAAAAAAATATGGCTACGATTAACATTTCAGATGTTTATGCATACTAATTCCGTGCTTTACAGAATTGTTTTAAAAAAATGAGAGTAAAATGCAATACATAGTTTATAGCATCCTAAATTTATGCATTGTTTTATTTCTTTAAAACAAATGTGATTATTTTTCATAAAATAATGTCAATACAACAGATGGGAATTGATGCATCAAATTGGGCTGCTGGAGAGAAGCTGGCAATGCAATTATTTGCTTCTAAAATCACAATATAATTTTTTGGCAGAGAGAAATATATTTGTTTCAATGGAAAACCATTTCTAATGAAGGCAAAATTAAACTTCCCTCAGAAATTAAATTCGCCACTAAAATAGTGGTTCATCTGTAGCCTTGTATTTATTCCAATAACTTTCCCAGGAATTTCCCCAAAAATCTAAGTTCAGCTTAGAATTGATGGCAGCTTAGAATCGAGTTAAACCTGTTACTCTCCATTATTCATCAAGGCTACATAATTTAATATAGCATAAGTTTAGATTACCCTGTTTCATTAATGCTCAGTATTTTTAATTGTCAATTAAATAGGGTATGCTTTTCTTATTTATGCAGAAACATTTAAAATGTAATTGTAACTGTAGAAATCAATGGCATATATAACTTATCCAGGGCTGGAAAATTATCATTTCCTAGTGTCGTATGCACATTGTTATAATTTTCTACTATTTTAAATTTTATCTTCATAGCTGATAATTTCTAACAAATATTAATTGAACAATATAAAATTTGTTGCACAAGCATCATTACATGTGGAGTTTTCCTTAATGTGACACTGCCAGATTATCACCAACCTAAGGGAAAAGCAACTTGAGGCTGTTCATGGTAAAGTAAGCACTTTTTAATACCCTTATAAATTTTTCCTTTCATCCAATTTCTATCTTCCTGCTGCTTTTTAATATAAACATTGCAATTTGACCAATAAACACAGTGTATATATTTAACCGCCATCAAAATTTAATGTGGCCTACTCACTAGGCCATGCTATTGCTACCACTGTACCCTTTGTTTGCGATTTAACTGAAAATGGTGGGTCCTAGAGAGTTGCAACAAGGAAGGCTTATTTGCTACCTACTTCGTCCTGGTTCATCCCATAGTATCCAAAATCAATTTAACCTCACGGTGTACGTGTTGCATGCAATCAAAGGAGGCCAATCCGTATTATTTACAGGATGGAGGTGTGTACAACAGACCATACCTACAGTGTATCCAAGATCTTGGTTTTCTTGCTCTGCATACCAATTTGTGTTCTTCTAACGCGAGTACTTTGCCTAATATTCCACGTAATGCCCTTGTGGCCCACCGCCTTTAAGGGCTGCTACAGCCCTTATTATTTGAGATGGACCATGGGTGTCCTACATCAATCTTCCTTTTTTATTGGTCACGAATCACATGCCTGAGTTTGTACAAATGTTTTCTATACACACTGTATTTAAACTATAGGTTATAATCATTTTACAACATGTGCACGTGCATCGAGCGTTTTATGTTAGGCGACAAAAAAGTTCCATTGGGAAGTGTGGGAACTATAAGGACAACACTGCTACACATAATTACAAATTGGTATAAAGCACATAACAGGCATTGCAATCACATGTGAGAGGTGCTGAGAAAATGCATCATCCTTTAAAATAATGTATCACAGGTTCAATTCCCGTAGAGAGTCCAATCATTTGACAGTATTGAAAAAAATCTCTGGAAATGCACGCCATCATGAAAGTAGGCGTTGCATGTTCGCTCACAGTGAATAGACAATCGTCCATGGGGAAGCAAGATTCCACTGTCAAACGTCACGAAGAACCATCAACTACAAGATCTACCCATACGGTGTGAATAAGTGTATGCTTGTCATGCACACAGCAGGAAGTGTTTGAACTAAGTTGATCGTGAATGAGTGTGAAGAAGTTGAGAGGCCAACTTTACAATCAGCAGTCTGAGACAATGCAAACTAGCATGTCGTAATTATAGTCATACTCTGTATTCAACCTGCCCTCATGTACTGAGCCTTTGCACTTACAGGCAGTCATGCCCCTACCTGCACACATGTACCGACCAAGCCTTTTGCAATGAGAGGCAGTCATAACCCTGCCTGCGCTCATACCTTCAAATTGCCTACTTACAGGCTGTTTCCGTCCAGTAGCCCTGCAGTTCCACTGTGATAACTGCGATGCTGTGTGGTTACAGACACTGATAACCTGTGGCAAGCCTCGAATTTGGGTTCCTACAGACAGCTGCTTGCACTCACCATCTGAGTTTGCCAGTTGCCCGCACAAAAGGGAAATAGTTATAAACAAAAACAATGGCTGCATGTATGTATGTGTTTGTGTTATATTATTACTTTCGTACATGACCGTACTCATCATCACAAATACTTGCAGCCTGCCAGCCAAAGGTATCACACTGTGACAACCCAAGACATGAACAGTCATCGTGTAGTGATAAAAGTACTTTGTCATTGAGTGTCGCGGGAAGCACAGTGTTACATTCTCCTACAGACGAAAGTTTTCGGTTGAAGACTGCCATCAGTAAACATTGTCTCTATCGTCAACAGCAAGGAGCCCTGACAAGTAATATGGTATCAATGTTACCAGTGTGGAAATACCTTTATTAAAAGCTGTAATGCAAATCTTCGCCCGTAGTGATAGCGTGCCTAAAGAATAACTTCTCGCAGGTCATGAAATCTCTCTACAAACACTTACCTGCAACAATACGAAGGTATTTTTGGCAGGCTGGATTGTTGTTAAGGTAGTACTACTGTTACAGACGCACACAACAGGAGCTGGTGTAAGACACAACGGGAGCGGGCAGGAAACCAAGACACCTCCAACATGTGTAAGAGGCCAACCTCGCACAGTGATCGACCGTATAAGGTCACCAACCATGCTAAAGTTTGCACCACATGCAGTCATCTATCGAGGTAACACAAACTAGCATGCAATATGAAATGTAGTGGAAAGCAGATTGTTACGACTACGTTCATCTACCACGATGGAGTACTCTGCTACATCCGATGAAGTCTTACCAACTGCAACCCCAACAGCGTTACAAGAAATACTTTTAGTACAAGTAGCCAGACTTCACGTCACTGTTTGCAGAAGGTTGACGATATATGGCTGCAACTATATTCTTCTTTTTCAGTTGGGTAGGTTGCGTGGTACTTCTGGACTGGAGTACTAGGTTCAAATCCATGTTTCTTCCGTCCCAACTTCCAGTAGGTCTCAGCAACACAATTTTACTTTGTAGATGTTGGCACGTCATCAGTAAAATGTACATCAATACCAGTGATGTAAACATGTTTTTACTGTCACTTGTGACCTTGGTAGTGTTTTTTCAAGTTTTTAGAGGCAGTCTTCATGACCTTCATTAGCCCCCACCACAGGGTCCAGGACGCTGTGATGTAAACATGTTTTTACCACCACGCATGACCTTGGTAGTGTGTGTTCACCTCAACCGAGTGAAATGAAACCATCAAATTCAGAGTACAGCCAACACTTGTAACACTAGCAGCAGAACACGCCCAACCCGACCAACGATATTGAAGCTATTAGAAAATGACTTATTGCAGAAACCGCATAAATGGATTTTTGAAGGATTTACCATCTTCACTCATGATGTTTGCTCTTCGAAATTTGAATAACATCAACAAAGACAATTCCACCAATTTTACGTGATGTATATATTTTCATATTTCCTCAGTGGGATTTAAGCTTTTTTTGTTTGCATTCTGTAAACATAAATTACGGGAACTATGACCTTTACCTTGCATGATTTCATGAGACATTTATCTTGACCTTGGATGATGGCATGTGACCTTCATGTAGGATGAAGGGAGAAAAACCAATATTTGGCTTATAAAATAATTATGGTAACACACTGAGAAAATCCATTTACCACACTCACAACAGCAGGAATCATAACAACAAGCAACCTTGACCTTGGATGTAATGTGAACTTGAATTTGACCTTTGACCACCATCTCAAGTAAAATATACCCTTGAAAATTAAAATTGCTTAAAATCATAAGACCTTGGCTTTGTCTTCGACAAAGATGGGGACCCACCACTCCAAAACAGTTCTCGTGCAGCTGGGCTGTTTGCTATGACAAACACCGACTTCTTACGTGACCTGCTATTTTTTTTATTCATGACATTCTTTGTCCGAATTAACTAGAAGCGTCTGCACTCAGTATTCTCTATCATGGGTGTATAAACAGATAACTAAAAATCAACTGTGCAAGTAATCATAAGGCAAAGTAAAAAATTCTTCGTACCTATTAAGTAAAAAGAATCCCCTATTTAAACATGGATCTTAACAAAATAACTAAACGGAAAATTTCATGGTAGTGACAATATAGGTCTGCTGAATTCATTTGTTTCATTTCACTTTTTTTACTGTGATTCCACAATTCTCCATACCACGTCTGCGAGTATTGTGCATGAATGACAAAGGCACCATAACATTCCGACAGATACACGTGATTAAAGATTCGCCAGAAAATGAGCCCGCAGAATCACGGGCTAAGCCACCGATGGTGAAGCAGGTAATTGTATGAAATAGTGTCAGAGAACTCTGACACATGCTTGCTCGTGTCTATTGGTTCACATCTCATCAGTTGCAAATTTAATACTTTAAACTTAACGTGTAAGACTTAAGTGTAACACTTAAGACCTAAGTTTCAAAGGGCCTAACTTCCCATTGAGGGATGGTAAAGTATAGACAGACAATCCTCCCTCAAATCCCAAGAAAATCGGTCGACAAATGTGCCTTCCAAGCCAAAAAGAGAGTGAAAAACGCACCCCTCCGGTTATCGCATCTCCTCCTAGGAGTGGGTTGGGAAGGGGTGGGTGGGGGGATTGATAGCTGAAGGTCCAAAGGTGCACACAAATTTGGTTCCAGCCCTCTACCTCTCTAGGAGGGGAAGGAGTCGCTACACACCCTCAAATAACTTTTTTTTAATTAATAGAATAATGCATTTTCCTATTCACACAAAAACAAAGGTTCCCCTGCAGGCCTCAAACCTGTGACCTCTGAAAGGAGCGACCCTAACTCCAAGGGTCTGTCCAAGAATAATGGACTGCAACTTTCTTGTCGCTTCTTTGCCCATTATCCACCAACGTCGTAAGATGGAATCACATCCCCGTTGTCTATCAACCCTCTTCACCATTGGGGTGACATCCATTAAGCATGGGGCTTGTCTCCCATTGCTTAATGAAGTGAACAAAAAAAGAATTCAGGTGTCCCTGTATCACAACTATTACGAACAAAATATTCAACATGCACATAGAGTAGTTATGGCCACGAATATGACTCATTGACACACGCACACATACACATGGTTGCATGGCCTTTAGACCCTGCATGTCATGGCCATCAATTTGCAATATCTGCACGAGCCTTTCTGTCTCCACACCTGCTTATCTTCTCATCTCGACACGTTAGCAGCATGTATAATTTTTTATATATTTTTTTGTTCCAGCACGAAACATTTCCTGTTACTTTCACGTACAGCAAAATTAGTATCCAGGGTATTTCTAAAGTGTGGCTTACATTCAGTAAATATTATGTAAATAACCAATAACTGTGACACATGTTACTTACAATCAATAAACAAATTATCATGTAGGATTGGCTAAAAGGCTAATACTCTATATAAACAATTTATTATTAATTGCATAGGGATGTACGAGTCCCAATAAAGAAAGAAGATAAAAGAAGAAAACACCTAACATTTCTAACACAAAACACAATAACCCAAACTAGCCAAACCGAACAAAACAAAAGAAATGTAATAGCACCTTAACAAAACATACTTAAAGAACAAGAGAAAGATATTTCCACAATGACACCCCAATGTACATGTGAAATTGTTCTACCGAGCTGTCAGCTGCGCAGACTAACCAATCACCAACCAATAAAACAAAGTGTTTTTGACAGCAAACAGAGCAAACCACTCCAAAAGCATCTACCCAGTGCTTCCACCAAATAAAATTATCACACGTCATGGTAGAGTGGGGGACCAAATGAAACAGAATGATATTGTGGAGGTCAACGGTTCTTAGTGTAGCACTCGTTAAGTTTTCAAAATAATTAAAATAATAAAGCCACAAGTGCAGGGGGGGGGGGGGGGAGGAATAGCTTAATACCTATGTTATAGAAAATTAATAAATGTTTGGTTCTTGGCTCAGTTTAATACTTATCAAATAAATAACAATAATGATACAGTTTGTTTTTACAATTCAGAAAAGGCTCTGTAAAACATTATTATTGACATACAAGTATCAAAAGTTATCAAAAGAGGGAAGATAGTCATGGCCGAGGATTCAACAAAGATAAACTCAAAATAGAATTAATTGTCACGCTGTCTTACAGTATTTATAAAGGTTTAACCATAAATACGTAGAACCATGACTTCTGAGAGAATCATTTAAACTAGTTAACGTTACTCTTGTGACAAATCTGGAATCCAAACATAATTTAGTTAGTTGCAGTACATGAACAAGTAAGGGACATGACTGAACTTTAAAGAACACTAATTATAACTACAGATTGTGCTGGCCCCAGAACATCTACCAACTAACCCTACCTACATAATAGAAAAGTACAAGTTACTTATCTACGTGGTAAAGGACGTCTTTCCACCGTCTGCATGGAACGAACTCATCCTCTCGTCACCATCTTCTCTGTAGAAGAGCGAAGTCAAGAAAGAGATCAAGAGAGCAAGATCACCTTAAGTTAAGTTTTTATAAACTTGCGTACACCTGTCATGGGAATAGAAAGAGCTATCACAATGTATTTTCGATCATCCTTCTGCAGAATAAGCTGAAACAAATATTGAACAGCACACACGTGAGTGAGAAAGAAAACTAGCTTACCATCCCGCTTCAAACACACGTGGGTGATGCACGTGTTCAAGTGCGTCAATCAGCAAGTATCACTGGTCGTCTGCAACATGTTCACGTGCGTCAAAGACCCTACCCACGGCAGTTAGCGTGAAAAGTAGTTCTGATGGCATTCACAAGAAGAAAAGCAGATTATTTCTACAGATCGTGGTGAGCTGCTGAATTTGTGAGTGTATTCTCTTCCCATGCCAAGAGATCCTAATAAAAGAATTACCTGGAATGAAGGCTACACGAGCCAAGTCCAACTTTAGTTTTGCATCCCAATAAAAAACAATACATCAATATTTAATCTCCAAAAAATTGCCACAGCAATATTTCCAAATTTTGAATAAGGTAGATAAATTTTAAAAAAATTCAGTGGCCCGAAATAAAAATGATTTAAGTTAGGTGTATGTACTACATGAAACTGTACATAGAAGTTACTTGTTTTACAGATGGAATTGTGTTCTGGATGTGAAATGTGGTTTTTCAAACTAATTTTGTAACAAAACACATTGCATTCATGCCCTGTATTGTGAAAAAAATCCCCCATGAGGCAACGGAAATTTCCGTGGTAGCTGATCAGGTGAATGTGTTTTTGTGGGAACAGGATCTAGGTCAACACACTTTATCTTTACATATAATGAATAGTGCAACTATCTAGCAGGAAACCTAGCAACTGCATATGTAGTAACAATGCAGCCATCTAGTGTATCATGCAGAAACTACATGCCGGTGAAACAGCACAGTCATCAACTGCGTTATCATAGGAAATTTACCAGCAATATTTAAACAAAAGTAATCCATAAATGATATAACTCTTAAATTTGAATTACATTTGCAATATTCATTAAAAATGCAGTCATTGATATTGTAAAATAAATAAATAGTTGTTTTCACTGTGATTTAGTTTTCAATACAAAAAAAATATTGTTGTGATTAATTTTTCAAATGATTATGTATGCATTGTCCGTGCCATGCAGCATTTGTTTAAAAATGTGATTAGAATGCAATGCATAGTTTATGGCATCATAAAAATGTATGCATTATTTTGTTTCTATAAAACAAATGTGATTATTTTTACATTAAATTAAGTAAATACAGCAGTGTTGAGAATTGATGCATCAAATTGGGCAGCTGGAGAGAAGCTAGCAATGCAATTATTTGCTTCCAAAAATCACAATATTATTTTTTGGCAGAGAGAAATATATTTGTTTCAATGGAAAACCATTTTTAATTAAGGCACTATTAAACTTCCCACACAAATTTCATTTTCTACCTAAATTGTGGTTTAATCTGTGGCCTCGTATTTATTCCAATAATTTTTCCCCAGGTTTTTCCCCAAAAATCCTGGGAAAAAATTGTAATCGATGGCAGCTTGGAATCGAGTTCGAACTGTATCTCTCCATTATTTATCAAGTCTACGTAATGTAATGTAGCATTGGTTTAGATTACCCTATGTCATTAATGCTTAGCTTTTTTTAATCATCAATTAAATAGGGTATGTTTTTCTTATTTATGCAGAAACATTTAAAATTTAATTTAATTGTAGATCAAGCTCTGTCCTATATAACATATTCAGGGCTGGAAAATTGTTTGTCATTTATTAGTTAACATAAATGTTAACAATTTTCCAGTATTGCAATTTTTTTCTTCACAGCTGATAATTCCTAACAAACATTAATGGAACAATATAACAATTGTTTTAGTTCCTTTATTGTCCGTATGAACAATAGTGCAGTCTTTTGGTATTGAGAGTTAGTTTTAAACAGTAGAGAGCTAATGTACAGTCTTTGTTTTATGTTCTTGTGCATTAATATAATTGTTGTCTGTGAATAAATATCAGGTTATTGATCCCAGTGAGTTTTCTATTTTGTGAACTCTGTGAAGACCTAGATTAGACAAAGTTTTAAATTATGGAAGGAATAAGATTCTAAATAGGTCTTTCGGAAGTCCAGTCTAACTGGAGAACATGGAAGTACTGAGTGAGTGCTCTCTTGCGTGGAGTGTCTGGTTGCATGGGCATTTTGGAAGGAACTTTACAAGAGCTAGAAGCATAAAAAATATATGCTACTCCAGCAGCGATAACATTATATAATTGAAATGTAGAAAATTTTGTGATGGCTGAAAGCAATGCATTGCTTATTCTGATTACAAACATGACTGAAGACAAATTGGAGAAAGTAATCAGATTCTCAACAGTCTGTGAATTGTGGATGGAATTTCACAGACTGTTTGACAGGGGAAGTGAGTATAAAGTTTATGATGTGTGCATCTTTGACACATGAAAACTCAATTCAGTTATCATGAGAGATTAGAAAATTAAAATAAAAGGTATGTCAAAGGAAAGATACTAGAAGAATTTGGTTTCTATTTGCAGTTAGATAATGGTCTTTTACAAGGATATATCTATGGGGAAAACACCTAGACTAATGTTTGGCCAAAGAGAAATAGCAATGAGCTCGGGTGAACTGAATTCATTTGGATGTTTGTGGCCCATTTCTGCACTCCATTTCAAATTACCTGTATCTTGTATTGTTTAAGGATGATTTCAGCAGGTTTCGCTCCATCTATTTTATGAGGCAGAAGTCTGACTTACCAGAAAAGTTGAGACAATTTTCAAAAGAGACTTATTTATAGGACATGTGATAAAAGAATTTGTAGCTGTTAATAGAGGGGAATTTTGACAGCTGTGCAGTTAGAGAAAATTATTAAGAGAAAATAGAATAAAGCAAAGACTGATGATGACTTACGCTCCTGAAGAACAGAACGGCGGCAGTGTAAGAGAAAACAGGACCTTGTTGGAGACAGTTCACTCAGTTATGCACGCCCATGGAAATATACCTCGGGTTTTCTAGGTAGAAATGGTGACTACAGCTTCTTTCATTTTGAACTGAACAGGACACTCGAGCGTAGACGGGAAATCCCAGTATGACTTGTGGCTAAGTAAGAAACCAAGTATCAAAAACTTAAGGATTATCTGCTCTACTTGCTATTCACACATCACAAAGCAGCAGAGAAGAAAGATGTATAAGAAAGCACAGAAAGGAGTTCTAATTGGGTATGATGGAGATGATGGGTACAGAACAGAATTTGGTGTGGACAGGATAATCAGGTAATAATGTCTAGAGAAGTCTCATTTAATGAAGAACCACTACTCAATCCTCATATAGTCAAACAATTTGAATGAGAAAGTTGAAGACCAATCAAGTCAAGGGAATGCAGAAGAATTAGAATGGAATATTAACTTTCAAAATAAAACCAATAAGGAAGAATAAAAGAACAATGAAGATCATGATACTGGGCAAGATGAGCTGAGAGGAGATGAGGAGGAAGAGGAGTTCACTGAAGAACAAGCAGATAATACACAACATGAAAGAGAATTACGAAATTGAGCTGAGATGAGGCGCCCACAGTGGTTTAATGACTACATAATGTCAGCCATTTTGGATGTCACTCAGCTAGAATAACCAGTAATCTATGAAGAAACTGCATCTAGTTTAAAAAGAAAAGACTAGATAGGAGCTATGGAGAGTGAAATTAGATCCCTGATGGAGAATGAGACCTGGGCCTTAGAAAAATGGTCACCTGGAATGAAAGCAATTCCTTTTAAGTGGGTGTATAATATTAAAACTAAGGCTGATGGAACTGTAGAAAGGATTAAAGCAAGGTTATTGGTAAAGGGTTACTCACAGCAAAAAGGAATAGATTATTCTCAGACATTCAGCCCGGTACCTTAAACATAAACAATTAGATCTCTTTTGAGTGTTGCAACTATTGAATGTTTGACACTGTGGCAGTTTGGTCTATCTACAGCATTTTTGTATGGAGATCTAACAGAAGAAATCTACATACAGTAGCCGGAGGGATTTCATGATGGATCAGGTTGGGTTTGCCAACTCGAATTCTACATAGCCTTAAGCAGGCACCTCCCTGTTGGAACCAACGGTTTGGAAATTTTTTGACTAATCAAGGCTTCAAAGTGAGTGATGCAGATTCCTGTTTATTCATAAGGTTAAAAGGAAATATGAAAATATTGTTGGCTCTGTATGCGGACGATGGACTGGTCGCTGCCAATGACACTCTGGAATTAACTAACTTCATGAGAACCATGAGGACAGAATTCAAAATCAGAGAAATACTTTGCAGCATTGCAGCTCTATATATATAATTTGTATATTTGGGAAGTATTTAAATTGTCTATATTTCAGTCAAGCATAGTAATTCATTTAATATTTAAAAGGTCATGGCAACTGCTAACTTGTTCGTATTTTATAAATTTTTGTTTTTCAAAATTTATTATGGTACTTTGCTCATTTCATCACTAGTGACAGACGTCAGCAACATACTTCATAGGATGACCTCACATTTTTTCCTTTTCACTAGACATGTAGCGGTCACATTGCACGACATGGTGGAACAAGGAAATAACAGAGGTCACCCTTAGCTGACGTGACTGACTGCTTGAAAACAATACGTCGATTTTTAGAACTACGTCAGATTTCAGGACATTACCACACCAAGTGATGCTACGATTGGTCCACTTTTCAATGAGGAAACTTTTGATTGATATATAGGGAAGCACAACCTTTCTCGGGTATCATAATAGTTTGTCAGCTGTCTGTCAGTTGTACAGGCTGCAACGAGTGATCGCTTGAATTACACCGACAAGCGCCTGCGACCTTAACCTTCTTTTGTATTTCAGACATTGAGAAATAGCTATTAAATTTATTTTTAATCCTTGCGAGGAGTCAATAGAGTGCTGTGAGAGAAAAGCAATCATTTTCTCTCATTTTCGTAACTATCTATTCTCGAAGTGAGAAGTTTTATTTTATAAAGACTGGCATTCTGTCTCTTGGATTTTTGTCAGCTACGAGTGTCAATTGTTTGTATTGCCGAGAGAATAATAAATCTCCATTGAACATTAACGTCATCATTTACTTATTCATTGTTGGCACTCCTATTATTAACAAACATAATTTTTTTTTTGAGCAGAGCTTCGTGTTGTCATCTGAGCTAATTTTGAGCTAATGTTTACTGCGGACTTCAGCGAGGATGTATAGTCAACATTACATTTGGTGCCCTCAAGTCTAGCTCGAATTTCTACACATCCTGTGAGTGAAGAATGCAGCTCATCAATTATTCACGTGCCTGAAGGTGAATCCAGCTGCCTGATCGCCGGTGCACCAGAGTTTCCATCACTCGTGTTCCAGGGTGTGTGTTCTATGTCAACCTCAAACATCAAGCAACAGAATTCAGTTGACACACCGCCCACAATTTCCAGTTAACGAACAAGACATCAAGGTATCAGTAAAATTTTCACCAAAGAATTTGCAGGATTGTAAATTGGAAACGTCATGTTTTTTTTCTGTTAAAAATATTTGTATATGTATCATATATATTTTTTGTTTTGTGCATTTTCTTTCAGCTGGTTGTGCCCCAAGTGTAATAATACAGGTTAAATGTGTAAGTATGTCATAATGGCTAGTCCAGAAGAAGCACGAGTAAATGAAGAGGAGGACTTTTCTGGGTTTTGATAATAATGGGGCAAACGAGGAAGCCAAAGTTAACGTGTCAAATGTGGTAGCGAGGCCTTCAGGTTCAGACTTGGAAATATAAATGGTTCAGGTCTGGGTAGTATAAAGGTGGAAACTCAGACAGAGGAGATGTTGGAGATGAGTGAACAGATAGGCCTGTTAGTGAAACTTATGACAGAACAAAAACATTCACTTAACGAACAAAAAGTAGAATTTGCAGAAAAATTCGACAAGGTACAACATGCAATTGGTGGTGGTGGTGGGAGCGGGGGTGGCGGTGATGGTGATGATGATGATTATTATTATTATTATTTTGCAGACTTAAAATTTGATCTAAATGTCAAATTGAATGAGGTTAGGGAGGAATGTGCAAAAACAGTAAACCAGTGTGAAAATATTGTTGTAGAATGCAAAGGAGGTTTCAATGAATGAAACTGAACTCCTAAAATGTCAAAATAAATTAAAAACTGTAACACAAGATTACAAAGATTTAGAGGCCAATGTAAATAAATTTCAGCGAGCACAGCAACAGGTAAAGAAACTTGTTTCCACAAAAGTGGAAAAAAATTCTAGAAAACAGTCGGGAAATCAAAAAGGTATGAATACAATTTAATGAACAAACAATAGAGGTGCAAGATAATGAAATCCACATACAACAGATAGAAGAGACATCAATAGAAAATGTAGAAAAAAATTTCCAGGAAAGTCCGGCATAGGCCAACATTTGTAAAACATTGGGAAGGAAGTAAAAAATATCTGTGAGGAATCTAAAGAGCAGTGTGAGGAGAAAATTAATCAACTGCGGAGGCGAGAATTCTCTGTAGCTGAAGGGAGTAAATTTTTTTTTTTGACTAGTGGTGAGATAACTGCTTTTGAAAGGGCAGTACCTCAATTTTATGGGAACTATTGGGGACCAGATCCCGTAGAGTTAATATATATATAAGTGTGAAAGGATACTTATTTATTTGGGTGGGTCAGATGAACAACAAGTAGATCTTTTCGTGAATAGGTTAGAAGCAGGATCTTCACAGTGGGCACTGCATAAGGAATCGGAATGGACAAGTTTCACAGAAGCCAAGGCGGCTTTTCTACGAAAATATTGGGGAATTAATTTGCAGGATGACATTTTACAGTATTTATTTATAGGCAAATTTGAGGATAAGGGTGGTTCAATGGCAAATTTATGTGCAGAGATTGTACTTGTAGTCAAAATACTTGGATAATAAAATGACAAGAAGAAAGATATATATCTCATATCATTCATAATTTTAATTGGCACATACAAGACTGTATATTAGGGATGAGAGCTAAATCCGTCGAGGAAGTGGTAGCACTATTAGAAACCCTTGATAGGAAAAAATGTGAAGAAGGTTTAAGGGGTAAGAGGCAGGACCAGCAGGAACTTAGGGAGGAAGGATCAGTCATTGGATGCCTCCCTCACAGAACAGGGGAATGATGAATGTAGAGTGCTAAAAATAAATTTCAACAAAAATTTTGGCAATGAAAATCCAGTACAAAATTCAGAGCTATGGTCAGAGAGGGAAATATTGTTAGAAGAAAATCCAACTGAAAATTTAATACAAAAGAAAAGGGGAGTATATCCATATATTCAGGGATTCATCACTGAGACTGGGTTTGAACTAAACATGTTAGTGGACTCAGGAAGCGATGTGACAGCTATATTGGAAGAATGGCTAGATAGCCTAAATAAGAGTAATGTGCATATTGTAGCAACTATGCCATTATCAAATGTTACCATTTTGGGGGCTGCAGGGGTAAGGAATCTAAATGTTAAAAAACTGATTACTATGGAAATAAACATAGCTCACCAGAACATGTGGATTGCCTTGTTAGTAGTAAAAGGGCTCAGTGTAAATATGGTATTGGGAGCATACTGGTTACGAGAACATGAGGCTATTATAAATTATGCAGCGAATTGTGTAGAGATAATAAGAACCAAACTTCCTTTTGGAACAGAGATACCTTTAGAAAACTGTTGTCAAATGCAAATTGTTTTGATGGATGAGGACACCATAGGGATTGACATGTGTTGAAATTTTATTGAACAAGATTATATCACAAAAGATGAGATAGAGAAAATTGTTTTTCATGGAGGAAGGAGTAAGGAAAAGGAAAGAATAATAGAAATTTTAGGAGACGAACTTGAAGCGTTTGCAAATTATCCAGGGTTAAAAAATAAATATGAATGCCACCTACAAATAATGGACAAACCTTTTTTTTTTTTTACAGAAACCATGTCCAATTGCGTATGCTTTAAGAACAGCTGTAGAACAATAGGTACATATCATGATAGGAACAACGTAATTGAGAGGCGTAGTTCAAAGTAATTAAATCCCATAGTAGTTGTCAAAAAGAACACAGGGTGGGTCAGATTATGTTTGGATGCAAGGAAATTAAATCATTGTACTAGATAGAGAATCACCAGAACCAATGGACGAATTATTACACAAATTTGAAGGGTGCAAATATTTTTCAAAAATTGGTTTGGTAGCTTCATATTGGCACATACCTTTGGTGCAGCAGTCGAGACATTACACTACTTTTCCTCATCAAGGAAAGACATGCTGTTTCAAAAGGCTACCTTTTGGTTGAAATGTTTCTGTTAGTCATTTTATTAGGGACTTGAAGAAGTTCTAGGGCTTGATGTTTTGGAGTTATTTACCATTAACGTTGAAGATATTGTGATTCAAGAACTTTTAAGGAACACTGCCTAATTGTACCGTGAGTACTTAGAAAATTGACAGGGCCAAATGACTGCTAGTCTTAAAAAGTCAGAATTCCTGAAAAAAAGAGATCAGTTTCCTAGGTAATTTAGTCAGTGCTCAAGATATTTGTGTAGATCCAAATAAAGTTAAAGCTATTCGAGACTACCCATATCCAATCAATTGTAAGCAGTTAGAGAGATTGGTAGGATTTTTCAACTACTTCAGGAAATATATTCAAAATTTCAGTCATATTTGTACACCTCTGAGAAAACTAATACAAATGGGACAGGCTTGGGAATGGGAGGCTGAGCAGAAAGAAGCTGTAGATTTATTGAAAAGAGAATCAGAGAAAGAGATGATGCTATACCATCCCAGGTTAGATAAGAGATAAGATGCTATACCATCCCAGGTTAGATAAGAGATAATTCATAGCTTGTGATGCTTCAGATGAGGCTGTAGGAGCTATTTTGTTTCGTGGTAATGATGAAGGGAAACATGTCCGTATTAATTTTGCAAGTAGGGCACTGAATACTGAAGAAATAAATTATACAGTCACAGAAAAGGAATTGCTTAGTATCATATTCGCATGTTCAAAATTTTGTTCGTGTATCTATGGCAGGGATACAACTGTGTTGACCGATCATAAGGCCTTATGCCATCTGAATACTTGCAAATTGCTACATGGTAGGATCACAAGGTGGATTTTAGCTTTACAAGAATACAATTCAAGGTTTTTTTCCCCCTAATTTAACCTATTGCTTAGTATTAAATGTACAACCATAGATAGGGTGGGGTTCTAATTGCATCTCGGGGTGAACCCCTTATACAACTAAAGGTGAGGGAATTGCATGCTAAGGAGACGGGCATTGCGGCAGAGAGGGATTGGGTAGCCATGGCCCAGAGTTTCAGGCCATGACTACCTCCCTAAGTGTACCTATAGCTGTACAGTAAAACCCCTCCCGACAGGAAAGAGTTCAAAACTTGTGGAAGCATTAAGAAATGCTACAGGAGATAGCAGGTATGGAATCCATGCTGATTTAATAGGTGACGAAGAACCAGTAGAGAGGTGACGGGGCTTGTGGGCCAGCATGTTAGAGGCACATACCCCCTTGAGGTGACTGCCATCTATATTCCTGCACAGCAATATCGACAGCAGTGACCAAAGGCAGAACCCCCTAGCTTCCAGCCAAGCGCGCCAAAAATCCGGGCAGCTCAGTCATGACACAGACGCCATCTTCTCTCGTCCGCAGCGATGCCAGGAACTCTGCGCCGTGGGTGAAGGTAAGGAACTGCAATAGGGGAGTCACCCCATCCTCCTTCAAACTCTCCCTTGGTCATAGACGTCAAACTCGCTTGATGGGACATCCAGGAGTTACCAGGTGTGAGGTGAATCTGCTGGCCCAGGTGCGAAGGCTGCCATCGGGGTGCTTTCGAGGTCTGATGCTCTTCAATTCCATTCCCTACACATCCGCAGTCGACAGCCCGCAGAATCCAGCAGAAAGGAGGTTCGCCAACTTTGCATGTTTCAGCACTTCTGGATTTCCTCCCCACCCCCCATCCTAGATCGTTGGGCTGCCTTCCACCGATGTGCTACTGCCATCTTCAACTGAGCCACCCAGGTTCCCAGCGCATATGACCGTTCATCACAGGAGCCGGAGTCTGAGTGGAATTTAAGTATTGAACAAGTCTCTGGCAAGGCACAGATAGTAGCAGATGCACTTTCACGGGGTAGGACAGATATACAGGCCGCTCAAGCTTTTGAGGGAACTGATGAAACACATAGGTACAGAATTACAGGAAATTGCAGTACAATTGAAAATTGAAATATCAGAGTATTAGCGACTCCAAAGGGTAGTACAGGAATTGGAAACAACTGTAGAGATATTATTAAGGAGAAATTTGTGATCAAGGAGGGATATTTGTTTAATAATATAGACACCACTGGTGCAAAATGGGTTCTACGCATACCTGATCAACTCAGGAAAGAAGTTGGTGAATATATACATAGTGACTGTGAGCGTTATGGTGTTACCAAAACTGTAAAGTATGAACAAAATTTTTGTGTATTTAGGGACATGTATTGAACAGTAGCCAAGGGTCATGTTTAATATTTGCACAAACAAAGGCACCCAATAGGAAATGTAAAGGAATGATGGGTAATGAACTGGCTACAGAGCCATTGGAAATATTAGAAAAAAAGGGGGGGGGGGGGGTGTATAATATATATTTGTAATTCTTTATATGTTGACTAAATTTGTAAAACTGTATCCAATCAAGAAGGCTACAGCCCAGGTAGTCACTGAAGAAGTAATGGACTGTTATGTACTAGAAATAGGTCAGCCAAAGAAAATTATTTCAGACAATGGGCCACAATTCTGTAGTGATAAGTTGAAAACACTAACATCCATTTTAGGAATTGAGTTAGAAAATACCACAGTGTAACATCCAGCAGCAAATCCAGTTGAATGGGTTATGAGAGAATTTGGGAGATTGTTTCAAACATACTGTAATGAACACCATAGCAAATGGGCTGTGATAGTAAGTGATGTGGAACAATTAATAAATAGCTTTTGGCATGAAGGTACAGGAGATACTCCCATAGAACTTATGAATCTGGGTAAACCCAACACTGTATTGCAAAATTTTATGCATTTTCCCGTAAGTGATGTTGGCAATGTGGGGATTATAAGAATTGCAGCCTCACAAAGGCTAGAGTTGAAAGCCAAGCACAGGTGGAAAAGGTGAGATAAGAATATGTAACCAATAAATGTTCAAAGTTAGTGGTGTACTTGTGGCCACACACCATTTGTCATCATTAGCAAATAAGCTGATTCATACATTTGTTGAAGGGCCATATAAAGTTGAAGCAGTAGTAGGTTATAATGTATATAAAGTACACAGTGCCAACTGGCATGTCTCGTTATTGTGGCCCTGGGGTTTAAGAGCAACATTAAATTGTAGGATAGTGTGTAATCTAACCTAATGTTTGGGTTATGGTGTATAAAAGAGAAAAAATTATCCAAATGATATAATAATGGTAAAAATGTGAAGGTACAAACTATATACATGTTATTGTAATTTTCATGGAAGAGCATACGTAAGGATGTACATGTAACAGACCTTGATGAGTTTAGAGTGAAACCAAATGTGATGTAATTTGTTCTGATGCTATTAGTGTTTATTCGTATAATGTCATTTTGATAATGTATTTACTTTTGTAATTGAATGTGAGAAAATTGTATTGAAATTAACACATGATTGAGTTTTTGGTTGCAATGAATTTTAAGGTTAGTTACTTAAGCCTATTATGATAAATCATAATAAATCTGTTTTCATTAATTAAATATATTTTGCAATAACTTTTTGCCATCATGACATTTGACCGTGGAACAACAAAAGGAGTGAATCAATGTGTTTTGTGAGAAGAGTAAAACAATATAAATGTACCTACAATTATGAGGTTTCCTAATATGAAAGGTATTGGAAAGTTTGGTGATTATTAAAAGTTATAATTTAAAATGAGTAATGAAAAGTGTCATAATTGGCTGTACCTATGCATCAAACATAAAGATTTAATTTGGAGAATGACAAGCTTAAGTTAAGTGAATAATGCTGTGTTTTAGTATATTATTGTAATTGAATTTAAGGGTGTATCGTAATTAAATCAAAGCACAGTATGTTTTGTGTCAATGGAAAAACATTATGAAATAACTTTTAAATGTATTTTGGTCATTACCAAGAAAGGTTGCTTGTGTGTTGATGGGTATTACATGTTAATTTTGGAAAATGTTCAAGGTATGTTGCAGATTAATTTTGAAAACCAAGAAAACATACTTTGAATTTGTACTTGATTATAATGATTAAATGTGAACTTGGGGAAAATGGATAGTATTGATATTGCTCCCTTTATGATGTCCATACTTTACTAACACTAATATTTATTCATGGTGTTGAGACAGGTCTGAAGTCCTTTAAGTTAAATTCAGTACTAACCTAATGCAAAAAGTAGTAGCTTTTGTATTTTATTCAGAACTTATACTCTTTTTCATATTGAGTATTGAACCATTCAGCCACTAATTAATCATGTAAACTGAATATGAATATAACATTGTATTGAATTTTAAAAGGACATGGGATGTGTATTATCTTTTTGTAACTAATTTTGATTAATTTACTTTGTGTGCTAATGTATTGTGAGATATCTTTGAAGGTCTTTAACTTTCTATGTGAATTTACAAACAGGTATGTTGTGACTTTAACTTGGTATGTGTAGGTATGTGATTGTATAATGATCAAATAATTTTTCTTGCAAGAGATGGAATGGCAGTTTAGCTATTGTACAGTCAACATTCATGTAGGTTTCGATTTGGGACAAGTTTCTTTTAAATTTTTCCCAAACCGAGTGGTGTAATGTAGCATTGTAACTATATATTCGGGAAGTATTTAAACTGTCTATATTTCAGTCAAAGATAGTAATTCATTTAATATTACTTGTTTGTATTTTTTATATTTATGTTACTCCAAGTTTATTATATAACTTTTCTCATTTCATCAGTAGTGACATAACAGCAGACGTCAAAGGATGACATCGCATCTTTTCTTTTTCACTGGGTTAGTAAACTAGACATGTAGCGGTCGCATTGCACTACATAAACAAGGAAATAACACAGGTCACCCTTAGCTGACATGACCAACTGCTAGAAAAAAATACGTCAATTTGTAGAACTATGTCAGAATTCAGGACATTACCACATTAAGCAATGCTATTATTGGATCATTTTTCCAGCTTTTCCAGCTAGTATTAAACAAAAACAATGGCTCGTTGGCCAATTAGACAGGGGAAACCAATTTTTTAATCATGAAAATTCATAATGACATTGCAATACTTTTGAAATAACCTATGTGAGAAACAAAAATATTTTATAATGTAAAGACATCCCTTGCTACTCATATAGCAGAAATGATTAAGTTACGTTTGACATAAAGGTCCAGGTATATTTGGATAAATGCATGTATAATTAGTATGTTTTAAAGCAAAATATAGTTGTGCACCTTTATGAAGTGTTAAAAAGAGATTAGAAACTGATCTTACAGGAAAAACAGTATAGCAACATTTAAAAAAATCACCAGTCCACAAGTCATGCCTACTGGAAGAACTGCTTAATTTTGGCAACTTTTCCCTTGTGGTGGCACGAGCTAAGGGAGCTGACATTTCACAATGCAGCCAGTTGACACAGCCTACAGCCTTGGCTGAGCTATGATGTATCTGTGGTTCCTCTGCTTGTACTGCATTTGCGCAGTGGGAAGGCAACAGAACTGTACTTTTGTAGATATATACTTATAACTACATATTATCAGTTTGTCCAAACTGCATGCAACACTTATCACTATTACATTTATTAACATTTTGTAAATTATTCTTACAGTTACTTAAAAGTATTTATATCACTAGGTAACAGTAGCAACAAATTTCATCACAGTGGTCTTAGAATGCAGTGATATGATAACAGCTAAGTTACACGTCATAATATTAAAGACTTAAAAAATTTTTGAAATTGTAATTTTTTAGGTCATTCGATTGTCATGGTTCAGATTACCTGAAACCAAAGCTGTTGTCATCCAGCTGGAATGAGAATAAGGATAGTGTGCCTGAAATCATATTTGCTAAGTACCAACATTTTTCTGGCTTCTCTTAATCTAATTATATTCTTCTAACATGAATAAATGGTACATATTTTCAGTACTTTACTCCTGTATGTGATGGCAATAAATTCAAATATTCCTGTTGTATTTGAAAACAATGAAAATGTACATTTTGATTTTGGGCTTTTTCTTTCTGTTTTAATTTTTCTGATATTGTGTTTGTAGTGTGTGCACGGGATCATGCATTCCTTTCCACAAATGAAGAAGAGATGTTACGTGAAGAGTACAGTGATTTGTCCAAACATGTGGATAATCTCGAACCACAGTGTTCATCTGGTTTCTCAGTTCAGTCATCACAGCCAGAGATTTCAAGGTTGACGTCAGAGACGAGAGACAAAGACTCAAAACAACTGGCGGATAAGACAAGTTCTTTTGAGAGTGCTGATATTACCACTGGTTCAACAATTACAGATACACCTTTCCAGTATTCATTTCATCCTGCTCAATTCTCTGCAAATAGTGCTCTAAACTTAAATATAAGAACACACACTGGTGAGAAACCTTTCCAGTGCTCATTATGTTCTGCTAAATTCGCTCAAAAGTGTGATCTGAATGTACACATGAGAACACATACTGGTGACAAGTCTTTTCAGTGTGCAATATGTTCTGCTAAATTCTCTCGAAAGGGTCATCTGAACTTACACGTGACAACACATACCGGTGAGAAGTCTTTTCAGTGTGCAATATGTTCTGCTAAATTCTCTCAAAAGTGTCATCTGAACCAACACATGATAACACATACTGGTATGAAGCCTTTCCATTGTTCAATATGTTCTGCGAAATTCCCTCATAAGGGTGCTCTGAACGTACACATGAGAATACATACTGGTGAGAAGCCTTTTCAGTGTGCAATATGTTCTGCTAAATTCTCTTATAAGAGTTCTCTGAACTTACATATGAGAACGCACACTGGTCAGAAGCCCTTCCAGTGTTCATTATGTTCTGCTAAATTCACTGTAAAGAGTAATCTGAAATTACATATCAGAACACATACTGGTGAGAAACCTTTTCAATGTGCAATATGTTCTGCTAAATTCTCTCAAAAGTCTGATCTGAACCCACACATAAGAACGCATACGGGTGAGAAGCCTTTCCAGTGTTCATTATGTTCTGATAAATTCTCTCGAAAGGGTCCTCTGAACATACACATGAGAATACATACTGGTGAGAAGCCTTTCCAGTGTTCAATATGCTGTGATAAATTCTCTCGTAAGCATTCTCTAAATATTCACATGGGAACACACACTGGTGAGAAGCCTTTTCAGTGTGTAATATGTTCAGCTAAATTCTCTCAAAAGTGTGATCTGAACTTACACATAAGAACACATACTGGTGAGAAGCCTTTTCAGTGTGCAATATGTTCTGCTAAATTCTCTCAAAAGTCTGATCTGAACCCACACATAAAAACACATACTGGTGAGAAGCCTTTCCAGTGTTTATTATGTTCTGTTAAATTCTCTCGAAAGGGTAATCTGAATGTACACATGCGAACACATACTGGCGAGAAGCCTTTCGTGTGTTCAATATGTTGTGCTAAATTCTCTCGTAAGCGTGCTTTGAACTTTCACATGGGAAAACACTCTGGTGAGAAGCCTTTTCAGTGCTCAATATGTTCTGCTAAATTCTTTCGAAAGTCTGGTCTGAACTTTCACATGGGAACACACACTGGTGAGGAACCTTTTCAGTGTTCAATATGTTCTGCTAAATTCTCTCAAAAGTCTGGTCTGAACCCACACATAAGAGCACATATGGGCGAGAAGCCTTTTCAGTGTTCATTATGTTCTGCAAAATTCTCTCGAAAGGGTTATCTGAATGTACACATGAGAACACACACTGGTGAGCAGCTTTTCCAGTGTTCATTATGTTCTGCTAAATTCTCTTGTAAGCGTGCTCTGAATTTACACATGAGAACACATACTGGTGAGAAACCTATTCAATGTGCAATATGTTCTGCAAAGTTCTCTCGGAAGTGTGATCTGAACTTACACATGAGAACACATACTGGTGAGAAGTCTTTCCAGTGTTCAATATGTTATGCTAAATTCTCTCGTAAGTGTGCTCTGAACTTTCACATGGGAACACACACTGGTGAGAAACCTTTTCAGTGTGCAATATGTTCTGTTAAATTCTCTCAAAAGTCTGATCTGAACCCACACATAAGATCACATACTGGTGAGAATCCTTTCCGGTGTGTATTATCTTATACTAAATTCTCTTGATAGGGTCATCTGAATGTACACATGAGAGCACTTACTGGTGAGAAGCCTTTCAAGTGTTCATTATGTTCTGCTAAATTATCTCGTAAGGATGTTCTGAACTTACACATGAGAACACATACTGGTGAGAAACCTTTCCAGTGTTCATTATGTTCTGCTAAATTCAGTTCCAAAATAAAAATCAAGCGACACACCAGAACACACAGGAGAAAAGCTTTTCCGATTTTCATTATGTTCAGGTAAATTCAGTTTTAAATGTTATTAAATCATGACATCATGAGAAACATGGTTGATAAACATTTTATATGTTCATAGCTAAACAATTTCTTTAGGAAACATTTTATGATTGATTATGAAGAGCTGAATTTATTGTTATATATAATTTGAAATGTTTTAATAAATTGCATGTAGCTGATTGATTCCTGTATATAGTTGTTAATTTTAACAATCAATTTTAATATTGTTTAATATTATAGTACTAGTTTATATTCTCCTTTCTCAGTTATCGCTGTAGCCTAGCAGTAGATTAATTTTAATCTATTGAACCTGCCATCTATTTTAATATATTTATATAAAATTATTTCTTTAATAACAAATGTTTGTAATAGGAATTTCTGAAATTTAATTTTTATTTTATAATTTTGATTATGTCAAATTAATATGTGTTTTAACTGTGGTTGTAGTTAAGCTTAATATTTAATGTTTCTATTTAGAGAGTTTATTGGCACACTGATTTTTAATTATTCTTTGACAGTGCTAGATATGTCGATCTTGCCACAAAGCACTGCTTCTTGGTGAGATGTTTAAGCAGGTCAGATATTTGTGTCCCACTGCAAATTTGTGTCTGAAATTCTGTGAATAGGATGTTCCGAAAAGATAGAGTATAATTTATTTAGGCAACCCATACATGCATAAGAATATATTTGCCAACTGCAAATAGTAATTATTTTTGTTTGAAATGTGCTAAGATTGACAAACATCATTACATCTGTATCTTGGAAATATAACAAAATCCTCTAGATTGATGTAACCATCATGAAATTGTTGGGGTAACTATTAGACATCAACGTTATTGTGATGCCATATTTATTTGTTTGTATTGTTACTTGATGTCAGAGAGATGCATCCGCTTTCATGAGTGATGGAGGTTTTAATAAAAATAAAAGAACAAAATTATATTTTGATTTATTTACAAAGTTATTATTTACAATATTAAACTATCTTTCTCCAATTTTACTCTTGTTATTCTTAGTGAGTGCATTATGTTAATTTTAATTAAAGTCCTTTTCAATATGTCTTTGTTAGTTGTAGTAATTTAATTCTCACTCATTATTAACACATGTTCATTCTGTCTATTGCCATCATACCAAAAGTCTTTCACTCACGCATCCAGTTCATAGTCCTGCCCATCAGTCTCTCTCTCTCCATTCCACCAATCCTCTCAGTCCGCGATTTTCTATTCCTCTGGTATCTCTTGCTGCCACTCAAAGCTCTGCTGATTTGTCTCTACTCTGTCGCTTAAGTTTGCACAATCCTCCAAAATCTCAAACTGACTGCTATAGACATAGACACACTCATCACATTATTCTTCAAAATTATTCATTACAATTTTACACATGACCATCTGTTCAGAAACAAGCGTCGCACGGACCTACCATGGCGGCCTACAGGGTTCACATAAGCGGAAGTGCTATGCACGCCAAGTAAAATATTTTATTAGTGAAAATAAAATGGCACGAATTAAATTAAAAATTTTTTAAATATTTTTATAATTTCTTATGAATTTTGATATTATTTCAGTGTCCTTTATGACGGGGTTCACGCCAAATATCAGTGTTAGCAACAAACACTGTAAAACATTTTTAAGACATATTAAACCCTGCAAATACAAAGATAAAACACATTTTACACTGAGAAATAACATTTATGTGAGAGTTCAAAATTATTGGTCTCTCTGCACATGTGCAGGACATGTGACACATGCGTGGTGAGCGCAGTAATGGGCTCTAGCACCGCTGGCTGTTAGCCGGCATCAAACTCAAAGTACTTCTAGAACATCAGAAGTTGCAGTTTTTGGGTGAAGGGAAGAACCAAACCCAAGAGAGAGAGAGAGAGAATGCTACAGTTTGAGATGTCAGGATAGAGAAGAGAAACCTGTGGTATGCTGTGTACTTTGGAAAAGCTGTGACAGAATCTGTGCGTATTTTCTTCAACACAAGACATCGTGGGAATTTAAGAACGCAGAAGTCAAAGCCATATATATATATATATATATATATATATATATATATATATATATATATATATATATATATATTATATATATATATATATATATATATATATATATATATATATATATATATATATATATATATATATATATATATATATATATATATATATATATATATATATATATATATATATATATATATATATATATATATATATATATATATATATGTTATTCATGTTTGGAGGAGAACTGTTTGTAAGTACACGTTGTACAAAAAACTGTTTGAATTTAGGGTAAAAGATGAGTTACGGGGAAAAACTAGAATTTGTATGATTTGAAAGTACACATGTACTGAAATTCAGGAAATTGAAGTAGAACATCAAACATATAGTACAAAACATTCGAGTTATTATTCAAAAAATTGAAAGCTGTACAAAATGAAATAAAAACAATTGAAGTACAACATACTAATAGATTTGATCAGTTAGAAATCAAATTGGATACTTATGAACAAAATCATAGGGAACGAAAAGAAAAATTTGAGTAAATAAAAGTTGAACAGGATGAGGTTTACGCAATTGAATTAAATAAAGAAGGGAAAGGTAAAGATGATCTAATGATTAAACAGGATTTTATGTCATTAGACAATGAGGTTATGTTGTGTGTATAGGAGAGTCTTGGGCATTACTAAACATTTTAACACTGAAAGTTTGCAGTCACTACAAGGAAATACTTTATGGGCTGTTAGACTTGCTTATATTTTGCCACTCATACAAAATTGTGCCAGAATGAACTTTATGGTTGAAAACTCGGACGTGTCTAGCAAACTCCATAGGGTGCTTCCACAGCCCGCAATTAATTAAGCACACTCCTAGATGAATAACTTCTCTGTGATGTTAGAGAACACAGTCTCCACAAGGAAAGGGGTCTACAGCCAGTAGGATGGACTAGATTTTCCTGAAGACAGGACACGGAGAATTACGAAATGAACAGTGGACACATGTTATTACTTGGCATCTCCTAGCATGTGGCGAGTGTGTAGACTGCCTTTACACATAGCCAGCTAGAATGGAAATAATATCACTGTAAAATTACACAAATGACACAAATAAAGATAGTCAATATGGGACATGACATGAATGGTCACAATAAACACGCAGATGCGTGAAAGTAAGCTTAGACTGTGTGGATGCCGTTGGATAAGATTCGTAGCGGATTATGTGGTACATGTTAAATTGCAATATTTCTCCATAAAACTGCAATTTATTGTCAAACAAATAGTCAGTGATGTTGGGAAAAATATTCCCTGGAGATTTAGGCATTTATAGACTTGTAGCACGCCTGTTGGTGGGAAAATCAAACATGAAAGGGATAGCGTGATTGTACATACAAAGCATCAATCATATGAAGAATACACAGAACACTCAATAAAAATAATACATAGAACCCTGAACATAATTATGGCACACGTGATCTTACATAAATAAACCCTCAAAGAGCATGGATGCCGCAGATATTCAGATATTGACTTGGCAGCTGTTAACCACATGGTCGCAAATGATGCCATAAAAGAATTTACCATGACAAAAACCCTAAAATACATACATAGAAATAAAGCCCTTAAGATTGCATGCAGCAATTAAACAGAAATTACACAGAAATGCCAGATTCAAAGTTGTGTGGGCCGCGTGGCCTCTCCAACATCTTTCCTGCTTTCTCCTCATTTATGTTTAAAAAGCCACAAGGGTGCAAATTATTAAGTTAAGTGGAACATAATACTGGGGAAATATCTGGCAAAACATACGCTAGGCAAAGGTTAACCGGTATACTAAACGTGAGCTATTGTAATCTACATCAGTGCAAAAAGTTTGAAGTGCATACGTCACAGCGTCTTACCTCGACAGACTGCCCAGAGGCAGGGATCGCGCAGACCTACCTTGGCTTACTACGGGGTTCACACAAGCGCAAGTGCTATGCACGCAGGGTAAAACTTTTATCTTTTAAAAGAAATGGCACGTAAATATTTTAAAAATAGATTTGCATTATACATTTTAATCGTGAATTTTCTGTATTCATTAAATGTCTTTTATGATGGCGTTCACATTGGATTAATAATGTTCTTATTTTTCGTGCAGTGCACATTTTGATTTTATAACCAAACATTGGGTAACATTTTGAAACATAAATTTTGAACACTTAAAACTACTTGAAACCTGAAATTAAAAATAGACTGTATTTACACTCCAAATATATAATCCCTTATGGGAAATTTCAGGTTATGCCACCTTGGGCACGTGTATGCCCATGTGTTACATGAGTGATGAGCGCCGTCATGGTCTTAATGTGGCTGGCTGTTAGCCGGCGTCAAACAACCCCGTCCCTCGAAGGCCAAGGTGGTGCGAGCAACTCAACTCTGTTCGGCTGTGAACAGGGACCATCGGTTGAGGACAAGAAGCATGGCCTCTTTGGTGTTTGCAGTGGGTGGGGGGTGTAGGCTGGAACCATGTTGTGGGGACATAGTGGTGACTCGCCTCACCTCTTGGGAGTGCTGTGATGTGGTTTGTTGACATGTGGCATCACACTCACTTCCCTACTAACTTCCCCAAACCCTTTGAAACTCTCTTGCCCTAATAAGCCTATCCTCTGTGGGTGCTGGATAACTTTGGAAAGGTGTTACACTTTTACTTGTGGTGTACTGGTTTGCGTTTTCACTTCTGTTATAACCATTGGTATTGGTGCCTTGGGAAAATCCCTCAAAACCTGTATCACTGGCACTGGTTGTGTTGCAATTTACGTGTTCACTGTTACCACTTCCCTCATTTACACACGTGAAACCTCTGAAGCTACTTTGATTTTCTAGACTACTATTCGCCTCTACAGGAAAGCCCTGAAACTGTTTTTCACAACTACTATTTTTCTCTCACTTGAGTATATACGCTTTCGTTGCCTTCTCCTTCCCCGCTTTGTGTGGAGTGCTCGGATTGTGCAAAGCCCCTATATGACATAATGTTCACTGTGTTGTTTACATTTTCCGGGTGCATAATCACGAGACTGGTGTTGTTTTGATGCGTGCTACTTCTGTCATTCATTGTACCTCCTGGTACGCAACATCGCGCTCACTGAGGTACTGGGCTATCCAGCTTCTCCTTGAAGGTGTACGATCTATATGCAGGTCGTCACCATGACGTTTCGTGACTCGTCGTGGACCCAGCTTCATAAGAAATATGGAATTCCCCATCTTGGCCGTTACTCTTACCGGCCCAATCCACTTGGGTGCCAGTCTTGCACAACTCCCACCGATAATGGGTTATACCTTACATATACATACATGCCGGGCTCTAACACTGGCGGCAGCCTTCTGCTTTCCAGTGCCCAAGTATTACAATAATTTTCTTGCTTCGCTCTCGCCTCTTCATGAATTTGCACTTGGTGTGTAACAATTTCCTAAGGCAGTATTGGCGGGTTTTCGTGGGGTTCTCCGGGCGCACACAATTCGCGATCCTGTACCATTTCCAAGGTTGTTTTTCCGGTTGCCGCATTCACTCTGTTTTGCAAACCAAATATGACCTCTGGAATCAATTCCGATCGTCTGGTGTGATGTGCTCATAACCTGATGCGTAACTGAATGTTTACATCCTGGTTACGACGTTCGGTCGGGTTTGCCCTGGGGTGGTAGGTTGGGGTGGTACGGTGTTTGGTTCACCATGCGGCACAATAATCCCTCCTCTTTCTTCCTACAAACTGCATACCGTTGCCGGTCAGTAGGTATTCGGAATGCCCCCATCTTGGGAAAAATTCTGCTCTCATTACCTGTGCAACCCTGTGTGCACAAATGTTACTAACTGGAAATGCCTCGGTCCATCTAGTAAACAAATCAGTGGCGACAATGAGGAGTCTTTTACCGCCCTTGGTGCATGGGTACTGGCCCATGATGTCCGAGTGCGACAGTTTTAAACTGCTCAGTAGGCAGCCTTGGTTGTTGTGGAGCGTCGCTGTCCTCCACAGCTTCCGGGTGTTGCTCATAACATAAATCTGTACATGCTTATGTATTTCCCCTTGTACTCCTGGGCAATGGAAAAACTTTTGTACATTCCTATGTGTTTGTTCGGAACCCGGGTGGCCATGCTCTAAATTATCATGTGCATATTTTAGTACAAGTTCCCGTGTTTCCTTAGGTATGTATGTTCGCCATTTCATGGCAATTACGGGGGCGTTTGCTGGAATTAACCAGTCCACTACTCTCTAATATTCTGATAACCTCGTGGCACAGTTTAGTGGGCGCTGGGAAGCATCTGGGTAGTTTTCTTGCACTGTGTGTACCTCCCTTAACACATCTCGGACATTTAACGAGACCAGTTCACCGGGTGGTGTGGCCACAATGTTCTGTAAAACAAAAGCTGGTGTGTCTGTGTGGCACTGCAAGGTGGTAGTGTTACAGGATTTGTAGTGAATGACCCAGAATGATGATTGTATGTATAGGTCGGCAGTACTGGACATGTAGGAGGACAGTGTGGAATGAAAGATGGCGAGGGGAGTAACTGTAAACATAGGATAGGTTAATGTAATTGTATTATAATAAAGTATAACCACAACTCGTGTATAGTACTACATTAGCCCCAACTGACACTTAAACATGGCGCAGTCGGTTGGATATTAATATTAAGGGGCTAGAAATGCGAGTCGGGCACGGTCGTGATTGTCTCTCGTGCGCAAAAAGCGAATCCGGGAACAAGGCAAGACAGAAGAGTACACAGCAGGGAGAAATATACATGGCTGTTTTTATATAAGGAATAATCAAAATTTGTGCATTATGGAATGTCTAGCATCGACCTCCCTGCAACTCCCTCCGAAGTTAAATTTAGAAGGTAATGTGTACGAAAATTAGTTGCAGTTCAAACGCCATTTTATGGTTTACCTCGGAGCCAGTGGGAACGACCTGGACCTAACGGAAGATGCAATTTCAGATCAAAAGAGAAGAGTTTCCAAAACAAAAGCAAGAATATTGCTGAATGTCGCAGGGGAAGATGCGATTGACTTGGCGGCGACATTTAGCCTAGGGGACAAAGACTTTGATGATTTTGACAAGTTAATTGAAGCTTTTGATAACTATGCCGCCCCAAGGTGAACTGAAATCTATGTAAGGTATGTATTTAATCAGTGCTGCCAGAAGGAAGGGGAGACATTCGACCACTTCTTTACTGAGGCCAAGAATTTGATGAGTTGCGGTTATGGGGACCAAGAAAATAGAATCTTCAGGGACCGAATAGTGATTGGTATTAGAGATAATCACCTCAGGGAGGCCCTTCTCCGTATAGATGACTTGAAATTTGAACATGCTATTCGGGACTGTCGTACAGCTTTGCGAAGCAAAATGTACAACAAAAAGCTGACAGAAAAAGAAGATAAACAAGTGCCCTTGGATGTGGTGCACATTAGTAATTGGAGATCGCAACCCTCCCCCCTCCCCGTACAGTGGTCAAAGTGTTAATGGAATATACAGTAGAAACAGGGCTAGGAAACAAGGGGGAAGTGGTCGAGTTTATCAGCCTAGGGCATGCAGTAGGTGCGGTAAATCTTACCAATATGGCATGTGCCTCGCATATTGGAAAACATGCTTGTACTGTTAGGAGAAGGGACATTTTGTCAAGCAGTTCCAGAAGGCTAAACAACACAGAGTGCAGGAGGTGGCTGAAGTAAGCATCGAAACTGACACAGCGGAGGCATTCTATTGCGATCACATTAGAGTCGAAACTGTTGAACGGGAATGTCGGAAGGAGTAGAAACAAAGTGTAAATCTCAATGGTCACTTGACACAGGCTCAGTGGTGAACATATTACCATTGGTGACACTCAAGAGTGTGATCGGGGACATTCAGGTGACATTAGAGCAATAGTAGTAGCATATGGGGGGGGGGGGGAGACTAAGTTAACCCCAGAGTGTCGTGTGACTTTCAAGTGCACTCATGGTGGCACTACTATTAGTCTCGAATTCTTAACTAGGAATCGAGGCCTGTGTGCAGCTAGGTTTGATTAAGTGCTTATACAGTGTTAGTGAAAACAATGTTCTGAACACCAAAGAAGAATTTGTAGTGCAGTACAAAGACGTTTTTCAGGGATTAGGAAAATATCCTGGTTAGTACACAATAGTCACAGAACCCAACTCAGAGCAAAAAGACGACCAGCCATGCGCAAACCAAGAGTGATAAATGAGCGATTAAAGGCAGTACTGGATCTCCTGGAACAAAAATAAGTGATTACACAAGTTAGTCAGGTAACACCGGAGTGTATCATCAGTAACCTTGTAGTAATATAAAAGCCAAATGGTCAGCTGTGGTTGTGCATAGATCCTGTTGAACTTAAGAAAGTGGTGAAGAGGAAACCTTACCCAATCCCAACCCTTAGTGACATAAGTGACAAGCTGTGTGGGAAGAAGTACTATACAGTGTTTGATATAAAGGACGGGTTCCACCTCTTCGAGTTGGAGGAACAGTCAAGCCTGAAATGTTGCTTTACAACGATGGTGTCTACAGATTTTTACCGCTTCCATTTGGTGTGTGTAGCACTCCTGAAAGCTTCCAAGAGAAGAACGAGGCAATTTTCGGTAAGTTCGTAATTGTTTACTTTGATGATATTGTGGCATTTGGGGACACAGAACGTGAGCATGATGAGGCAGTTAAAGCTGTTATCAAGCAGACTCGTGACAACAATGTTAAATTTAACGAACATATGCTGCAATACAAACAAATCAGTGTCAAATATGTAGCTAAAATTTATTCAGCAGAGGGTAAACAAGCTGACCCTGATCACGTTAGAGCGCTACTTGAGGCTGAGACTCCTAAAGATAGGCAGGAGTTATTAAGAGTTATGAGAATGTTCAGTTACATCAGGGAATATGTGCCAGACTTTGCAAAAGTTGCAGCATCTCTCAGAGACCATCTAAAATTTAAAACAGAGTGTGATTGGTTATATGTTCACACAGGAGCTTTTGAGGCTGTTTAGAGTAAAATAGCAACTGCAACAACACTAGTTAACTTTGACCCAGGGTATCCGATAGTTATTCAAATTGATGCTTCAAAATCAGGGTTAGGTTGTTGTCTAATGCAAAATGACAAACCAATCGCCTATGCTTCACTCTGTCTAACACCTAGTGAAGCCAATTATGCACAGATAGAAAAAGAGATGTTGGCAATACAGTGATCATTACAAAAGTTTCACAATATAGTGTATGGATATCCTGTTACAGTTATTACTGATCATAAGCCTCTTGTGCCTCTGATGCAAAAATATCTCCATAAAATAGGGTCCACTAAGCTAAAATGAATGCGTCTGAAATTGTACAAACATGATATTCTACTGAAATATATACCAGGAAAGGAAAACATGTGTTGCAGATATGCTTTCCAGGGCATATCTAACAGACACCATAACCGAAGACCCCAACATGACAGTAGTTGCTCTTTCCTTGTATTTCTTGCCTTTCAGTGAGAGAGCCAAAGAGGAACTGATCACTGCAACCCAGGATGACCCAGTGCTGCAGGATGTAAGAAAATACTACTATAATGGGTGGCTAAAACATATATCAAGTGACAGACAAGTGTACTGGAAACACAGATCTAACCTGTTTGTAGAGGATGACATTGTGATGATAAATGACATGGACGAGGACTGTGTAACAGTAGTCATCCTAGTAGCACTGAGAGGTAAGATGCTCCAGCTGATGCACGAGGGACACTGTGGGAGGGACAAATGTCAAGCGAAAGCCAGGCAGGCTGTGTTTTGGGCAGCCATGAACGAGCATATCACAGCATATGTTAAAATGTGTAGGGTGTGTGAATCATAACAATCGGCGAAGTAAAAGGAAACACTCTGTAGCAGACTGTTCTAATTCTCCGTTGGGAACAAATCTCCACAGACATACTTAATCAGTATGGGAAAAGCTACCTTGTAATTGTGGATTACTATTCACAGTGGCTGGAAATTATCCCAATCCCAGATAAAACTGCTTCATCTCTAATCCAGGCATTAAAAACTGCCACCAGCACTCATGGTAACCCTGAAGTTATGTATTCAGGTAATGTTTCATTTAACTCTCTTCAGTTCAGACAATATGTGACTGAGATACATAGCAAACTGGTGACATCAAGCCCCAGATACCATCAAAGCAACGGATGAGTAGAAAAGGCAGTGAGCATCGCAAAATCGACCTTGAAGAAAGCTATAATGAAATTATAGGATTGGGGGGATCTGTTACGGGAGTACAGGAATACACCCATAGTGTCGCTGACAGCATCACCAGCTCAGCTGTTTATGAGCAGAATACTTAGATCAGGGTTACCTAGCACCACATACAACTTACAACCTAGGGTGCATAAGAATGTGTTAGCAAAGGTCAGAGACAACCAGCTAAAAAGGGAAACCTGGTATAACAATACAGTCAAAAAGTCATTGGACCACTTCCAACAAGGACACAAGGTGCTCATCAGCACAGGGAAAGGAGATCCATGGACCAGGGGGAAGATATTCCGGAAACACGACACCCCTAGATCATTCTGGGCTGTGACAGAAGATGGAAGTATTGTAAGGCGAACAACAAAGCATATTTGTGAGTGCCGCACCAGATCGCCAAGTCAGACAGCTACCAGTTCCAGCTACTGGCTGAGTTAGCCAGGTGCAACTGCAAACCAAACCGACAGGTCCACGAGCATTAGACGACTGTCAACTTCAGGTGAAGAGGAAGAGAGTTTTAGAGGGTTTCGAGTCAAAGAAACAGATGTAGGTGAAGAAGAGGAACGAGAAGCCCTGGAAGCACCAGCAATCAAAATAACTCGCAGTGGTGGAGTGAGCAGGCTACCACAGCATTTCATCGAAAAAATGTAAAAAAGTGAAGGTGTTGCAGGGCTTGTAGTGACTGACTTAGAATGATGATTGTATGTATAGGTTCGTGGCACCGAGCATGTAGGACAGTGTGGAATGTAAGAAGGTGAGGGGAGTAACTTTAAATATAGGATAACCTTGATGTAATGATATTATAATAAAGTATATGAATAACTACAACTCGTGTATAGTACTATATTAGCCCCTACTAACACTTAAACAGGTAGTGGCTCTTCCCACTCAGTGTCATCTTTTACTGTTAGGTTCGGACAGGGATTTCTGGACAGTGCGTCGGCGAGTTCATTGGTTTTTCCCGCCATGTGTTCTACCTTTAAATCGAACTCCTGTAGCAGTCAATCTCAGCGGGCAAGTGTACTCTTCCCATTATGCATGCCTTCCAACCAAACTAGACAATGGTTATCGGTCTTCAATGTAAACTGTCTCCCTATCAGATATGTCCGGTTCTTCCTCAGTGTGTGTACAGTTGCTAAACACTTGCTCGTTCATGTGGTATTTACATTCCACATCGACAAACTTCGCGCTGTGGTAGTTGATGATTTGTTTTTCCCCGTGTTATCCCACCTGGCATAACACTGCTCCAATGCCTTCTTAGCTCGCATATGTCTGTACGACAACCTGTAACTCCGGACAAAATTTGACTAGCAGCTTACAATTTTGAAAGTAACTTTGATATCTTTAAATGCTTGGTCGGGTTGAGGTGTCCATACAAATTTACGTTTATCACACAGCAATTTAGTCAACTGTGCAGTTATTACAGAAACATTTGGAACGAATTCCCTCAACCAATTTATCAAGCCAAAAAATTTTCGAACTTGTTTACGTGACTTGGGGTGGGTTTGTTTTGTATCTCTTGTACATGTTGTTGTTCCAGTTCGTGTCCATTCCCTGTTACATAGTGTCCCAAAAATTCCATCCTACTCATCCCCAACTTACACTTGTCAACTTTACTGGTGAGTTTGTATTGTTCGAGCCTCTCGAACACAAGGCTCAGGTGGTGTAGGTGCTCCTCCTAGCTATTAGACCATACAAGTACATCGTCAAGATACGCCATCGCAAAGTTTCCTATGTAACCATCTAACACATGTATAATTAGGTTTTGAAAAGTGGCAGGGGCACATTTTAGGCCGAATGGCATGGCAACAAACTGAAATCTACACCTGTCTGGCATGGTAAAGGCAGTCTTTTTATGGTCTTGAAGGCGGACAGGTACTTGCCAATATCCTAATTTAAGGTCGAGTGAAGTAAACACAGTAGCTGGTCCTAGTGTTAACAAAGTGTCTTTGATGTTAATGACTGGAGGTGGCATATTTACACTTATTTTGTTGAGAGGACAGAAGTCTAGACAAAACCTCCATTCACAATCCTTTTTAGGGGCTAGTGTAAAGCCTGAATTGTAGAGACACTCCGCAGGTTCAATTACATAATCACTGAGCATCTCTTATACCTGTTGATTGATTATGAGCTGGAAGAAAATACCTGGGTCTTGTGGCTTGGAGTACACTGGGTCCTCATGCGTTGTGATGATGGCATGCTCTGTGACGTCAGTGTGCTGCAGCATCCCATCAGTGTGGAACACACAGGCATACTGGTCCAGCAGATGTTGCAGACCTTGTTGATGTTAGAGGACCTCGTGCTCGAACTTGGTGAGTGGCACGGCAGCTGTTGTCGCCAGCAGCGTTGCCCCTACTGCATACAGCGTCCACCTTCCACGTGTCCCCACGTGAAGATGGTTGAGATGTGGCTTAATCACTGCTTGGTTGTCAATCAACCACAGGTACCCCAAAATCATTTACTCACACAGGTCTGGCACAATGTAGACATCTCACTTTGTACGGAGTTCGCGTATGCCCACTGTCACATGCATTATGCTTATTGCCTCATCCTGTTGATTGGTAGTGGCGAACTGCAGGCGATGTGGCGGCACTCTAGTTGTTATTGCCTGTATTAACCCCTCATGTAGAAAATTGTGGCTTACAGCAGTGTCTATCACAGCAATCACATTCTTTCCCTTAAGTTCGACATTGACCCTTAACGCACATACAGTACTGTCACTGACCTGGAACACTTTGGCACCTTCATTAGGGCGGATTCCTACTACCTGGTGGTGGGATTGGTCAGGTGTTATTTCGTCAACCTCCCGGCTCAGTTTCCCGACCAATTGCCCTAATAATAATCTTCCCGGTTGTTATGGTGAAAGTTCCTCTGTATAATGTTTGATCTTACTGGCAGAAATGGCGGTGGTGGTCACGTAACATCTGGCATCATGGTCGATGCTGGTGTGTGGTAATTCTGTCTCGGGGGTTGGTATTTCTGCCCCGCCCGTACATCTTGCTCATGGAGGCACACCTCCTGCATGTATTGCTCTACACTCACCTGTGTTGTCCGTCGCAAGTATGGCCTAATGTCCGGTGTTGTCAAGACGACAATTATCTCAAATACTCCGTGGCTAGGTTGACATGGGTTAAGGCATTTATACAGTCCTAGTTTGCTCTGGATGAATTCTTCGATCCCTTCGTGTTCCCGCTGTTTTTCATGGTACAATAGCATTTGGGCATGGATGCCATCTCCATGCGTATCAAACCTGCCCAGTAACCTATCGCAAAACTATTCCCATGTCACTCGAGAGTCTCTTACTAAGTTCCACCATATGGCGGCTGCTCCTCTGTCGGTTTGCAGTGACCTCGGTCCAATATTCCCAATGAACGTGGTATCTGTTCAGTTTCTCCTCACAAACTGCAAGAAAAGTTTCCGGGTCTTCTGAGTCATTCTCTGTAAAAATTGGCAAAAGTACATTATGATCTGGACCCGTTAATCCTTGTGACGTATACAAGACCACTACTAGTGGCAGCATGGGCTCACATCTGTTGATGTCAGTGACACAATATATGTACAGTTCGTCTTATGGCACTCGTCACAGTTTATAACACCATCACGGAAGGTTACATATTCATCAGGTCCTATGCATCACAAATGTGAGTCCTATTTGCACTGCTGGCACTGCGCTCATGTTGTTCCCACTCTGCCACATCCAGTATGCGCACACAGGCATGGTTATGACGGTGTTGACATGGTATCGGACCTACATTGGCATAATGGTTTTTTCCCACAAGTTCTCAGCAAACAAATTAATTTAGCTCACTCTGCCGCAATGTACACATCAATCGACCCTCATGTCCTCCATTTTCGCGATCGCGATCATGGGTGATGCGGTTGCCGACATGGAGGTCTTAATGGCTTCTCGTGGGCGATCAGATGTGGTGTCCGCCATTTTGATGCGGTTGTCATGGATGACGAGGTGCAGATAAACACACTGGACCTACATGGGAACACCAATTGACGCTGCCGGGAGAGACATGAGACGTGACACAATAAACTTGCGGTAGGTGGGCGCCAACGGTGTTTACCAGCACCACACTTTGAGACTCAGGGTTCTCAGGTATGCTGTGAGTTCTGTGTGTCCGTCTTACCCGAGCGTGCTTACAAAACATATCGTATTACTAAACATTTTAACACTGAAAAAGGGCGAGAGGTTGCTCTCACTACAAGGAAATACTTTATGCACGGTTCGACTTGCTTTTATTTTGCCACTCATACAAAATCGTGCTAGAATGAACTTTATGATTGAAAACTCGCATCTGTGTAGCTAATCGGGTGCTCCCCAGCCTGCAATTAATCTAGCGTGCTCCTAGATAGATAACTTCGCCGTGGTGTTATAGAACATTCTCCGTAAAGAAATGGGTCTACAGCCACTAGGATGGACTGTAGATTTTTCCTGAAGACAGGGCACGGAGAATTACGAAATTAACAGTAGATACATGTGATTATCTGGCATCTCTAACATGGACTCGTCGGGGCACATCTCCTAGCATGTGGCGAGTGTGGTGGCGGCCTTTACACAAAGCCGGCTAGGACAGAAATAATATCACCATACAAATGACACAAATTACACAAATAAAGATGAGACTGTATGGGTCACGACATGAATGGTTACAATAAACACGGAGATGCGTGAAAGCAAACTTATATGGTGTGGATGCTGCTGGCTAAGTTTCGTAGTGGATCACGTGGTACATGTTAAATTGCAGTATTTCTCCGTAGAACTGCAAATTATTGTAAGGGACAGTGTGGTCATACATACGAAGCATCAATCACGTGAAGAATACACAGAACCCTGAATAAAAATAATACATAGAAAACTGAACATAATAATGGTGCACATGATATTACACAAATAAACCCTCAAAGAGCTTGGATGGCGCAGATATTGACTTGGCAGATGTTAACCCAGTAGTCGTAAACGATGTGGCCGTAAAAGAATTTAATATGACAAAAACCCTAAAATACATACATAGAAATAGAGCCATTAAGATTGCACACTGCAATTATACAGAAATTACACTGAAATGCCTTTAGCATAGGTGGATGGCGCCAAATTCAGAGTTCTGCGAGCCATGTGGCCTCTCCGACATCTTTTATCCTTTCTCCTCTTTTAGGTTTAGGAGAAGGTGAATTAAATATTAGGGTAAGATATGTAATTTTAGTTTAAAGACATACTATCAATTTTATTACAATAGCAAACAAGAATGCACTTTTAGAGAAAATGTTATAATATATTTAATATAATTAAATATATCCATAGCGGATGACCTGTGAGATACATAACATATAAAATATTAGAAAATTTAAAATCAGTGGAATATAAAGGTAGTAATAACAGTAATAATAATAATTACAAATGATGATATGAGTAGAGTGCTACTTGTAGATGCTGTAATTAATAATTATATGTAATATTGATGTGGGGTGTTTTAATAAATTATAAAATGGTTCTAAATAGATCACAATGTGCAAATTATAAATTGTTATAAGTGGTAATTTCGTTTATGAAACAGAAAATTCAATTTTTAATATAAACAAATAAATAAATTTAATTTCTTAAAAGAATTGTGTACAAATTGACGAAATTAAATACACAAAATGTTAGACTATATAAACGTCATGTAGAATTAAATTAAGAATTTGTGCTACACAGGGCCTCGGGAGAAACTCGCCACAGGGCAAATACCCTAGAATTTACCTTGCTCCCAACGACCCCATGCAACAAACACCAAATAATATAATGGACCAGTTGCGTTGAGTAGGGATTCCCATAGGTTAGTTGATAAGAGACAGGGCCGAACACTAGCCCAGTTCGGCAAACTTGCATTCGCTTTCACAACAAATAGTTTTGCCTGCATTGAAAAATTAGTTTTAAACTAGGAATTTAATATTTTAAGGTATGTGCCAAGATGTGTTCAAATTTAACTAAATAAATAACAAGATGTCGTAGGACATTCTTTGATAAAAATAAATATAGATCTGTCATGAAAACACACCTTCATATAAAACTCTTGTTCAATAGGCATGTTACCAATATAATAATATAAATTTCTTTTAATATCATGACTTTCCAGATACGTGATCTTGATTTAAAAATAATTATATTTCAAGTTACATTTCCTTACAGGATAAGGTAACACAAACCCAAGGCTGAACACAAAAAATAAATTTTTATAAATGTTACAAGTGGCAAAAGGCCAGAGCTGAAATAGACTTTCCATAATTTGTAGTTACATTTCCCCCCCTCCTCTTTTTTTGTTATTATTTTTTATGTGCGAAAGTCCAAAAGCCAAAACTGCCCGACGAAAGTTTCAAATGAAGTGTCGGACTACAGGCACCGAAAAATTAAAAATTATGAAGTGGGTTAGCCCAATCACATGCAAAGTATCAATAAAATATTAATCCTGAAAGCACCTGCAGCCCTAGATGGTCCTTGGAAATTAGAAGAGCTGTCGATCCATGATGATAGCACAGATGGACACTGATGCGTTGCACCTCCAGAGGTGCTGGGATGTGTTCGTGTCCCACCTGGGAGCAGGTGGAGAACAGGAACTGGTGATGTGCCCGGCACCATGTTCAGTAGAGTAAACAATGTTAGAATGGGGTCCTACGGTCGATGGCGTACGGCGACTGGATACACGGTCAATATGAAGGAGAGCTAATTTAATTGTCAGTTAAATTATGTTGAAATTAAAAATTTTCCTTTGAGGCGAAGCTGTCGGCCACTTCACATGTTTATATTATCACTGAATTTACTCTACTTGAGGGAGGCAGGCCCTGTAAATACAAAGCATACATTGAAAAACACTTTAAAGGTGATACTGCTATGAGGGTACAGTACCCATTAAACTCTGGAGAGTTAATACAATGAAACACGTCTAATGATGGTATGACTGTTTTATTACTGCAAGGGTACAATGAAATGTTGCTGCACATTAAAATGCACACCCTTAGTTAAGAGGACCCGGCACTCTGGACCTGCCAGTGGTCACTACTATGGAAAGTAAGACGTAGGCCTTAAGTTAGAGTTATGTAACAAAAGTGCGTCCCACACATGAAGTCCTTGTATGCTACTTCAGGATGCAGGGAGCCCTCCCCTCGGCTAAATAAAAGTGCTTAAATGTTTTTGAGTTATGTTAACTATTGCGATGAAAGAAAATGCAGCCTAGATCGAATTGCAAAGAGGAGTACGTGGAGCTTACTGTCTGCCCTACCGGTTGTCTGGAGTGCTGAAATCTGGCTAACGACATGGCATCGGCTTAGTCGCAAATCCGGTGAATCCAGCGCCAAAAATGGAAACATGAAAAATGGAACTGAATAATTAATATGACTGATGAAACTGACTTTGTACATAATTATGATTACTAAACTAAAACACATTGGTGACATACTCGTGAACGTCAGAGCCCCAGATATGGCTAAGAATGTGACATCACAAGTATGTCACCGCACTTGAAGGGTGATATTAAATTAAATGATGCCTTAGGTGGCTGATTCTCGATAGATGATTACATGTACACTCGTATCATTAACATATTAAAACCGGCATGTGTCGTAATGTTTATAATTACAGGAATGTGTATGGATGTGACAACACACGGATTTCTTCTATGGTATGTTATCTACTCTCTATGCTGGAGCAGGCTGTTTCGCTAGTTAATTATGTTGCAATCACCGCTAAAAATGCCTAAAAATACTCCTATTAATTAATGCGGCTAGGGACCTGTTCGCCACTTTACACTTCCTACGAGAATGTTATTCCCTGTCTTTTGACACTACTTGGAGTCACGTCGCCCTCCAGATTTGGCCATGGGGCACGTTGACATCGCACACATCAGAAAGCTGTGGGAATAAGCGGCATCGCTTATCCCAGCGTGCCCTCCAATTGCTGGACGGCAAGAAAAGTGTAAACGCCATTCTTGTCGATCTTCATTGATCGAGACCGCGATATAATGTCGGTAGGCCGAATGTTGCTATGTGATTAATTCATCTGCGATGGAACACACGGGCACAAGGGATATGTGGACATCAGGAACACGTCAACACCAAAAACAGGCTCGTCACATCTTAGGCCATGTTAAATTCAGGCCCGACACGGGAACTGCTAAAAATACAAGAAATAAAATAAAATATGAACGGCCTGCGAAAACTAAAAGGAATAAAAGTTGCTGCGCAAAAGAGCTACAAGTCGTACTTACCAAATGCGGCAAAAGTACTAATTTATCGAAGGATAATGAAGATGCAGTAGAGAACAGTTTTTCCGAAAGTGTCATGCCATATTTTAACGATGGTGAAGACAGATACGTGACCAGCGGAAGTAGTCGTAGACCAGATATCGATTCAGGCAGTTATGACTACATTTAATATATAACAAGTTATGATAATAAAGTAAATAGTCACATGATTTGATTCAAACGAACTGACAAAAGTAAGGTAAACCATTAGTAATATTTCAACATGATACAATATTCTGAGAATGGTATTTCACATAAAACATGACTTTTTTTGATATTGTGTATTTCCCGATACATAGATAATTAATAAAATAGACAATCTTTTGTTAAAAATACAGGAAACTTTACTAAAATTCTGGCGAATAAAATAAATTGACAAGACAAATTTCAAATATAAAAAATTATGCAGAATAACAAATATTATTACACAAATGCTGGTGAAGTAATAATAAATACTAGAATAACTTTCTAGGTTACTGTAACAGTTACTAAGAGTAATTATCAGTGAATACGAATTAATGGCATTACTACACCAAAGCACAATCAAATGAATTGGCCGAAGTGAACACCGGTTTTGCCAAATAAACAAACAAACATATTCCTAGGAAAGGAATAGGACTATACAAAAAAACTTAAAATGACACAAAATAAGGCGAACAAAAGTTGGTGTCACAAAAGGTGACATGTTTTATCATTTTTTATTAAAATTCAAAATATCAATATTGCTATAAATAAATAATCACAATGTAATATATTATAAGATAGGAACATAATTAATTAATTATTGTGAAATATAAGTTAGATTTTATATAAAGTGTTTGGGAATTGAAAATTTTAATGTAACTAGAATATTGCAGCAAATATAAAGGATTGACCCTTAGATTTATTTCTGAATTTAATCCATTTGTAAAATTTGTTCCAAACCGAGGGGGTCTATGTAACATTGCATATTTTTCGGGGTTAAATTTTCACCTAGTCCTAGACATTATTATAATATATAATTAAAGAGCACTGGCTTATGTTGTAACTTTATTTTGATATCGTTCCAAATGATTTTTAACATGTGAGTTGGTTTATTTTAATGAGTTATATACATAGAGTCATTTGTTTCTAGACAGTATTAAGTATTAATGCTAGTTATTGGTTCATTTCTTCCTATAGAGTGTAAACAATTAAATGAGTATTAAACATGAGACTATCATGGTTGTCTCTTGTCTAGCCATTGCTGATTGGCTGAGAAATGTGCCATGGTTTGACAACAGCCAATCAGAGGACATGAGACTACATAATTAAGACTGATGTAAAATAGAATAAAATTTTATTTTATCTTTTGAAAATAACTCTCACCACCTCCAAGGATGGACGTGCATTTAATACAATGAATATTTGAATGATGAAATATATAGTAAGATTGCTACAACATGTTTTGTATTATAAAGAAATTACAATTTAATAATAAGGAATATTAATTTTATTGTGTTTGAGAATATTATGTAAGTTATAATCAATTTTATTTAAGAAGAATTAATTTTATTATTATTGAGAACATTATATAAGTATGACGCCAACTAAGAGCATGCGGCTGTCAGACCATGGCGGCACTCTCCACTAGCGTAACAAGTGGTGGTAATCACGTGTGCGGTACCACTGCACGGACTTTCCCAAGACGGGTTAATGAATTTCAGTGTTATGACTTTTTTTGTTCAGGGTCCGAATATGTTTGTTTTCAGAGTTCCATACAATGTTGTAATATTCAAATTCAATGTGCGTATCGCGCCGGAGAACATAACAGTAATATTCAGGGTAAGACACCTTTCAAAGTCACCGAGTAATATCAGAAATTCAACAGTAACAGTCTAGTTGTGAAATTGTATTAAAATGCTTTGTGTGCCATTTAATTTCAATATATGAATATTTTATTCGGTGTTCAAGGTAATTCCAGTTGTGTGAACCCCATAGGCAGCCATGGCAGATCTGCATGACCTCTGCCTCTGGGGAATCCTTCTAGGAGAGCTGGCGAGGTAAGATGCTGTAATGTATGCACTTCATACTTTTGCACTGAGTTAGATTTCCATACTTCAATTTAGTTTACCGGTTAACCTTTGATTCGCGTACCTTTTGGCTGACATTCTCAGTGTAATGCTATCCGCTTAACTTAATGATTTGCAGGCGTTGTGGATTTTTAAACTTAAATGAGATGAGAGGAAATTATGTCGCAGAGGCCACGCAGCCCGCTCAACTTGTGTATCAGGTGCCATCCGCCGACGTTTGGAGCTTTTCATCATAATTTTTGCTTAATTGCAGAAAACAATATTCAGGGTAATATTTGTATGCACTTATTTCAGGGTTTTTGTCATGTTTAATAATTGTTATGGCCACACCACCCACTGCCACGTGGTTAGCTACCACCGAGTCCGTATGTGCATCATCACAGCAATTAGAGGGCTAATTCTTGTACCACCTTGAGTGCCTTAACTGATCTCTGGGCAATATGTATTATTTTCATTCAGGGTTCGTGTATTTTAGATGTTTGAAGCTTTTTGTGTATGACCACGTAATAATTTCATGTTTGGATTCTCCCACCATCTGGCACGCTATGAGATTTTGTATGCTTGTTTATGAACATGGATATTTTCCTGAATGTTGTTAAAGGCCATTCACATTAAAGTGAGCACTCTAGAAATCAACCTTTGAAAAAAACCACTGCCTGCAACTGCGTAAGTAATTACGTGTGTTACCACACAGGTTGGGGTGAACACACCCAGTTAAGTTGGCAATGAAATTTGAAAAGTAGTTCTAAGAAATAATGCTGTATTGAAAGTGTAATGTTTAAATTTATAGCTACTTAAGTTGTTTGAAGTTTATTTTGTTTAGTTTAAAGTAATTATTGGCATAAAGATAATGTATTTACTGTAACTCATAATTATATTGCCACATGATCGGCAGAATGGTCAAAACCAATGGCCCGTTGTTGTGGTTCCTTCTTGCTTGTTGCTTGGTTTTGTTTGTGTGAAATGGTTGCGAGGCAAGCTACAAATTTGGAAGCTGGAAGTTGTGTTTTAATATTTCTCATTTATTTTTCAGCATATCTACAATCATCATTACTTTATTATAGGTCGTATAGTGTTTAATTGTGTTGTAGTGGTTTAGTGTAAAGTTACGAGTTCCAGCAAACTACATACAAATAGTCAGCATCAGGAAGACATTATAAATCTCTCTGAAAGAATTTATTCTTAAATTCGTCGAGGAGATATGAAGCAGTGCAGGGTCATCTAACAAATTGAGAATTAATGAAGATTTCAACTGCAACTCTCCGGAGGTAAGTGTAAATGTGTTTTACGATGTGTTTCCCCAAACAGGTCTTACGACATGTTTTCCCCGATTATCGCCAGTACGTTATTGAAGTAAATCGTTGAAAAAGAACAAGTAGGAATCGACAGTCGGAAAAGTGATATTATAAACGGAAAGTTAAATAGCAATAATTAAAGTAAATGAACGACAGCAGAAATGCAACATTAATCTATTCATATGAGTTTGCAAAGTACAAGTTATATCCTAAGTTCGACAAGTAACATAAAAAGTTATGTGTACCTATGTACCTACGCCCATCTGTTTAACCTTTCTTAAATTGCCTTGATTACAAATACAAATTTGGCCTTCAATAATTATATCTTAATTTGACATGCAGGCCTAACCTCAGATGCGTTTGTACGTATCTACTTGTGACCAGCCACATAATCTTTCTAAATATGTCTTGAAAATAAGTGCCAATTTTGCAGGCAGTAATTATACATTAATTTCACACGTTTGTATATCACTGTGTTGTTTTGAACTGTAGGCCTAACCTCAAATACACCTGTACGTATCTATTTAGACCTAGCCATGTCACCTTTCTTAAATGTGGCTGGACAACAAATGCAAATTTTGCCATCAATAATTATAGGTTAATTTCACAACTTTTTATATTACTGTGTTATTTTGCAATGTAGGCCTAAAATCAAACTTGTGTTCATGTAGTTATTCATCCCAAGTTACAGTGTTAAGTTTTACTATTGTTAACATAACACAAACGTCACAGTTTGATACTACATCAAAGGTGTACCAACATCCTATAAACTATAAAATCTTGAAGCTGGTTTGGTTAATTAATTATTTTTCATTTATTTATAGACCTATAGCTGTGCTTAATCCCGACATTCTTTCTTGATGCAAATGTAATTGTTTTATTTGGCAATGCTTGCCATAATAAGAATTAGAAAGTACTTACAATTAATTGTCAGCAGTTATAGAATAATTCCATGTTTAAATTTCGAAATGGATGTTCGACAAGACAACTTGCTACCTTTTGAGAAATAACAACGAAAATAATATGCGTTCTTGAGTAGGCACAGTCGTTTCTTATATCTGCCACTTTGGCCGCAAAAAATATTGTGGTTGTTGAAATTTAATGTAACTGTAAATTACATGGCATAGTCAAGACCCCAGACTCCAGAGCTCCTATTTGCTTGCGAATTACATTCACCTGTCTGTGCTGATTTCTACCTGTCTTGGGCAGGTGGACAGGCGTTAAAATCGAACACGGTCTGTAAGTATTACTTTCATAATTTGTCCTTTACATTATAATATTGCTGTCATTTGTGAAATATGTATTGGTTTTACATTAAAAATAAGACAGATTTCTTTCAGCTTTGTGTGTGCACGCATGATCCATTTCTTGCAAGTATAGTAATTTTATTTAAATACTTTTCTCATTTAAGTTTTCAGTTTTGCTGCTGTCATTGCAATGAAGGAACCACAACAATGATGAGATCCCATGCACTTCACCTGTAAAATTGGTTTCTTCAGGTCTGTGTGGGTTTGACAAAAAGGAAATGTCGCACCCAATTGGGCCACAAGAGACACCGGAAATGTGGGCATCACCAGATCGGCATTTCACTTAGCTGTAAAAAATATACTTTATTTTTAGAATTATTTTGTACAAATAAAGGTGGTGCCACTTACAAGCCTTGTGTACCCTTCTGTTACCACTTCAATTCACAGTATAAATGTCCAGTTCTTTTTTGGAGGGTCTCAGAAGGATACAAACACAAAGTAACGGCGTCAAAAAAATGTGTGTATACACAAATGCATTTGTTAATACTGATATGTTTATATTTTTAGTGTAAATGATTTTATATATGTATGTAATTGGCCTATGTTGAAGTTGCATATAAAATTATCCTTAAATTGTACACGAACTTGCACATGTTTTATATATTTTACTTTTTTATATATTACATATTTTGTATACTATCACATTAGCGCCATCACATTAAGTTAATTAACACTGTCTGATTCTGTGCAGTGGTGTACTCTTTGCTTAGCTCAGATCCCCTCATCTTACTGCGCTGTTCTATCTCCCCGCCTTCCCCTTTCCCCTTCGTGCATCTTAATTTTTTGATTTTTCGTGGTTGTTTATTTAAGGCCTCGCACAGCGTTTCTCTGTCTACTTTATATACTTCTGACGTCTGCTATGTTACGCCGCTACCTTGTGCCTGCAGGATATATGTTTTTTCCTGAAGGCTTAGTTGCACTTCACTTTGGTCAGCTTAGGCCAAACACAGCTACCATGTTTTCGAGTAGATGTTTGACTAGTCATGCTACAGAGCGATGGGGCACTTAGAAAATGGTGAGTCACATGGCAGTCACATGGCAATGTTTGTTTACATGTGGTGGAAGGATACATAATGGGCAATAAAGTAGAACTTTACCATGGCTTTCAAAAGTGCTCATTTGATCGTGAATGGCCTATACCATTTTTGCCAATAATTCCAAGGCAAATTTTATGTAAAATACTGCCTTTCCATGTGCACATGTGGTCCACTAAGAACGTCGTCCAGTGGCAGCTGCGCCATCTAATACTATTTTCAAGCATCTACAAATTTATTTTGCCCGTTCATGTCGTGCCCCATGTTTATCCAGTGATATCTATGTAATTTTGTACGACGTTACAATTTTCTGTCCTAACCTGTTGTGTATATTTAACATCGACACACAACATGTGGTTCGGGAATGAGTCCCGACGAGTTGGCATTAGTGGCAAGGATAGGCGCATGTGTTAGGGTTTGTGTACATGTTCATACTTCCTTGTTCCATCTCTGGGTGAAACCTATAGTCCATCACAGTGGCTGTAGACCCCTTGCCTTGTGGATGCTGTGCTCTCATACACCGCAGAGGATCACCCATCTAGGAGTGCACGAGTTGTGTAATGTGCTGGGTGGATCACCCACTGGAACTGACTGGTCACGTTCGAGTAGTTAACTGCATAATTCATTCTTGGCACGATGTAACTTGCATAAATAAGCCCTCATCTTAATAGTGAAAAGTATGTATCCTTGTAGTGTTGAAGCCCAGCTGTCTTGTAGTGTTTTGAAGTGCAATGTTTAGTAATGGAAATGTTTTGAAATTATGCACAGGTGAGACAAACGCACAGAACCCACAGCATCCCTGAGATCTCTGAGTCTCAAAGTGTGGTGTGTTGGAACCACTGTTGGTGCCCATCTATAAGGTAAAAAGGTGTATCGTAATCGCTTCCATGTCTCATCCAATGGTATCAATTGGCGTTTCCAAGTGGGGCCAGTGTGCTCATCCACGTCGCTACAACCACGTCATCCGTGACAAAAAGGCGAACACCAGGCCAGAGCAACGACGAGAAGATGTGAAGGCAGCAGCGCAAGCATCCACGGCATCCGCGATACCCAGGAACGCGAACACGACTAACTGGGACATACCGATTGAGTGATGGGTGCATTGTGGCCGACAAAGCTAGCTAAATCTGTTGGATGAAAATCTTTGGGAACGAAAAGTATGTGAATGCATGCCCTATAACATGCTATCACCATCTGAGCAACACTTGTTCATGCACATAGGATTGGGGGGGGGGGGGGGGACAATGTAGGTCACATGCCAGCAATATAAAAGGATTTTTCAACTCCTATGTATAGGGCCGGAGGAATACACGACCTTCCGCGATAGAGTAATAAACTGTACCGAGTGCCAGGATAAGAACTATGTAGGAAAAGCACCGCTGGCAACACCGGAAAACAAACTTACGCTGCCACTGGAACACTCCACACCGAACAGGGAGGGGAATCACAGTAAAATTGAAAATGAGATTTTAGTACAATAAATAGCAATAATTAACCCGATAGGGATTTCCCCGTGCCAGTAGGGCAAAGCCTGGCAGAACAGAGTAACTTTAAAGGGTTTGCAAACACCCATGAGGAAGATAGTTGCAACAAGTGTGCTAATGTGCATCACAGTACACTAAGTGAAAGTGATACACTATTTAGAGGGTTCTCTGTACCTGTAGGGGAAAGCATTACAGAAAAGGTTAGTTTTAAGGGGTTTGAGGATAGCAGTATGGAGACATGTGCGTTAGTAAGTGCAGAGTATCATGTAAAAAAACCATGCCATGTCAATTGCAAGAGAAGAAGCGTGCCAACTCCTATCCCAAACAACATGTTTCCAGTCAACACCCCACCCCCTACAAATGCAGCAGAGTAAGAAAACCTCCGAGGCTATTCCTCATCTGTCCTCGACAGGTGGTCCCGGTTCAGACTTGTGCAGAGCACAACAGAGCAAGGTTGAGCTTCTCGCACCATCTTCGCCTTCGAGGAGGGGTCCTTCGACTCTGTCTAAGGGCCAGCAGCAGTCAGGAAATGACGGCACTCACCGTTAGCATAACACATGGTGGTAAATCCGTGTGTGGTACCGCTGCACAGATTTTCCCAAAACAGGATAATGAATTTCAGTGTTATATATTTCTTCTCATTTTCCGAATATGTTTGTAAAGTGTAATGTGTTTGTTTTCAGAGTTTTATACAATGTTGCAATATTCAAATTCAAAATGCACACGGCACCGAAGAACAGAACAATAACATTCAGGCTAGAACACCTTTCAAATACACTGCGAGTACATGTTTTTTTGGGTATTCTGATGCAGCAAATTTTTTGGGGTTATTTCTTCTAAAATTACAACAAAAAATGCAGTACACTAAATAGGGTTATTTGGTGTAAAAGTACAGGATAAAGTTAAAAATCGAAATTTGTAATTTGATGAAAAAAAGTGAAAATCGTGCAAATTAAAGCCAAAATCAAGGTATTTGAAGGTTAAATTTAAGCTCTAAAAGCTTTCAAAAAGAAACTCTCAAAAATGGCCAATTTTAAGAAAAAAAACTGGAAAATTTTAGCAGTTTTTCAAAAAGGTGCGTGCAGAGTTTGGCACAGGCAAAACAAGCAATATTATGCAAAAATCAAGCAAATTTAATGCTAAAACAAGCAAATGACATATATAAAAATAATTGAGAGAATTTAAATATTAACCTAATATCATGTACAGATTTTCCATTTCTCATTTCTTTTAAACCCTTATATGCGATAAAGACTTTGCATCTCAGTCATCATTTTTACACTATTTCCATCAATTATCTGTTATAGAGAATATTTAAAAGGAAACAAATTTAATAAGACTGCAAAAACTTTGTAATAAAAAGAAATATTTTTCTCTTTAAAATATTTTTATTAATAAATAAAATGGAAAATAATATCAAACTATGTAAAAAATGTGGTAAAGTGTTAAACATAGAAAGTTTTGTACCAAATAAACATACAAAAGATAAACATTTTAACATCTGTAAAAACTGCTATAGTGAATTTGCTAGTAGTCGATATGAATAAAAAAATAATGTGCGAATGTGGAAAATATGTTTATAATACATCTCTCAAAAATCATAAAAATAGTAAGTTATACAATAGATCATTAGATAATTTAAACAAAAATCATGATAATTATCCAACAAAAACATGTTAAGTGTGTAATGAGAATAAATCTATAAAGTTATTTTCTCTTAGTAAAAATATTAAGGACAAAAATGTAAAAAATATTTTGGTGATTATGTCAAGAATTATTGTCATAACAAGAAGTTAAATATTGTTTCCTACTAATTTAAGCACTTTTTTAAATTTATTCGGTATATCTCTTTTTCAATTTTTGAAATTTTTTTTCTTTTATAAATACAACTATAAAAAATGGAGTATTGTATAACTGCTGTGTTGAACAATTAGGGGGTGAGGAGGTTGAGACATATTGCTAGAGATTTTAAAATAAAATATATAACTGGACTAAGGAAAAACAATCTAATTAGAACCCTTATACCATTTAAGTATAAATTCTTATGGTCGAGACCCTGCATGGCATTTTAAAGCACCGAGTTTATTGTGGGACACAATGATAAAATCACTAAACAATCAATATAAGTATTTCCATAATTATGATACGATTTTAATGATTGAAAAAGAATTAGAGTTTAATATCCAATTTATATTTTATAGATATTCCATTTTTTACATTATCTGCTATTAATTCAATATTATTGGTTAAAAATGGATCACTTAAATATCATATTGATTTCTTGGAATAGTTATAACTTAATTTTTTTCAACATAAGGACTCATTTTTTCAATAGTTGTTATAGTATTATGTGTGTGTATATATATATATATATATATATATATATATATATATATATATATATATATATATGGTGTTAAAAATGTATGAAAACTGATTAATGCAATAAATTTTTCATTGTGTATTATATAATAATGAAGTTTGTTCTTAAAAATGTAACTCTTGCTTGTCAACTTAAATACTTTATTATCAATTTATATAGAATTAACATATAAATGCAAAAACCTGACTGGGGTGTTGGCATTTTAGTTTCCGAAGTGGCATCAAAAATAAAAAAATGGTGAATTATTGCCTGATAATATACACGCAATAATTGTTGGCCCAAACATGGTGGAAAAACAAATTTGATAATTAATTTGATTAATAAAACTGGTTGGTAAAATTTTAACAAACTGTATGTTTGCTCAAAAAGTTTAAACAAACCTAAATATATTCAGTTAAAAATTTATATCGATGAGGCAGCAAAAAACTAAAAATTAAAGAAATAATGGCTCACTTTTTAAATAATGCTGACGATATGCCTCCTTTAGACAAATGTGAAGACGATTCGCTAGTTATATTTAATGCTGTTATTCAAGACATTATTCGCGATTATTTTACTCGGGGTAGACATAAAAATATCGATGTATTTAAATCAGCTGAAAGATATTCAAAAGTACCAAAACATTTGATAAGAGATAATACAAATTTTTTATGTATATTTAGACCAGATGATAGTAATTTAAAACACATTTATAACGACATTGTTGGAGGTGATATGATTTATGAGAAATTTGCTCAAAATGCTGGGACGAAGATGATGGATTTAATACAATAGATTGGAATAGAAAAATAAAATAAGGAAAGTATAGAAATAAAATTAGGGACTTTATTAAATTTAAAATTTTTAAAAACATGTTTATGTTAAAACAAATGACAACACAACAACAAATGACAATAACACAATGAAAATGGCGAATGATATAATCGCAATTAAACATGATGTGCATTATGTTATTTTGTTTTAAAATTATACAGTTATTTTTAAAAATATTTAAAATTTATAAATCATCAGCTAAACCAGAGTCGGCTGCGCAAACAGCAGTTTTATTAATCCATGAGTTATGCAAGTTATCATAACCTAACCATTTTACAAAAATTTGTGTGTCTTTAGTTTTTAAAACTTTTTCAACTAAATATTCATTCTTCCTTAATACCTATTAACTTGTAAGTTGGGACATCATAATTTAAAACTTTAATAATAATAAATAATTCTGTCAACCAATTAGTAGTATAACTTTTTCTATTTTTTTTTTTCAGTTTTCTCACATGAACAACATCTCCAATTTTATATTTTGGTTTAGTAAACATTTTTTCATTTTTTTTATTAACTTCAATTGACTTCCTTCCAATAGTTATATGTTCTGAATTATTATATTCTTTCACTAAATCATCTAATATATTTACCCATTTATTATTACCATTCAAATAAATTTTTTTCCAAATTTATTAATTAAAGTTTGATTGAAACTTTCAACAACCCTCGCTTTTAATTTAGAAAATGAAGAATAATGGTTGATATTATATTTTTCCACAAGTTCATTAATTGTTTTATTATAAAATTCTGAACCATTATCAATTTGTGAATTATTTGATTTCCTTTTAATTATTATAAATTCTAAACCATTTGATATATTTTTAACTGTTTTATCTTTGTTATATCAAATGCGAATTTTGAAAAAACATCAATAATTGTCATAGTATATTTGTAGCCTTTATTTATATGTGATATATCTTTTAAATTACCATTAGTGACATCTACAAGATCAATTTGTCATAAATCATCAATTCCATTTGAAATTATTTTTTGTCTTGGAAAATTTTTTCATGCAGGTTTATATAATTCATTAATCATCCCTTCTCTCTTATTGATAAAGTTTTCTTAAGAATGTTGATTTTTTAGAATTGCACAAAAGGCGTATACTTTTCTGAACTAATCATCCATTTTTGATATTTTCATTTCTTATATAATAATTTTTATTGACCTTCTTACACATCAATCACCAAATGTTCTCCATTTAATTATATATACATATATATTCTTTATATTTCACAAATATTCCTATTGTGGTCAACATTCCATCAACAACATATTTTTATTTTATTTCTAGAATTTGAAAACTCACCTCTGTTAACATCAAAAGGCTTACTATAATCAATTTTTGTAGTTCCCTTAGTAACAGTTAGAGTGTCAGCGGATAAATTATCAGAAATTATTTTATAAAGAGTACAATTCATCAAAGAAGAAAAAAATATATACATCATCGTCTATGCAAAAAAACATTACTATTTTTATACCAGTTTCCTGCAAATAAAATATATGAGATTTTTCTTCCTTAAATTTTTCAACAGCTTCTTTGCTTTTTTCGACCTTTGTGTTAATGAGTGGGCCACAGTGATTCAAAACTGATTGGTTTAAATTTTGCCATTATTTATCGAAATATCTTTTATTGACAGCATCTCTTCCATCAATAGGATCAGCCATATTATTAATTCCACGATTTTGAATAGAAACGTATTCTGTTGTGTAAACAAAACTTTTTTGATCTCGTAAAGCAGAAACAAAGGTATTATATTTTGAATCTATATATGTTTTTAAATCAGAAACTCTAGTATTGTATTTTGATTCATTGTTTTTTAATGAATTATCAGCAACAGTAGTTTTATATTTTGAATCTGCCTATTTTTTAAATGTCTGTTTTGCCTTATTTATTCGTTTTATATAATCAGCAATAATGTTATTGAATTGTAAACTTTTATCTTCCTTTAGAGCATAATCAGAAAAAAATAGTTTTATATTTTGAGTCAACATCTTTTTTTAAATGCATAAACATATATCAAAAAATATTTTATTGACAGCATCTTTTTTGTCTACAGGTTCACCTATATTCACAATTCTTCACCCCAGTAAAGAAACATGATTTTGTAAAATCAAAACAAGTGCTTAACTTACTTTGTAAAGAATAAACACTCGAATTGCATTTTGAATCGACATATGTTTTTAAATCTTCAGCAATATTGTCAAAGTTCTTATTTAAATATTTGATTAATGGTTTCCCAAATATATCTATCATTTAATAATATAGAAATTATATAGTTAAACTTAAATTCTCTCGATAAAAATGTAATAAAATTAAGCATAAATGTAGACATGTAACTGAATTAAAATTCAGAATTCGATCATCATTATAATAAACGTTTCTGTTTTTGAAACAATTAGTTAAATTATTAGGAATATTGCCTCCAAATGAATCAAAATAGTAGACATAATTAATTTCTTTAAAATAGCAAACCCAATGAGTTCCTGGATTTCTTGAAATATCAAAATTTACCACATCATACTAATTTTTGAGCATCCTATTTGGTAGTTCGTCAATCATATAAACATTTCTGAAATTTTTTTATATTTAATATTTTTTTACATGTTTTTAAATATCGATATTATATAATGGTGATAAATTCAGATTTTTTTGGCCTTCCTCATTTTAATCCACTTTATGCTATATTTCCCATTGCTAAGTTATGTACTTTTTGTTCTTCTAATTCTTTTTCGTGTTTACTAGTTTGTTCAACAGCACTATAAATCGCAGCAGCCACTCCTATAGCAGCAAGTACAATGGAAATAATTATTCTATGATGTAAACAATTGCCAGTTTTTTCTTTGGCCATTTTTTTTATCTGTTGGCAATGGTAAAGTTAATTTGAAATTGTTGTCTCCTTGTAAATTTTTATTATTTTTTGCACTTTGATCATTTGTTAAAAATTTATCTACACCCAAATTTTTTAATTTCTCATAATAAATATCGAAAGTTATATTTGATATCTTAATTTATAAGCAAAATAATATCAATATTTTAATAAATTTTAATGCCCCATCCTAATTTTTTTGTAAACCTAGTTGAGGTAACAGTAGCAGAAGCAATTTTTTTCACCAATTGGAATATTTTTATCTAACATAATTTCTTTTGCTTTTTTTTTGTAAAATTTTATCTGCTTCATGTCCAGATTCTAAATCATTATAATCTCGTTAAGCAATATCATGATATTTGCACGCTTCATCTATATTATTTACTCTTTTATCACCTCTTTCTAATATTTAATTTTATTTTGTATATGGATTACAATATTTATAACTGAGCAAATTTAAATTGTCAAATGCCCAGTTTATAATGCTTTTGCCACTAAGTTCTGAATTCCAAAATTAATGCGGAATAACATCTAAAACTCGTATTAGATATGATATACCTTTTGGATTATTTATATCAAATTCAGAAAATTTATTGCATAACAAATTAATTTTGCTCACTTTTACATTATAAAAACTATCATTTCCAGCATTTTCTTCGCATTGAATAACTAATAATATATCAATTAATTTCCTAAAATCATCCATCTAAACACATTCTTTGGGCAAATTATTATATATTTTTATTCCTTCTCCAGATTTTGGATTTCTTGGAGAAACCATTCTTTTTGGTGTATTTGGTGATGATTTTGACTATGAATTCTTTATATATTCTTCATAAATTGGACCAATTATCTTAATATACTTCGTATTAATATTTGAACTTGGATAATCCTTCTATTATTAGGAATAAATGTTAGAAATATAGCATTGGTTGCTAAAATAATATCTTTGTAATTTTTAAGGTCAACATCATATAAATTACCTTCGAGCTCTTCAGAGGTACTTTTTGTTAACAAATTAATAAGACCTTCTGTTAAGTCATATTCTTTTCTTTGAGAAATAAAAAATTGCCATCTATTTTTACTTTTGTATCACCAATTTCAATATCTTGACCAACTCCTCGTAAAAGAAATTTTTCATTAATAACATTAATATTTTCAGAAATATCTTTCCCGATATATATATATATATATATATATATATATATATATATATATATATATATATATATATACACACATATATATAGTAGAAAAACCTGCTATAGCTGTTAAATTTTTCAATGGTACAATTCCTATTTGCTCTTCTAAATTAGGAGATTCTTGTTCTGCAAATAATTCTTTTTCATATGATATTTCTTCTGGTATTTGTGGATAATCTAAAATTTTTGCAGTAACATGTACTTGTGATGTTATTAAATTTTTTTTTTCTTCACTTACTTGTTCTACTTTTTTTTTTTGCCAATATTTTGTAATTCACGAATTAATGGTAGATATTTTTTAATTTTTTAAAAATATTATACCTTATGGTTCTTTTTATAATTTCTATACTTCTCGACGAGCAATCTCACTCGATGAACTCTCTCCGAATCCTTCATTTAAATATATATTTTTTTAAATTCATAAATGAATTATAAAAGTATTGAGAGTTTTGAGAGGCAAACTTTTCCTTCAACTGATCAAACGAGGGGGAATTTGAATATTTACAATAATAGAATCGAGTTTGATATTTCCATAGGAGATAGCTTTTCTTTTCCAAACGATGCTTATGTGCTGGAAGAATATCGTCTATTAAAGAGAGATAAACCAGAACCGTGGCAAAATACGAAATATTAGATAATATTGATCTTTGTTGTATTTTTTTCCATTTCAGTTTTGCACTGAGTTAAATTTCCACACTTCACTTTAGTTTACCGGTTGACCTTTGCTTCGCTTACGTTTTGCCAGACATCTCCAGCGTAATGCTATCCGCTAAACTTAATAATTTGCCGGCCTTGTGGAATTTAAACTTAAACGAGATTAGAGGAGAAGATGCCGCAGAGGTCACGCGGCCCACGCAACTTGTGTGTCAGGAACCAGCCGCCTATGTTTGGACCTTTTCATTATAATTTCTGCTTAATTGTGGCAAGCAATATTGAGGGCAATATTTGTATGTACTTATTTCACGGTTTTTGTCATGTTTAATTGTGTTATGGCCACATCGCCCATGGCCACATGGTTATCTGCAACCGAGTCCATATCTGTGCCCTCACCATGTTTAGAGGGATAATTCTTGTTCCATCTTGTGCACCTTAATTGATCTCCAGGTAGTATGTATTATTTTCAAACAGGGTTTGCGTATTTTGGATATTTGATGCTTTTTGTGTATGACCACACTGTCATTACATATGTTTGGATTTTATCACCATCTGGCGTGCTACGAGCTTTTGTATGCTTGTTTATGAACAGGTATATTTTCCTGAATGCTGTTACCATTTTGGCCAATAATTTAGAGCCAATTTTAACGTAAAATACTTCATTTCCATCTGCACATGTGGTCTGCTAAGAACTTCATTCCGTGGCATCTGCACCATCTAAAACTATTTTCTCGCATCTGTGTGTTTATTCTTGCCTGTTAATGTCGTGCCCCATGTTTATGCAGTGATATTTATGTAATTTTGTACTGCGTTACAATTTTTTTTCCTAACCCATTACGTGAGTTTACCGTCGCCACACAACACGTGGTTTGGGGATGAGTCCTGACGAGAAGGCATTAGTGACAAGGATAGGCGCATGTGTTAGGGTTTGTGTTTATGTTCATACTCCGTGTCTCGTCTCTGGGCGAAATCTATAGTCCATCGCAGTACCTGCAGACCTCTTGCTTTGTGAGGGCTGTGTTCTCATACACAGTGGACGATCACCCATATAGGAGTACGCGAGTTGAGTAACATGCTGGGGGAATCACCCACCGGAACTGGCTAGTCACATCTGAGTACTTAACCGGATAATTCATTGTTGGCATGATGCAACTTGCATAAATAAGCCTAATCTTACCAGTGAAAAGTGTGTATCCTTGTAGCGTTGAAGCCCAGCTTTCTCGTAATGTTTTGAAGTGTAATGTTTAGTATTGAAAGTGTTTTGTAAGTACGCGAGGGTGAGACGAACGCACAGAACCCACAGCATCCCTGAGATCCCTGAGTCTCAAGGTGCGGTGTGTAGGAACCACCGTTGGCGCCCATCTACCAGGTAAAAATGTGTATTATTATCGTCTCCGTGTCTCACCTGGCAGCATAAATTAATTATACAGATTCTTTAAGAAGAAATAATTTGAGGAAGGTGGTCTTAGAAGATAAACCAGTAAATAAAATATTCGAGAAGATTTGAATTGCAACTTTGTAATTTATATGGAAAAGATACAATGGTAGTGTTTAAACTGAAATTTTACAAGTGAGGACCTGGTGTTTATTTGTACTGAAATGTAACAAAGTGTGATATTTTCTCTTCAGATGTACTTCCTGTCACATCACCTAACTAAACAGGACAGATGAGTAAAGGAAGTCATTTTCAATCAGGCTTCAAAGGTGTCAGGTGCATTACACAGCCGAAAAGCCATCATTTTGTACTACTAGGTTCCTTTAAGTTGTGCCCAAAATGCAATTGGTCATCTGAGGTCACCTCATACCCCCAGTAACCACTCTTCACGTCCAAATTAGAAAAGGGGTCGTTTCCACTATGCCAAAATACCAAAACTCCGAACGCATAATTACGCCGAAAACCACAATGCTGAAAGCAGAAACGACCACAATGCTAAAATGCAAGAAAATTCTTTTTACCACAATGATAAAAAAAACCATTACGCCGAAATATATTAAGACTGAAAAATCCCATCGTAATGATACCACAGGTACAAAATGAAAATATATAAACAGTTTTCTGTTTACTAGTGAGATGTACCTTAAAGCCGAAATATCACGCGGAATGCCAAAATGCTGAATCCAGAAATGACCACAATACCGAAATCTGAACTGACCACAATGCCGACACCAGAAATGACAACTACATCGAATATTAAACATGTTGCATATATGCTAGGATTCAGAATGCATTTTAAAAGTTCTAAATATATTTGCTGTGTCTGTGTCAACAGCGAAGATAGAGTTATACAAATAGAGTATTTAAGTTTTGATTTTCAGAATAAGAAAACATTACGTATCATAATAAATAATTTACGACTCAGGGTCAGTGATATCTCATTATGTTAAACTGCACCCTTATTTGCTTTTGGCTAATCTGAAGCTGTTTGAGTTTTCTTTGGCAAACTTATTTCTTAAATTTTCTTTTATGGATGTCTGCTTTTGCTATCAATCGATCTAAGGGGTAGGCAGTAAAAAAAAATTTCAAATATTTTTATCCAAGATGCCAAGAGTAGACTCTGTGTGTTAATGATCGACTATAAACTCACGTATATAAGTAAGTACGCATCATTTTACAGTGGGATGATAAATTAACTGAAACCATTCAATTGTTAGGAATGTATGGTAAAATTAGGAATGATAACATGTGTGTAACAAGTTATTATTTTTAGTTATTCTTTGAAGGATTTTTGAAATGGGGTTATAACAAACAAATAATTATTTTGGACATATTCAATTAAAGTGGTTCTCTGATTTCCTACAACACCTACTGCAATGGAGTATGTCGATAATAATACTTTCTTTCGTAAATAGTTATTTTGATTGTAACAGATTGCTCTCGCAGTAGACGTGTATATTTAACATCGAATGTACTATTTTCTAAATGAATCTGTTATCTGCCTGTATCAAAAAACATTACATAATGGTCAACGTATCACAAGAAATCAGAAATATTTCTCTCCTGATTCACAGTCATGAACATTTTGCAGTGAATATTTCAATACAAAATCGCAGCTGCTAAGTAATAAACACCTGTTATCACTGTAGAATATTTTCTACTTTAAATTATTTCTTGGGGAGACCGTCTAAGGGATCTGAAAATCAGTATAACAAGCATACATTACTGTATAGAAGCGAAGTTGCTAATATAATGCGATGAGACTGGCAGCTTTGCAAGTACTGAGGATAAATGTTGTATAATATTGTTGGCAATAAGTGGGGATCCGTTATGAACTGAAGGAAATCACAACCATAGCGGGCACTAAAATTTCCAGAGACAGAAACATATGCACAAATATCACAGTAAATCACCAGTCAGAACAAGCATTAAGTAAGGAAGCTCCATTAATCATACAACGATTACAGGAGAATAATATTTGATATTAGGTATAAAGGCAACTCTGGCCAAAAATAGGTTGGTATTGGTCGCTCCACTTGGGAAAGCACTCGGACTTTTGAAAAAGTGCTACAAGGCCGTTTGGAAAGGGCGGACAGAAAAAAAGTTCAAGGTACAGTGTTATGTGCTGTTACATCTTCTTTATTTAACAACCACCTCAATACAATAACAATAATACAATCGCCATCTTGTCCACACACTGATGCCAACCTACTATACACAAACTTCCTACTAATGTCAACCTCCTATTCACAAACTCCCTACATCCTTATAAAAACAATACAACTCCACCTCCTAGTACTAGGAACAATACAAGTACACATTAATGCTAAACCTATACAATGAAATTATATCTGCTGTTGGTCCCTGCTCCTGCCCGCTGGGAGCGTCGCAGGATCGGAGACGGAGCACCATCAAAAGGCAGCTCTTTTGACCTTGATTCAAGTAGCTCTTCCCTTGTGGTTCCCTTCTGCTGCTCTTCCATAAATGTGTTTTATTCACTATGTTACTCCGGGAACCCAGGAAAAGGGCCCTGATCCTCGTCCTCACGGCCCGTCCTCTATTCCATCGCAAGAGGACAATCATTGCCAGCATAAGCTGCTGGTGGTAGTGGAGGTAGCAGCCTGTGTGGAGGAGGATCCAACTTGCCAGGAGGATCCAACTTGCCATCATCCATACCCTGGTCACGCAGCTGATCCACATGTCGCATTGCTACCATACCATTCTTCTGCAAAATCTTTAGCACATCTGTCCTCCTGTAGTCAACACTACTGCTGGCGTCCATTTATCACCCGTTAGTCTTTGTTCCCACACTGGTTGCTCTGGGTGAAACTTCCGGAAAGGTGGCATTTGCTGCAATTTGCATACCTGATGGTTGGGATGCATATTATCAAATACTGTTCGCAGACATCTTCCAACAAGCAGCTCTGCCGGTGATTTTCCTGTGGATAACCTTGGTGTGGTTCTTTGCATTAGCAGGTATCTAGGAAATTCAAATCCACATTCTGGCCTGAAATCCATCTCGGTGCATTCTTAGCCATTTGGACCCCTCTTCCCACCATGTCATTGCTTGCCGAATGGTATGGAGGTGTTCGCATGTGCTGAATGCCATTTCTCCTTAATAACATAGTAAATTCCTCTGAAGTAAAACTGGTACCGTTATCCGAAACGACACATTGAGGTAATCCATGCATATCAAAGATATTTCGCAGGATTTATACTACCACTTCTGAAATCATCGATCGGTTCGGAATGATTTCTAACCACTTAGTGTAGGCATCCACCACAATCAGGAAATTTTGTCCCTGCAGCACTCCTAGGAAATCTATGAGCAACTGTTGCCATTTATAGGTAGGTCTGGTCCAAAATTAACTTCGTACAGCTGGTCTACTGTACTTTGTTTGCTGGCACAATTGACATTCACTTACAAACCGCTCAATGTTCTCACCCAGGCCCGGCCACCAAAAATAACATCTTGCTAACTCCATCATTGCCACAATGCCTGGGTAATGTGCATGAAGTTCTCCAAGAATGGGCTATTGCAGACACTGAGGAGTTACCGCTCGATTGGACCATAAGATACATCCACGTGATAAGGATAGTTCATTGAACCAGGGTTTGAACTTTCCCACCACTGGCAAAATCTGACAGTCCTTAAGATTCACCCTCCCATTCTCGATCCAAGTCTTGACCGTCCACAAACTTCTATCAGCCTCTGTAGCTACAGCAATCTCAATGGCATCGTATGAAGGATCCTCTGATTCCAGGAACAGTACATCAGCATGATGAGGGCGGGGGAAGGTCTTCCACCATGTCTGGTAATGGCAGCCTACTTAATGCATCCACGTTTCCTAACTACTCCCCGTGCCTGTACTTGAGAGTATAGGAGAAGGAGGAGAGAAACAGTCACCACTCTATCATACGAGGCGATAACGTACTTGACATGGGCTTGCCCTGGTCAAAAACCCCCAACAATGGCTTGTGGTCAGAAAATGTCGTGAATGTCCGGACCCATACACCAAGGCAAGGCCTTCCTTATCGAATTGACCATAGTTACATTCTGTGTCCGACAAAGTCCTGGAAACGAATGCCAGTGGTTGTTCCTGCCCATTCTTTTCCTTCACTGCCAAAACTGCCCCCAACCCATATGGGCTTGCATTACACATTAGTACTAAAGGTTTATTTTCATCATAATGAGCTAACATGGTTGTTGCCTATAACAATGTCTCGAGTTATTAAAGGCTTTCCTCTCAGCAGATCCAAAATTTCATGTGGTAGTTCCCTTCAGGAATCTGTGCAGGGGCTCCGCAATGTGAGAGTTCCCTCTTAAGAAACTCTCATAAAAATTCAAAAGCCCTAAGAAAGCTTTCAATTGAGTTTAGTTCTTCGGCTCAGGTTCCTCTTGAAAAGCACATACCTTTTCACCGTCTGGCTGAACTCCAGCTTTGTTCTCAATAAATCCAAGAAAACGCACTTGTGGAACTCTAAATTTGCACTACCCTTTATTTGAGGTCATTCCCACTTCAGTCATCCTGTGCAACACTTCCTTTAATCTTTCGTCATGTTCCTGGACACTTGACCGTGCAATCACAATGTCATCCAGGAACACTGCGACCCCGTGAAGTCCTGCCAATAGCTGCTCCATAAAATACTGAAATATACTGGGAGTTGCCGACATCCTTTGTGGTAACCACCGCATACGCATCAGTCCCTTTGATGTGTTTAACGTCAATATTTCAGCAGTAGCATCGTCTACCGGCAACTGAAAGTAGTCTTGCTTCACATCAAGTTGTGAGAACACTTCGCTACATCCTAGGTTAACCAACAGTTACTTGATGGCGGGAAGGGGAAACACATTTTGCTGCACACATGTATTCACTGTATTACTATAATCAGCACATATATGTAGGCTTCCGTTTTTTAAACACTGATACAACAGGTGTTGCACAGCTTGAAAATGTTGAGGGTTCCAGTACCCCTTCCTTAACTAGCATGTCCAAAGCTTCATGCACACACGTAAGTAACGGTATTTCTACTGAACTAGCTTTCAAAAATTTGGGCTCTGCATCAGTTATCAACTTAATGTGAACAGGTGGTACCTTCAAGAGTGGCAAACCTTCTTCATGGAACAATAGTTCATATTCCTTCAAGATGCTGCTATCTTCTTCAATTCTATGGATTCCTTGTACGGATATTCCTCAGTTTTCGAACCAATTTCTACCTAGCAACCTTTTTACAATAGAGTCAGGCACAATTAACTGTTCTGAACAGAACATTTGCCTTTGAAATTGACCTTAAGAGAAACTTCACCGTACACTCGCACGTGTTTGCGTACTATACTAAACGAACCTTACTAGGTTGCAACACAGGTCTATGTTTTTTTACATCGAGCAAAGAGTTTTATAAACACACCATGGTTAACAATAGTTAACGCAGCACCTGAATCAACTTAAAATTCACGAGATTTCCCACTCAATTGCAGGCTCACCTTGTATGCCTGGACCTGATCGATAATAGGAGTGACATTAAATAAGGGACCATAATGGTCTTCATTGACATGCATGCACTCTCTTCTGACCCGCCCAGAATCGGTGTAATACACCTCAGATTTCTCTGCCTGAGTACTGCTGCTACTGAGGCAGACCTTCTTAATATTGTGACGGTGTTTGCCAACACATACAGGACGAGGTCCTTGTCTTAACTCCTTCCTGAATGTAGGTGTTTTAAGTCGGAAAAGAGCTGACAGACCCCCCCCCCCCTGCCAATGACGTCAAAAAAGGGATTTGGGTTGATTCCAGTGAAAAGGTTTCAAAATTGTTCGTTGGCTTGGTTTTTATATCAAAATATAACCACTTACATAGCTTTTCACCTAAATTTTACAATTCATATACATTATATAAAAATATAGTTTCCCCACTGATTACATTTATTATAAAAGGTATAAAAATAATTATGTTTAAAACTTCCCCCAAAATATACATTTTTACAACATTGCATCTCTTTCCAGCTATATGCAGGTTACATATAATTATTTTGCTTTAAACCATACTTAACTAAAATGGCAGCAATCCCGCCACCCTTAAAAATATTGACGAAACAGGAGTTCCTGCCTAAGTGAAAACCCTGTGCTGTCTCCCCGAATCTGGGCGACACTTTATTTATATTTTATTTGAAATCATCTAATATATTACTAAATGATCTTCACTCTGTCGATATCTGAAGTCCTGGAAGGGCACCCTGGTGGCGCGTGACTGGCTGGCTGGGATCACGTGGTCAAGGTGACGTACGAGGGAGTGGAAGGCAGTCATAGATTTCGTGGGTGGCAGCGGCTCTGCGGCGCCCATACTTGCAGACCAACAGGCCAGCCCAGCGGACGTGAGACGTGGAGCTCGTCAAACACACCCCCGTCGAAGCGAAGGTAAGCCGTCCCAAACGGCCAACATTTTCTCAACTTCATATGGCACCGTCGGTTTTGACTTTCGTTCGATGTGCAGGGATAGCCGTCACATCCTTCTTCCCTTGAAGAAATACCCACAGAGTAGGTGTCGAACATGCTTCCCGAACATAAGGCGTAGACTGGCCAGGCCCTTACCCTCAGAGTAGGTGTCGAACACGCCTCCCGAACATAAGGAGTAGACTGGCCAGACCCTTACCCACAGAGCAGGTGTCGAACACGCTTCCCGAACATAAGGCGTAGACTGGCCAGGCCCTTACCCACAGAGCAGGTGTCGAACACGCTTCCCGAACATAAGGCGTACACTGGCCAGGCCCTTACCCACAGAGCAGGTGTCGAACACGCTTCCCGAACATAAGGCGTAGACAGGCCAGGCCCTTACCCACAGAGCAGGTGTCGAACACGCTTCCCGAACATAAGGCGTACACTGGCCAGGCCCTTACCCACAGAGCAGGTGTCGAACACGCTTCCCGAACATAAGGCGTAGACTGGCCAGGCCCTTACCCACAGAGTAGGTGTCGAACACGCTTCCCGAACATAAGGCGTAGACTGGCCAGGCCCTTACCCACAGAGTAGGTGTCGAACACGCTTCCCGAACATAAGGCGTAGACTGGCCAGGCCCTTACCCACAGAGCAGGTGTCGAACACGCTTCCCGAACATAAGGCGTAGACTGGCCAGGCCTTTACCCACAGAGTAGGTGTCGAACACGCTTCCCGAACATAAGGCGTAGACTGGCCAGGCCCTTACCCACAGAGCAGGTGTCGAACACGCTTCCCGAACATAAGGCGCAGACTGGCCAGGCCCTTACCCACAGAGTAGGTGTCGAACACGCTTCCCGAACATAAGGCGTAGACTGGCCAGGCCCTTACCCACAGAGCAGGTGTCGAACACGCTTCCCGAACATAAGGCGTAGACTGGCCAGGCCCTTACCCACAGAGCAGGTGTCGAACATGCTTCCCGAACATAAGGCGTAGACTGGCCAGGCCCTTACCCACAGAGTAGGTGTCGAACATGCTTCCCGAACATAAGGCGCAGACTGGCCAGGCCCTTACCCACAGAGTAGGTGTCGAACACGCTTCCCGAACATAAGGCGTAGACTGGCCAGGCCCTTACCCACAGAGTAGGTGTCGAACACGCTTCCCGAACATAAGGCGTAGACTGGCCAGGCCCTTACCCACAGAGCAGGTGTCGAACACGCTTCCCGAACATAAGGCGTAGACTGGCCAGGCCCTTACCCACAGAGCAGGTGTCGAACATGCTTCCCGAACATAAGGCGTAGACTGGCCAGGCCCTTACCCACAGAGTAGGTGTCGAACATGCTTCCCGAACATAAGGCGCAGACTGGCCAGGCCCTTACCCACAGAGTAGGTGTCGAACACGCTTCCCGAACATAAGGCGTAGACTGGCCAGGCCCTTACCCACAGAGTAAGTGTCGAACACGCTTCCCGAACATAAGGCGTAGACTGGCCAGGCCCTTACCCACAGAGTAGGTGTCGAACACGCTTCCCGAACATAAGGCGTAGACTGGCCAGGCCCTTACCCACAGAGCAGGTGTCGAACATGCTTCCCGAACATAAGGCGTAGACTGGCCAGGCCCTTACCCACAGAGTAGGTGTCGAACATGCTTCCCGAACATAAGGCGCAGACTGGCCAGGCCCTTACCCACAGAGTAGGTGTCGAACACGCTTCCCGAACATAAGGCGTAGACTGACCAGGCCCTTACCCACAGAGTAGGTGTCGAACATGCTTCCCGAACATAAGGCGTAGACTGGCCAGGCCCTTACCCACAGAGTAGGTGTCGAACACGCTTCCCGAACATAAGGCGTAGACTGGCCAGGCCCTTACCCACAGAGCAGGTGTCGAACATGCTTCCCGAACATAAGGCGTAGACTGGCCAGGCCATAACCCACAGAGTAGGTGTCGAACACGCTTCCCGAACATAAGGCGCAGACTGGCCAGGCCCTTACCCACAGAGTAGGTGTCGAACACGCTTCCCGAACATAAGGCGTAGACTGGCCAGGCCCTTACCCACAGAGTAAGTGTCGAACACGCTTCCCGAACATAAGGCGTAGACTGGCCAGGCCCTTACCCACAGAGTAGGTGTCGAACACGCTTCCCGAACATAAGGCGTAGACTGGCCAGGCCCTTACCCACAGAGCAGGTGTCGAACATGCTTCCCGAACATAAGGCGTAGACTGGCCAGGCCCTTACCCACAGAGTAGGTGTCGAACATGCTTCCCGAACATAAGGCGCAGACTGGCCAGGCCCTTACCCACAGAGTAGGTGTCGAACACGCTTCCCGAACATAAGGCGTAGACTGGCCAGGCCCTTACCCACAGAGCAGGTGTCGAACACGCTTCCCGAACATAAGGCGTAGACTGGCCAGGCCCTTACCCACAGAGTAGGTGTCGAACACGCTTCCCGAACATAAGGCGTAGACTGGCCAGGCCCTTACCCACAGAGTAGGTGTCGAACATGCTTCCCGAACATAAGGCGTAGACTGGCCAGGCCCTTACCCACAGAGTAGTTGTCGAACACGCTTCCCGAACATAAGGCGTAGACTGGCCAGGCCCTTACCCACAGAGCAGGTGTCGAACACGCTTCCCGAACATAAGGCGTAGACTGGCCAGGCCCTTACCCACAGAGTAGGTGTCGAACACGCTTCCCGAACATAAGGCGTAGACTGGCCAGGCCCTTACCCCAGGTTCCTTTCCGCATGGGACACGGGTCATGTTAGCAGCAACCATAAAACAGACAAGCACCTGGGCTCACTCGACGAAGACATAGGAAAATTTTTTCAAATTTTACTTTGAGTAGATTTGCTTAAACTTTGAACTATTTTTCCATTTACGTATAAAATCTCTAAAACTTCACTAATTATATTCACAGATATACCTTTTAAATATTTATGGCACAATACTCCACTCATTATATACATGTATTCCTTTGAAATATTTATGAATTTACATATTCGTACATTTTTACTTATGTACTCATTTAACTTTACCTATTTGTACACGGTTTTTAAACATGTACTCATTTAACTTTTGCATATAGTATACTTGCTTACAAAATGTTAATACTCTGTCTTAAATTTTCCTTCAAACGTACTGGAAAACTAAAATACATTAATGAAGACAGTGTGGATTTCACAAAAGGGAAGGGCGGGGGACAGCCCTTTTATGTTGTGGGTACGTGATATCTTTTACATTAGGATATATGAACCGTTTCGTATTTGTTCGGAGAATGTGGATCTTCGATCAATACTGTCATAGGCGAAACGAACCTCACTATCTGAAACGGCCCTCGTCATTTTACCGCCAACTTAGCACTAAAATAATCAATTTTTGAACTGAGTTGGTTAGCCTCGACTAAAATTAAATCACTAAATTTCAAAGTTACATCTTTGTAAACTACATTAATTTTCTGTTCCATTTTTTGGCGATACGCAATTAAATTGCCTGTCACATCCGCCCATATTTTTTCCAGTTTTTTATTATTCACTTTTTCCAAACAAATACAGTGGAGTGACCACATATTTAATAAAGGGTGCATCAATATCTGCCCCAAAAACACTTCAACTGGTGCATACTTGTGTGCGCTATGAATCAAAATTGAAACACAAAAACAGTATGTGTAATACATCATCCCAGTGACGTTGCGTATCTGACTGAAAACTGCGTAATGCAATCTTGATGTTACGGTTAACACGTTCAACTAAATTTGCTCTGTGGATGGTATGGGGCAGTTTGAACCATTTTTACTCCCCAAATAAAATTAAAACATCTGAATTCTTGCAACAAAAAATACGTAGTGTTATCTGTTACTACGTATATAGGTGCGCCAAAAACACTATACCGTTTCATTACAACTTTACAGCTTTCAACTGCCTTTATGGTGCGTAGGGAGAAAAATAGACAAAATTGACTGAAACTGTCTATTATTACTAGGAAATAGACATAACCCGATGTACTCCGGGGCAACGGACCCATGACGTCTAAATACACACGTTCCCAAGGATACGTGGCTACCGTACCCGCATACTGGCCTTCTGGTTTTTGATTTTTCGGTTTAGCGTGTTGGCACGCTTCACAGCCCTTTACCCAGTTTTCAAGGTCGGTGCGAATTCCCGGCCACGTAAAAATTTCTAACACATGACAGTTGGTTTTATCACGCCCTACGTCTCCTCCATAGTAAGATTCGTGGTAATATTTAAACACCATCGCCCTCAAATTTTCAGGTACAAAAATTCTGCATTTTCCTCGTCTCGTCCATTCACCTAGAAAACCTTTATGGATAACGTACGGCGAAGTTCCATTCTTAATTTCAGACAAAATCTGCTTATATTCCTGATCAGCATTCTGGTATTCTTTAATGGCAGTTAACACACATAGGAATTTTTGTAACGTATTCAATACTGAAACGTCTGTGTTTCCTTCTGCTGGCCTTGACAGCTGACTATCGACACTCGCTACACTCTCTACAGGTGCTTCATTTTTCACCTGCTCGTCGCCTTGCTCAAACTCTTCGGAGCAATACATGCGCGACAATGCGTCTGATACCGAAATATCGACGCCGAGAATGTGTTTCACATTCAATTTGAAACGGGCCAATCTTTGCCAACGTTGGCACACCTGCCTGCAGGCTTTTGCGATTTTAATAACCAGCTGAACACTTGGTTGTCCGTGTATAATGTGAACGACGTGTTATCCAAATAATATGCAGGCTTTTCTATAGCCCAAGTACAACTTAATAACCAGCTGAGCGCTTGGTTGTCCGTGTATAATGTGAACGGCGTGTTATCCAAATAATCTGCAGGCTTTTCTATAGCCCAAGTACAACTTAATAACCAGCTGAGCGCTTGGTTGTCCGTGTATAATGTGAACGGCGTGTTATCCAAATAATCTGCAGGCTTTTCTATAGCCCAAGTACAACTTAATAACCAGCTGAGCGCTTGGTTGTCCGTGTATAATGTGAATGGCGTGTTATCCAAATAATCTGCAGGCTTTTCTATAGCCTAAGTACAACTTAATAACCAGCTGAGCGCTTGGTTATCCGTGTATAATGTGAACGGCGTGTTATCCAAATAATCTGCAGGCTTTTCTATAGCCCAAGTACAACTTAATAACCAGCTGAGCGCTTGGTTATCCGTGTATAATGTGAACGGCGTGTTATCCAAATAATCTGCAGGCTTTTCTATGGCCCAAGTACAACTTAATAACCAGCTGAGCGCTTGGTTATCCGTGTATAATGTGAACGGCGTGTTATCCAAATAATCTGCAGGCTTTTCTATAGCCCAAGTACAACTTAATAACCAGCTGAGCGCTTGGTTATCCGTGTATAATGTGAACGGCGTGTTATCCAAATAATCTGCAGGCTTTTCTATAGCCCAAGTACAACTTAATAACCAGCTGAGCGCTTGGTTGTCCATGTATAATGTGAATGGCGTGTTATCCAAATAATCTGCAGGCTTTTCTATAGCCCAAGTACAACTTAAGAATTATTTTTCATAAATAGTCAATTTACGTTTTGCTTGAGCCAATAATTTACAAGCATATGCTATCGGCACAATATGACCATTAACCTTTGATTTAAACACGCTGCTATTGCTACAGAACTGGCATCGCAGTGCAAAAAGAAGTCATCGGAAAAATTCGGTAAATGCAAAACGGGAAGATTTGCTAACATATCTTTCAATTTTTGAAAAGCATTTTCCTAGTTTTCGTTCCACTGAAATGGCACGTTTTTCCTTTTCAATTTATTTAACGGCTCTGCAAGATCGGAAAAGGTCAGTCAGAATAAACTTACTCTGAAATGCTACCACACCTGAAAATCTTTTCTCTCCTCTTACATGTTTAGGCTACAGGAAATTTACGACTGATTTTACCTTTTCCGGATCTGTTAACAAACTTCCTTCGGAAATTATGTCTCCCAAATAACGCACGTGTTGTGGTGTCCAACTTATCTTTTCCGGATTTCCAGTCAGCCTGGCGTTACGCAACGCGTCTAATACTAGCCGGAAGTGTTGAAGATGTTCCTCTAACGTATTACTGTATATGCACACGTCACATATGTACGTGAATACAAACTCATGTAGATATTTCCCTAATACGTGAGTTAACACTCTAGACATACACTGGGGTCTGGAATTTACTTCCATGGGTAAACGTGTCGACTGGTTCAAACCCCACGTGTATAAAACGCTAACGGTGCCCTACTATTGGGATGTAGCTCACATTGTAATAATCCCAAATTTAAATCCAATATAGTGAATAATTTTGCCTAGTGAAAATGTTGAAATACCGTTTTTAAGACGGGTACCGGATAGGATTCCACATACAATTTTTTTTATTTATTTTTCTATACTCACAGATAATTCTAAACTATCCCGGAGGTTTCTTAGGAATTAGAAAAGGTTTTTACAATGCCCTAACTTTGACATAAGCACATCTTTATAAACAATTTTAATCTGTTCTGACACTGTCGCTACCTCTTCAAAATGTTGAATGTTGAAGCAACTGAATTTTATGGACATTAGAAGGTTTTACTTGCAAATTTACTACCCCTCTGGGGGAAAAACTAAACCGTAATTCCTTCTTTGCTACGTCAACTCATGCGCGCGTACTACCCAACAAATCGATACCTAAAATCACGTCATGTGACAGATGTTCAAAAACACGGAACGCTACTTTCCATTAAAAATTTTCTATTTTCATTTTCATCACAGCTATTATGTTTGACGTTATCAAACCTCCGTCGGCTAAGGAAAATACCACTGAATCTCCCCGTTTTAACTGTACAGTTCCAAGCGGCGCATCCCGCATAATTTTATTCAAGTTCTCGTACCTTATGAGTGTCGCTGAAGCACCCGAGTCAACCAAGCCTGACATCGTTAAGATTGCAATCACAAGCTGGACGTACAGTAGACCATTTTTGTTACATAAATTTTTGTTTGTGACGGCACCTATTCCTACAGGTTTTCCCTTTAACGGAGAATTAAATTTCAAACGCCCAGAATTACTGCATTTGAAACAAATAATACCTTTTATGATTTTACGGACTTCAGACCTAGCAACACTTTCTGAATTTATTTTTACATCTGACTGGCCCCCGTTTTCAAGCGGCTTTTATTCCCTGCCGCTATCCGATTCCTCATAGAAACATTTTTCCGTCGGATGATCATTTCTGAAACAAACTTGACATTTTTGTTTTAAGTTTTCCTGCACGGAATTCCCTTCGTCTTTTTTATCTTTATAAAAGCATTGAGCCATCGGATGATTTGTACGAGAACAGATTTGGCATTGCCGTTTAGATGTTACTAGTTGAGGCTCTCTTTGCTTACGATCACCAATCGTTAAGCTTCCGTACACGGCAAACCTAACACTTCTACCCATCTAATATACTCACTGACACACTGCTGCATTTACTCATTGTGACTTTGTAATCATTTACAATATTTTCATATGTTGGTGCGCGATAGCTACTGATGAACCCGTCTGTCTCAACAGTTCCTGACTAAACTCACTAAATGGCATATATTCATTGATCGCCTGCCCCACTACATTTTGCAAAGGCTCTGGCACTTAAGGACAATTTAGCGGCATCAAAACGCACGATTTCACAACATTTCACGCCATTTGCAACTAACCATTTTCAACTGACTTTAAATTCAGGCGGTGAACTACCTCTATATTTTCTACTAGTGAGGTGGCAAATGTTTGAGATTTCTAAAGATGCTAACTGCGTCGGACTCACCCGCTTGTTGAGTAGCTACACCGCCTTTCTTCACCAGCTCTCTCATATGCTGTCTGTCGGAGGGTATCTATTCCGTCGTCCGTATTGAACGACACACCTGTGTCGGCCAAATTATTCTTGAGAGCGTCCTTCGTGAGGCGCTGGATCCACAATGTACGGATAACTGTAGAAGTCATTTTGTGGATGAGTTGATGCACTACTACTAATAAAAGTCACTCTCACGACCACTGTAACAAACCCGAGGGAGTTTGTACTATTTCATAACTTTACAAAATTCCTAACTGGATTTTCCCCTTTTACTTCTCTGCATCGAGGAAGGAGAGTGGCGCAGATTTATCTATCCTGTATGTGACGGTGTTTGCCACACATACAGGACGAGGTCCTTGTCTCAACTGCTTCCTGAATGTAGGTGTTTTAAGTTGGAAAACAGCCGAGAGCCCCCCAATGACATCAAAAAAAGGGATTTGGGTTGGTTCCAGTGAAAAGGTTTCAAAATTATTGGTTGCCTTGGTATTTATATCAAAATATAACCATTTACATAGTTTTTCACCTATATTTAGAATCAATAAACATAATATAAAGATATAGTTTCCCCACTGATTACATTTAGTATGAAAAAGGTGTAAAAATAATTACGTTTAAAACTTCCCCCAAAATATACATTTTTACAAGATTACACCTCTTTCAAGCTATATGCTGGTGACATATAATTATTTTGCTTAAAATAATACTTAACTAAAATGGCAGCAACTCTTCCCGTTTAAAATGTTGACGGAACAGCAGTTCCTGCCCAAGTGAAAACCCTATGCTGTCTCCCCGAATCTGGGCGAGACACCTGTATTTATATTATATTTGAAATCATCTAAAATATTACAAAACGATCTTCACTCTGTCGATATCTGAAGTCCTGGAAGGGCACCCTGGTGGCGTGTGACTGGCTGGCTGGGATCACGTGGTCAAGGTGACGTACGAGGGAGTGGAAGATAGTTATAGTTTTCGTGGACAGCAGTGACACCGCGGCGCCCATACTTGCAGACCAGCAGGCCCGGCCAGCGGACGTGAGGCGTGCAGCTCGTCAAACACACCCCCGTCGCAGCGAAGGTAAGTCGTCCCAAACGACCAACATTTTCTCAACTTCATATGGCACCGTCGGTTTTGACTTTCGTTCGATGTGCAGGGATAGCCACCACAATGTGTCATACCTTATGACAATGTGAACAAATAGTATTTCCCCTGCCTGCATTCCGGCGCTTTATGACCCACCACACCACATTGGAAGCATTCCTTGCAGTACTAACCTGACGTTTTGCATTTTTCATGCTACTCACATACCCACACTCTTTCTGCACGTTCTCCAGTTTGCTACAACTTCCTTCGCAAACATGTTTAACCTCGTTTTGTGCACCTGAAATAGTCTCCACATTTCTGTTTGCTGCCTAAAAAGCAGCGGAAATCTTGACAGCCATATCAAAGGTTAGGTTTGACTCCGATAGTAGCTGATGTTGGAGTCGCTCATACTTAACCTCACACACAATACGTATTAACTACTGCTTCTCTAGATATTAAAAGTTACATCCTCTTGATAATCGTTTCAATTCTGCCACGAACTCTGCTATAGTCTCTGTCGGCTGTTGCTTGGGGAAAAAAAAAAAAAAAAAAAAAAAACATGATGCTATTTCATTCTTTTTAGGATCGAAATGGCTATCCAGCACTTGTATTTACTCTTCATAACAGACGTCGACCAATTCCTTTGGCGTAATTTACGAAGTCAACAAAGTCAATACCGGTTCACCAATCATCGCCAGAAAAGTTGTCCTTAACTGCTTCGCAAAAAAATAAAACCTGACCTTGTATTGTGGCCAGTTGTCAGGCTCTGTCATATACAATTCAGAAATATTCCCGAATGCCATTATGCCGTACCCATATTCTACCTCCGCCGCACATCTGTAGCTCTCCACATTTCCCAAAAGGTACTCTGAGTTCGATATCTTATAATCTTACTTCCAGGAATTCTCTGAGTATCCTATCCTCGTCGCCAAATATGTTACATCTTCTTTATTTAATTAACAACCACCTATATACACTAACAATAATACAATCACCATATTGTCCACACACTGATGCCAACCTACTATACACAAACTTCTTACTAATGCCAACCTCCTATACACGAACATCCTACATCCTTATAAATACGCTACATGTGCAATGAAAAGTGCAGAAAGGCTCATGTCACCGAACTATCATGATAATAGTGGGCTATGATACATTTGATATCCTGTGCATCAAAATTTATTAATACTTGGAACTGAGCACAAACCATTACAGTTCTGAACTCGTTTCGTGCCTTACCGGCCACCTTCAACCCTTTTTTGTTATGATAGAATAACAACTTAGCATGCTAAAATTGTGCAGTCGAACACATTAAAACATCTACGAGACCAGTGTATTATGGTATCTATATACCTATATTCACACATTACAACATGTAAATTATTCTAGAGAGGTTTACACTCAAATATCAGATGTAAGAATAAATTACCAAATCAGAAATATTGCTAAGTAACATATAAGTAACCAACATACTAATTCTACCCATCAAAGATGATCTAATCTTCACAGAGGATTTATACCTAGAAAACAAGAAATGTACAATTTTTTCTTTGTTACTGCATCGCCTGTAGGCTAATACAGACAGGTCTACACATTATTTTAGGCAGTTAATTGTTTGTAAGTATTCACAAATAAACATTTTGTGGAGTATTCTAATTTTTAAACATGTAATTATTATAAATTATTATATAGATGTACTAAAAAAATTTTTTCTATCCCTAACAAATTATTTTCAAGAACTGTCAGATATGATTATGACAAGATTTTAATAAATTATAAAAGAATATTCAAGTAAATTGTTTTTCAGTGGTTGTTTAAGTGCTGTGCACCTCTTCACGATTTGTGCAAACTGATGCTGGTATATATTTAAAAGGCAAATATTTATGCAAAACAAATTTAAGTTAATTCCAAACTGTTGTAAAAAAATGTATTTCCTTTCGTCGCTTCGATTTTTCTTGGCCAGTATATAAATGTATATCTGCGTAATAAATTGCCTTTATTAACTTGACAAAACCTCACATTCAAATTCAATCAGTCAATGCCTTCACAAAATGAATGGTCAAAAACTGGGGTGTTCCCTTCGGGGAAAAATTATTAAACTAAAAAAGTCAAAATTTAAATCTGTCTTAAAGATAAAAGAAACTGAATATTCAGCTACAACTACCATCAGGCTGTTAATAAAAACCACAACCTAAAAACGACAATCAATAATGAGGACCGTCTGGGAGGCCTTAGTTCAAAAATAATAGTTCAAGAACACTTACTGAAAAATGTTCTCATATGATATGTCCATGTCCTCATTTGTGAGGACAAATGTATTGCCAGAGAAAATCATCAATAAATAAATAGAGAAATAAAAGGGGAAGAAAACTTCGAGGATTGGGAAGGGGGAGGGATGAGGGGGGGGGGGCAATAGCTCAGAGAGGCAAAAGGGAGGGGTTAGGGGATATTTTCATGACTTTTAATGGGAGGACCACTAGGAAAATGACACTCAGCAATCCTTTACACCTAACACAAGTACCAAATCAAATAGCGTAAATAGTATTTTTTCTAAAACACCTTCTTTGACTACTATGTTTCTTGAGCCTGTATGAGCGATATAGAGATACATATTTCGTAAATTAATTAATTAAGTATGTCAAATAATGCATCAATCTCTTGTTTTCGTTGGCCTCTATAAACTTTCCATCATAAATAAAATTTTAAAACTACAACACCAAGTTACTGTAGGTGATCAATCGTAGGGGAAAGGTAAGAGCTTATAAAAGTAAGGGAGAACAAATAACAGTCACCATGTCCACTATTTCAGACACAGTGAACATTTATTTGTTTCAAAAACTTGAAATACAAATTTCACAAAAATAAAAGAATCATGAAAAATAAAATAAATAATGATATCTCAAATCACACACAGTTATCACTACCAATAGAAAAAATAAGTAATTGAAGTCCATATGATATGATATCCACGAAAAAAGGTCTCAACAATTGAATGGTTACACTTTACAAAAGCTTACTTTTTCAAGCTGTGAGTGACCAGAGAAAAAGTGATAAACTTTACCAGCAATGAATTCTTAATTATTTTATATTGACTGAAAAATAATAAAATATAGAAACTGAATGGTCTCTGTCAAGGTAAGACACCAAATCTGGCAATAAATACAATGACAATGTTAAGAATTAGTTATTTAAGTTTTGACAAAAAAGATGGAAATAATTCTTTTCAGAAGTGAGCTTTTACATAAATATCGATACTCATGAGAGCAACAAAAAAAAAAAGTCCTAAATAAAGGTTCTCTTACCAAAAAGGGCAGATGAAAATTAATAAGCGCTATCCCTTTGTTAACTTACTTACAATAGCAAGATGTTATCTTACTCAACAATCAGATTGCATAAAGGTAAGAAGCAAAAGTTGTTAAAAACATTAATTTGGTTTAATAAGATCCGTTTTATATCTCCACACTTTTAGGTTAGTTACTGTTTACGAGGGATCTGCGTGATAAAACACGAATAAATACAATTTAGTTTGGGGTGTCTGCCATGAATCGGAAATTCTAACAGTCTCCATGCCACTTCTGATGTGCTTATGTAGTGTCTATTTAATTAATTTTTCAACTTCATTCATTGGCATTTCGAACAGAAAAAGTGGCTTGGCCTGACCCCTTATTTATGTATGTACATATTGTTCTAGTTCGTCCTAACAAGGACAAATACCAGACAAAGTTGCTAATTATGGGGTAGTGTAGCTAGAGATAGAGAGAGAAAGAGCTAATTTATAAAATACAACAATTCATTCTTTTATACTCAATTACTCTACAATATGTAATTCCTCATTAATCAAGGTATACAAAACTGCTACTAAAGCGTGATACTATCTTCAAGCTATATCTTCTCCTTACACAGAATACTACATTGCTTAAGTACTTAATTACAACTCTCGATAATACTCTTATGTTAATTAGCTCTCGTTATGAAAAGCCTCTTAATCCTCGCCTAACGTGATGGTCCCCTCTGCGCCTACTTTGTCTTGTGCTTACCACTGAGTCTCTTTGGCGCAGACGTTCTGCGTGGACCTCGAACGATATGGGCTCTTGCTGACCTCGTGGTGATGTCATGCAGTCCTCGGCTGGCGTCTACCCTGGACGTCGTAAAGCAGTAACTAGATGGTCCGGACGGAGTCTCTGGACTGTTTGGGGGTAGAAGCGGGGGGAGGGAGGGAGGGAGGAGGTGTGCATGTGCCCCTTATATACCTTGGGGTGTCCCTGGTCACTTTCTTTGTGCCATCCTGTTTACCAAACATTCTCAGCGTCTGCCTCGGCGCTCTACTGCCCGCCGGGCGCTGGTCTGGCCGGCTCGCTCGGCTTTCCATGGCTCGTCTGCAACATGGCTCCCCATTTCCACAAAACCAACGTCCTAGTGCGTTGGTCCCTATGGTGCAGCATGGTGACGAAGTTTCAGGGTGGCGTCTTGCTTAGGGGGCTAAGGATCGGAGAACTATTGCCCTTCCCTACAGGAGGAGATCAGCGGACCAGTGGAGCCCCTCTTCCACATGCCTGCGAGATATGGTGCATTTTTTTGAAATTGTCTATGGAGTGTTCTCGTGCACTGATAATTAAATACTTACAGGGACAGAATGGGGCAGCCTGCTATTGGCTGACTATGGTAACATTATAATCAATTAAATTTAAATTTAAGATGATTACCTTTATTGGGATATATTCTGTATGGTCTAGTGTGAATAGCTTTATTTGTATTTAATTATAACTTAATTTTGCAATTTATTGCTTCTGTAAGCTCAAGAATACTGTAAGCGAACCTATTCTTATACTCATATAATAATTTATTAAGTTCTTGTTTTACATAAGTATCTAGGTCCATATTTACTTTACCCAAAAAGTTTTCTTCTACATTTCTGTCAATACTCTCAATCCTATTGATACAATATTGAATAGAATTATATTGGTCTTTCTGTATGACTGACATATGAATACGAACTTGTAATATTTTATCACTATTGTTTTTGTAGATGAATATCATGTTGTATTTTAAAAACGGAATAACGTCGTATTTCTAAATAAAATCTATCCCTAGAATTATGTATATTTTCACGTTGTCACTCATTAAAAATTTCTGAAAGAATGTGTTTCCTGATATACTAAGTTTTATATTAGTTTTGAATACCCGTTGCTCCATAACGGGCATTACTTGTTGGTTTGTAACCAAAGTTTTGGCGATGCAGCTCCTTGAACACCCAGTATCTAGTAAGGCATAGTATTCCTTCCCGCATATCTTGACTAGAAGACGTGATGTAGATATTTTAATCAACACATGTTGACATTCGTGGCTCCGCGCATATGGTGTTTGTTTATGTGGTGCGTGTTTGTGGAACTCTGTTCGGCTCAGCTGGCCTGTTTCAGTTTCATCACAGCCGAACTGGTGTTCCGTGTTTTGTTTTTGAGCCTGATCGGATTAATTTTTTTTTCCGTATTTGACTCGGCGCCGCACCTTTCCTATGAGGAACTTATTTTTGAAACATTTGAACCGCGCAGCTATATCTGTGTGGAATTCTTGCTCCTGCGTGGGAAACAAGTCACAAACAGTTCAACTTGTATTTGTAGAAGCAGATCACACACGTCTGGTGTGCCTTGCTATGCTGCCCAATGAATTCCTTGTTGTTGCGGCGCATGTTGATATTTTGCTTAGTCGCACATTCTTGAACAATGTTCGTGCTGCTGTTGTGTTCTCGTTTCAGGATCGCCTTTGTTGCAACTTCCTTATTCCTCCGCAGTTTCGCATCCTGGATTTTGTTTTTTAGCTTAACCCCTTTGTCCGGATTTTGTTTCATTAATTTATTGTATAAATTTCCTAAGTATATAATACTTAGGACGATTTTGATGTCACATGTTTGGGTTTCTCTACAAATTGCAAATAAGTTTGTATTAACTACAAGCCATAAATATTAGTCCACAGTTGTAAGCTCACACACACACTAGTTTGTATACTGTGGTTTAGCACTGCCAGTGAGGAGCCGAAAAGCAGTTCCCTTTGAATGCATGAATTTGACAAGAAAAGCGTACTACTCGTTGGACGTGTGAGCAGGACCTTGTTATCCTGCTCTGTTGCAATCCGCGGTTCTGCTAGCATGACAAGGTTGTCCAACCTGACGTTCGTCGTTCGCTTTATGCAGTCGGCTACAATTTACTATGTCTTCTGACTTATCTTTATGAATTTTAATTTTAACACCATAAGAAAAATTTTCTATCAGCTCGCTCACAATAGTGTAAAAGGACTAGTGCGTCTGCCATCTATTTTGCTACAATATCTAATTTAATTGTCTCACAGTTTAAGGCGTCCACACAAATTATTTTATAACTACTGCAAAATCGATACCTCATAAACAAAGTGGAATCATGAGGTGCCTCCACCAGTTGTTCTGGTTCGTCCTACCTCGGACTAATACCAGACAAAGTTGCTAATTATGGGCTAGTATAGCCAGAGATAGAGAGAGAGAGAGAGAGAGAGAGAGAGAGAGAGAGAGAGGGAAAGAGCTAATTTAATAAAACACAAGTAATTCTTTTATTACTCAATTACTTTACAATAATTCCTCTTTAGCAAGATATACAAAACTGTTACTAAAGCGTAATACTATCTTCAAGCTATAACTTATTCTTACTCTCGGACAACTAGACTGCTCAAGTAATGAATTACAACTCTCTTTAGGACTCTACGTTAATTAGCTCTCGTTATGACAAGCTTCAGATTCCTCGCCTAACGTGACGGTCCCCTTTGTCTTGTGTCTACAATTGAGTCTCTTTGGTGCAGATGTTCTTCCATGAACCATGAATGATATGGGCTCTCGCCGAACTCGTGGCGACGTCGTGCGGCCCATGGCTGGTGTTGACCCTGGACGTCGTATAGCAGTAACTAGATGGCTCGGATGCAGTCTCTGGATAGTTTGGTGAAAGAAGCGGAGGGGGGTGAGGAGCATACGTGCCCATTATATAACTCGGAGAGATCCTGGTCCCTTTCTTCATGCCACCCTGTTTACCAAACATGCTCAGTACCTCCCTTGATGCTCAGCACCTGCCTTGATGCTCTGCTGCCCACCAGGCGCTGGTCTGGCCGGCTCGCTCGGTTTTCCATGGCTCGCCCACAACAATATATATTTAATGGCTTGCATGGAATTACACTATTCTATGTTGATGTGGGTGTATCGGCATCGATAATAGGAGATCCATTCTCTACGGTCGGTGTCTCAATAATGAAACGCCGGGACTATTTCTTAGAACAGATCCCGTTTTCATGCATGGTGGTGTTAGATTTTGTTCCCCAAATGGGCCATGTACTATACTTTTGGTCTTTATATTAAACAATAATGGGTCATTTCCTTTATCGGGTAGTTCAACAACTATAATAATGTCAATTTCGTCAAGTTGTATTCTTCTTTCTAGCCAGAATAATGTGTGAGAGTGTAGTTAACCCTGTTTTTGCCACTCAACACTCAGCATATAATATTTGATTTTTCCAAAAATTTCTTCTTTTGTGATTAAGTTAAAGATTTTTTTTTTAAATTTCAAATGGAAAACCTTAGAAATAACATTGTGTTGGTCAAGAGAGCGCTGGCCAAGAAAAAGTTATTGTTGTATTTCTGACCATTCAGGATTACATGTAAATGTAATAACTAGATCGGGTATGCCATAATTTCGAATGTAGCACATAGCATCCTGGGTTTTTTCATACATATATTGGGGAGAACTCGTTAACGATGATAGCAAAGTAATGTGTGGTCCAATATTTGCAGCGTTTATGTTCGCTCCTGATTTAAAGCATCTCTTTAATCTACATAATCGCCAATGTACCTTCCGAAATCATTTTAGCCATAATATCAACACAGTATTGACTGAACAAATATTTGTAATTATATATAGTATTAAAATAGTTTACTCTGACCATTAATCTGTATGCATTAAATTGCATACATGAAACCATTTTATTTCAATCTGAATTTTGCTGAGGGATGGTCTGATAACAGCCATAATCTCCTTTTACAAATATCAAATGATATTGTAACAGATCGCAGGCAGGATGCAATTCAGACAATTTTTTTAGTTGGGTCTTTTGTCTTTATCGACCAATAAAACTGCAACTTCGTTTACTGTAGACAAATTGTATCGCCCTTGTCGTTGATTTTGTGAAGTACGATTGGCTTGAATATTAATTTTAAACCATCCGATAGAGAATTATTCTCTAGATTATATTTAAACTGCGAATGTATACATTGTGGTTATATAATACGGTCTGTAATTCATACGCAATGTTGGACAGCAAGGAAAGATGATCCGCATCAGAAATTAAGTAAATTGGTAAAAATTGCGGACTTTGGCGTGCAGATGGGAGTAAACTCCCAATGAGATGATATATCTGTCCTCTCTTAAAAGCAGGCATAAAGTTGTTTTCTTGTATTTCTTTTGCACCGAAAGACATAATATGAACTAGAGTATTATACCTTAATATATTATTCAAAAATGCGTAGATAATTGATAACTGCGTGTTAATAGACGTTTTATTGTTTGTGGGAGGGGGGGTCGTGAAGCCGTCTTTATTGATTGAAATGGTTAAATTGATATCAAAAGGTTAGTTGAATTGATTGAAAGGGTTAATCAAAAAGGGTTAAATTTAATGAAAGGGTTAAATGGATTGAACTTGTTTAATTGATTGAAAGAGATAAATGGGTTGAAAGGGTTAATTTCTAATCCGGTTAAATTTTTTAAATATTTTCTTTCTTTTTTTTTGGATGGGGCTAGCAGGAGATCTGTATGATGTTGACGGTATGGTATCCTGGAGGCGACTGACCAGAGTGGTGGTTTGCAATGTCTTATATAGGCGTAGAATATAGTGCAAGAGTGGGCTAAGAGTATTTTTTTCTAATTTTTCTAATTTTGGAGAGGTTGTAGGGATGTTGGTGGTAGATATGCGATTTTTACGAATATATTTTACACACGAGAGCAAATCAGAGTGTTTAAACGATTTCTAAGCAAGGCCTTAGTGTAAATTTTCTGGTTTTTTTTTTTTTTTTTTTTTTTGAGGATGTTGCTCGTACATGGTGGTGGGAGATAGGCGACTTTGAAAAATGCGATTTACATGTTAAACGATCTGTTTTCGGAATGCAATTAAATTTTAGAGAATTTCAGAGTGTTATATGTATTAATACATTACACACATCGAATCGGAAATTTCAAACGACTACTTGAATAATAAGTACACTTATATGAGCCTTAAACATAATGTGAGTCTCGAGCTTAGAAATATAATTTACACAAGAGAGAATTTTAAGTATGAGAATAACATCTGATGTCGACAACTGCAAACTCACTAAACGAAATCCAAGTAGTCATTATGAATAAATATCACATTAACACATACAAATAAAAGTTTCCAAACTCACATTTGAATTATATTATTTAAATTTTAAACAGACACAATAGTGTAATAGAAATACATGTACACTACTTAATGTCACTTGCACATACCTTGAGTATTTTTAAAACACGCCCATTTAATGTGGAGTCTTAAGTATAAATGAGTCCAGTGTAGCAATTAAATCATCTTATAAGCTGTGTGTGTGGAGAGCCTGATTACATACATGTAGCAAAGCCAGTGTATTGAAGGTGAATGATTTTAAATTTACGAGAAAAATTCTGCATTTGTCCTACAACAGACAACAAAACAATATTTTTAAAACTAAATTTTCTCTATTTTCAGAATAATTCACTTTTAAAACAAATTATTTCTGTCGAAGTGCAGCGACACTCGGATAACATGAAGAAGTACTTAAGCCCACAAAGCATAATAGTGCAACACTTTATAGAGAAGTACAACAAATTTCTACTAAATCTGTGAAATTCACGTCAATAACAAAAAACATGATTTAAAAATGCTAAGAAGTTTCATTTACTGAATAAAAAATTAAAAATCTTATCATAATATTGACTAAACACACAAAAAAAATCCTCATAAAATAGTTTTTATATTAAAACGTTAATCATGGGTAGCACTTTAGAGATGAAGATATGTGCAATGGTCACCAGTGCATAGTTTGAGCAACCCCCAATATAGGCCTCGTCAGCCATCAAGTGTCAAGAGGTGCGGTGTTTAGCTGGTTCAGAGGAGGTGACAAGTAACATGTCTGTCTCCCACAAGCATTGATGGACAACTGAATATGGTGCCGTCTGCCTACAGAGGTGTAGATCAGGTTCTGGCTACCGGCACCTCCTTTCCCCTCCTCTCTAGACCAGGTCTGTGGGACCCTGAGGTCAAGAAACCAGCTTGCACCCTCTTTCCACTCCCCGCCCATCGTTAGTGCATGTAGCCCTGAGATACCCACGACCATCAAATGTTTTTTGGTAATCTATCAAGATGGCATAAACTGCCTACTTGAATTCACATCAGGAGCTGCTTGCTTGTAACCACCCCCTACCCTCCACCACTTGCCTCAGAGTTGGTCCAATTCCATGATGCCAAACACCCTCCACCCCCTCCCACCAACCCATGTCAGCAAGGTCCTGGGGGTCATTCACCTGTCTGTCCTCGATTGTCAATTTTCTCCACTTATTCAAGATGGCGACAACTGCCTACTTGCATTCACATTGGGAGCTTACTGTTTGTAGCCATACTACCCCCCACCCCTCGCCCTCAGAACAGGCCCGAGTCCAGAGGAACATGACCCCCTGTTTGCACACCCTTACCACCCCTACTCACAAAGCAAACTTTTCTGAAGACCTCCATTATCGATCCAGTCTGCTCTGCGCAAAAAACAATTTTATGCACCCCAGCATCAGCCCTGAAAAAGCTTTTTCATATTTTTTGTAAGTTGGCGCTCCTGCAGTATCTGTTTCACGACAACATGCTCTCCCTGCTATAGTATTTAGAACATGTTTTTTTACTGTTGGCTCCCCTGCTTCGCGTCACCAGCCCACAATCCTCTTAATACATACCCCAAATGATTTAGCATCACTCGCTGTCGTTTCAACCTTATACAACAGGTTGACTATATGAGCCGTGAAATTTTTTTTTAAAATTCCCTGAAATCAAGTTCCCAATATAAGCCCCAGATTTAAAATCCAAGCAACAACGAATGTATATTTGAATCAAGCAAACTATGATTTGTAAGATCACACAGAAACACAACACTTATTTTATTTACTCATTAAAACATAACTATTTTCTACAAGTATTCAAACAAGATATATTTTATTCCCTCATTAAGAAATATTTTTACTATTAATTCGACATATGGGAGAGAAAAATGTATTGGGAGAATTATCCGTCTCTTTTAACAATGAGGTTTCGAGAGCAGATGAGGGTGAAGCAAGGCGAGAAGCACTGGGTCGCACATGTGAGACTAGGGGAAACAAGAGACATCTGCGATAAAACCCTCCCACCAATGTCTAACACGATATCCACACACTGAGAAAATAATTTGTTTTTAGGGTGTGACATGCCTGGGGAGGCGAGCATGCAAACCATTCAACCAATGCGCTCCCTCTCTTTTTATGTCTAGCCAAAAAATTTCCAACAGAAAAATGTATACCATGGAACATAAAATGCATATATTTGAATTTATTTAATATTTTAACAGTTTCTGATACAAGTTTAACGAAATAGTATGAATACAGGGGTAAATCACATTTTTCGGAGTTGGAATATAGCGATTTAAACGTTATTCTTACTTTTTAATAAAAGGTCCAAATTGTTCTAAATTTATGGTAAACTGGCAGCCATTTTGATTCCTTACAGTATGTAAGAAGTGATAAATTAATTTTTTTCTCAGTCTTAACTCGGCATCTGCTAAGGTCACTTCATGTGCACTGCAGTAGCATAGATAACAGCAACAGGTGTCTACTACAGGTGTCCAAGAAACATCTATATAAATGGCAAGCATTGATAATGTGAACGACACAAGGCGTCCACTACAACAACAGACATCCATCACATCTACTACAGATCCAGATGGGCATCATGAGTACTACAGCTCCAGACATTCATCATGTTTACTACAGCTCCAGGCGTCCACTACAATGCCAAACATCTACTACAACTTCACTACATCTATATCATCATCAATGCCGAATCTACAAGACATTTCATATATGCGTCAGGTACAATGCATCAAAGTCGCTGCTGTAACAATAGCGACTCTGAATGCATTAAAACATTCAATGCTATTTTAGCCTATGGGAAGGCTAAAACCTCATTGAGTCTAGAGTGTTCCCAAATTCAAGTGTTGCTGAAAAAATTCTAATTCGTTTTATGGTTCTCAAAATAAAATTAGTGTAACCATTCCTGGCTGAACATTTAAAAGCCGATGAGAACATCGTATCCTATTTACTTTGTGAAGACTGTCCTTACAGCATGCCTACCTTTGCGAATAATGAGAACTTACAGCATATGTGGAGGGATTGTATGTTGTGCAGGCTGGAACAGATGTTTGAAGCTAGAATCATTCCAGATATAGTAATGGACAATTACAGAATCGATGAAGTAGATTCTAAGGCGAGCACTGTCAGCTTATAAAATTTTATATATATGAGAGAGAGAGACTTTGAAATAGTGTATAACATAAAAGGAAATAACGTAAAAATGATGTGGTATGCTCAGGGTTTCGAAAACTATCAAGACAACCCCTTTGTAATTAAGGAGCTTGCTATTTCTTATGCAACTGACGCTAATAACTATAGTTAAAAACCTGAAGTCGGGAACAGACTTGTGAGATACATAAACTGAAATGGGAGTCTGGAGATATAGCTTACGAAAAACATTTTCAATATGTAAATGATGCATTGTTCGAAGACTATCCCATATACGTGCTTGGAAAAATGCAGGAGAATTTAAAAACTTTAACAAATTCAGAATTAATAAATATTAGAAGATATCACGACTGTTCGAGAATTAATTCAATTGTCAAATGTTGTAATACAAATCACTGCGAGGAAAAAACCTTCTGCTCCTAATGTAAAAGCAAAGCTTTAAGAGAATATTTGCACCAACTTCCTACCTATGTGAAAATATATTAATTTTCGAAAAATGGTTTTTTCCAGGTAGCGTAAGATTTCGAAACAAATGGCGAAATTCGACCCAAAGAAGATGTGCTCCACTATTTTTCGAGGACACAAGAAAGTATGGTTTCAGTCTCTAGGCAACATATACTTTAAAACACAGATGTGTAACAGAAATGAACATTGTAATTTTGCAAAAAGTTTCGGAGAAAGCCTGTATACAGAACAAGTGCTGTGTAATGAAGAAGACGACTGTCCTGTTTTTAATATGAGGCCTGACAGTAAACTGCACTGTTCTTATGTGGACCTATGTTTAAAAAATCGCAGTACAGAAATAACCAATGAACCAGGTTTTCATCAAATAAAATATAAATTGATTAGAGATTTTTATGACTCCACCACAACCTTATGGATTGAAATATGTAATAATAAGGAACACATCATGCAAATTCAAGGCAGTAGCAGTTTTTTTAAGAGCACCATGCGGAATGTGGGACTGTGAGGTTTGGAACAGTATTGTTTGTGTCTGAAAATTTTATCTGAAAAAGTTGATGTTGAAGTACTAATTTTAACTGGAAGATCATCTGTGTATATAAAGAGAGAGAATCTTACAGCAGGGCTTCAGTTAAGATGGAGAGGTTCGACTCATTACTTCAGTATGCTAGTGTTACTCCAGGAATCAGGCGAGTGAGGTTTCGAATTGAAGATGAAGATAGTCCACTACAGATACAGATGTGGAACAGAGATGAACATTGGAGTTTTTCAATAATCAATCCTGATTGTATGTACAAAGAAGTTGGAGATTGCACTGGAAGTAAGTGTGCAGTGTATAATTTAAGACCTGACACTGTTTTTCCGATTAGTTTAACCGAATTAGTATGTGACCTGGAAGGTGAAGAAATCATTAAATATCCATAATTTAGGAAAATTAAATATAAGTTGTGAAGGGAGTATTACTCTGAACATGTTGTTTGGACGGAACAATGCAACAACAAGCAACATTATACATACATCGGTGACCAAGAATTAACTTCTCCCTGTGGCGTGTGGGAATGCAATGTTCTTCAAAGCAAGAACATCTGGCAGACTATATAAATGAGTGTACCTAGTATAAAATCGTTAGTCATGGCTAGGATCTTCAAGCCTACATATATATACGAGGTCCTACAAATTGGATACAGAAGAGCGTTCTACAAGTTCATGTCTGCAACAATATAGAATATTGGGGTTACACGTTTGACAACAGGCTCGGAATTTGCTTTGGTGAAGGAATAGAATGCAACGATTGTGCTGTGAGATATCTTCACACCAACAGTGACTTACCATCGACATTAGAAGATTTCATGATTGCTAGTTTTAGCAAGGAAATAGAAGAGGAACGGGGATATGGAGTAATCGACTACCAGCTCACCAGACCTCACCAGGGAATCACCACTCGTTGTATGGAGACCTGAAACGGGGACATCCACAACTTTATTTCCGAACAAGTCGGATTAGTTTTTCTGTCGATGCGTAGTTTATATGTGTGTGAAGTGACTAATTCAGAATGTTGATCTCAATGTTCGCATTGTGTCCAATGAAATATAAGTATGAATTGTTTACTAAATGTTTGCATTCTGTAACTTACAGCTAACTATATTCACATTTTGTTGTAAAGGAAATGCGTGACATTCATTTCAAATGTACGTATTTCTCTCAAGCTTTGTGAGCATATAGTAAACCAAATACTTATGATGGTACTAACTGTAACAGTTCTGAATGTCTTGTAAACCACTGCAGACCTTATGTAGTAGTAGATTGTAAGCATAAACTTAAGGGCGAATGCATTGTTACTTCATATTGCGAGGAAGAAAAATGTTTGAAACATCTTGTTTATAATACAGACACTATTTTGCCTTATCAGTATTTCGAAGAATGTAATAATAATCTTCATACTTTATATCAATATAGCAAAGACAAGTTTGGTTACACGTCTCATACTGGGTGTGATTCATCAAAGTCTTACATACATCGAGCAGTAAAATTAGAATAAATTAAATTAAACCCTAAAATGCACTTCAACTTGCAAATTTAGAGAGAACGAATTTATCAATACACATACATTGTTCCTTGCTAAATATTCTCAGTCGAGTGTTGGATGCCATAGTAGCAACATTATGTATTTTCACCCTGCAATTAATTATGTCAGTGTCAAACAAGGAAAGTCCGATATAACTTACGACCTATGGTACCAGGGAATTTTGCGAGAATTTACGGAAACCCGTGACAATATTTTTCATTTAAATTAGTTTACTTTCCTCTAGGAGACGAAACGAGTCACAAACTCATTCAATGCAGTGACAACAAGAAACGTCCAGTGTTTCATATGACTGCAAACACACTTTTCCATCTAGTATTGAAGATGTGTACTCTCATTATTTTGAATCCTATCCTGATTAGGTTGAAAGAATGGCTCTACACGCCCCTACTTGTAAAGACATTTGTGTGCAAACAGACGATTAAAGCCAGGGTGTAAGAAACGCTCACTCCTTGAGAGTAGAAGTCAAGAAGGGGATCTGGATACAATTTTAAGAAAATGTATGAAAAGTTTGCTCACGAAAGTTGCTAACATTTTATGAAAAAAATATAAGATATTAAAGAAAAATGTGGTATTTGATAGTGTTAAAATATTTTGTTTTATCCTGTATTTGTTTCGGACCAATGTGTAATTGTTGTACATACATTTTTGGATCTACCTGTATTTTAAAAATAATTTGTGTAACATGCTGTATTTGATAGTGTTAAAAAAAAGTAAATATATTGTGAATTCACTTGTGTTTGTTTAACTTGGTAATGTTTGGAGTAAATTGTATGTGTAATTTGTATATGTTTTGGAGCAAAACTTGTCCACTTGCTTAAATATGCTGCATCAGTGTTAATATGATATTTTGGATCACTCTGTGTTTGTATATATTTAGTAAATAAATATGATGTAAAATTAATCCCTTTCTTAAAATTTATTTAACCTTTTCTTTATTAACAGTAAACTTGTTTTGCTACGAAATTAAAAATAAGTATTGGTAAAATTTGTCTATATATATATATATATATATATATATATATATATATATATATATATATATATATATATATATATTCTTAAATCTTCTATTAAAAGTATGTTGCCTTAACAAGAAAGAGTCTTGTAAAGAAAATCAGATAACTAACAGACATTACTTCGCCAAAAAATACTTATTAACTTAAGACATATCTGAATTTAAGAAAAAGATGTCTTCTGGGAAAAAAATTATAAATACATAAAATAAGTTGTTAAATGTCGCCTGCCTCCATACAGTTACCATCTTAGGTAAGGAGGGTCTGGGTTCGAATACTGGGCAGGGCATGGTAAATTCTAATATAGAGTTTATGGGTTCGATTCCGAGCTAGGTGTTGTATGATATAAATTAATGTGTGATTCGTTAACAATATTATCTAAAAGGATTTGTCAATTAAAATTACAAATAAATGATATTAAAACAGGAATCTGCATATGTTAAAATAGTGTTGAATTGTAGCATTAAATTTAATTTACCTCGTAATGCAAAAAGTTCGTATTGTAATGACAATTGTTCATGTAAGAAAATCGTTAAATAAGAATGCAATTCAAACCTAATGGCTTAAAAATGGACAATTATACATTAAATCAAATATAAAGGCTAAAATACATCTTATCCACACTAAATATAAAAAAAAACATAAAATTCTTTTTAATGTGTTAACATTGCATAAAAATGTGTTAAATTGTCTTAAAAAGCATTAATCGTCTATTTGATATCCATTTCAGGTGAATAGCATTAATTTTAATTTATGCGACAAGGGAGGTTGGTGAGGGTATAAACAGTACCTCTCACCCACTGCACCACGTCTCCAGTGCGCGGGTGTATCGTCTCAACTGTGAACTGGTCCGCAGTGCCTAGGTCAAGGGTGCCAGTCACGTGTCAACCAGCCACTACCGGGACCTGATGCGACAGAGGTTTGCGAGCAAGGGACCGGCTCACCCGCCCATCGGTTCTGCCACGACAGTGAAACCACCCTTCCTCGCCTACCAGAAAAGTTACCTGCTTTCTCGGGATTGCTGTTGGCTGCATGTTTGCTAGAGCAAACCTCTAGGACTTTCGCCTGCCTGTCGGGATAGGCTCGCATGGAGCTCCCGACGAGATTGCAAGCGCCTGCCCAAATGCTTTTACGGTGGAGTGGGGTAGCACTCATACAAATTAACCTGTGTACAGGTTTCCTTCATCAACCAATATATTCCGCTACAAGAGTTAAAATAAGTGAATATAAAAATGTACGGTTTTTAGTATTTTGTTAAAAATAGTTTTTCGCATTTTCTTTAAACTTTGAGTAAACTGTATGATGTCTGTTAACCTTTTAACAAAATCACTAAGACTTGAAAGAAAATTTTATCAAAGTGATTGATTAGCCTTTAAAATTGAGAAACATTTGAATGAATTTCGTTTAACTTTTAACAAAATTGATTATTGATTTCATTAAAATCGTTAGACCTGAATGAAATCTCTTTGAAATCATTAGAACTAAATAAATTTTCTTTATAAATCGTTGCAACTGAATATTTTTTCATTAAAAATCATAACTGAATGAATTTTATTTAAAATCAAATTAAATTGTAAGACCTGAATGGTTTTTCTTTAAAATCAAATGAAATTTTTTCACACTTAAGAACATTGGTTAAATTAAGTATTTGGAGGATGTTTAAGGCTGTTTAACATTGTTTAAGGGTAGATGTTTAAGGATAGGCTTTGTTTATGAATAGGTGTGTGTGTATGACTGCGAGTGTGAGTGCAGGAGAAAAGATTAGTAAATTTAATTCCAGATGTAAATTTTTTTGTAATTTTGAGTTTATTTAGTCGAGTTGAGAGGAGAGGTAAAGTGCCAGTAGTAGCATCTTCCACTATATGGAATAGGGCTGTGTCAATAACACGCATCTACTGCCTCCCTTCACTTTTTAATTATTCACAAAGAATATTGAAAAAAAAGCATCTAGAATGTATGGCCAAGTACTCTTAGAAATTTTGGTTAGGTAGGCGTGAGTGCGGGGGAAAAGTAGTGTAAATTGTAGTTAATTTCACATAATTATAAGAAAGATTTAATGACGGTATATTGTGTTCATGAGATACGAACTATGGAACAGCTAAAACAAGGGAGAACTGCACTTCTTATGCCTAGCTTGAGGGGGAGATGCATAATCTCAGCTCCCAAGCTTGTTCAGTATAAGTTGATTTGAGAAGGATGTATGATGAATGTATGAACAATGAGTTTTCCAATGAATGAAATGTTTTGACGTGTATGTGATGGGGTTATTTGGGTAATTAAGTTAATTTTAAGACATTTCCTTTTTAAAGTTGTTAGGTAAATGCGAGTGAGAGAGAGAGGCAGAGAGAGAGAGAGAGAGAGATAGAGAGAGAGAGAGAGAGATCATTCAATTATTGTTTAAGTTTCAGTAAATTTTACTTCTAAAATTCATTATTGTATAGCCGTAAGTGTATTAAATTACTTAAATGTGTATGTAGGTTTGCTTTAAGTATCGCATGTTCAGTTTATAGTGTAAAATGTTTGAATTTTAAATATTTCTTAAGAATTTTTAAAAAATGTTTAGTTTATAGCATAAAATGTTTAAATTTTAGACAAGTCTTTTTAATGTATTGAGTGTAACAGAGTAATTCCCATTGTTACAACTTTTGTTATTAAACTTGTTTTCGAAAATCGTTATTAAATTGAATAGTCCAAAATTTATAAAAAAATATTATTATAGAGTAAATAATTTTTTTACTGTGTATCACTACTTAAATGTTTTTATGGTGTATCACTACTTAAAAAACTTGGTGGTGTATCACTAGTTAAAAGTCTGACAATATACAAATTTGAATTTTTCACGGTGTAACGTTGAACCTATTTTTGGTGGTGTATCACTAGTTAAAAGTTTTTAAAATGTAAAGTTTTTCTCCCACACAAATAACATTTAGAGTGGGCTTAAAAATTAAATGCAATGTTGTAAACATAGCCCGCACCACCTGGCTCGAAATGTAAAATCTTGTGAAAGAGGGACTGCAGACTGAGAATCGGTGGAGAGGCATGGTGGAAGGGAAGTGTCAACTTTCTCCTTTTCCCATCCCTCATCACAACACAGAGACACCTGCAGGGTCTACACGATGTGTTGTTGGAGGGGAAAGGGAGCAGGCAGGGGAAGTTCTCTGCCTATTGCACATGTGCGCCCACTGGCTTTACGCATCATCGGGGGAGAAGGGGAAGTTGTAAGGCTAGCATGGGAGGGGAGAGCGACCGTAAGGTGGCACACATGGGTGCTAGCTGCAGCTTTGTGTACTAGATATCGCATTCTCTCTCTAGCAGCTCTGTGTGCGGACCGGCTCAGCGCTACTCGCCCCGTTTCCCTTCACCCTGCATGCGCCCTATCGGACGGCCAAGACCTTGGCTCATCTATTGTGTTTCTCCTCGCCTGCTAGCTACCTGACTCTGTAAAAGTATTCGGGCTTCACTACCTTTATAGCCAGAGCTCTCTCTTTTCTGTCTTTCCCCAACAAATACAAATTTTTTAAATTAAGAAAAACATTTTCTCTAGGATTTTCACTTATAATGTGTATGTGTGTGTGTGTGTTATTAAGAGTGTTTTCTTTTTTTCAGAACAAGGGGTCGCTTCAATTTAATTATTGTGGTGTTCAAACCTTTATATTGGGAAACTAAAGAAAAATTTAGTTAGCTGAAAATGGGCGAGCATCCTGTATTGACATCTTGCTTAAAGATCTTTACATAAGCGATTCCGATTCGGAATCGCAGACGGAAAGACAAACATGCTGTCTAGACAGTGTCCCTTCATCTAAGCAGACACGAGTTAATCTTTTGGAGGACGACCTCTACTTAAGTGATTCGAGCACGGATTCGCTTACAGAGAGATTGTCAAAACCAAAAGGTCAAAATATGTCCACTTCCCCTAAACATGAGAAGGTTGATCTTTTGAATGACGACTTATTTCTGTCAGAATCGGAATATTCTTGTGATTCGGAAAGTGCTCCAACCATTTCACAACCAATTTTAGAGTCGATTAGAGATATTTCGCCAAGGGAGCCGGAAAATAATTCCTTTTCCGATTCCCAAGTTTTAGTGGAAACTTTGCCAGGCCTGACATATCAGCTATTGGCTAAGGCATTCGTGGGAAGACTTAATGATGTGCAGATATGTAATGATCAATTAGAGTCTGATGCGAATTTTTCCCATTTATTTGAGAGGTGTAAATGCCCTTTATTTAGATTATTAATGGCATCACCGTAGCCAGTTAGATTATCCGTTTATGTATTGGGTAAGTACTTGAAATCTCTCACGGTGGAAGAAGGCGATACAGAGACTTTTTATTTTCAAAGTAAAATACTCCCTGTCCTCCATTCATCTGATGTAGGTTTAATCTATGATGAGGATATCGTTCCTTATCTCGCAGACACAAGGAGTTAAGTTCACCTGGTTCTGCTGGAGTCTCCAAATGTTGACGTACATGGATGTACATGTGAGTCAATATCTGCTGTTTACCATCAATGCTACGCGCACTAAACTACCCAAGTTTATTTCCAATTGTCTTGCTTGTGTCAATATAGACTGCCAGGAGGGATCGTGTTTCCACTACACCATAGTAGCATTTTTGTTTCCAGCCACACAAAATGTTTACAGTATTGCTTCATATCCAAATCCTCACAAGGTTTTGAACATCGAAGGGCTGCTGACACCTGTAATCATACAACATATTCGCAAGTTTGAGGAGAACAATTCTGTTTCTATCAATGTCTACTGTGTGGTAGACAAAAATAGCAATATAATTGACGAAACTTGCAAAAAGGGCAGGGTTGTAGTACCCATGTGTATTTTTCCTGTACGCCATGACAAATATGTGAATATTTTGGCGATTTGCGCGAGTGTAAATGCCGTTCATTTCCATTTTGTCTGTATTAGAAATTCGTCACGACTGGTTGGTAGTCAGCTGAGTAAGAAACATCAGGGGAAACAGATTTCCGATCGTTGTCTCCAGTATTTTGTTAGTGAGGAGAAACTCGCAAGTGACAGTATTTTTTGTCTGCAACAAAAGGCTGTTCGCAGTACTTTCGCCACTGGGAAATACAACTACTTAGCATTGAAAGATTACAGCAAACAGCAGAGATTGGGTTTCGTTGCCTTCTGTGATGTAGAAATGTACCTGAAACCAATGTCTACATGCTTGCCTAATGATGAAACAAGTAATAAAACTACCATCAACGTACGTATTCCATATGCTTGTAGCATTTTGTCGGTTTGTTCAAACAAACTGGCTTTATCCCATTATTTCGAGTTTGTGGATGCTAATTGTATGTACAAATTAGTTGATAAATTAGTTGAACTTTCATATAGAGCCCCTGGCTGAACGTCATGTAAGGTTACACGATGGAACCATGGTAATTGACAATCCTGGAAAAATTCAAGTGATTGGAATGACCCTAGAGAAATACAAATGTATCACAAAACAGAATCCCAATGGGACGGATTGCATTGGAACGGGGCAATATTTCAACCTAAGATTTATTGATTCATTCCAATTCACGAGCGCCTCTCTGGAAACTTTGGCAGGTAATTTACTTCCTGCGCGATCGAGTATTACTTGCTCGATGTTTCCAGACGACACCCAGTTCGAATTGGCAAAACCTAAGGGAGTTTATCCTGATGATTTTATTAAGTCGCCAGACTGTGTGATGTGCAAGTCACTTCCACCAAAAGACGCATTTCATAATATGATGAGAAGAGAAGGCATTAGCGATGAAGATTATGCTCATGCCCAAGCCATGTGGAATGCGTACAACTGCATAAACTTGCTGCAGAATGCCGTTCATTACTTATGTGTGGACACTTGCTTTCTGGCTGATGTTTTTGAGAATTTTAGGACCATATGTTTTGCTCATTATAGTCTTGACCCCGCCATGTACATCACAGCTCTGTCTCTTTCATGATACACTTTATTTTCAATGAAATGTGCACGGCTAGAGCTGTTGACTGATCTTGACATGTATCTTTTTGTAGAACGTGGGTTCGGGGTGGCATTACCCAGGTTTCAAAAAGATGTGCGGATGCCAAAAATATTTACATGGGTGAGGACTATAACTCTAGTGGCATCGAAATATATATGCTATTTCGATGTCAATGGGCTGTACAGTCATAAAATGCGGTCCAAGCTTCCGACATGTAATTTCGAGTGGGTTGAAGCTGACGTGTTCTCTTCGAGGGATTTTGCATACATGGTGAATGATGCTGACACTTGTTTTTTCGTGGAAGTGGATCTTTCATTTCCAGATAAGTGTCATGATAAACTATCTGGTCTGCCTTTGGCCCCAGAAAATGGCGTACCTCCGAATGGCTCGCATGAGAAACTTCTATTAACACTCGCACCGTGGGAAAAAATATGTTGTAGATGGGGAAACACTGAGGTGGCACTTGATGTATGGAGCCAAACTTGACTCTGTTAATCGTATTTTGCGCTTTGAGCAGAAGGCATGGATGACTCCGTACATTGACTTTTACATTGAGAAGCGTTCCCAGGCTGCGAATGCATTCGAAAAATCGTTTTTCAAGTTGATGAATAATTCAGTTTATGGAAAACATTGCAGAATGTCCGCCGTAAAAAGGATATCAGAGTCGTTTCGAGGTATGACATGATCTATGGGGCTGCACAGCTGATAGGACGTCCGACATTCCAGGCGTGGCAGATTATCGACGAAAACTTAGTCCTTATCGAGATGTCAAAGAGTTGTGTTGTGTTCAACAAACCTTTGTACACTCTATGAATTTCACTATCAGCATATGTGTATAAAATTTCTTCCGCTGGCTTTTCATCTCCTCTATTATAACACCGATTCCCTAGTCTATTCTATTGCTTGTGAAGACGTATATAAAGTAATTACCCCAGATTTGAAGACGTGGTTTGATACAACAAACTATGTATTCGATAACCCGCAAGGATTCCGTCAGAGGAACAAAGGCTGTACTGGGGTGATGAAAGATGAATTTGCAGGGTGCATAATCACACACCTTGTGGGTTTATGTCCTAAGCTTTACGTATATGTTGTTGCGAATGAGCAATGTATTAGTAATGCGAAGGGTGTAAAACCCAACGTGTTGCAATCACTCAGGTACGAGGATTATCGAGATTGCCTCGAAAATTGCACAAGGGTAATGGGGACCCAATATCAGTTCCGTTTGCGTGCTCATCAAGTCCACACCGAATGCGTAAAAAAGATAGTGTTGTCAGGTATGGATGATAAGTGGTACATTGAGGCACATGTAATATATTCCTTACCTTGGGGGCACTATCGAATACATCAGTATTTTTTTTATTTTCCTCCATATAACACTTTTAATACCACAATAAATCTTAAGACCTCCCAACACCACACAATGCCAAGAACATCCATCTGCCGACACACACGCACCTCCTGTTCCGCAGTAATCGCAACTGTCTGCAATCATTATCGCATCTGACTATAAACATCATCACAGCTGGCTGCAAGCATCGCAGCTGGCTACAAATGTTATCGCAGTTGACTACACCAACTACAAATTGCGTTACCATTCAATGCTGCTTGCATCCTGTTTGCCTACCTATAAGGCATTACATAACTTCATTAATAACTCTCTTGATACAAGTGTCTTCGATAAAATTTCCCTTGTCAAAGAAGAAGAAAATGAATTTGACATCTTCATCAATGAAATTTGGAATATAAATGCCTGTGAGTGTGTGTTACACTCTGTCTTTGGCATGTGTGAGTGAGCATTACCCGGATGTGACAAATAAACGACCATCTGTGCATGTCTGCGAACACACCTCCCGAATGTGTCGTTAGAGAGAATATTGTAAATATTTAGGAAAGAGAGACACCAACCATAGTGCTCTGAAAATTGTTTCTTGTACATAAATCTCTTCAATTGTGGTTTTTGTGTGTTGTTAAATAATGTAATTTTTAAAATATTTATTTTAAATCTTGTAATATATGTAAAACACTTTTCTAATACTAGTAGTAGTAACAGTAATGTAGCAATAATAAAAGTTGTTTCAATAACAGTAGTTGTAGTGCTAAGTTTCAGATGTAAAATAATGTATTATGAAATGTTTGTAAAATGTTATTGATGAACTGTTTTTTAATTTGTAAGTTTATTGTTGTTAAAATGTTATTGATGAAATATTATGTTTATGTAAAAATAACTTGTTTTTGAAATTTAGTTGTAAGATGATTTTTTTAAAGTATGTGCCAAATTGTTTTGTATATATTTGTATAAAAATTGTGATTGAAAGAAGACATTTACTGTGTGCAGATGTTTGTTGAAAATTAAATCTTTTTTGTGTGATATTGTAAATACTTAAGTTTAAGGATGTTTTTGAAATAATTTTTTTAAAAATAAAATGTTAAAAATGAAAGTTTTTTTTTCATTATCTTATGTATAATGAGTAATGGTTTAGTAGTAGTGAAGAGAAATGAGTAGGTGTATATCAGTAATAGTGAGCTCATGACTTGTATTTAAATTCAGGATAATTGTTTTGCTTGCTTTCCTAAAGAAGAAAATGTAATTTTCTTAACTTAAAAAACTTAAAATCATTTAAATTAAAAATAACTTTGAAGGGCAGACGGGAAATTGCAAAAAATTATGAAAAAATCAAACACAGCTGAATGAATGAATGAAGTTTTGCAAAGGAACAAGACAGCATGTTAGTATCTTGAGAGAACCTTGGTCCGCTCAAGTTGGAGTAGGACACAACATCCTGCTGGTAAACTTCTGTGACATCCAAGGGGAACATATTGAAGGTGAAGTCCGAATACACTTACAGAGGCAGGTAGCAAAGACCTCTGTCCCTCCTTGCCCACAAGAAAGTTTCTCTAGCTAAAACATTTACGACTGCACCCAACAGAAACCAGTGAAAATAGTCCAGAAAACATTTTTTAAAATATTTGGTTTTGCATATACACATATTACGAGAGTTCCTGTTCAAGATACAACACGATGAAGTTTGGAGAAGAAGAAGAAGACAATCACAAAATATTTAGACTAGTTTTTATTTAAAAAAATTCAACTCAATTTATGTAAAAATAGCAGTATATTGTCCCATAAATTTGCAAGAGTCTGACTTACCTTCATCTCTAGTGATAGCCGTGATTCTCGTTAAGGGATATTATTTTGTCCGAGGTTCACACCTCGTTCACAGTATGCGTAAACTATAGTGTGAAATTTTTTTTCTGTTAATTGGAAAATATAATTTTTCGTATGTTAACTTATTTTTTTATTTTCGGGTCGATACACTGCATTTGTGATAAGTAGTTTATATCTGTGTTCGGTAGATGAAAATACCTTTTGCGTTAACAAGTATGCTCTATTTATGGAAATTTGTAGTACATCTGTTATTTTAAAAATAATTTTCTCTTCGATTAAGTTTGGGCATTTTTTCGCTTATGTATAAAGTGATGTGGGATTACACTCCACATAAGTTGATTATTTTGAAACAAATCATTTGGGGTAAGATTTTCTATTGTTATATATTTTACTTATCAGAATAAACGCACGCTATTGTGTCTGGTTTAAATCGTATTCAGGGTTTTTTTTGCCATTATATATTCTCCAGGCCGAATCGTATTAATGTGTTATTTATTTATACTGACTAGCTGGATTTCGTTTAAAGACAGTAGTTGTTCGTAATACTTGTCTCTTGAGGTATTCATTGATAGGTAGAACTCGTTTAAAGAGACTGCCTTGTGGAATTTCATACTGTCTAGTTGGATTTCGTTTGGTGAGTTTACATTTGTTGACATCAGATGTTATTCACGTAGATAAAATTCTCTATTGTGTAAATTATATTTCTAAGTTCGAGACTCACATTATGTTTAAGACTCACGTAATTCCACTTATTATTCACATAGTCGTTTGAAATTTCCGATTCGATGTGTGTAATTTATTCATACGTAGAACACTGTGAAATTCTCTAACGTTTAGTTATATTCCGAAAACAGATCTTTTAACACTTAAATCGCATCTTTCAAAGTTGCCCATATGCCAACACCATCTACGAGCAATATCCTCCAAAAAACCTAAAATTTTTACTTAGGCCACTCTTATAAATAGTTTAAAAACTTTGACTTTCTCTCGTGTGTTAAACATATTCGTCAAAATCGCCTATCTACCACCAACATCCCTACACACACCTCAAAATTAGAAAAAAATGACACTTAGCTCACTCTTGTACTAAACTCTATACCTATATAAGACATTGCAACCCAGCACTCTGGTTAGTCACCTCCGGGTCACCACACCGTCGACATCGCACAGAGCTCCTGCTACCCCCACCCAAAAAGAAAGAAATAAAGAAAAACAAGAAATAATATAATCCGATTAAAAATTAACCTTTTCAATACACCCAACCCTTTCAATCCATTTAACCCTTTAAACCAATTAACCATTTAAATCCATCTAACCCTTTCATTAAATTGAACCACTTTTTGATTAGCCCTTTCAAACAATTTAATTAACCCTTTGGTGTCAATTAATCCCATTTGATCAGAAATGCCCCCGGCCCTACTACTACATTGCTCAATTTTTTTTCGTTACATTTAAAGCATGTTTCTTTCATTTGCCAAATTTGCATATTTCTCTGCTGAGCGTAATAAAAATTTGGATCACAATTGAAAGCAGATCTATTACCATGGTTTAAAATTCAATTATGATATCTAGATGTGGATGCGCGTTGTCACTGTGCAGTAAGCCACTGCGAACGATCAGTGCTAGACTCTGTAGCATGCGTTTCCGACCTATGTGTTCGGTGGACAGCAAGCCGCTGGGAGCATTCCGTGCTAGTTTTCCTAACGCGAGCTTGTGAGGTTCTTGTATTCTCGCTGGCTAGCCGCTGCAGCATTCCATAATAGACTCTCTAATTCGACATATTTTAGCCGCCCTCGTTACGGACATATTTCTAGAAAGTTGCTATTTTCTTTTTGGCCTGTTCTGGTCTTTACATACTATTTGATACTTATTACCAACCATGCTGTAAATTCATTGATATTTATCTGAAACTGGCGAAATATGTAAAACATGAAACTACTAATTATGATTTACGTGTGGCTCTTAGTTTCCATTCAACGAAATATGATAGCATTTACCACTCAAAATGTATAGTTTTAAGAATAATTATTCATACTTAATTTGCCTCGGCTATGAAACTCTTTAAGAGGAAGTGCAAGAGTGTAAATTATATCAAATTACAAAAGACAATTAAATCAGAATATGAATCAAAAATATATAAAAATTCTTAAATAAATAATAAACTCAAGTAACCCTTGACGTAGTTTATTATGAAGGATATGAAAAATAATAAATTATAATGAACACCAAAAGGGTACTCCTTGGTCTCTTACCCTTCTACAAGTGTTTAAAGAAAGGAAATTGGAAGTACTTATATCTATTCTGCAAAAGAACTTAAAATATTGAATCATTAAAAATGATAAATAGATTTACTCTAAGAAAGTTAGTCAACTACTTAAACATTAATAGGTAAGGTTTAAATGTATGGGTCACTTTGTATTAAGCACATTAATTATTGGCCTTGGAAAGAAGAGTTCATATATTATATACGAGATGCTAGACTTAGCTGTCGAAGAGAAATCAGGTAGCTCGCAGCTGAATCTGAAAATATCTCACTGAAATTGAACCTGGTACTCCACATCTCCCAGCAGGCTGCAAACCCATAACGGCAATAGGCACTCCGACATTCTTCCGTCAGCCAAAGTCCTGAAGTCGACTCCCGAATTCAACCACTGAAGCAGCGTTTAACTGGGCTGACCTTATCTCCGAAGTTGGAACTACCTACTGCGATGAACCTCCTTCAGAATTGACAATGACGACTGTCTATAAACTCCTCGAAAATCCGATGACAAAGTCCTTGCTTCGTTTGAAATTAGTTGTCGACATCTCGGACCCAATTAATGATATAGTTTTGCGTATTTCTGCTGTTAAAACTTGATTGCATTCCTTCATAAATATAAAACCGTTTAGAATTAATCATCAATGTCTAATTAGCATCACTAAAAACACATTACAAGGGAGACCTATACTTTCTTCAGCTGTCCATTTACAAATTTATTTTCCAAACATTCTTATAAATGTTCCTAACAATACAAAAATCAGTTGTCCTTATCAACCAGTACTATTTATGTTTTAAAAAGAGAAAGCAGTTTATAAAACAGAATTCTATCATAAATAAATACTGGGTCAATATCACATATTTATAACTAAGGGATCTGTTTACAAATTTATACACCTATTTTTTCTTTTAACTAAATCAAACTTTACACATGTGTATACCTTGTGACATTCAATTACGTCAACCCTTTCAGACCCACTTTAATTTACGGTTTCAGGTGTCGCAATAAACAATTTTATGATGGATGCTCTTCTTAAGTTGACACAACACATGTTTCGTTGTCACAGCCAATGATAAATTGGCTATATTTTCGGCTACAGTAGTATGAACCAACTATGACCTATACCAGTAAGATGGTTTGCGAATCATTTACCCGCAGGTAAGGTCATTCGTTATTAAGCTTCGCAGTGTACAGTACAGACCAAAAATTAACTACACGTGTGTAATCTACACAAATGTGTACACTGGGTCTAAATGGGTTCACATTATTCATCAAGTTAGGAAGAAAAACTAGGTGTTACATACTTACTGTCTGCCCAAATTTTTACTAATGACTAATATTTTATTTGGGAAAAATTTCTCTTAATACTTGTAACATCAGTTACTTATTTAAATATTTAAATAGTTATCTTATATGTTACACAAATATTGATTACTTTAAAATTAAAATTACCAAGGAGCTCCAACTCATGAACATACAATGCTTACACTTTAACACAAAAGTAATAAAGAACACAAATAATATTTACAAAGCAGTATTTACAATGGCTTGGATAAGTCTTTAAGTTTTTCCCAGAGAATTTTCTTTTGGAATAATTACAGTCAAAATTTTTAATTCTTAAAAATAATAAGGATAGTCACCCACTTGAAATAATGACGCAGTAGACGTTACTGTCTCTCACTTCGTCTGGTGACTACGTCTGCTGTCGGCATCGTAGCACTGGAGTACCACTGCGTCTCTGCCGGTAGCATAGTACTTCCTCTTCAAACACTTATTAATATCTGCGTGGAGCTGTTTAATACATTCCACAAAACAACTGCTTTTATTGTTAACTCCTGCCTTATCACGTAGGAGTCCATAAATTTTTTTCCTTAGGAAATAAAATGTTAACTTGGTGCGATGGAGTATGTGGCTTAATTAAACACTAGTTTGTGTCTCCTTTTTTTTTTTTTTACAATTGCTACCACATACATTTTGTCCTCAGACTACATCACTTCAGAGTGTCCTAGTCACAGTTCACACTCACACTCACCAATTTTTTTTCACATGGCACTGAATCCTAGAGTGACCCTGACAAATAAATAAACTGGGTCCCCAAACTCGCCTACTAATGCCCACAGTGGTTTGATAATTAAATGATTAGAGAATTGTTTATCAACCATAGAATCAATTAGAGGTATAACTAGACGTATTGAAGACTCTAGATCCTTTTGATAAGTAACTTCAGAATACCCTACCTACGAAAGAATTTTTTTTTGTTATTGTAAATTTACATTTGCCAATATGAAGTATCATATCTCAACCCATTTCATTGTCATTGCCGAAAGCAAATTTGTACTTCTTGTACTCAATGTTCTATTTGCTGATTTTACTAGCGATAGACTATTTTGACTAGTTTGCCATCTTATTAACTGTAAATTAAAATTGGTTAATGGCCTTCACCAAACATCGCTACGACTTTTTTTTTTTTTTTGCAGTTTAGTTTGTCCTATTAAGGCAGATTACATGGGTTGCGATTCGGACTCTGAATTGTGCAGAAACCTTCATTTTTTAACACAATTATACATTTATTTTTGTTGGAAAATTTAAAGTACTGTGCTACAAAATATATTACTAAATCATCAATTCATCAATGTGGTATGCATTCAGGGCACAATAAAATATTATTAGATGAGGAACAAATTCTTATCATTAACTGGTTGCATTTATCTTTGCCTTATCATTCGTTACACAACGTGCACATAAACTCAAGCCCCAAACATTAATTGATAAAAGAAAATTAAACATTTTACGACAATAGCCCTCAATACTCACATATCGAAATTCAAAATTTCTCATTTAGCAGTTAAAGTGTACTCATTCAGTTTCCTAACATCTTTCCTAAACTAGCGTAATTGGCTGTTGTTAATCTCTTAGAGCCATGATGATGTACTTGTCTATAACTTTACCTGTTTCAGGACAAACTACTTCGTAGCAATTACGATTACAGATTTTCGAAATTCGCACTGGTCCAACGTACAGTGGCTTCGATTTTTTCGAAAGATGTTTCCAAGTTTTGGAAATACAATGAGTTCGAATCACCACAAGCTGTCCGACGGTTAAGTCCTTCTTCAGGAATTTCTTTGCGTACTGGTTTCTTCGTTCATCGGCTAAGATTAATCATTTTCTTGTGAATTCCAACATTTCTCTCTTCCTTTCTTCGGTGACTTCTTCATCTTCCTTAGATTTAGTGTCGGGCAGCGATGGTAATTTTGATATGCCAAAAATTAGGGATCGCTGACCTGATATCGCTTCCAGAAGGACGATGGAAGTTGATTCGTGTACAATGTCGTTCATTATGCATTCAATCATTGGTAGTTTATCTAGCCAATTTTTATGAGCTTGGTGACACAAAATTCGGAGCATATTTCCTAATGATTTCATTCGACGCTCTACCAGGTTACCATTTTGATGCCTGACCAATGATGTGGTAGGAAAAAGTTCAACTTCCTGGTACCTAACTGCCAGGTTTTCCCCATAAACTGGGTTCCGTTGTCAGATAGCACACATCTCGGTTGGCCGACTTCTTCCAACAAAATATTTTAATATACTCAAGACTGTCCGAGTGTTGGCTTACACTATCGCATATAGCTTGGTAAACTTCAAGAAAATGTCCATTATTACGAACATGTATGATACTTTAGCCCGGGATCGGGGCAAATATCTGAATAAACCCACGGAAATCATGTCCAATGGTTTGGCGGGAATGATAGGTTGTAATTCCAATCAACTGTTCTTGGGCGTGCTTGCACTACTTACAAAGACTGCATTCTCTTACTGTTATGGTTACTAATTTTTACATACCTTAAAGTAGAACTGTTGCAGCAATGCTTCATATGTCTTGCGTATACCTGTGTGACCTAACATCTCATTGGTGCCCAGCACTAACGGTAGTTGAAGCATTTTGGGTATTACCAGCTTCTATTCTTGTTCAAAATGCCTTCTATTCTATTTACAGTAGAACTAAATTCCAGAATCTGTCTTACAGTATAGTGTGTGAAATAAATGCTCTTCAGGTAGTTGTGATAGTTTCTTTACAAATATAGTTACAAAATTTGTCTTCCTGCTGTTTCTCATGTAGATTTTTCATGTTCTCTTACCACAATACACTTAACACCAGTGCCTTACATACTGGCACGACCAAATATTCGTTGTACTTCTAATCCTGTTGTAGTACTTCCTCATCAGGAATTCAGCTCAGCAAATCCATAATCACATGGCTAGAACCCCTGATATGCCGATACTCTATATCAAACTCCTGGACAAGGAGTGCCCGTCGGGTTAATATACTGCTGAAAATGTGCCCAATTCTTAGGCTTAATAATGCCTGCTGGTCAGTGTGCAAGATTACCTTTTCTCCAAGTAGCAGGTCACGGAATTTTTGCAAATTCCACACAATGCCAAGCATTTCCTTCTCGGTTATGGTAGGATTTTTCTCAGCTTTACCTAGCATTCGGCTAGTCATAGCCACAGTTTTCTCGTTCCCCTGGAGGTCGAGTTGTGCCAATCTAGCACCTAGCACATATGCCGGGACATCTGTAAATAGGTTCTAATCATTCTGTTGGCTGGGATGATGTATCACTTGCTCATCCACGAACAGCTTTTTTACCTGCTCGAAAGCTTCCTGTCGAGCTGCTGTCCAATCCCACTTTACGTCTTTTTGGAGTAATTCAAATAAAGTTAGAGTGGTACCGGATGCTTGGTTGGAGTAGTTACGGTACAAACATACTACTTCAAGAAATGCCTGTAGTTGTTTCACACTCCTTGGCACTGGAAAATGTGAAATGACTATCAACTTATCTGGTGCCATTTTGATGCCTTCTGGTGCAATTATGTGCCGTAAGAAAGGGACTCCCTCTCGGCAAAAGAGCGACTTATGGAATTTCACTATCAACCAGTTGTGGCTAGTAAGTGTAACACTGCGTTGAGATGCTCGATGTGGGATTCGAAGGTAGGCGAGGTGATCAGTGTGTTGTCCACATACAAACGTGCGAATTCTGCACACTGGTCTCCTAGGGTTAAGTTCAGCATTGCATGAACTGAGTCACCGCATTGCACAATCCAAACTGCAACACTTGAAAAGTGTACTGTTGGTTTCCAAACAAGAAACCGGTATAATGTTTGGAAGTTTCTTCCATTGGCAACTACCAATAACCGTGGGTCATATGTATGATGCTTATGTATTAGATATAGTGTATAGGTGTAGCAGTTCGTCTGTGGCCCTGGGACTTTCTCCAGCTTTCCCTGTGATGGCGTTTATGCATATCGCGACTAGGCACAGGTGTACCAAACCATTTTTTTTTCACACACACACCATGGGGTTTGGGTATGGGGTGGATGTGTTCTCAATAACATCCCATTCAAGCATTTACTTTAAATAAGCCTCGGCCTCATGCATAAACTTATCTGGAATGGGATATGATTTATAACTGAAAGGTTCTCCAGGCATGACTTCAATTCAGGCGTAAAAAAAATGTTTCTCCCTGGCCTCTCGGAGAAAGTATTACGATGTATGAAACACAAGTTTTGTAACTTAACCTTCTGTTCTTACGAAAGGGCCTCGATATTGAACACAGTTAGGTGTATTTCCTCCAATTGACCACTCTCGCTGGATTTCTCGAGTGGTCGGCATATTGAAAGACATTCTTTCTTTATCGAATCGACAAAGATATCAGAAAATTTGTGGTCAGCATCTTAAGTACTGACCAGCCATTCCCCAAAATCCAATTTAATTTGGTATGTGGTCATAAAATCGGCCCCGAGAATTAGAGGTGTGTTCAGCCGTTTTATTACCAAAGGTGAAATTGATTTTGGCTTTCCTAATCCATTAATTATTAGTAGCACGTGTTTATTAATAATCAGACTAGACTTTGATGTTGCTCACACAATTAGTAATCTGGGCACGGCTACACACAGTAAATTTATACCTGTGGCTGCGATCTCATTACATACATTTTCGGAGACACAAGTTACCTCTATCTAGTAATACTGGGACTGGCATATCGTAAAGCTTTAATATCAACTCGGGACATAATATAGCTCATGAATTTTCTGGTTCTTCTGTCGGATCAGACAACCAAAATTCTCGATGTCTGCTTTAGAGAAACTGGTAGTACTGTTACCTTAGTGCATACTTCATCATGTCCATTTATATTGTACGGTGCATCATGAGCTCTGAACAAGTTGGAACCCTCTGGAAAAGCGTGGCCTAAGGCCAGCAATGGATATCCGTCCTCTGGGACCCCTAATAGTTTAACCGACGGTTATGGTTTTGCGAGTAACTGTTAGCCAGGGTGTCGGTGTTTTGTGGTGGTGGAGGTTGAGACAACAGTGCAAACGACGGTGACCTTGGATCTAGCGGCGTTTGGTTTTTGAAGTCTCCCTCCGCGATTTCTTTTTGGTAGGCCTGTTCAGGTTTCTTCGAGGAATGTGTACTTCGCGAACTCGTGTCGTCTTTTTGAAACCCCGTGTTTGTCATTTCTTCCCTTCTCCTTGGCGAACGTCGTCTCAATATGTGTTACTGTTCAATATTGTCTTAATTGGTAGTTCCATAATTCTTTCTTCCATGTTCTTCGGAATTCCACAAGTCGGTTCTGCGCTGTTCTTCTGTTTGTCGTCCAGCTTCGTCCTCTCGTTTATCTCGGTCCCTGTTATCATACGGATTTCTCCGATTGCGATACTTTCCTCTTTTTCCGTAGGAACTGTCGTAAAAATATTGGCCGCCTCTAGGTGAAAGGTTGAAGTTGTAATGACGATCAGTCTGATTATACGACATGGCTCCACATGTATTTACATATGGATTACGATCATATCAAGGTGGCGTATGAAATGTATTCCTACTCGCATTTCTGTAAGTTGCAAGGGAAGAGTGATCATTATTAGCCATGGATTGGCTGTTTCTACTTCGCTGTTGACGTTGCAACTTATCGATGTTGTCAAATGTTAGGAGCTCTTCGCGGAAGGTTGCTAAACAAACATTGTAACTACCTGCCCAATGTGCTTGGTACTTGAATGGAATTTGCTGAAGATTTATTGCTATGAATTCCTCATCGGTCACAGGTGGGTCCAGGTAGCGAGATTTCTCGTACATTTTTGCTATATGTGCTTCTAGGGGTTTCTCTTTTTCTAGTCCAAATACGTACAACTGGGCACTCCTGTACATTTTTGTTCCAAAAGGTAGCCAGAAATTTACACTTAAACTTGTCATAGGAATGATATCTGCCTTATTGATCCCCCACCAAAAATACACTCTTGATTTAAGGCACAGGCTAATACAATGCAACTTGCCCGCATCATTTAAACTGAATAAGTTAGAATATTCATGTAGCTTATTTTGAAAACTAATGGGGTACGCTCTCGTCTTCCCTTTGAACGAGGGCCTCTGGTCCGCCCATAGTTAACTTGGGTGGTGCAATAATGACCTCTCAGAATAAATTGCCTGTGTGAGGTTGTCACTGGCGTGAAAGGATTCGTGTCTGTCGGGCGAACTAGTAATTAATGGAGGATCAACACAGTTAGTTTGATATGCGGGACTCGGACTGGTATTTCTGAAGTGTATTTCCCGCACGGAAGTAATGACATTGTTTAGCTTGTCCATTACTAACTTTATTTTATCACCAATTTTGTTTAATTTAGCTTCCGTGGTGGTTTTCTCATTGTCCAGTTTATGCTCTACCTGGTGTCCAAAGGCTTCCAATTACACATACACTCTTTCCTCCATGTCGGTGGTATTCCGTTCAACTGTGGTAAATCGCTGCTCAAACTTTTCCGATATAGCCTCTAGTTCGGTGCGCATATGGGAAATTACCCCCAATAAAACCTCGGAAGTCTGTTCCAACTTCTTATCTACAGTTTCTACTTCCTGCTGCACCAGGGATAATTGTGCGGACAATGCCAGAGTTAACTGATAAAATTTGGTGTAAAAGTTATTTTATATAGACTCATGCTGAACTTCTTGTGTTTGTACTATCGTTTGGAGCTACTGTTATATTCTTTGGGACTGCTGTTCCGTTCTTTGAACCTGCTGTTCTATTCTTTGGGCCTGCTGTTCCTGTCATGTGTTCATTTCACATTTTAACTCCGTCAATTGTGCAAATGCGGCTGTCTGTGAAAGATTAGCATAAACGGGTACTTGCTCTTTAATATTCTCTATGTTAGTTACGTTTTCAGAGGTAGTGTCATCCAAGGTTACCTGCAATTCCATGTCCGAATTTTCACTCGTATTAGTCATTGCGTTATCTGTGGGAATTGATGACATGTTGTTCTCTATGTTTTTAGCTTTCCTAAGAAAATAGTGATATTTTTTCTCTGTTTATAAATCGCAAAATATAATTCAACTAGATAGCTTCCTTTATGGAAGTTCTTATTGCCCATACCTTGCAACTTTATATAAGGTTCCCAGGATTTATGTGGGATGTGGATTTATCTATCTCGAGCCTCACGATTTGGGTAGCCAATTCTGTAACAGTCAGTGATATTTATGTGAAACTGTCACATTAATATTGGTCACTCTTTGACTGGCCAAATATACAAAACATGAAACTACTAAGTATCATTTGCGTGTTATTATTAGCTTTCATTCAAAGATATATGATATCATTTACCACCTAAGATGTATATTTTTAAGAATAATTATTCATACTTCACTTACCTCGGCTATGAAACTCTTTAAGATGAAGTGCAAGAGTCTAAATTATATTAAATTACAACAGACTGTTAAATCAGGATATTAATAAAATAAAAAAGTAATAAAATAAATAATAAACTCAAATAACCCTTGACATTGTTTATTACGAAGGATATGAAAAAGAAGAAATTTAAATGAACACAAAATGAATACTTCTTGGTCTCTTAACTTTCTATGGGTGTTTAAAAAAAGGAAATTAGAAGTTCTTATATCTATTCTGCAAAAGAACTTAAAATATTGAATCATTAAAAATGATAAATGGGTTTACTATAAGAAAGTTAGTCAACCACGTAAACATTAATAGATAAGGATGGACTCCAATTAAAATGTATGGGTCACTTTATATTAAGCTCATTCATTATTGACTTTGGAAAGAAGAGTTCGTATATAATTTAGGAGACGCTAGACTTAGCTGTCGAAGAGAAATCAGGTAGCTCGCAGCTGAATCTGAAGCTCTCTCACTGAAGTCAAACCTGGTACTCCACATCTCCCAGCAGACTGCGATCCCATAACGGCAATAGACACTCCGACATCCTTCCGTCAGCCAAAGTCCCGTAGTCGACTCCCGGATCCAACCACTGAAGCAGCGTATAATTGCGCTGACCTTATCTCCAAAGTTGGAACTTCCTCCTGCGATGAACCTCCTTCAGAATTGGATAATGATAACTATCTATAAACTCCTCGAAAATCCAATGACAAAGTCCTTGCTTCGTTTGAAATTAGTTGTCGACATCTCGGCCTCTGATGACTCACAAATACGCAATTAATTATATAGTTTTGCGTATTTCTGCTGTTAAAACGTGATTGCATTCCTTCATAAATATAAAACCTTTTAGAATTAATCATCAATGTCGAATTAACATCACTAAGGAACACATAAAATAGGAGACTTTTACTTTCTTCAGCTGTCCATATATGCATTAATCGCAGCAAACATAACCTGTCGGCAAAGTGTCGGCAAATTGTCTGCCCGATACCTGTAGTGTCGGCAACTGTCACTTCAATACCAGAAGAGGGCCATCTGACAACGGCGTGATGTCTTTTTTGAGACAGATTGCAAGCCGTTAGCTCAAAGAAAATGGACTGCTGTATTTTTTTAGGATAATATATGGATATCACCGAGAATATGTCAGCATGATATCGCAGAGCAAATATGTTGCAAACAACTTAAAATGTTCCTGGGCCGATTCCCATACAGCATTTTTGACTTTTCGGTAAGCTGGCCATTATTTGATTTATTCTGGCTCGGTAACATTTTCGAGACAAGGCTCTTTATTACAATAACGATATAAATATGATGTCTCTTCGCCGAAAAGATGTTAGCTAGCTGTTAATAACACGATGTCTTTTTTGAGACGGTGTGTTAACTGTTAGCATGTTTTTTTAATGATAACACATGTGTCATATGGTAGCCCATTGCATTTGTTGACTTTGAAATTTTTTTCATTTGTACAACCATCCGACAGATATATTAAAAACTAACAAAAATTATTTTGGTAGCAAGCTTCAAAAGAAATAGTTTTTCAATAATTTATGTTTTAAAATTATTTGTTATATTGTCATGGATTTTATACATTCCTTTATAATAATTTCTGCCATGGTATATTTTAAATAACTGGAGAGTAAGTAGCTTACCCCGTGGTGTATAGGTTAGCACGCTGGAATGTCAACTCAGGGGTCTTAGGTTCGAATCCCACACTCAGCATTCAAAAGACTTTCATATCATATAATGCATCGAGAAATAGACGAAATGAATAAATATAAACAGGAAATTACTAACTAAAAATTGTAAATCGAATAGCTAAGGATTTCTTTCTTGTTACAAAGCCCAGCATCGTAGCGACACCCAGCCGTCGCAGATTTAGCATCGTAGCGACATCCAGCCGTTACAGGTCTGGTACAAGTCACATTTCTGGCATCATAACCACATTCAGAGGTCGCAGGCCCAGCCAGCATCGTAGCAACATTCAGCCATTGCAGGCCCGGCATCGTAGCGACATCCAGCCATCGTAGGCCTGACATCGTAACAACATCTACCCATCGCAGGCTAACAGTTAGCCGCCAGTCCATATTTCCATCGGGCTGCTTCCAGCATAAGACAGCGGGCCGGCCGGTATCGGCTGTCCGGAGTTTGTCTGCTAGCTTTTACCAGTCCGATTCTGGCCCGTACTTTTCGTGTTTGTTGGGCCGGAATACATCTTGTATCTTGCCAGTAGCAGTACAGTGTATTTTTGACACTGTCAGAAAACAGTCAGCTGCCAGTACATATTTCCATCGGGCCATTTCCGGCATAAGACAGCAGGCGGGTATTGCCTGGCCGGAGTTTGCCGTCTAGCTTTTAGCGGCCTGATTCCGGCCTGTATTTTCCATGTTTACTGGGATATCTTTTTCAAACATTCTTAAAAACGTTCTTAACATTACAAAATGTTGTCCTTATAAACCAGTACTTTTTATGTTTTAGGAAGAGAAAACAGTTTATAAAACAGAATTTTATCATAGATAAATACAGGGTCAAATAGCACAAATTTATAACTAAGGGGTCTGTTTACAAATTTATACACCTATTTTACATTTTGAAATAAGTCAAACTTTACATATATGCACAAGTTGTGGCATTCAAATTACGTTAACATTATTCATCAAGTTAGGAAGAAAATCCAGGTGTCACACACACACTTTGCAGTAAGATAAATATCTTTTCAAAATTCCTATTTAACTAAATAAAAATCGGTATTTCTGTGGCAAATAATCAAATAACAAGTAAAATAATAAATTTGTAAACTCGACAAATTAAATAAAGTAATTTATAAATTCAATTACCTTTTTCAGTAACGATATCAAATATTATTTAGTATGTATTAATAACAGTTAATCAGTAAGCTAATGCTCAAACAAACAATAGACGATCTCTTGTTTACAAAATAAATTCTAAATAATAACAAATTCTCTATAAGTAAAATATTTTAATCTGTTTGTATAATTACACTATTTCACAAACTCCCTACTTTAATTTATGGTTGCCTTCCAAAATGAACAATCTTTACAGAAGAACCGAAGAACCAAGCCAACAGAAAAAAATGACACATTTAAAATACCCTAACCTCTATCAAATTTAAAAAAAAAAGTTGAAGTTACTTGTTGTTTACGTCTTCCTTGGCGAGTTTCCCGTCATGAAGTTATACATAAATACCTTTGTACTGAAAGTGGAGATGATTGTAGGCTGTTGGATTCGTACTTTTATCCTTCGTTGTTTAGTTGAATGCTGGAACATTGGAATGGAATGCTGATCACAGCTGCTTTGGAATGGAATCCTCCCAGCAAACACAACCTGTCAGTAAAGTGTCGGCAAATTGTTCTGTCGGCAACTGTCGTTTAAATGATAAAAGGTAGCCATTTGACAATGTCATGAAGACTTTTTTGAGACAGATTGCTAGCTGTTACGATAAAGACAAAGGCCCGGTGTATTATTTAGGGCAACAGTTGGATATCACCGAAAATATGTCGGCATGATATCGCAGAGCAAACATGTTGCAAGCATCTTAAAAATGGTTATGTGTCGAGTCCCAACAGCATCTTTGTCTTTTCGGTAAGCTGGCCATCATCTTATTTATTCCGGCCCAGTCCCGTTTTCGAGACAATGCTTTATCACAATAAAGATATAAATATGCTGTCTTTCCCGACAAACTTCTTGGAAAGCGTTTTGAATAGGGAAGATGTTAGCTAACTGTTAACATGATGTCTTTTTTTGACACGGAATGATTGCCTTTAGAAAAAAGACAGTGACCCACTGTATTTTTTAGGATAACAGATGGATATCACCAAAATTATGTCGGCATGATATTTCACAGCCAACCTGTCACCAATAGCTCAAATAATATTCTGGGCCGTTTCCAGTAGAGCATCTTTGTGTTTTCGGTAAGCTGGCCATCGTCTTATTTATTTCGGCCCAGTAACATTTTCGAGACAAAGCACTTTATCACAATTAAGATATAAAAATGATTTATTTTAGCCGGCAAACTTTTGGAAAGTGTTTTGAATAGACAAGATGTTAACTACACTGTAAAAAAATTGTGTAATTTTACACTAATGTACATGGGAGCACAATCTCCACACATGTTCGTGTGTTTTTACATGTACATGCGTATGTGTACTTTGACTATATGTCCCTTGTACATATTTTTACAAATACAATGGCAGTGTAATTTTACTATACTTGATATTCTTTTTACTAATTATTATGTTCAGTCACACATTCTCTGTATGTTTAATTTTAATTTTTTTGTTACCAAAATCAAAGCAACATACTGTAAACTCACACAATCTTTGTTAGTGAAATTTTATCATACCAGTCAGTTTTCTTTTACTAATCATCGCATTAAATCACATGTACTCTTAACATGTTATTTTATTATACTTGCTACTAATTTGCTACCACACATTGTAAATTAACACAATAATTGTTATGGTAATTTTACTACACCAGTCTGTTACTGTTTAGTGTTGGGAGTTAAGATTTCCTTTGGAACACACATGAGTTCGAAGTAGTTCTACTCCCTGATGCTAGATCACATGTTTTAAGCAAATACTTGTAGTTATATGTAAATTGACAGGAATATTAGTGTAAAATTACAATTACTGTACTCGTTTGAGGAAATAACACATCAAATGTAAAGTTACAATGAATTTGTATGAGTAAATATATGCTCACATACTTTCGAATTTGTAATTTTACACCCTCGTTCGTGTAAATATACCAGTACATTTGCATTGTTTTAACTGTAAGGCTGTACTAAATTTTGAGTGAAATAGGAAATTATGTACTTTTCCACTGATCTACGAGTTGATACAACATTGGCATGGTTGTAAAAACACACAGATTTGGGATTTTAGTACAATGAATTAGTATACTTTTACACATATTTTCGCATTTGTAATTTTACGCCCTTTTTGATGTCAATTTACTACTATATTTGTGTTTTTGCTGTAAGATTGTGCTACCTAGTGAGTGAAATAGAAAAAAATATTTAATTTTACGCTGATATACAAGTTTTAGTTCAGCATTGGCATGATTGTAAAAGAATCCTGTAACATAAAACACTGATAAATGGAATGGACAAAACACTAGGAGCGTGATGAGATAAATGATGATAGTAAACAATCCTCTATAAAAGTAGAAAACCAAACAAACAAATCATTTAATAATCATAACAAGTAATGTCTGACATGGGCCCTGGACTCTAAAAGTTGAATGATTGCCAGGCCTATTTCATCTCCTTCTGCCTCGCTGAGTCTTTCGTCACCATGGAAACCAATGGCTGCTCTGTACCTGCGTGCCAGTGCACTGCGCTGTGCTGCGCTGATCCTGATTGCTCCAGTGACCGGGCCCTGCTGTGGTGATGTTGCAGGTCACGGCCGGACAAACGAACTTAGAGGTGAGGGCATGTGGCACACATTAGACTCAACCTGTACATGTTTCAATACAATATTGGCAGAGTTGTAAAATACACAGATTTGGGTTTTAATACTTCATGTTCCTGGTTTTTTAAATGCGCTTCAAAATGTGTAAATTTACACACCTCTTATTGTTAATATACTCATACATTTTTAAAAAATAATATCATAGTACTGTTTTAGGAATTAAGTTGTACATTGCTGTAAATTTACACATACTGTACTTCTTTTTACAAATTACTTAACGAAAATGCAAGAGTACCAAAAGGTTGCACATGTATTTTTACAATGTATTTTGAGACAGAATTTTTGCCATTAAAAAATGACGATGGCCCACTGTATTTTTTAGGATAACAGATGTTTACCACCTAAATTACGTCGGTGTGCTATCTCACAGCCAACCTGTCGCCAATAACTCGAATAATATTCTAGGCCGATTCCAATACAGCATCTTTGTCTTTTAGTTAAGCTGGCCAACATATTATTTATTCCGGCACAGTAATGTTTTAGAGACAATCTCTTTATCACAATAAATATATATCTGATGTCTTTTTGCCTATAAATTTTTGTTAAGTGTTTTGAATAGGCAATATGTTACCGTTAAGGGCATGATTTCTTTTTTGAGAACGTGTGTTATACCATTAGCATGTTTTTTTCGTGATTATATATGTGTCACACGATAGCACATGGTATTATTTTACTTTGAAATTTTTTCATTTGTACAACTATCGGACATATATATATATAAAGAACTAACAAAAACTATTTTGTTTGCAAGCCTCTTAAGAAATTGTTTTTAAATAACCTGTGTTTTTAAATTGTTTGTTATATTGTCATGGAATTTATACATTCCTTTATAATAATTTGTGTGATGATATATTTGAAATTACTGGAGAGTATCAGCAACTTACCCCATGGGGTATAAGTTTGCATACTGTACTGATAATTCAAGGTTCTTAGGTTCGAATCCTGCATTCGGCAAGCAAAAGATTTTAAATATCATATAATGTGTTGAGAGGTAAATTAAATAATTATATATAAGGAGGAAATGACAATTACTAAAATTTTAAATCAGAAAGATTAGGTTTTTCATTGTATTGATGCTTATTTCTGGACATCATGCCCCTGCAGGCCCCGGCATCGTAACAACATCCAGCCATCGCAAACTCAGCATCGTAGCGACGTCCAGCTGTCGCAGGCCCGGCTTCGTATCGACATCCAGCCATTGCATTGTGACAATCTCCAGCCGTCGCAGGCCTGGCATCGTAACGACATCCAGCCCTCGCAGGCCTGGCATCGTAGCGACATCTGGTCGCAGGTCAGGCATTGTAACGACACCAACCGCCGCAGGCTCGGCAATGTAGTAACATTCAGCCGTCGCAGGCCTGGACTCGTGGTAACCTCCAGCCGTCGCATATCTGACACTGTCTTCCAACAGTTACCCGCCTGTACACGTTGCATCGGACCAATTCCGGAATATGACATCGGGCCAGTATCGGCTGGCCGGAGTTTGTTGACTAACTTTTACTGGCCCGATTCTGGTCCTTACTATTCATGTATGTTGGGCCAGAATACATGTTGTATTTTGCTGGGAGCAATACAGTGTATTTTAACACTGTCGGGAAAGAGTCAGCCACCAGTCCATTTCTCCATCGGGCCGATTCCGGAATATGACAACAGGCCAGTATCGGCTGGCCGGAGTTTGTCGTCTAGCTTTTACTGGATTTTGGACCGTATTTTCAGTGTTTCCTGGGCTATTGCGTCAGTTGTCGACTCGTTCTGAAGAACTGTTGTGGACTCATAATTAATGTTCTGCTACTACTGTTGTGTTGAACAGAGCCCCCAAAAATATAGCTCCGAAATAATTAAACTTCTCAGGCATGTTGAAATTTGTGCAGCACAGCAGGGGTGTAATTCTGTGTCGTTCGTTGTTACCACAAAAATAAACTGGAAAATCACAGCTCAGCCTAGCTCAGTCGAGATGCATAAGTTATTTTAATGGGAGCCATAATAAATTTTAAAAATATATTTAATTTCAGATTAATTCTTCATTTTTATTTTTTAATTTTTCTGATAGCACTTTCACACTTTTCCAGAAAGATAGATACACTCTATATACACACTGTTAATTCAGTGGTACGACAGAACAGCATCACAGTAATTCAAGACTAATAGTCACTCCATACTTGCATCGCAAAGCGACCGCACACAACTTCTCACATCGCGGTCGGTAGTACAACGAACAAAAAACAATGAATAAAAGTTGGAGGGAAGATACCCATAGTGCACGAATTAGGCTGACCTTGCCACGTGCCTCCACACTCCTCCCCTATCATACTGCATCATAGCACAAAATCTTTCCACATGTCATTTCGAACAATCGTTGTCGCTAACCTTATCATAATCCGAGAACAAAACTGCTTACAAAAATATTACAATGCTTCTATCTACTAATACTAACGCAACTTCGATACGATTTCAGAAACGGCAAACACACTCCAGATAAACTCTCGAAATTCAGCCACAAATTAAAACTGATAAACTGTTCCCGCTCCACGTGGCACCAAACAAAATTTAGAATATTACACTCTAACAAAAGAAAAAGAGAATTCAACGAAAAGTCCCAATGTAAAAAAATTTATTATAAAACTATTAAAAATGCAAATATATCACAGCGTTAGAATAGGGCATAATAAGCCTAATAGTGTAATGCCATGTGGGTTATGTAATGTTACCAAATGCAGACTTGATACACTCATAAATAATAATATTATTTCCAGTGTTTGTATCATGTTTCATTTGTATTAAAAAGGCATATTAAATTTCTTGAGTTTTGTAATGTGTAATGTAAATTATTCTGGCAGTTATGGCATCCACCATGCCATGTGCCCAAAACAAATTCTTTCACTTCAGTTAAAATGATTTGCACAATTTAATGAACTGGTTTTAAATGTAAGTGTTTATGTAAAATGCCTTGTAATATTTCTTAACTAATTTCTACATACTTTGCCGACCTATCCCGGTTTGTTCACGTAAATATAATTTTTCCGACACTAACGGAAATGAGGACTCTGGACAATAAGTAAGAAATGTTGGCTATATTTTGCTAAATTCTAATGTGCTTTCTTATATACATTTTGTCAAATATATATTTTTTATTGATTTCCCTTTTGATGCTGGCAGGAGATCACAGGCAAGTTGCCAGATATCTCAGCCACCATCTTTAGTCTTGATCAGCAGACCAAAGAGGACAAACGTGCATCATTCTCCACGGGAGCTTTCACAGATTTGCACCAACCATTTAGCTGCAATAGTAAGTGTTAATATACTGTAACCATTATATTGTTTTTGATACTCCTGCATACCTAGCCTCCTCTCCTTCATATTCATGGCTCCAGAGAGTGTAACGCTGTTGAGTTTCCACATACTTAAAAATATTTTTCTGCCATGTCTGCCTATGGCAAGCCCAAATACTATGTAGGCTTCAGACGAGGGGTAGTGTGTGTTTGAATGTACTCTTGTTCTGCAATACATGTTTTCAACGGACTCACATTTTAATTTTCTTGCATAGTACTTAATGTACCTTAAGGACCTGGCCTACTCCAGATACCCACATTCTTCATTTATGAACAGTGAAAATGTGCTAATTAAACTATCGATCTTAATTTCTTTCATTAACGTGTGCTGCGAGGGGACCACCACGTGGCTGTCGACCTGCTACTGCCCTGTGAACGAATCTCCACGTCCTCGCCCATGAATAGATGAGCTGGCGCCCTTGAGAAAACTTTAATATTTTATATATTTCTAGCCATGAATTAGGGTTTATCTCAAAGCCAGCATACTCCCCCCTCGTTAGCAGGAAATCCACTATATATATATATATATATATATATATATATATATATATATATATATATATATATATATATATATATATATGGAAACAACTAAAGGTTATTCAATTACAAAAAAAGTCTCAAACATAGACTACTTAATGACCAACATTATAATATCTCATCACGAAAATAACACAAAAACATAGTATCATAATTTCAACAGAGAATGGATTTCCATTTTTTTTCCTTTTTAGTAGCGAAGTCAATAATTTTTTTAAAATAAGTGATTTCATAATTTTAATGATTGGGATCCCAAAACTGAAACAAGATACAGAAATATGAATGGTTATTGCAGGCATATTCTAGGCGGGGGGGGGGGGGGGAAGAACCAGATTTCATTAGTAATTTATTTACACAGCTATTGTTTACAGCACTAAATTATCTATCTCCACTATTAAATTTTTTATTCCTCAGTAAGAACATTAGTTAATGTATTTTCATCTCTATTTAACGTCTGTTTTTATGACCCTGTTTAGTTATTTTCAATTAACCCATACTCATAATTTACACATATTCAGTCTCTCTGCTACCATGTTTTGTAATATCTACATATCTGCCACTTACGCATCCATTTAATAGTCCAGCATGCAGTCGTACTCTTCCATGCTCTGATGTTCGCAGTCACATATTTTACTCCCACTGGTCACTCCTCTCGCTGCATGCTTCTCTTCTCGCTAGTCGACTATCGCTACAACTCTGTGTGAAGATAAGGGATAGGTAGAGTTGGTTGTGTTATTGTTTTAAAGGTAGGAACACTGGAGGGCATTGGTGGTTCGTATAGTGTTATAGTCCTCTTAATTTCACCGCGATTTGTACCAGGAAAGTCAATATTTTGGGCGACCATGTTGACAACAGAGTGCTAATAGCCCTACCTGCTAATTTGAAGGGTCATTTGTTCATTACAAATGAAGATGCAAGCAAACTGGCCACACTGAGTATGAAGCTAGCGACTGTCTCCGGCATGGCCACGAACCTTAGCTCTGCTGGTACGGTGTCTGCTCAGATTCCCGACCTGGCAGCTCTCTGCGACAAACTTTCTGTGGTTAAATCGAAGCTGGATACTGTAGGAGGCAGGCAGGTTGACAGTTAAGTTATTACCACCCTGTCTACGAAGCAGGATATACACATTAATGCTTCTGTAGAGAGCACATGCAGGCTGACAGTTTTAAGAACACAGCTAGGGTCTGCATTAAACCTGTAAGCAAAACTCAGCACTATCATGGCAAGAATGTCTAATAGCACTCATAATTGCATTGCAGACTTGCTCGCATCCCACATTAGCACCTTGGGTGTGAAGCTTGAACATGTGGAAAAGGCTGTATGCCGCAAAATCATATATATTCTGTCCCATGCATACTGATGATGAAAAGTGGACACATTGTAAACATGTGAGGGATGTGGTCATTCATAGAATCGCCAAGTCGGAAGACACTCTTAAGATGACCGAGAGGCAGGCCACTCACTAGTTATATGTGTACTATGAACATTAGGTGTTATTTTCCAGTGCAATGTCCACTCCTGCCGAAGATTTGCATCACATCGTCGCAAGCATTCGCCATAAATATCTGCTCGCCAAGCAGGCTCACATGGAGCATAATACTGTATTGACAGCTGTCTTTCCGCTAATAACATTTCAGCTCGACTAGGTAAAACAACCTGTCCCCCCTGCTGCTGTACTGAAGACTGAACCAAGCTTGGAACCTAAGAGAAAATGTAAGACTGAGAAAGACGACGATGATATGCCCCTGGCTATTTTGAAATGGAAGAAAGAGAGATCTAATGTAAGCTCTGTGGCTGTTCGCAGTTACCTCTCTTTGTACACACCGAGATTAAATGATGAGGCATATTGCATTTATAGTGCAATAAGCAGTTGTTCTTGGGGAAAAGAACAAATTTCCTTTCCAATGATATAAGACAAATAGGTGATTAAGTAATGCATGTCTTGCTCAATCTTTACAAGCTGCTATTTAGATGTGATCCAGGGTATTAAAATCCCGCACTTCGTCAATACTGGTACTTACTTATGCTCACAGGCGCACATTTGACAGGAAACGATGCCACCAGCAATATTCTTGCAAGTACAAGGCACATCCAAAATTAGACATTACTGCTGATCTTTTCCCTGGCATGTCAAGTGGCTTGGGCCTGAATTTAAAGGTTGATAGTGGCAATCGGCTGGAATATGTGTACTGGGATGATGTCAATGCATTAGTGGCATTCATACAGCTGTTTATTGCATCCTAGCAACCTGAAAATACATCCTACATGAACAAAATTTTAAATATCTTGGAGAAATTGTGGGAGGCTGGCTATATACCATGAAGGCCATCCACATCACCTGACCTTGACAACACCAAGAGTTCAGATAGCGACTGAGCTGCAGCGCCTCAACTGCAGACATTGTCCCATACACAATGTACTCCTGTTTGTGCTGCAGGACTTTATCAAGCTAATTTGGTCGAAATGATACCTTACACCCAAGCTAATGAGAACTACAGGTACATTTTAGTTGCTATAAAGTTCTTCTCTAGATATGGATGGAAAATCACTGTGCTCAGGAAGCAAAGTGTGTATGTGGTTGCTGCCATGAAATTAATATTTGCTGATAGGGGTACTCCAAAGAACCTAAAAACTGAGCATGGCAAAGAATTCTACAACCCTTACTTCAGTTTGCTTATGGTGGTGAATACAATTACCACTACAGTTCATTTGAAGATATCTAAGCTTAAATAGTGGAATGATTTAAATATTTGCTCATAACTGTTATATGGAAAGACGTTTCAGTGCAAGGAAGTTATAAGTGGTTGTACTTGCTGCTGCACATACTTTCTGAGTACAAACATGCAACCATAGAACTATTGGAATGAGCCCTGTTGATATCACAGCTAACAACACATTGTCACTAATTTACACAGCTAAAAAATTGACATAAAGTTGGATTCCCGCAAGCCAAAAGCTAAAGTTGGAGACTTTGTGAGAATCTTCCAAATAAAAAGGACTTTCGGTAAGGCTTATTTCCATTCACGGAGTGTTGAAGTGTTTTGAGATGCAAGTGTGCACGATTATGCACCTTGTGTATAATTCAGGACAAGTAAAATAGTGCCTCTTTCTTTGAAGCTTCTTACAAAGTTCCCTCACTCTTATTTGGTCCAGAAAATTCTCCGAAGATGAGGGGACAGTGTTCTTATGAAATGGTTGGGTTTTTCAGTTTACTTAAAACAGTGGGCACCAAATTCATCACTTACAACTGTGTAAGAATTTTGTCTGATATATTTGTAATAATAAAATTCACCCTCTTCACAAGAGTTAATCACACATAAACTTTTTTTGTTGTACTCTCTGTGAGTGTTGATTGTGGCATGACCAAGGTAAAAATTATACATTCCTATCCAATGCTCCATCCATGGAAATGTATTTTATGAAGGGGTGCTACATCTTGCGTCGCCTTGCCTAGGATGTTCTAATGGCTATCTTCTCATTATGCTATATCTCTTTCTTAAGACTTTATAAACAACCCTCCTCGTTATCACTAGTTACTTTTGCAAGGAGGGGGAAGGAGGGGGTCTCGGTCTTTCTCGAGTTACCCCAGTTAACAATGCAGGCAATTAGGGCAATATTCTCATTGGGACCCCTACATTTGTCAATGGCCACTGGGAAACTATTTATTATTTCTGGATGAGAGAGGGATGGATAAGCCCTCATTCTCTCTCAAACTTTCTGGCAGCCCCATTAATGTGGTATGCTAATTGCTAATTGATGGCCGGCGACCTCGATATCCTCCCCAGCTGATAACATAGTCCATTAATACATTAAGCTGATCAGGCCCCACTATCATTTGTCGCTGCCGACTCTCTTGCTGTGATGTATCACATCATCCTAATTGTGGAGTCGGTAGATGGAGCTTATACTCCATGTGGGGACATCCTGAGCATCCCATACACCTCATTCTTCGTTATCTACACATTCATTTCTACTGGATTCATTTTTTATTTATATAATTGTTTAACCTACTATAGTCATCTTGTATGTATGTGGATGGAGGAAGACTCGCGTGCTGCTGGTGTATGTACAGGAAACTAATTCTTTGGGCAAGATGGCATGGAGAACACACCCTGGTGGGGCATAGTGGCAGGGATTTAAAGTGGTGGGTTTATCGAAGGGATTCAGTTGGAGGCGTCATTGTGGGGATATATGCGATAGGAACAACAGTATGAAATCGTGATTGGGGGCACTCGGAGAACACTGCATGACACCAGAATATGTGAGCATGAAGTGCTGTGGTGGTATAAATCCTTCTCCTCCCAGAAAAAACGAATCAAACACCACATTGTAGAGTTAACGACAGAATGCAAGAGCATGAAGTCGGGAATCCAAGATGGCTGGATTTGGGGTGAAATTTGAGAATATGACATGCACACTTTTTCTAGGAAGGGGTGGAAGCACCTGGGAAACACCCCAGCACAGGATTGCAAGGCCAGGATGTACAGATCGAACATGGCTGAATCAGGCATGAGGGCAAAAGGGAATTTTTTCAAGGGAATCGGTTCTTCAGCCCCAATTCACTGCAGCAGAACCTCTCTTTTCATAATACTACTAGGCATAATGAATATCCACATTGTGCACAATCAGATCAAATGCAGATATTTGTATAAATAACATTTAAGTATCTCTGTGAAGATTTGAACAGACAGGTTTGTGCTAGCCTATACTCATAAGATAAATTAATGTTTCCATTTAATTTTTTCCACCAACATTTTTTTGCTGATAATAACTGTAAAATCACATTTCTTAACATAGCTTTCCTCTCATTGTTCGTGTAAAATAATACTTTCGGATTAAAATTAATCATGCTATCAATGTTAGTAATTCGATTTTTTTTAACTTTGTAGTATATGTTTACTGAAGTATATGGTCATTGAAAAATTGCACTTTTGTGAATTTTGATCTTAAATTTACACCTTGAAATTTTTTTGTTAAAGTGACGCGACGATTTATAAAACTAATGGTTATACAGTAGTGATATAAAAAGCACATATAGGATATTTAAATGGTGATGGTGTATTTCTACACAAATATTAAAATGACTATATAATTGTTATAAATCTATTTACATTGGTGTACCTACATATGAATTCCTAGAAACATTATCATATTGTTTCAAGTTTGCAGTTGAAAGTGTAGCTCATTTCCCGTCGAATTGCATGGTGTTCGGAGCTTGTTTTCTTGTAGAATTTTTATTGGCTTATAGTTGTTCATGGTGTGTGTGATAAATTGCGACACACTTGCGAATGTAACTCAATTGCATGCAACCTCGAATTACAGCATGCGATCAAATGAGTTCCAAAGGATTTTTAGAAGTCAGTCTCGTATCAGATTTTTAGTTAGACGCCAGAAAATACGGTAGTAATGACGTTTCTAAATTTATACTAGTTATGGTTAAAAAAATTAACGCATCTATATTTTTACAAGAAGAAAGAAAGTCCTTAAATGTCCCATTTTGAATGGTAATCTAATATTGTAAAAGAAACAACAATTTTGTTTAGACGTGTCATATAAAAATCAGGACACAATAAAATGAAACATGCTTTCAAAGAAAAAAACATGCATTTATAACAAATGCAAAATTTACAATTGGTTTCACCCATATACAGTAATCATTGCGTGAGTTAAATAGAAGTAAAGAAAAATATTATCTACTACACCGAAGTAATAATGATAGTATTTTGTATGAGGTTGCAATTTAAGTCACACATGTGTGTCTGTTGTATATAACACTAGTTGTTAGTAAAATCACATCATGGATCTTTTTAGCCTATGATTAAAATAAATTTCCCTTAAAAATTCTTAGTCTTCGATTCTAAATAGTTGTGATTACAGCTTTAAATTAACACATAATTATGAGTATTATTCTCTTCGTCATTACATAGTATACAAAAAATAGCAAAAATGAAATTTTTTAATGAATTTTCTTTCTCTGAATGTGTGCGGGTAATTATTTCCTCAAGAAATTTTTTAAAAAAGGTTAGGGCCGAAACACATCGATGCAGTGCTGCACTGTGCTGGTAGCATTTTGAAATCTTATTGGCCCACATGACCACTTGTATCAGTGCAGACGTTTGTGCGGCCAATCAAATTTCAGAATGTCATCAACACGGAATATCACTATACTCTACTGCAGTGGCGGCTGGTAACTCATATCATTACAAATATCATTTTTTTTAAATAGGCACAGTGATAAATATATTGTGTACGACAGGCTTAAGTAAGTGTAGAATATGTATCTAAATACACACATTAAGAGTGGTTGTTTGAAGAAAAATGTATCATTGCCCGATTTGGAATGGTCAACATACTGTGGCCGCTGGTTCAGGTCTAATCACTATCACAAGGTATGTATTTGTTATAAGTTTGTGTAGGTTGTATGCCTTCCAACCAGTACCTACATGGTGTGGTACATTACACGAGCCAATGAGAGATAACATAATAATACCAATTCTACCATTCTAATGTTGATAATAACTGAAGTATACTAAAACAAATATTTTTAATACCAAATACTATTTATATAGCCTACAGTACATACAAAATTCATGTCAAATTTAAATTGGAGGATGAAAGTGGCATATCTTAATTAATATACTTAAAAAAAAAAACCATTAGTCTACCTGTATGCACTATCTAACTGGCAATGTATATTCACCTTACCAATCAATGGAAATTTTATGGCATTTTTTATATGTTGCGAACATGATTTATGTCTTTTAACTTTGTCACCCGAAAGTTTTAAATCTTTTGCTCCATTGACAGTCGACGCAAGATCATTAGGTTTCAATAGAATTGAACAAAACAACACATTTCGAACTTAATATCTGCATAGCCAGTCCGCGAAATTGTATGTACTTGCGTCGAATTTTCTCGTATACGAACCATTTACTACCTTGGCTTTGTTGTTGAATTATATTTAACTGTGGCCTTGCTGGTCCCAGATACTGTAGCTCTAGTTTATTCTCTTAATTGAAAATCGTTGTCGTAATAAGTTTAAAATGTTACTCGCCAAATTAACCATTATGTACAAGTTTACACAACACGACATTAATAACAATTCAACCCTGCTTCTGACCGATGCTCATAGCTCATTATTAATTAACAACAAACTTATTCAGAGTATTACACACTATATTTGAAGCTCACGCGAGTTTGAACGATATCTATAAATAAAACAATTTCGAAATAAATACACGCATTGTTAAGAAATGTGTTTAACAACTGCAAAAGAGTGGAGCGCGTAAATGTGCTTACAAAACATGTAGTTTTGGTAGTTTTGTCAAGTTCCAGGAAACCGTTTTTTTTTTTGTTTGAGTAGGGCCGAGCCCAGCTCTCTCCGATTTACAGCATGCGATTGGTTGAAAAGGGCCGAGCCCCTGAAATCTTCCCTCCCTCCCGTAGCACCCATATGTTATGGTCATCTCTCTCTACTAGCTCTACCCGCTTCGGGGCAAAGAATCTGCCGCCTCACCACTCGACATTTCCAAAAATATTTATCTCGTGACAAGTCTCGTCCATCTCAAAAACATTTGCTGCGAAATATCCTCCGTATTCGTACTCAGTATTATTTACTGAGTAGAAGATAAGTAGAGGTATGCGTTCTGCTCTACTGTGTCAATATGTCTGGACCCCAACATTTACAAACCTTCCTAAAATAAAATGGTTGGAAATATATGTAATCTATGTGTAAATAAATAAATAAATAAATAAATAAATAAATAAATATATATATATATACACACACATAAAAACTTGTTCATGTCATAAATTATGAATTCCATTACGACCTCAATCTTAGCAATCAAGAATGAGGTACATTTGTTTACTATCTGTCTTGCAAAGTTGGAGAAATAAATAAAGCCTTATTGGATATAATTATAACACCTTTACACTGACACCGCAATGTATGAGGTGTTTTATTGTGACAAACACTTAAGGATATTTTAAATGAAAACTTTTTATTATGATAAAATAACGGACCTGCTACCAGAAATAATGAAAATCAGGCTTACTGTCAGCATGACATGCTTCCCTCACTCTTCTTCAATATTAGGTCTAGTTAAAATAAGTCAAGAAACTATATTACACACACAATAAGATTATCAAATAGAATACAATTTGTGTAAGCAAGATTGTTTATAAGTGTAGGAATAAAATATCAAAGAATATTAGTTGCACTCGATATGTTTTTTGCATTGTGATGAAACTATAAATCCAAATCAGTGTTATCAGTCAGTGAAATAACAGTCACTGAATGCCCGTAGATAAGCTACTACTGACCAGCGAATCAAACAAATTAACTGGGGGCAAGTGATTTATAGCAGTGATATTCCTGACATTCAGTGGGAAATCACAAATAAATATGTGAAATTCAACCACTATATTAATTTATCTGGCACTGATTACTAGTTGATCAATTCACACAGTTTTCACTGATTTGGCTCAATGATTCAAGTTTATAGAGTTGACTAGCTTAAATAATACAAATAATTAGAGATTATTTGTATATTTAATACTACTGATCTATAAAACACATAATTGTTTAAGTTATTAGTTACATAAATAAAATGTTGCACATTTTTCCAGGCAAGATAATTTCTTTGTATTTTTAGGTTTTGTGCATTGTAAAAGGAAATAGCCATCGTTTACGTGTAAACCTAACACAAACATGGTAGCTAGCTTCTCATAATTCATCGACTGTTGACGTCCATTCTTTCCCCTACCATTTAGCCCATTTGTCCAGCCGACCGCGCTCTCGACAGCGCAACACGCAGGCGCACTCTGCGACTGATCACCACAAGGTGTAAGTGCATGGCGACGCGTAATGAGAGTGCAATGGAGTAGTGCAGGTGCAGGAGATCAGACAGTGCAGCGTCACATACGCGGGCAAGGCCCAGTTGTAAACAAACGCTCCGGTGGAGTGATACTTAAGCCATGAACACTACCAACTATTTTTGACTAGAAAATACGAACACACAATTACACACACTGTCATGTGTTTATATTTCAAAGCAAATGCTACCTTTTCTATGCAAGTTTTTGCAGTTATTGCAGAGTTTGGTTATGTTGCGTTTTTGTTCACCCCCACCAGTGCTATGTCCAACTCATTTCAAGTAATATTTTGATCACCCAGGGCAATTGTGTTGTGAAGAGAATATTCCATGCAAGTGTTATGTTTGTAGATAGTTTTTAAGCCGAGTTATTTTTATGCGCATGTGCAAGTAGATCCCTCTGTGGCACGTGGACACGCTATCGCCCACCCTAACGCCACGGCGGAAGTCACTCAGCGAGGAGCACCCAGAGGGGCAGGTTGTACGTAAACGCGTCACATTTTCCTGTGCTCTAGCGGTACTCATCTTTTTGCACCAGTCATGTTACGCTAATAGTAAATAATTTTTCCGCAACGGTTTTTGTGTTAGCTGCCCGAGATACTGCCCCTCGCCTCCCCGAGGTTTGAATCGCCCGGGGAGTATTTCAGATTTTTATTGCACACTTAAATCACGTATTAGTACCATGCTAATTTTCGCAGTGTAACTCCGGCTTTGAAGTGAAAGGGGGAAAGCTTGTCGGTTGTTTCCTGGAGGAACGCATAAAGACACGTTGCATTAAAAGAGTTTATGGAACTGACGTAGGCCTTTTATTCGACTGCCGCGAGGCACTTCAGAGCATGGGCCCGTAAATACCGCCAATTTTACCTTCACTGTAATGAAATGTTTTAAGTGTAAATTTTGTGTACAACGCGTGAATTATAGCTTGTGTGGGCGTGTGGTTGGCCCCAACATTCCACAGCTTAGGGAGTTTCTTAATGTGCAACGACTGCACAGCTCATCATGGCACTAAAGTGCCCTACAAAAAGCAAGTTTAGCGTGGCGGGAATGGTGTGCCCGGGTGATCGGCCTGCATCATCCTGAGAATACTTCTTCTCATACTCTACCAGAACTTCAATTGACGCTGCCATAGCGACGTATGGCGCCTAGCGGGTAACTTCATTCCAAAATTTCCACATAACCGCCTTTTCATACCACATTACCCCCTTTCTGACCACCGAACCACCATCACAGTAATATGAATAAATACATTGAAAATCGTAATGAAAACATTTATGTACGTCAGTGTTATGTTGAACTTGCTCAAACCAACTGTTAAGCCGTACTATGTCCTACACGGTGACTTAATCATGAAATATTTGTCGACTGAACATCGGTCAAACATTTTGCTTGTAATAAAATTCGGTGTCTTTATTGATAAAATAAGTGCGAAAATATGTTAAAAGTAGTTTCCTCAATAAAAAGGACAATTTCCAGGTCATTTTCACCAGGTAATGCACAATTGTGAATAATATAAAAGGAAATGTGGATATTCATTATGCATAGTGGTAATATAAAAATATAGGTTCTGGTGCAGTTTACTTGGGGCTGGAGAGCTGATTCTCCATGCCCGCCATCTTGTCTGATGACACATGGCAAAAATTCCTTTTTTCTGGTTTTCCTTCGAAAAAATTCTCTTTTAGCCTCACACCTGCTTCAGTCATCTACGATCTGTACATCCTGGTCTTACAATTCTGTGCGGGGGTGTTCCCCAGGTACTCTTACCCTTTCCTAGTGAAAGTGCACATGTCAGTCTCTCGCATTCCACCCCAAAGCCAGCCATCTTCGAATCCCTACTTCATGCTTGTGCATTCTTCTGGCAACTATAAAACATGCTCTTTAATTCATTTTGTCGGAGAGGAAAAGGAGGTATTTTACCAAAGCAATTCATGCTCACGCATTATGGTGACGTGCGGTGTTCCCCATGTGCCCTCACTCATGATTATATTCTATCAAAAGCTCACACTTAATTCCTATCGCATATATCCCCACAATGATGCCCCCATCTGAATTTCTTCAATAAACCCACCACTTTAAATCCATGCTACTATGCCCCACTAGGATGTGTTCTCCATGCCATCCTGCCAAAAAATTATTTGCCTTACATACACCAGCAGCATGCGAGTCTTCCTCCCTCCACATACATAAGATGAATATAGTTGGTTAAACAGTTCTATATATATATATATATATATATATATATATATATATATATACATTATTCATATAGAAATGAGTACCAAGAATGGGGTGTATGGGAAGCTACAGGATGACCTCACATGGAATATAAGCTCCCTCTCCTGACTGTACAATTAGAAGTGTGTGATACATCACAGACAGAGAGCAGGCAGTAACAAAAATAATGGCTCCTGATCAGCTTACAGCATTAATGAACTGTGCTATTAGCCAGAGATGATCTCAAGGGTGTCAGTCATCGATTAGCATACCACCTTAATGAGCTGCCAGAATGATCGAGAATGAATGAGGTCTCCTCCTCCATCCCTCTCTCATTCTGAAATAATGAGTAGGTTCCCAGTGGTCATCGACAAAATCTTGGGGTCTCAATGAGAATACTGCCCCAGTTGCCTGTGTTCTTAGCCAGGAGAATTCGTGAAGGATCGAGGCCCCCTCACACCCACATCACGAAAGTAACTGGTAATAATGAGGAGGTTTTTTTACCAAGCCTTAAGGAAGAGACATAGTTTAATGAAGAAATAGCCATTAGTACAGTCTAGGCAAGGCGAGGTGAGATGTGGCATTCCTTCATAAAATACATTTCCATGGATGGAGTATGGGGTAGGAATGTATCATCTGTACCTTGGTCATGCCACATTCAACATTGACAGAGACAACACCAAAATTTACAAGTGACACTTTTGTGAAGAGGGTTAATTTTATTATTCAAAATACATCAGATCAAAGTCTTACGCCATTTCAAAATTACTCTGTCCCCTCATCTTCAGAGAATTTTCTCGACAAAATAATAGTGAGGGAACTTCGTAGAAAGGTTTTAACTTCATAGAAAGAGTCACTAGTTTCCTGTCCCGACATATCGACGAGGGTATAAGTCCAAGGTGCATAATCCTACATGTTTTCAACTCAACACACTTCAACACTAAGAGAAAGGAAATAAGCATTACCAGAAGCAATTTATATTCGGGAGTTTCACACAAAGTCTCCCATCTTTGCTTTCGTCTTGTGGGAATCGAATTTCTTGTCATTTATTAAACTCTGTGAAGTAGTGACAAGGAGTTGTCAAATTTAATATCAACAGGATTCATTCCAAAAGTTCTATGGTTTCATGTATTGTACTCAGCAAGTATGCGCAGGAACAAGTTCGGCCACTTATAAGTTTCTTGTGCTGAAAACTCTTTCAACATAACACTTTTGAGCAAACAATTAAATCATTCCAATATTATAAGCTTTGTTATCTAGAAACATACTGAAGTGATAATATTCATCTCCACCATTAGCGAATTGAAGTAAGAGTTGTAGTATTCCTTGCCATAGTCCGTTTTTAGGTTTTTTTGGTGTACCCCTATCACCAAATACCAATTTAATAGCAGAAGTCACATATGCACTCTGCTTTCTCAGCACAGCGATGGCCCAAACATACTTAGAGAAGCAATTTGTACCCATAAAAATGTACCTCTAACCCTTATTAGCATGGGCATAAGGAATCATTTCGACCAAATCAGCTTGATACAAGACTTTTTGTCTAGGACAATGTCTGTGGGTGGGGCGATGCAGCTCAGTATCTATCTGTGCTCTTGATATAATCTAGGCCAGGTTTTGCAGATTACCTTCATTATATATAAGGAGTTTCCCTCAATTTATCCAAGATATTTAAAATTTGGTCCATGTGGGATGTATTTTCAGGTTGCTGGGATGCAATAAGAAGCTGTAGGCATGCCACGAACTCATTGACATCATCCCAGGACACATATTCCAGCCGAATGCCACTATCAAGCTTCGAAGTCAGACCCAAAGCACTTAACATGCCGGGGAACAGATCAGCATTTACATCCAAGTTAGGATATGACTTGTACTTATAAGAATTATGGTGGTGGCATTGTTTACTGTCAAATGTGTGCATGTGAGCATAAGTTAGTACCAGTATTGATGAAGTGCAGGAGAATAATCTCCTGGTTCATGTCTAAACAGTAGCTTGTATAGGCTGAGCGAGACACACATTATTTCATCGCCTATTTGTCTTAGCAAGAAGAAAATTTGTTTTTTCCAAGAACAACTCCTTATTGCAACAATAAATGTAATATGTCACATTGTTTAATCTTGGTGTGTACAAAGAGAGGTAAATACGAACAGCCACAGAGTACACAACAAATGTCCCTTTCTTGCATTTAAAAGTAGCCAGGGGCATTTCCTTTTCGTCCTCCTGATTCTTGCATTTCCTCGTGGGCTACAAGCTCGATTCATTCTTCGGCACAGCAGCAGGGGGAACAGGTTATTGTACCTGGTCGAGCCGAAATGTTTTCGGCCGGAAGACATCTGTCAATACAGCATTATACTCCATGCATGCCCGCTTTGGCGAGCAGATATTTATTCTGAATGCTCGCAAAGACATAATACAAATCTTCGGCAGGAGCCAACATTGCACTGGAAAATAGCACTGAATGTGCATAGTATATAACAAGTGAATGGCCTGCCTCTCGGTCATCTTCTTAAGAATTTATTCTGACTTGACGATTCTCTGAATGACCTCATCACTCAGATGTTTACAATGTGTTCACTTTTTATCATCTGTATTCGTGAGACAGAATATGTATGATTGTGCGGCATACAGCCTTTTCAACATGGTCAAGCTTCACACCCAAGGTGCTAATGTGGGATGCGAGCAAATCCGCAATGCAATTATGAGTGCTATTAAACATTCCTGCCATGATAGTGCTGAGTTTTGCTTAAGGGTTGGATGCAGACCCTAGCTGTGTATATACAGAAGTTAGCCTGCTTACACTCTCCACAGAAGCATGAAGGTGTCTGTCCAGCTCTACAGGCAGTGTGGTAATAACTTTGCTGTCCATCCGCCTGCCTCTTAGAGTTCCAAGTTTCGACTAAACAGTGAAAAGTTTGTCGCAGAGAGCTGCCAGATCGGGAATCTGAGCAGACACCATACCAACAGAGCTGAGGTTCGTGACCATGTCGGATACAGTCGCTAGCTGCCAACTCTGAGGAACCAGTTTGCTTCTTCTTTCATTTGCCAGGAGCAAACCTCTCCGCAGTAGCAAGTGTGTTGCCTAAGGTGCTCAGTGTGTGCACTTAAGTAGTTATTGTTTGAATCCGAAAGGTCATTTGGATTGACGACGTACCAACACCAGCGATGTTCGATTCCAGGGAGACTATCTTCGTATTCAAAGCGGGCAGCAAGCCTGCACCTTCAGTCCCTACATTAACGGTCGGTGCTAATTTTGATGTCAGTTGGGTAAAGCTGCTGCCGGCAATTTGTGTGCCTACAAACATCGAGTTTCTTAATCAGGGCCACAAGCTTGCCCCTTAGAGTGACTAATGTGTCTGCATCAGTAGATGTCAATGAGCGAATCTGGGCTTTCTTCTTGGCAGACGGTGCATTTGTGTTGGTTAATAGTCGTCCTTCCACTACTTTAAGTGCATCATTAGATGTAAAATCAGTTAGACTTGTCACCATCTCGATCAACTTGCCAAGCTGCCTGTACATATTGGAAGTCAGTTCATTTGGATTGGCGAGACAGCTATCCACAGCAGCCAGCATCTCGCCTAAAGCAATCAGTTTGCGCACATCATTGGTCAATGTTTGTAATTCGATCACCCACAATTTTGAGCTTCATCTCCAAAGCAGCGAGCCAAGCCATACTGGACATCAGTAAGCAAAGATGAAGTCTCGGTGTAAGTAGATGCTGTCTGCAGTGTGACCAGCAGTTGCAAAGCCTCAGAAGTGATGTTGTGGACAAATTATGCATTGGCAGCATCTCCATAATGATATGGCTCACCGAGATGCTTGACCTGTTTCTCGCTGAAGCTGCAGTTCCCATTTAATAGAAGAGATACAACATTCTGTCACATGCTCCAAGCCACCATGGCTGAACTTGGATGCGCCACAGCTCATTGTTCACTGATGCATGATAATGAACTTATTGCAACCGTGCCGGTAACATCCCTTAAGAGGTGGAAAATCCTTGGCTTTGATGAGAAAACTATGCAGTTCACGCACATAACACGAACACATATTTTTTAAACTGTCGGAATTCATATTATTCACATTTTAACAATACATGCGATGTAAATTAAGGCCAACCACGCAAAATATAATGACAAATTGGCATTGTCACGCAGAAGCTGCTTAGGCATACACGAATATCTTTGACATAGGTAAATCAAGCATTTTGTTACATAGCATCCCATACTGAAATACTGTTGCATTGTAGACTTTTTCTCACATGCTACATCATCGAATACTAACACAGAATTCGGAATGGCTTCACGCTGCGGCACAACTTCTTCATTGTCATTAAATGGAAAATAACAAAGCCCATCCACAGCCTGTAGAATTTGTGAAAGAGTTTAGGTAGTTTGTTTGTTGGAGTGTCTTTGAGTAGGGGTACACTTTTTTCCAAAAAGAAGACCACTGTGCTCTTCCAGAAGGCTCAGAAGAGCACATGTCTTCCAAAAGTTGCTTTGACCCACAATAATTCCTTGTACTGCATTCTGCAGTAGTTTCCCATGATGTGATTCGCAAGCAGTAGATTCATCAGCAGAGATACTAACTGGTAGCATGGGTATCTGGGGTACGATCTTCATTGTACTGAGACATGAACGAAAAACTATAAGTACTTAAGGTAGCAGGTCCACACTCGAGACCAGGTCAGGTGATTTGGATAGCCAAGTTCGAGACTTGGAAACTTATAAAGTATATGTACCAATCGATTAGTGTTATATGCTGAAATGCACTGTGAGATTAAGGAAAAGGGGGGATGTACACTGATGAATATGCTGTTCAACAAGCTTCATTTCGAACTGCACATTCATAGCTATAATTGTTGCAGGCTAGGTAGCTGGCTCGCATGGAAATTAAACAAGGAAATGCCCCTATCAATTTGTTGGATGAGGCATGCAAGAAACATGACATTGCTTATGCAACAAGTTGTCGGTTGCAGAATAGACATGCTGCCGATATAATATTTGCGGAGAAAGTTCTATTGGTAGGTAGATAACCAGCATATAAACTCGGGGAATGACTAGCTACCTAGGGGTGTTTCCAAGATAATGCGAGCTAAAATGAAGCATGGAATGGGTTTGCAGTTTGGAAGGAAAAAGAAAGCTGGGAAGTCGCAAGGGGAAACCTCTCGAAGGAGCATCGGGTAAGTGTGGAGGAATCTTGCCATTCATATTACCAGCACTTGTTATATTGGTAAGTTTAATTGGAGTGGCAAGTGGCATTATGCGTAATGTCGATACCGTAAAAGAAAAAAAAAATTGCTCTCAGAAGCTATCTGGCATAGTCAACTAATGTTAGAGGAGCAAACAGTTCGTTATACCTGTACATTAACCATACAGCCAAGGGCGAGGCAGGAGAAAGTGAAGGACAGTGAGAAGGAGAAAGCATGTCGGTCGGAAGAAGTGGTCTTAAGGGCCCTGCTCGACCATTCACTTACAAACATCGATACACAAACGTTTGCTAGGAAACTAATATACCCTAATTCCAAAGCATATTAATGCATGACTGCCTTCAGCACCGCCCATGTCGAGTGGAGAGTGAAATAATAAACCTGACTACCAGCCGAGGACTAGGGATGTTTTGGACCGCATATAAGAAGTGTGGCAATAAGGTTGTTTGTTATGATATGTACGGTAATTTACAGACCATGCCCAAAATGATAATATACTTGAGAGAAACAAGATTATATTATAAATATGAGACAGTAAAACACAGCCCTGGGAATGGAACTGTGGAGACATATGTCAGCGATTCCTTTCACATATTTAATGAGGATGCACTGCATGTAAGAATTATACATGGCTGTAAAGGTGATCATGTGGGCAACAGATCTAATTTGTGTACTGTGCATTCCTGCTGCTGAAATTAAAGGGGGCAGGGAAAATTACGCTGGTTGATTTAAAAATATACTTATCTGTACCAAATGTAGATTAAAGCAAATGTATGTTTTGGTACATCAAGGAGAACAGTTAGAGAGGCGAGGTGCATATACCTACAGGTTAGTATGAGAACAAGGACATTGGCGAGTACCTTAAGCACAAAATGGGAACAGATGTGATGTTGATGTTAAGAGGGAACTTCAATACGCTACAAAGAGAAATGTACTGTGCTGCTCAGATATAATTCATGCGAAACAACACACTGGTCGACATGCTAGTGGCCTTTAACATAAAGTACGAAGCAAATAAACTGCACCAATCAATCCTATTAGTAAATATTTCCCCCACGAACAAAAGAATACATTATAATTTAATGACCGGATCATGCCACAATGGCAAGGCTAGCCAAACTCTGCACTAATTCTCTGCAACCGTGCCACCAGGGTTTAAACTAGTGAATATACCAAAGACTCACATTTACGTGCCAGTCATCACAGATAGCGTACATGAAGTATTAGTCGCCATAGTAGACCAAGACAGTGGTTTTATTAATTTTCGTGGCAAGGAAATTACTTTTCTTCTGCATCTGCGCAAAGATGGGAGTGAAATATTAGTGGTCGAAAGAATTCAAAGCAGCTTACCATGCCAAACCGGATGTTAGTATGAGGCGAGGATCCAACATGCTAACATCTGCAAATATAAGTTTTCTGCACAGAATGGGACTCATTCAATAAATATATGGATGTGGAAATGTTAAACATGACAGAGATGGTGGTGTTCGAAGACTCGATCACCAAGGCATAAATCCACTTGTACATGCCAGAACCAAATTATCTATACAGTACTGTGTAATTCCTATTTGTGGTTTCGCAACGCGATTACGAATGCAGGAAACATGTTATCAGTGAAATCTAGAATCATTAGAAATGGAATATTACACACGATAAGTCGAATCACAGCGACTGTAAAAAATTACTTTTCGCTAATGTGGAATCAACATGCTGTGAGTACATGAGGATTGAGAGAGCTGGATCACCAGCACTAATATCGGCAATTTCCAGTAAATGTACAGGAGAAAACTAACGTAACTATTTACTGCTATTTTTATCGAACATACAAGAAAAAATTAAAAAACTCAAAAGCCAAAATCCAGTAAATTTCTCGATTTCAAAAACGTTTCATGTTTTCTAGAAACTCTAATTTTGCAAGCGAGTAATCTAAATCAATCAAATTTAATCCAAAATCATGTAAAGTTAAGTAAAATCAAATGAAATTATAGATGTTAAGAGAATCCTCTATCATGCATAGTTTTCCCATTTTTCATTTCTTTAAAACCTTTATATGTATAAAACCCAGTTTCTCATTTATTAATTTTAAAGTATTTTTATCAGACATATTTACATAGCGATCTGGTAGAGTAATTTTATACTTACCATCTAGAATACAATTGATTTTTTTTAACAAACTTAGATTGATAAATTTTAAATTCTGTAGCAGCATTCCTCTTATTAATTTCAAGGTCTTGTAGTTTAATCAATTTATATGAATTGTTTAACTTCTTGATCAGTGATTCCATTTTGGTTAAATTACGAAGAAAATAATTATTAAAATAAAAATTAATTCTTTTTATTTTGATAAATTTCTTTCTTTATAAATAAAATTGAATCAATGCTCGAAACGGACAATAATACCATATGCAAGCAATGTAAAAAATGTGGGGAAGTATTAAACATATGTTTTCCAATGCATTAAAACACAAAAGATAGCATATTAACACCTATAAAAAATGTTTCACCGAATATGCTAGAAATAATTATGATTTAAATAAAGAGAAACTACTATGTGAATGTGGTAAATATGTTTCTAAACTATATCTTAAAATGCTTAAAAATACTAAACTATGCATTGCATACAGCTACTATACGCAAATATACAACAAAGTGTTAAAATTGTTTTAGTGAATATCCAAAGAAATATTATCAGAACAAGAAGTTAAACCATTAGAAATAATATTTACAATATTAAATAAAACCTCGTTTTATTCCATTCAATAAGTTATTTTTCATAATATTCTTAGGTAAAAACCAATGTAATAAAACTTAATAAAAAAATTTTCTCTTATAAATAAACAATAAAAAATGCCAGCGAACAATCTAGCAGTTGAGTTGAGCGGGAGGAGAGTGCGGGAGCTAAAATTTTTAGCCAAAGAATTAAAAATTATAAATGAGTACAATCTAATGAAACCTGATTAAATTACAGCTATTATACCATCAATTATAAATGAAGAAAGAAAAAGAAACTTTACTAATGTATCATTTTCATATGCCAATGTCAAAGAACAATATTCAAAGATAGAAATGAATTAAAAGAAATATTTCCATTCTATAATAATGTATTTGTAAAGCCTAGAAATAAAAGTAAGATGATAACAGAATGGTTAACAAAGAATAATTTTAGAAAATTGCCTTTGGTTGACTCTAATACCAATTAATTATATCCCAAATGTAAAAAAGAATTAAAAGAAATATTTTCATTCTATAATAATGTATTTGTTAACAGAAGAAGTAGAAGAACCAATAAAAATTACAGAGTTAATACAGCTTTTAATGGTAGAGTATCAACTTATAACATTGAGAATTCCTTTAATTTAGTACAGCCTAATTACTTTTTTAACTTCAGTAAAATTAATTAAATTTTTTTTGGGTAATACATGATCATCTTAGAACATTTAGAGGGCTGAAAACTAACATTATATTACATGCCAGTTATCGCAAGAGAGAGGCTAACCTAGTATAATTATTTACATTTCAATCACAAAACTATGCAGTATTGAATGAAGCAGAAATTAAAACGATTTACAAAATTATAATATAAGAATTAATTACACGCTTATTTGAATTTAAAAAAAATAGTTCAGATTGGAAACTAGAAAGAATACTTGGAATACAATAAGCTATAAATAAGCATAATCCTTTAAATGGAGCATCATATATTGAACAACCAGAATAAATTAAGAACAAAAAAGCATGCATTAATGTAAAAAATGATCACAAATATTTTCTTTGGGCAATCAAGTCTGCATTGCTTCCAGCAGACAATCATTCTGATAGATTAACTAAATATAAAAATGTGGGGCTTAATATTAATGAAGTAATAGATAAGTATGCATATAAAATTAAAATTGATGGCACACCAAAAATAGAAAATCAAATTGATACATCTATAAATGTATACTCTATTGAAGGTAAGAAGTTCATGGTACATCCATTAAAACTTACAAAATACAAAAAGGATATACATATTAATTTACTTTATTAAAAAAATGTTGGATAAAAGATTTATTGAATTTGCTCTCTGCACAAAAAACTAAACATATTGTTAAATTTTATGTATATGATATGTGTCTTCAATTTTTTACATCTCAAGAACAAGTAAATAAACATACAGACAACTTCTCAAAAATGAACCAGTAAGAATTAGTATATCTTTGAAAGGGGAGAAAATAATTTTCAAAAATTATAAAAATTCAATTAAGGTTCCTTTTACAATGTATGCAGATTTTGAATCAAGTCTTAAGAAAATATCAACTAAACCAAATCCAAAGGAAATAAATAAATTCATTTAACTTAATCAAAAAATATCCAGTTTTAACAAAGGATGATACTGATAATGGCTTTTTTAAGGAGGTACTTAAATAAAAATATAAAATTACTAACGATCAAATAAATTCCATTGATTTGAAGTTAAATGATGAATCATATACAATGAAAGATCAGTTACACGAAGCTTCTTGATCTTGCTTTTATATTGTATCTAGTTATGGTGATTATAAATCACCAGTTGTATATCGAGGTCCAAACGCACATAAGATGTTTATACAATCAATAAAAAGGGAAATAGAAGAGATTTGGGGAATACATTCCAAAATGAACCAATGCATCCACTTACAAAAAAAAAGTTTTATAATGGATCTAAAAATGTACTGTATGTGAATGTGAATATACAAAGTCAAATAAAAAAGTACATCATCAAAATCATATATCTGTAAAATTCATTAACCCAGTATGTAATAATTGTAATCTACAATTAAAATTACCCAATTTCGTTCCAATTAATTTTAATAACTTAGATGGATATTATGCTCATTTATTTATTAAAAAGCTCGAATATGATGAAAAATAATTAGATTTAATTGTAAATAATAAAGAAAAGTTTATTACTTATGGGAAAGCAACAGAAAATTTAAAAATGAGATTTATAGACACATTTAAATTTGTGGCAAGTAGTTTAGATAAATTATCATATAATTTAAGTAAAGCTCAAATGAAACATACACAAAAGCATTTTACAAACGCTCAAGTAGATTTAGTAATTAGGAGATGTGTTCATCGATACTATTATATGGATATTTGGAAGAAATTTGATGAAACTGAGCTTCCACCAAAAAGTGATTTTACAATAAATTTAATTAATCTGATGTAACTGATGATGATTATGATCATTCAAAACATGTATGGTATCAATTTAATATGAAGAACCTTGGCGAGTATCATGATATATACTTAAAAAACGATGTGTTACTATTAGCGGATGCATTTGGAAACTTTAGAAAAACATATATAAATGCATATGATTTAGATCCAGCATGCTATTTTACAGCACAAGGATTATCATGGGATGCAATGTTAAAAATAACTACAAAACTATTAGATTTATTTCATAATTATGATATGATTTTAATTGTAGAAAAAAGGAATTAGAGGTGGGATTTCACAATGTTGTAAGAGATATGTTAAAGTGAATAATATAAATTTAGACGATTATAATCATAATCAAGAGTAATTATTTAGCTTATCTCGATGCGAATAATTTATGTGGTTGGGCAATGTCTCAGTATTTACCATATGGTGGTTTCGAATGGGTTGATTAATCAGAATTTAAATTAGAATTTTGGCAAAATTATATATTAAATCTTAAAGATGATTCTGATTATAATTACATTTTAGAAGTAGATTTAGAGTATCCACAAGATCTACATAAATTACATTAAGATCTTCCATTTTTCCAGAAAATAAGGTCGTTTCAGAAACAAATCAATCTAACATATGAACTACTTTACTTAATAAACAAAATTATGTATTACACTATTGCTATTTGAAACAGTGTCTAAATAATGGGGCTGAGCTTACAAAAATTCATAGAATAATAAAGTTTAATCAGTCTGATTGGTTAAGAAAGTACATAGATTTAAATACAGAGATGAGAACTAATGCAAAAAATGATTTCAAAAAATATTTTTATAAACTGATGAATAATTCTGTTTTTTTTTTTTGTAAAACTATGGAAAATATACGAAACAGGGTGGATATAAGATTAACATCAGATGGAGAAAAATGTGAAAAATTAGCAGCAAAAGTAAATTTCAAAAGAAATAACATTTTAAATGAGAATCTTACAGCCTAACATATTAGCAATATGAATGTAAAATTTAATATGCCAATTTATGTGGGTATGCCAATTTTGGACATATCGAAAGAGTTAATATACGATTTTCATTATAAAGTGATGAAACCGAAATATGGAGATGACATTGAATTATGCTATCAATATACCGATTCCGGCATTTACAAAATTATAATAAGATTTTTTCAAAGATGAAGTCGATGAGAGAAAAATTTGATACAAGAGATTACCCAAAAGATAATATACATAACATACCTCAAATAAATAAGAAGATTTTAGGTAAGATAAAATATGAATGTAATGGGAAAATAATGAAAGAATTTGTTGGTTTAAGAGCTAAAATATATGTCTATAGAGTTGATGATAAAAAAAAGATCGAAGGGGGTAAAGAAATGTGTAGTTAATAAGAGAATAATATTTGATGACTATAATAATTGTTTCTTTAATGAAAAAATACAATATAGAACAATGAGTGAGAAACATAAAATGTATACAGTCAAAGTTAATAAAATAGCAGTAAGTCACTGTGATGACAAAGGATTATACAAGAAAATTAAATAGATACATTACCATATGTATATCAAAATTTATAGTTTTACTAATGAGAGTTAAATAATTCAGCAGTCGGCGTGCCAACCACTGTAATTACACAAATTATATTGTTAATAACTTTAATTTCCAAAACAATATTAATATCAGCACCATCAAAATCAATTAGTTTACCATTTTCATCTCTAATTTCTAAAACGATATGATACATTGTTCATTTATTATTTTATAAAAAATTGGATATGTGGGCTCATAATCAATATAATCTCTAAAACCAAACATAATTTTCAGTGGAAAACTAGCAATTATATTTGTTTCTAAATGATAAGATTCATCATATTTTATGAACATTCCATATGTCAAATTGCAGTGGACATTTATTGTTTTAGATGGGTTAAAATTAGGCAATATAGTACCTACAGCAATTTTGTCTTTTTCGATAAGCATATTTCTTTCAAAACCAATAATACCAAATAATTGATAATCAAATTTACTATTAAACTTAGAATTGATAGATATTCTATTTTTCACATTATCTGCTGTTAATTCAATGTTGTATGTTGAAATGGTTCAAAGGAGTTTATAGATTCTTTTAATGATTCAACATCATATTGTTCTTTAGGTATAGTGATAACTTTGTTTTTATCAACTACACGACTCAATTTTTCAACTGTCATTATAGTATTATCGGATGTCACAAATTTTGTGCAAAAACTAGTCAATACTATATATATATATGTCTTGATGAATTATATCATAGTGAAGTTTCTTATTTAGTATAGATGTATTATTTGTCAACTTTAACACTTTATTATCCTTCCAGTAAAAAAAATATTGTTATAATTTTCGAACAAAATGCTAAAAATCAAAACCATTGTGAACTTTTGAATGACAATATGAGAGCCATTATCGTTGGGTCCAGAAATTGTGATAAAACCAACTTGATGATTAATTTTATTTGTAATAATAGATGTTTAAATTTCAATTAATTGCATTTTGGCTCAAAACGTTTAAATCAACCGAACTATATTCAGTTGCAGAATTATTTTTATGTAATATCCAACAAGTTAAATGAAAAGATGGCTTATTTTTTAAATAGCAATGGCAAAATTATTGCACTAGACCAATGAGAAATAATTTTCTAGTCAATTAGCTGTATAACCCTTTTCAAAGATTTGTTTACATTTTCTACCATCGCCAACATTATATTTCGGTTCAGTAAATGTGTTCACAATATCTCTTTGTCTTAATTTTTAAAGAAAATTTATTGACTTCAATTGGTTCGATGTTTTGAATTATGTTCTTTTACTTAATCATCTAATATATTTACCCATTTGTAACTGCCATTTAAAGCAAATTTCTTCCACATTTTGTTCTTCATTGTACAATTATATCCCTCTAAAATACTAGCTTTAAGTTCACCGAATGTAGAATAATGATTGACATGATATTTTTGTATAAGTTCTTAAAAATGTTATTATGAAATTCTAAGCCATTATCACTTTGTATATTACGTGGTATTCTTTTCAACAATATGCATTCTAAAGCATTTGCTACATTCTTGGCTGTTCAATTGCAAAGTTGTGTCTCTGTTGTTCTTCTAATTCTTTTCTGTTTTTTTGTAGTTCGTTCAACAGAATTGTAAATTGAGCTAGCTCCACCAGCTAAAGGACCGAGTGCAGATAAAACTGGAATTAAAAATGGTAAAAATCATCCATGATATAAACCACTTCCAGATTTTAGTATGTTTTTGATTGTTGTTATTGACAAAGATAATTTGAAAACTTTCCCTGCTTTCAATTTTTTTTCTTTCAAGTTGTCCCTTTGTTAAAAAATTATCTCTACCCAAATCTCTAAGTTGATCAAAGGGTATACCGAATGTTATATTTGTTAACTTCATTTATAAGTAAAAGAATATGAGTTATTAATAAATCGTAATACCCTATCCTAATTTTCGTATTGAAAAAACATATTTGAAGCAACAGCTGCAGAAGCACTTTTTTCACTGATTGGAGTATCTTTATCTAACATAATCTCCTTGGCTTCTTTTTGTAAAATTTTGTCAGTCTCATATCTAGATTCTAAATCTGTATTATCTATAAAAGCAATATTGTGATATTTACATGCTTCATCAAATTCATTTATACCAGTATCTCCTTTTCCTAATCTTTCATCTAATTTTGTAAATGGACCACAAAAATTATAACCTATCAAATGCATTTCAGGCTAATGTAAATAATTTTTGCTCAATTTACTATATAGTTCCATGATGTTCAGAATTCCAAAATTAATGTGGAATTATATTTAAAACTCTTATGTGATAAGGAATTATTTTTGGATTATTTACAACAAAATTAGAATATTTATTGTTTAGCATATTCATTATGTTTACTTTTTCATTGTAATACTTATTATTTCCAGCATTTTCTTCACCATGAATAACTAATAATCTATTAACCAATTTTCTAACATCATCCATCCAAACATATTCTTCTGGTAAATTATTGTACTTTTTTATACCTTCTCCAGATCTAGGAGTTCTTGGAGAAACCATTCTTTCTGGTGTGTTTGGTATTGATTTTGAGCTTGAATATTTTATATATATTTCATAAATTGGTCTAATTATAATATTATACTTCCAACCAACACTTGGACTTGGACTATTTCTTTTCTTATTAGGAATATATGTTTGAAATACAGCATTGATTAATAAAACAATTTTTGTGTAATTTTTAAGATCATTAATATTGTAATTACCTTCAAGTTCTTCTGTGCTATTTTTGTCAATAATTTAGAAAGTCCTTCTGTTAATTCATATTCGTTACCTTTGACAAATAGAATATCACCATCCTTATTTACTTATATATCACTGATATAAAAATTATGTCCTCCTTGCAAAAAAAATTTTTTCTTTAAAGTTATTATTATCTCCTGAAAATATTTTTCAAAATAGTTGAGTTTTTCAGAGGTATTATACCCAAATTCGGAGACCTATCTTTAGCAAATAATTCTGCTTCAAATGATGTTTTTCAGGAGTAGGCGGATAATCTAAATTTATTGCTGCAACTGGAACTAGTGTTGTTATTAAATTTTTATTTTCTTCACTTACTTGTTCTACTTTTTTTTTTTTTTTTACCAATATTTCGTAATTTATGTATGATTTAAAGGTAGATATTTCTTCTTATTTCTTTCATAATCAGCTTCATGATACTTTTTATAATTTTTGTATTTTTCAATAAGTAATTTAACCCAAGAAATTTCCTTTCATAAATCTTTCATTTATATATTAATTTTCTAAAACTTATAATTGAGTTTTAAAATTATCGAGAGTTTTGAAAGGCAAACTTTTCCACCAACTGATCAAACTAGGGGGAATTTAAATGTTTACAATAACAGGATTGAATTTGATATTCCTATAGGAGATGGATTTTCTTTCCTAAATGATTCTTATGGTTTTGAGCAATTTAGGTTACCAACGAGAGATAAAGAAGGAGATGAGGCAAATTAGACAAGATTATATAATATTGATGTTTGTGCTAACTTTTTTCCTTTCCAGTTTTCTGGAGTAGAAATCTCAAAACATGGACATATTATTGAGGATGTTGATAACCCAGGTTTAACTTCAACAATAATGAATCTCCAAGTAAGCTAAATTATTTAGAATTTACTGGTGTTGATAATAAATATCACGTAAAATTGGTTCACAGTGATAAAAAAAATTAAATAACCTATCCACTGAGATATCTGTTTGGTTTTATTCGAGACAACAAAGAAATTTATTGGAAAGGCTCTTATAAAATTACATTTATTCGTTATTAATCTTATAACAATTGTTTACATGTTTATGAAACTAAGAATGCAGATGGTGCAGTTCAGACAAGTTATGCTGATCAAGGTAAAATTGTTATTCAAAAATCAGATATTATGTAACCAATTTTTGAATACGAAACTAACACAGCCATTGAAATAAAACAAAAAATATAATAACATACAAAAATACCCATCAGTTTTAATTATTGGCAATTTTTAGAAAATTAAGTTCCTGCTGGAACAACTGTTTTTAATTTTGATACAGGACATCAGTTTAATAATTTACAATTTGATGTGATTGATTTTGTAATTGTAGGCTTTCAAGCTCACAGAAAAAATCTTTTTGAACAGTATGTACATGCTTCTATATATGATCACTATAGTGTAAGAAATATTTATGTTGAGAATGGTAGAAATGAGATCTTTCCTAAAGAAAATTTGTATCTAGATATTGAAAATGGCCTTTGTGATAAAATGTTTCTTGCTTATAATTATTTTAGAAATTCAAAATCAAAACTAGATACTCTATATAGAAATGATGAACTTTATTATAAAACAACTGTTAACACTCAAGGTGATATCAATTATAATTTATTTTTGGGGCAAAGACCATTATTTGTAACTGATTTTTTATATAGAAAAACCACTGTTGTTAAAGATAAAACAAACCAAAATTAGTGTAGATTTTAACAAAGCTTTTGAAATAGGAACAATTTGCAATGTAGTTCTATTTAGTCAAAGGAATCTAATTTATGATTATTCGAAAGAAAATGTTACTGAAGATATGTAAATTTTTAAAATTAATAATGGAGGATGTAAACGATTTTAGGGAAACAACAAACTGTTTCGATATTTTAATACACATTTTTAGCTCTATAGTTAAGTTGTTTAATCGAATAAAAATCATTTTGTTAAAACAGAATGAGATTTTACTCCTAGTGTAAATTTTGATTTGTAACCATATTATTTGTGCAGAACTTGTGGGTCATTTTTATTTTGTGCAGTCTACTTTTCCGCTTAATAAATGTCTTTCTTTATAAATAAAAATGAAAACGTCTGTGTTACCATGCAGTATGACAAACTTTTTTTTAAGGTGGCGATGCTTCTAATACACCTTCCTATATATTACATAATGCATCTGACAAACTCAGAGAATTAGTTTCCAATTTAATCAAGATTTCAAAATTTATAATTATTGCTGTTTGAAAACATTGACGATAAATATGTACTTTATGAAATAGGTGAAGACTTTGAGAAGATGGAGAAGTTTTTAAAAAGTAAGTATAGCTTATTTTGCTTTATTTTGGATTCAATTTAATTGATCTTACAAAATTTGCATTTCTAGAAAACACGAAAAAGTTTCTTGAAATTGAGAAATATACTTGATTTTGCTTTTGAGTTATTTAATTTTTTGCCGTACTTTCGATAAAAAATAGCAGGAAATAGTTATGTTAGTTTTCTCCTGTACTTTTACTGGAAATTGCCGATTTAAATGCTGGTGGTCTAGATCTCTCAATCCTCATCTACTGCTGTGGCCTAAATGGCCGGCTGGGGAATCGAAGAAAACTATAATGTCCCAGTATATCCGAATGGTAAATTTGAAGTTTGTATTCTGCTGGCCATACTGCAAGGCTTTGCCGAGGACAATAAGCACATAATAGTTAATTCCAAGCAGAAGATAGATACGATCACGGCCAACATGCAAGTGAACGCCTTGCTCGATACCTCAGCTGCACCAGAAGTAACTATGCTCGCAATCCAATCAATTGACTGCAGGTGAAAATGTCGGAACGAGTGACCTGTTTTAAATACGAAGTGAAAGACAGGATCATCGACACGTTGTTCTGATCCTGGAGTTTAGAAATTTATCCGAGCATCTCACAAGCCATGAGCTTAAGGCCAAGGGACCCTTGAGTGGCTACAGGTAGAATTTGTTAGCGTAGCTCCTGTCGACGAAACTTTGAAGCGAAGCTGGAAAATCTCTCGAGCTAGTTCAGCCTTCCGACGGGAGACGGCGACAGCAAAACATTGCCCATTTCTCACCTGCTGGGGTCTCTGATAACGGAAATCGAACCCTGTGAAGGTGTATGGGGAGAATGGGAAGGGGGAAGGAGTTGTGGGAAAATCCAGCTTTTACCCTGGGGGACAACACAAATACATTTCATTCATTCATACCACACTTCCCTGCATTTCTACCCTTGTCACATACACAACTCGCTCTACGTTCTAACTGAGAGTATTTCCAGAAGTCTCAGAACTTACCCAAGAGTTTAGTCCTGTCGACTTTAAGAACTATCTCTCTCTCTCTCTCTCTCTCTCTCTCTCTCTCTCTCTCTCTCTCTCTATATATATATATATATATATATATATATATATATATATATATATATATATATATATATATATATATATATATATATATCTAATCCTACTAGATTCTGAGTTATACTATAACAATAATGAGAAGCATGAAAACAAGCATATGCAAATTTTATTCTGTATTGTCCATGGCGGCAAGCGATGAGCCATCCGTCAAACAATACACATTCACATAGTTGTGGCCCAAGGTCTTGTTTTAAACTTTTACGAGAAGTTTTCAGTATTTATTCCCTTTGACTTTTCCACATTATAAAAATTGCAATGAAATGCAATAAAGCTACGTTTATTAAAACCAATACTACTACTATACTGTAATGACATAATTATTTACCCAAAGTTTTAAACTTGCTAATGTAATGCTATTGGCGAGGTACTCTTGTTTATGATCAAACCGTATTAGTGTATTTTTTAAATACTTATGTATGTGTCAGCAATGGTACAATGCCAGAAATTAGAAAATGTTCTTTTTATTTTAACTTAACATTTTTATTTTACAAAGGTTGTGAATTATCACCTTACTAACAAAAAAATCTGGAGCTTCTTACGGCAACACCCGATTGGGGAACGTAGCCCAGAGTTAGTGTACTAAACATTCAATTACAATGCGAGAAATTAGCCGAACTCAATTGGGGGATGTTATCATAAGTGCTCACAGACTTCTATGGGTCTTCAACGCGAGGTATGTTCAAGTTGGCAAGTAACCATTAGTAAAATAATCCAATACGCAGTAGCAAACTAAAAATGGAAAATAAGAAATTCTTATAAAAAATAAAATTTATTTAAATATAGAAAATTAAAAGTTTAATCATTTACAATCTGCCTTGTGTAAAGAATACAGAATTAGACTCCGTATGGCACAAAATAAGTTTTAACATGAAACTACTTTTTTTTTTTTTTTTTTTTTTCAAACAGACATGTTATTTCGGGGTGGGAACGAATAAAGAGGGTGCTGCGTCCATGCTAAGAGAATACGAGTGAATCGACTGACTATCAAAACTATTCTACATGTACCAAGGAAATGCGTCTATATTTCAATTAATGAATGTAAACCAGAACTAGGATGTTAACTAATTACTGTTAGTGTCTTTGATTGGGACGAACCCGGTGTACTTCACACCAGCCCATCACCCAGAGGGCCCTTTGGTGTTTCGTTGGAAACGTTCTTCTAAACATTCAATTATCTAGCGAAACATAGGATGCCAAGTAATTGAAACAAAGAACAGGAAATTGCCGGGGCAAAAGCGGGAAGCCGATGCGCGAGACGCCCTTATTTAGTACCCTCCCTCTAGAAGACGCAGGTAGTAGACCCACCCGGCAAAGGAGGCCTCTGATGTTTTCCACAGGGTATAATAATTATGGCTGCATACCACTGGTATCAATGTGCTACAAAAACCTCCGAGACCATTGTTCCAACGAAGGTTACCAACTAACGGGCCGCTACCCTGTTCGTTCAGGCGGCAGACACAAAAACATATTTTTACTGTAAAAAATTTATAAGCTTGATGCAATATCAAGTACCATAGTTAAAAAAAAGACAGTATAGCTGCGAAAATATATGAAAGCTTAAACTACTTATAAATTCATATTGGATGCTTTGCTAACTTACTTTTAAATACATTTGAGAGCTTCCCAAGTAGCAAAATATAGTTGGCCCACAAGTGAAGATCTGATTGTTTACAAGCAGCCCACATGCGGCATCCATAGACATTCAAGAAGCGGAATGCACCCGCAGATGCATGTGGCACACATGATGAATGATGACTGTGGTATGATGTGTTTACGAGTAGGCCACATACGGATATTTAACTGTCAGCATATGTCTGGCAAAACCAGAGTAGTTCCCCGTAAGTTAACCACAAGCGAGCCACTTCTGGATGTGCTGTCGGTTGATGTCTTGCAAACCAAGAGTTGCCCATAAGTCAACCACAAGCGGGCCACTTCTTGATGAACTGTCGGCTGATGTCTGGCAAAACAAGAGTTGCCCATAAGTCAACCACATGCGGGCCACTTATTTATGAATTGTTGGCTGATATCCGGGAAAACAAAGAGTCGCCCGTAAGTTAACCACAAGCGGGACACTTCCGGCTTTCTGCTTCTGGCCTGCCGTAAGTAAACCACATGTAGTTAGCCAACTGTTGGTATGCCATTTGTGTCGCAGCTATTGGCCACTTGTGGCCCACATAGATGCAGCTTGCCATGCATTTTTAAGACCAAAAAATAATAGTGTCCAACCCAAATAAAATTGTTGTATTTACCATATTCATATGTGTTATTTTAAGAGCTATTTCGCGATTATTAAGTTTCTTTGGAGAAACCTAGAATCGAACTCATAAACCTTTCGTGTACAGTCAAGTATGCTATCAACTACTATACTATATATTCATATACGACTTCTTAAGTAAATCTGGATACTTAATTCACATACATAATGAATTATTAGCTTTACTATATAGATAATGTTAGTATAACGAGTCATTACTGGGATTTATGTCTTTTGTTTAAAATACTAGTATTTTAGTTTCGGACTACTTTCAGGTAGAATTTAAAATAAAAAATAATGAATATTTTTTGCGTGTTATGCTTTGCAGGTTTCTGGTCTATAAACTATTTTTTACTATTAGTAGCAATGCCACGTGGTAATTTAACTTAATATATACATGAAATAAAACAAATCAATTGAATACACATATGCTATTTGCTACTGTACAACAACATATATTCGGTACATCATTAATGAAACATAAGCTTGCTGATCATGTTTCCTCAGTAATATGAACAGTTAGCATACCACATAAGGCGGTAATTATGCTGCTATTATGTCCCCAGCAGTGAACAACAGTTAGCATGCCGTAAACGGCCCATAAACATGCTGCTATACTCTGTTTCATATAATGTCAGTATATTTGGACAGTTCTCAAAAAGAAGTGCGGCCACCATGTATCGCTCCATCACAGCTGATCTATCGGTGAAGAATACGATCTTTGAAAACAAACTACGAATCCAATGATAAGCATTGAAAGACTGACAACTTCTGTCCAATACTTAGGCTACTTTAGCTGGTTGCCATTCCCAACTATTAATTTTTTTTTATGATCACATAATTTACTAGTTAGGGTTCTGTTTTATTTTAGTGGTGGTGTGGTGAACTATAGTTTAACGTCCTTCATGAGACGTAATTTTTTCGTGGTTCTCCTTATGAAAGAGTGGCGATTGGAACTTGCATTGTTTTGATGATGCAGTGGAAAATTTTGTTCGTACGGAAATAGCATTCAATTTACTGTAACTCAAAAGTTTTAACTTCATCGAAAGAACTAAATGTGATAAATTTGTCATTGTTCATACCGATGAGAGCAATGTTCAACAGATAAATATCATTTAATTTTTTATATAATGAACTACAATTAAAGGGTGCTTATTTAGGCCTCGTACATTTGAAAACCTCCCGCAAGAACAAAACATAATAAATACGTCACTGTTAATACCGATGTGCGAAATGCACATTGTAAACATGTTAAGCAAATTTTACTTCTACATAAAAATCGTTAGCGTTTCAATCAAATAAAAGTCCAAATACATTTCAAATATTCTAACAAAAATTTAAGGAAACATTATTTACAAAACACACAAACTTTCTGTTCACTTCGTAATTCCTAAACACGTGCCGAAATTTTGACGATTAATTCATTAAAACCATTTGTCGGCTACTGATACGAAATAATTTATTTCCCGACTTATGCAAATAACCAAACACTTAAACTATTTCTTGAAACCAACAAATTCAAACTTCACAACGTAAATAATTTTTCGCTCACGCTTTGCGATGGTCACAAAAAATGGCGGACCACAGCACACAAAAAAATATTTCTCAAAGCAGCAGATACGTGCCGATAATTCATTTCACTAAGGAGACTGTTCTAAAAAGGCACATACAACTAACTACACATAAGGAAATACACAAATACAAAAATATTTTACTGCATATATAAAATTCCGACATTATCAGCAAGGAACTCTCGCATATAGATAAATAATGATGGAAGAGAGCACAATGGCAACGGCTTTTCGCAGGGTGGGTGAAGATCATAGACAACAGACTCAACGGAGATTGGTGGAGGTGGAGACATTTCACATAACCGTGATGTTCGCATGCTCTACCATAATATTTCTAAATATTTTAAAATCCCTTTCTATATCACTAGGAAAAATTGTGTTTTAGTCTATGAGCGTAATTTTAACCATAAATCTTGTAATTATCATAAATTTTCCATGTTATAATTTTTTATTGCGAGTACTGTTTTCTTTTACAATCATCTCAAAGAGCGCCAACATAATAACACGAATCCTGCAACAACCATCAGCTGACACAGTACTTTTCAAAGGGGGGCGTTTACTGTTTATATGCTGTGTAGGATGGTCACAACGTCTGTCAAATTTTATTGAAGTTATATGAAATAGAGTATAATATTTTCCCAACATTGAGTAACAGTTAGCATTTCCTGTATCATCTGCTTGTGAAGTGTCTGTGGAAATCTAACAATCGTCGTGAGCGCATTGGCCCACATACGAGTATTTGTAAAATAGGTACTATAACTTTTGTTTTAATGACCTGATTGTCAACCATATAAGAAATTCTAACAGTCATAAATGCGAACGTTGCCACCACTGGCAACAGTTGGCCAACTGTTAACTGTTTGTTGTTTGCTACTTGGGTTATTGGCACACCGTAAATATCTCTATCAAAGAATGTGGAAAATTTGTTTTGACAATACTATTGTATATAATATAAAATCAGATATCATGACAGGTGAACTTTAATTTTCTTTTCAATTATGCAGCTTTGTTAACAAAATAATAATGGTAAAAGAACTAAATTACTACCTAACTTATGAAACACTTACATGCCAAAATGTGTTCTAACGATAAAGTTATTATGAAATAATATTTGACATTATTAAGACAGTAATTAATAACGTTACTAAATAAACTAAATAGCATGCTATACTTAAATTACAGCGTGATATAAGCACGACAGTAACAAATTATAAATATAATTTTTTTTAAAGAGACTTTCTTTTTGCACTGATGCATATATTTTTTAATCGTACCGTCTGTAATATGTCGAATGTAGCCGCTTGAAGTCAATTATGGGTCCTGTTCAAACACGCTCCCGACTGGGACTGCACTCGCCATTCGAGGCAACACGAAGGGAAAATGAATCAGTAGTCCGATCTATGGGAAATGTGTTTTTAGACTAAGAGTTTTCGACCGTCACCAAAGCGTAAATATTGCCGAATGTAGAGTAAACTAGGATAGCAGATGGTGTGTAGCTAGCAATCAATCCGGCCAGGTGATTGGTCGAAGTACGGGACAAAGGACGTGCGATGAACACATCACTGTTACAATATCGTCTTCCATACCATTATTATAATATGTCGGTTATATTTTTTGCCATGATTATAAATCTTGCTATTTACTTCAATGAACTTCCAGTAAATACAATTTATAATACAACTCCCGATTTTGATATTGATGTTTCTTTGTTGTACAATAAGAATAGCTGTCACAAAATGGCGACCTACTTGTTCGACCCCGATGTACGTGTTTATGATAACTTCATTCCTGCTCGGTGTAAGTTTTAGTAGTGGTTTACGCCGTCAAATCCCGGTCGGGCGAACAGAAATAATTGCCAAAACAGCGCAAATGTGTCAGCATACTTGAATATAAATATGCTACATCCGAACTGAGTATGTGGTAACAGAACGAAAAAAGGTCACGGCGTAAGCTGCTATTTTTTCCAGATCCAAACTTCGATTTCGAGCCAGTCAAAGTCTGAATTTTTTTTATATAAAAAATTTATGCATGCGTGGTGTAATGTATGTAGGTGTTGAAAATCTTCACACATTATTCCTTCAGACTTTACAGAAATGAATAGATGTGTGTGTCTGGTAATGTAATTGACCATACTTATAACGGGAACTTTACAGACTTTGACACAGCCACGTTATTTGTGATTTGAGTGAGAACGCGTGTTCGTGCGAGTTCAATTACATGACCACGCACGCACCCCCAGTATGGAATTTGCATTTGAAAGGCGAGTGCTAGTAATATGTACTAAAGATGTAACAAACATGAAAATGAATTTATGCATGCAGGAAAAGATGGAAGCTTTACACAACACAGGGTAAAGCGGACGAAGGACTATGCAATTATATATTTAACATACTAATATCGAAGTTTATGTTTAAACTCTTTATTTTCCCAAGGCAGCAGTTTCACAGCGTCAAACATTGATTAAAACATGATATTTATAACACAATTTACAGAACACAATATAAGCTCTTTATAAACAATATTATTTACATTGAAATTACTAAGATTATTTAAATTGTTATAAGTGACTATAATACAAAGACTACAGACCATTTTGTGAAAATGGCAAAAAAATAAAACAGAACGGTATCTACAATATTTACAATGTGCCATTTTCAACTGTTGATTTTTTTTTTCTTGCAGCTGCCTGTACTTGCAGCATATACGCGGCTCTCGAACGCGCATTCCTCCTCTGATACGACTGTCCGCTAATTCCGGCATAGACTTCACGATGTTTTCAGGTTTAGAATTCTTCATATAAAATTCTGAGAAGCATACAGAGTTTTAGGAAAAATGCCTATCAAAGAATTCCACAAATGTATCAAAAACAAAGCTCATGGGTTTCTATTTAGAGGCAGTTTTGCAAAGGATCAGATGAATAAAAAAAAAAAAAACCTTTTGAACAAATAAATTACTGTTTTATATAGTTGAAGTTTATGAGTGCATAATACTTAACACAAGAATATGTGACTGAAATATAACAAAAACGAGAAAGGAACAAGGAAATATTGTTACAGTACTTCATTATTTGGACTTTCCTAATAAATATTACAAAACAATATTTTGGAGTTTTTTTTACAATTATAAAATTTTTACATGAATAAAATAACCTATTTTATCCCATTGAGGCTAAAACTAAAAAATAAACAACTCTTTTTGGTTTTTACTATTCATATAAGCCTATCAGTAATAATATTTTAGTGCTAATTTTTTTTCAAAATTATTATTTGGTGGTGATGGAAATAATAAAAGACAACTGTCGTTACACAACCAAAATTAGCCTGCATTTTACGCATCTAGATGTATTGAAGAGTCTTACTGATTATTTTTACAGCCATTGCACACTCGTATCTTTGAGGTTTTTCAGTAAAAGCATGGATTATACGTCATCAATATCTGTAATTAACTTGTGTACAAGGTACGAAAAAATGAATTGTTTTATTAGATAATGCGCACAGATCTCTTTGGAAGGAAAAGTTCAGTTTGAGCAGTATTTGTGCGCAGCATGTGAACAGATGTGTAACGAATTAGCTACCGTTTTGCTATTAAACTCATACGAAAAAAATATAGACTGCGTAGTATTTACGTCATAACCAATTATTATACCTTCGAAAACCAGTATGATCTTTTAAAAATAGTGTTTGTATGTGTCAGCAGCCCATCGACACGCAACTCCGAATCAATCTTTGACTGTTCATTCGGCATAGTTATAGTCACTCCAACTATCTATATTTTTATTGCAATTCTAGTAATCTGTACCATCATTCGTTAACTAAGTGAACTAGGCTCAGATAACTATATCAAAGTTATTGCGCACGGGACAAGTTGTAAAGTACCTCTACATATTCGTACATTTAGAATATTCAAACTTTATTTTAGTTTGGGAAAAAAATCGCTATACTTTGAACTTTAGGGATTGTCTTTAAGGAATGAAAATGCTAGTTTGGGCACAAAAATGTTTATCATCCTATCCAAAATTTGTATATAGAGTTTCAATACTGCAATTCCTTCCTACGAAATTTATGTATAGAGACATTACCTGAAGAATGGTTGTACAGAGTTGTTATTGTCAGTCATCATTTTATTTCCGAGAACAGCTGGGCTTCCCGCCATGCCTCGGCTTGCAAGCAAATACCTACCCCGCCCCCAACTGAATTTCCGAAACCGGTCCTCGCTGTTTGCTACCTGTGCACTCTCGGCCACCACCTCCTCCTCTCCCTCGGGAATCCTAACACACAGGCCCTTCACTGAGTTTGGACAGTGGCCACAGAGTTAGGAGGGCACCACTTTCCATTCGCTTTTTTTGTTAACAACCTGTTCTTTTGTTTATATTTTCACCAGCTATTATTTTTAACTAGATACCCAATCCAGTAATTGAATCTGTCTATTTTACCTCGTGATTTGACGTCTTTAGTTTCTTTGTGCTACCTTTAGTTTGGCTGTAGTAGTAATTTAAAATGCGCGTCAAAATTTTCAGTTTCGAGGAGTACAGAAATAAACAATTTTCGGAGGGTTACTAACTTAAACAAAGAGATAAGGCATGTCAAAGCGTAGAATAAAATCAAGTCAGTTTAAAAAAGGGAAGTTTCGCGTGAAATTATCCTCAGATCATGGAGCAAATTAAAACAAATGGACAATAAAAACTTAATCATTCCTTAATAACTTATAAGAAAAAACTGAACTTGTAAGTACTCAGTTATGATCTTATAGTCTCCTAACGTAAGATCGAGAATGGAAATACACAATAAGTAGCAAATTTATCAAGGATACTACCCCCTTAAATTGCAGTGTTAAAATGAGTTTTTCAAGCGAGAAGCCACTATATATAATCGTTCATTTCACACAGGCTAACAAAACGTCCTCAGCACAGACAACTATAAATTGGATCATGCTCAAATAAAAAATGTTAAGCTTCAACTCAACTCTGAGTGTTGCCCATATGGTGACTTAAACATTGATTTTGCGAACAAGAGGTACATGGTGACATACCAAATGTACGCCGACTTTCAGAGGGTAAATTATGATCCAACTCAGTCTCCAAATTCATGAGCACAGCTCCTCTACTAGTTTTCGAAGTCAGTAAACAGGACGACAGAATACAGACTGGCATTGTTGATTGTAGGATTTAGCTGACAGCCTCAGTGAATTTCCCTACCAACACTCAGAAGTACACATTAGTAATTCACTAATGGCTTATCGCATACAGTGTATTCTATCGTATAGTTCAAATACTGGCGTAAGACGTACATACCCAACTGCCACACACAATGTTCGCGAATATCCAGTGCTGTATTTCACATTCCTGTTTCATGATTAAACATATCTGCTAAGTGTATGTAGACAGAAGTATAGTCACAAGTACTTTCCTGCCACCCTTCCCATGCCGAACACTCGACAGAAAAGGTACGGTGACAAATATATGGCTCTGAAAATACTATCATGGTCTAAATAGGGACAATGGGAACAAAGTGTGTGATAACATATGTGATATACTTACCTCTATGTCGGATGAGGGTGACGTCATCTTTGTAGCCGGTCCAGAACAGAAACGGTGGCTGAGTATTCATTGAAGAAGCGCGGATTTATGTGATGTACAAACAGTGAATGGCTGTCATTCCTTATGGATATTTTCAAGTCTTGATATATAACGAACTACAAGCGCGACGAGTGCAGGCTAGGCAGGTCATGTCCATGTATGGATGTGTTACTACTATAGTCTTGGGCCCCGGATGCCAGTGGTGGAAGGCAAAATATACAGAATGTGTGTTATTATGTGCATTGAATGCCCGGTATACAAGTGCAGGTCGGTCATGACTGCCAGGAGTATTTAAGACTTCGGTATATGAATGCAGGCCATAGACAGAGTTATGACTAGATGTAATTGCAGGTTCAGTACACGAGTGCAGGTAGGCCATAAACACAGTGTATGACTGCCTCTAATTACAAGCCTTAAAGGACATGATTACAGGCTGGAGAAAGAGAATGACTACCTGCACATACGAACAATGAATATTCAGTATGCAAGTGCAGGTAGGTCATGATATCATCATATGACCGCCTGCGAGTACACAGACTGGAGACAGAGTATAACAGGCTCTAATGACAATGCAGGCCATGAACACACTACAAAGGACCTGCAACATGATGTGCGCACTACTAAGGCCTCGGAGAGCTACAGTGGTGGTGATACGAGAGAAATAATATAAATACCGGTCCGGCGATTAGGGATGACCACTGTACCACGTAAACTAGTATAATGAACGCGTGTCTTGTGAAATTGAATGTTAATTCTCAGTACAAGGTGCTGATGGACCTGATGCTTGGTATGAGGTACACGGCAGAAGATCCCAGCCAGCTGAGACGTCATACAGGAAGTGTGTAACATGTCTGTTGGACGGCTCGTTCTGTGTTTGGCTGCCATCCCGTTTCGTGCAACTAATTATAGACAACGAAATGGCTATTCTGAACGAGGTGACTGTGCACATAGTTTATGCTGGCATTAAACATATTGGTAATGGGATAACAATCATGTGCTAGAATTCTCGTAAACATGGGAAGCTCCATTAAAAGTCTCACTCTGTCTCGCACTGCAGCCCTCTCCAACCATATATATTGCTTTTAACCTGCTGGACATGGTATGAGTATGTCATGTTTGGCTACCGACGTGTACATTTCAAGCATACCTGATGGCCAGAGCAAGTAGAATGTTGTACCTTGCCTGAGCACTGGGTGTGTCAAAATAAAGAGGAATGCCTAGCCCTCTATCCGACACCATGTAGTATTTTAGCATGTCCTGTTTACTATCTGAGGCCAGACTCTGAGCTGCCATGTACCACCACCACCCTGATGGAACATGCAAACAAAGAGAATATACATCAGGCATGGGTCATGCAGACAATTGCATATAAGTTGTACCATCCTGCCAGAGGTGTAATTGCCCAGTAGACTGAGACTTGCATGGGCGAACAATATATGACTGTCATAAAGTATAGCACAGTTATATGGAATAAAATGTGTTCTTCAATTATCTTCGAGGTATTCTTCGCTGCAAAGTACATATAAGAAACAATGAGTGTTACATAGCACCTGCAGTCATTGGCAGTGCAGCACTTAGTAGACAACCGCTGCTGCTATGAGCAATATGTTCGACAAATGTGTCTATGTGCAGTTCCGGCTGGAAGATGTGAACCCCTACGAGAGGTACTATGTGGGGTACCGGCAAGTTGGGTTTAAACCAGAGCTCGGGTATGAACAAGTGCAGCTATGTAATGGCGAAAATCATCTGTGGGGATACCAGGGCATCTGGGACAAGTTCAATAATGAGGTGCAGCCATGCACTAAGTACGACCAATGTCCCATTGTCAATCTACGGACAAACAGTCAGCTGCCTGCAAATGGACACATTATCAAAGTATGTGCAGACTTCGAAGATATTACCGAATGAAAGCATGAGAACAGGCATGTAGGCATTACTCTAACATTGAAGACACTGACAAAATGTGGTGGTGGACCAAGGAGTGTACTGGTCACATATATACCGCTACAATGGAAGACTATGGCAGTAAATGGATCCTGCCTTGCTTGGCCAGGGTCTGCTGTGTATGTACGTGAAATGAATCGTAGTTACTTGCAGTTGGGCAGTATGGATGACGAAGCTCGAGTACGGATACTGCTGAGGGTGAATTGATATGTCACAGCAAGTGCAAGTTTTGGGAAGCTCTTTGTGCCCTTCTTGCATACCTCCTGATTCTAGTGTCCGAACTTCTTAAGTAGTGGTAGTGGCTGTGACATCACATGCGCGAGAGAGAACTATATAAGGCCTACATGTCTGGTCCACCACAATCAGTAATCCAACATGAGTATGCCATTCGCACCAGAAGCTAGATGTTTCAATGTGACGGAAGGCAAGGGCAGCATCACTTACAGAGTCGAGGACCCAGACGACGGCGATCAGACATATTTGAAGATTTGGGACAGGGGTGGAAGCCACTGGCTGCTGGAACATACACTGGCCTGGTACGAGCATAGCCAGAATGAGGTGGGATGTACACCTCCAGGGAGGTGCACTGTACAACACATAAGGCTTGACATGCCAATGTTCTTCACTGCACCACTGCTGCATACACCCCGGCTGAGTCACTGCCCAACATCAATATCGACGAGGGCTACCTCTCCTCCGTCATCAGTGCCACCCAGGACGCCCAGCCACATGTCATCCCACAGCTGGAGGAAATAGCCACCACCACTAGCCAGCCGCTGCCACCGACTTCCTGATGCAGGTGGCTAGTGGCAATTACCTCCCAGCCCCAGGTCACCCAGCCAGAGAAGAACACTGCTTCCCAGTTGCTGCTGGACATTGCAGAGTTGGTGGCCGCTGCCACCAGCCCTCCTCTGCCATTGAGCGCCCCACTCTGGCACCCTGGTGATAGTGGCCGGCGAAGTTCTATGCCTCTACCTCCCCTCCATCAACACCACCTCGAGCATGTTGACCCAAACAACTAGGGCTACCCACCGATGCCAGCCGCCCACACGCCTACCCGATGTCAAACCGCTCACCATCGCCGAGTGGGAAAGTCGTCCTCCGCCAACTCTTTAATTCATTATTAAAGAGACTGTAAGTAGTAGTACTTTGAGAGTGATGTAATTGCATGTTTTTTAAATAATTAAATGTGTATGTGTACTCATGCTTCATTAGACTTTGAAATGAATAGCGTAACTTGTCCGTGTAGCTTAAGTGGTTTTGTGGCAAGTATAGATATATGCGTACATGCACAAGCCCCAATAGACACTGTAACAGTGTAACTCGTTCGTGCAGCGTAAGTATGAAGAAGATATATTTTTCGTGTGTGCAATGAAAATAAAGTGTAGGGTAACAAAAATGTAGCATGTAGGAGAGAGATTATGGTGTAATTACAGGCA